>QXEO01000411.1:2831917-4031917 GCA_007115705.1 Dactylis glomerata | reverse complement strand
AAGGGGATGGATGCATGGCTTCACGTCGTCGTCGCTTTCATCGTTAGTATCTTTGTCGTCCGTGTAGTAGTACTTCCTGCACATTATTCCGTCGAACACCTTCACTGTGAGCACATCATCGCCTTCATATTTGAAGTGTAGGAAGCAGCCAAAATCCACACCGTGCGCGATAGCGAAATTCTCCCAGCCCTTGTCGAGGTACATCCGGGCTTGTCCGTCAAATAGGACCTCCACGGTCCAGAGACGAGGACCGCAGTCAGCTACTCGCAGATACATGATGGCTTGTTGATGAAGGAGATTATTCTTCTTCGTCCCCCAATAGCAATCCTTGTGCGTGGTGAATGACCAGCCCGTTGGGAACCCCAAGAGGAAGGTGTGATGAGTATAGCAGCTAGTTTTCCCTCAGTTAAGAAACCAAGGTTTAATATCGGTCAGGAGAGGAGAGACAATGACGACTGAAGGTGATGCTTGCTAGTTTGCGACAGCAGCAGACAATTTATATATGGCGCCTCGTCCAAGCTTTGCTTGCTAGCTGCAACATGGAACCTGCACACACACAAACAAGTACTTTGCTCCCAACTTACGATGAGGTTGTCAATCTCACCGGTTTTCTTGAAACAAAGGTTATGAGTGTATTGAGTGGAAAACAGTAAAAGTATGCGAATAAAATAAACAGTACGAGAAAGTAAACAGGTGATAGCAATATGATGGAAATAGGACCAGGATCCACAGTTCACTAGTGGTGTCTCTCCATAGATAAAATAACACATGCTGGGTAAACAAATTACAGTTGGGCAATTGATAGAATAAAGATAACGTGATATGTCAAGAAGATCACTATGAGATTTACTCTGGGCATTACAACAAAATACATAGACCGCCATCCAACTGCATCTATGACTAATAATCCACTCCCGGGGATATCAATCCGAACACCCCAAAAGTATTAAGTTGCGAACAACAGATAATTGCATTAAGCAAAGTGTGTAATGTAAACAAAGCATATGCCCTTGAGCATATGAATGTTGTTTTCTCCCTAGTAGCAACAACACATCTACCACCTTAGAGGTTTATGTCACTCCCCCAGGTGAAATAGAGGCATGAACCCACTATCAAGCATAAATACCCCCTCTTGGAGTCACTAGCAACTACTCGGCCAAGATAGCTACTAACAACGGAGAGCATGCAAGATCATAAACAACATAGAGATAACAAAAGATAATATTCAGTACAGCAACTTAATCATAAACACCAATATTCATCGGATCCCAACAAACCAAACATGTAGAATTACATAACAGTGATCTCAATCATGTAGGGCAGCTCATGAGATCTAAACATGAAGCACATGGTGGAGAAGACAGCCATCTAGCTACTGCTATGGACCCATAGTCCAAGGTAGACTACTCACTCATCGCTCCGGAGGCAAGCATGGCGATGAAGGAGACCTCCGGTGGCGATTCCCCTCTCCGGCAGGGTGCCGGGAAGAGCTTCTGGACCCTCCCGATCTTTGGGTCGACGGCGGCGTCGGATCGCGATGTGTTCTGGAAAATTGATCGGGTACTTAGGTTTTTTCCGTCGGGGGGTCTTTAAAGGCGAAGGGGCGATGTCAGAGGTGGAGCCAGGCTCCCTCACACGGTGGTGGCGCGGGCCAGGGGCTGGCCACGCCACCCCTGTGTGTGGGCCCCTGGTGGCCCACCTCCTACTCCTCTTCGGATCTCTGGAAGCTTCCGGGTAAAATAAGACTTTAGGAACTTGTTTCGTCCAATTCCGAGAATATTTCCTGTGTATCACTTCTGAAACACAAAAACAGCAGAAAACAGGAAACTAGCACTGTGGCAACTTGTTAATAGGTTAGTTCCGGAAAATGCATAAAAGTGCCACTAAGTGTAACGAAACAATAGGCAAATGGTGTAAAAACAAGCATGGAGCATCAAAAATTATAGATACGTTTGAGACGTATCAAGCATCCCCAAGCTTAACTCCTGCTCGTCCTCGAGTAGGTAAGTGATAACAAAAGAATAATTTTTGAGGTGACATGCACCTACACAATCTTGATCATATATGTAAGCATTTGTGAGCTGGGATCACAAGAACTTAAAACATGGGCATGAAGATATAATCATGACAATAAGAACTTAGCAACCATGTTGTAAACATGCAAGTGAACACAAACAAAAGATCATGAAAATGAAACAATGAAAGTCAAATGTGTGTTCAAATCATAAGGAAAAACATACAAAAGGTTTTCAGCTTGTCCTCCAAAGAGAGCAAAACATAAATGCATAGGACACCTTCAAGTTTAAGAGGGTGACTAGATACAAATAATTTAAGAACAAGTGAAACCAACAATATGAATCAATCAATGAACTTTGGGACAATGCATATCACACTAAGAATGACAACTATGCTCTCTTAATGGTGCATAAAGAAAGAAGGTGGTGACTCAACATAAAAGTAAAAGAAAGGCCCTTCGCAGAGGGAAGCAGTGATTAAACATGTGCTAGAGCTTTTCATTTGTAAAACAGAGAGATAAAAATTGGTTTTGAGAGGTGATTGTCTTTGTCAACGACTAGCAATGGGGTTCTTACTATCTTCCATACAAAAATGAAGCAAGTTTTTGAGAGAGAGATTGGCACTTTTGTGCTCTTTTATAAAGCTTGGCACTCCTCCCCACCTTTTTTCCTTTCACAAACCATGGCTAGCCGATTCCATCGGGTGCCCACCAACATTCACTTTCCATGGAGGAGTGCCTTTTTTCTTTCTTTTTTCTCTTTTTTTTCTTTTTGGAATAAGCAATATGGAAGATAGCAAATCCGACCACTACGTCCCCATGAGCTGGAAACAGTGTCACAAAACGAGAAGTGTTTTGAAGGTTTTTGAAAGGTAGCACATGAAAATTTACTTTGGAATGGCTTACAAATACCATGCATAGGAGTTTATAGTGGACACAATGGAGAACTTTGGCTTTTAGGAGTTGGATGCACGAGTAGAGCTCATACTCAGTACAAGGTGAGGGCTAGCAAAAGACTGGGAGCGACCAACTAAGAGAGCAGTAATGGCCATAATCATGCAAAGCGACAAAGCGACATTAAAAGAAGCATATGATGGCATCAAAAGTCAAAAACTAAATGATCATGAAGGCTATTGGCGACTTTGTAAGAGTCTAACATGTGTGAGCATGCGCCAAGTCATCCCAAATAAAGCATCAAGGAGAAAACCAAAATAATGCTTCCATACAATAAAAACAACGCATGATTTTTTCAAAGGCTCATTAAGCAATCTCAGTTATTTGAGACAAGTCATGCTACAGCAAAACCACTAAGCATACTATCAAAAAGACATCAAGCATGACATGAAAAAGCCTAAGCCGCAGTCTACACAAGCTCCTTCTTGTACCACTATTTTGCACAAAGCTTTTTCTCTTTTCCAACACCATTTGAAACTTTTATAAACACCTTTTTGATGAAAACCAATAAAGATCAGAGGCAAAAATATACCTTGATGAAAAGATATGACAAGATCTGAATGCAAATCAAGGCGAAAACGAAAACCAAAAGCAGTAGCAGAAAAAGTAGAACGCTCGATGAACGATAAGAGTGAAAAACTGAGCGTTCTTTGCAAATGAAAACGAGTACATCTCCTCCAAAAGAAATTTGTTGGGGTCCAACCATTTATTGCAGCAAACAAACAAACTAAACCAACTAAGAAAACTAAAACAACTGACGCTCCAAGAAAAACACATAGTGCATGAAGCAATAAAAATATAGTGTTTTGAAAGGTGACCTGATTTTTGCCGATGAAGAAGGGGTGCCTCGGGGGCATCCCCAAGCTTTGACGCTTGTACTTCTTGGATATTTCTTGGGGTGATGCATGGGCATCCCCAAGCTTGAGCTTTTGTCCATTCTTCAACTCATCTCATCATTCTCCAATCCCTACACTTGAAAACTTCCTTCATACAAAACTAAACACAATTCTATTAGCAACATTAGTGCAAGCATAACATATAATCAATCTCTATTTGCTTCAGGTTTCAACTCAAAACCACCACATATATAGCAAATACTACTGTAGCAACTTCCCCAAAAGTTCAATGATCAAAATAACTCAAAAGAAAGCGATAAAGTGGCAAACACAAATATTGGCAGAAATCTGTCAAAACTGAACAGCTGACAAAGGTCGAATTTTTGAGGGATTTTATGTTGCTCAAATAAAAAAGTGTTAAACTAAGAAAAGTTTGGATATAACCTGGGGCATATGCACAAGAAATCGCAGGTCCAAAAGATAAACAGAGAATTTTCACGAATTTTTACGGTGCAGCACCGAAAACAGTTTCAGGACAGCAACATCCCCAAATCTTTACCTCACTCAAATTAGAGGCTTCTCTTGGCACAAAAACGAAATAAACAAGATAAGGAGCGGTCATTACAGTAGTAATGACTTCCAAGACTCAAATAAAAGAAAAAGTACTGAAAAGAAAACATTGGGTTATCTCCCAAGAGTGCTTTTCTTTAACGCCTTTGAGCTAGGCGCAGAAAATTGTGAATCAAGTAATATCAAGTGATGAAGTGCTAGTTACCTCAGTAGGCTCTTTGAAGGTTCCCGAAGATGATTCAATCTGCAAGTCACCCTTAGTGGAACTAAGAGTCTTACCAATCTTAAAAACATGTTGAGATTTAAGCGCAGAAACCTTGGGAACATACATAAATTTTTGCTCTTTTCCAACAAACACTTTCTCCTTCTAAAATTTAAGAGAAGAGAAGATTAAGCTAAGAGTTTCCATAGACTCCTCTAGTTTACCAATCCTTAAGTTTTGATTGTCATGAGTAGTGCTAGCCTCTAAAATGGTAATTCTCTTACCAATGTTTTCTATTAATTCACTAACGCGGCTAGCATTTTCTAGGATACTTGGCAAACTTTTCTCTAAAGAGCTGAGCTTTTCTACCACCTCCTCTAAGGTGGTCTCGGTTTTAGCAACACGAATAGGTGGTATTCCCACTAAACTTTCAATTATAGTGCATGCTTCTCCAGCGGGAGTACCCAGAAAATTACCTCCTATAAGAGTATCAAGGACATACCTATTCCAACTGGATATACCAACATAAAAATTTCTAAGGAGGATCGTGGTAGAGTGCTTTTTGGTACACCTATGATGAGCATTGTTAATACGGTACCAAGCATCTTTTAAACTTTCTCCCCCTTGTTGCTTAAAACTACGAACTTCTACTTCAGGATTACTCATTTTAACAAAACTAAAAGCAGATCAGTAAAAACAACTACCAAGGATTCTAATTTTTTTGGGTTTTTGATATAAAACGATGCAGGTAAAATAAATAAAGTAAAGCAAAACAATAACAAAGTAAAGAATGTGTGTGCGAAAAACTCCCCTCGCAGAAGTCTTCTCTTCCTCCCCAGCAACGGCGCCAGAAAAACAGCTGATGGCTTGTTGATGAAGGAGATTATTCTTCTTCGTCCCCCAACAGCAATCCTTGTGCGTGGTGAATGACCAGCCCGTTGGGAACCCCAAGAGGAAGGTGTGATGAGTATAGCAGCTGGTTTTCCCTCAGTTAAGAAACCAAGGTTTAATATCGGTCAGGAGAGGAGAGACAATGACGACTGAAGGTGATGCTTGCTAGTTTGCGACAGCAGCGGACAATTTATATATGGCGCCTCGTCCAAGCTTTGCTTGCTAGCTGCAACGTGGAACCTGCACACACACAAACAAGTACTTTGCTCCCAACTTACGATGAGGTTGTCAATCTCACCGGTTTGCTTGAAACAAAGGTTATGAGTGTATCGAGTGGAAAACAGTAAAAGTATGCGAATAAAATAAACAGTACGAGAAAGTAAACAGGTGATAGCAATATGATGGAAATAGGACCGGGATCAACAGTTCACTAGTGGTGTCTCTCCATAGATAAAATAACACATGCTGGGTAAACAAATTACAGTTGGGCAATTGATAGAATAAAGATAGCGTGATATGTCAAGAAGATCACTATGAGATTTACTCTGGGCATTACAACAAAATACATAGACCGCCATCCAACTGCATCTATGACTAATAATCCACTCCCGGGGATATCAATCTGAACACCCCAAAAGTATTAAGTTGCGAACAACAGATAATTGCATTAAGCAAAGTGTGTAATGTAAACAAAGCATATGCCCTTGAGCATATGAATGTTGTTTTCTCCCTAGTAGCAACAACACATCTACCACCTTAGAGGTTTCTGTCACTCCCCCAGGTGAAATAGAGGCATGAACCCACTATCGAGCATAAATACCCCCTCTTGGAGTAACTAGCAACTACTCGGCCAAGATAGCTACTAACAACGGAGAGCATGCAAGATCATAAACAACATAGAGATAACAAAAGATAATATTCAGTACAGCAACTTAATCATAAACACCAATATTCAACAGATCCCAACAAACCAAACATGTAAAATTACATAACGGTGATCTCAATCATGTAGGGCAGCTCATGAGATCTAAACATGAAGCACATGGTGGAGAAGACAACCATCTAGCTACTGCTATGGACCCATAGTCCAAGGTAGACTACTCACTCATCGCTCCGGAGGCAAGCATGGCGATGAAGGAGACCTCCGGTGGCGATTCCCCTCTCCGGCAGGGTGCCGGGAAGAGCTTCTGGACCCTCCCGATCTTCGGGTCGACGGCGGCGGCGGATCGTGATGTGTTCTGGAAAATTGATCGGGTACTTAGGTTTTTTCCGTCGGGGGGTCTTTAAAGGCGAAGGGGCGATGTCAGAGGTGGAGCCAGGCTCCCTCACACGGTGGTGGCGCGGGCCAGGGGCTAGCCGCGCCACCCCTGTGTGTGGGCCCCTGGTGGCCCACCTCCTACTCCTCTTCGGATCTCTGGAAGCTTCCGGGTAAAATAAGACTTCAGGAACTTGTTTCGTCCAATTCCGAGAATATTTCCTGTGTATCACTTCTGAAACACAAAAACAGCAGAAAACAGGAAACTGACACTGTGGCAACTTGTTAATAGGTTAGTTCCGGAAAATGGATAAAAGTGCCACTAAGTGTAACGAAACAATAGGCAAATGGTGTAAAAACAAGCATGGAGCATCAAAAATTATAGATACGTTTGAGACGTATCAATACAGCTTAGCGGGCTCCTGGCCGTCAAGATAGTCCGCAAACTTTTTTGGGAGTGCCTGCAAAGAGATCGAGCGCCGATCGTTTGAAATTAAAGGTTTTTTAAAACATGCACATAATTAATCACATGCATCATATATGTGGGAACGCGTATGTACCTTCTTGGCCAAAGGGTCTTCATAGATGACGATGAAGAACTCCTCTATGATCAATGGCAGTGTTGACGGTGGTGGTGACAATGATGATGATCCACCACCCCGGCCGCCCCTTCCCCTTCCCCTTCCCCTTCCCCTTCCCCTTCCCCTTCCCCTTCCCCTTCCCCTTCCCCTTCCCCTTCCGGTCGGCATCCGAGACGTGGAAGCCATGGCAATGGATCAAGTGTATGTGAACAAAGAAGAGAGAGGCAGAACCTATTGACATGAGGGATGGCCGTTGTGGGGGTTTATAAGGGAGAGATGACCGTTGTGGGGTTGACACCATAAATTAAGGTAGAGATGACCGTTGTGGGGTTTACACAATAAATTAAGGAGGAGATGACCGTTGTGGGGGTTTATATCTCAACAAAAAAGTAATGCGGACTATCTTGACGGAAATGGAAATTCGTGATAGTTTATCATTTTACTGTGAAAAGTAATGCCTAAAAGAAATGGAAATTCGTGATAGTTTATCATTTTACCGTGAAAAGTAATGCCTAAAAGAAATGGAAATTTGTGATAGTTTATCATTTTACCGTGAAAAGTAATGCCTACAAGAAATGGAAATTTGTGATAGTTTATCATTTTACTATGAAAAGTAATGCCTAAAAGAAATGGAAATTCGTGATAGTTTATCATTTTACCATGAAAAGTAATGCCTATAAGAAATGGAAATTCGTGATAGTTTATCATTTTACCGTGAAAAGTAATGCCTAAAAGAAATGGAAATTCGTGATAGTTTATCATTTTACCGTGAAAAGTAATGCCTACAAGAAATTTGTGATTACCAAACTTGTTGAATCCGGTGGCAAACTCGTTATTTAGCATACATAGAGGGGTAGTAGTTTGCCACCGATAGATAGAGAGAGGGTGTCCATGATGAGAGAGAAAGAGGGGTTATCCTGCCCGTTAGATCATAGGATCGACGGTAGGTGGGCACAATCCGTGTGACAACAGCTCGACCAATCAGGCCAAGTTTGGGCTTCTGTGAGAAGGGAGAGGGTAAAATTGAGTAGTATCAAGGATCCAAGGGCAAGTAAATAGTAAACAGGCTAAAGAATTCAAATAAGAGATTTAGAAAAAGAAAAACACATGTTTTGTACAATGAAACCCAGGTTGGCCTACTTCAAAGTATTAGCAATTCAAATATACATGAGTGTGAAAATTATGGCCTCATTCAGACAAACTATGTTTTGGGTATAGATGTTTTGAGAAGGGGTTTGAGTGGAAAGCCATGAACCTTCATAGCTACTAGTCATTTGAGAAGTGGCCATTTGTGTTAAAACTTGATTTATATATGATTGTTATGATTTCCTACGTGGCAGGCCGCGTAACAAGACTCCATGAGTAGGAGGCACTATGATTTTATTTTATTGAATTTTTTTGCGCATGAAATTACTCAATTAGATAGCTTAATCCCATTTGTTGACTCTCTGTTGACCAGCCACTTGAGGGTAAAACTGAGTATATTGCACTAGCCAGTATTAGTACTCGAGAGGAAAACTGAGTATAGATATTTTTTCAGTGTAAGACTCGAGGGTAGAACTGAGTACACGTAACGGTGCAGACGTGCAGTACCATGGACGCGTGTTGAGACCAAATGTCTAGTTTTTTTGAGAAACTGCTGAGACCAACCGTCACTTTGCCTGTACAGAGCCCCTCTCTCCCTCCCTCTGCACACAGTCTCATTCTCACTCACGCACGCAACCACGCCTCTCACGTCCCATCAACTTTGAAGGAAAAAACCCCAACCGCCCTACACGCGCTCCCCTGCCGGCGATGGAGAAGAAGAAGGCACCGGCGGCCGTCGCCCCCGAGCCCGTCGCCTCCGAGCCCATCGCCTCCGAGCCCGTCGCATCCGAGCCTATCGCCGCCAAGCCTGTCGCATCTGAGGCCATCGCCGTCGAGCCCGTCGCCTTCGAGCCCATCGCCTCCGAGCCCATCGCATCCGAGCCCATCGCTGCCGAGCCCGTCGCATCCGAGGCCGTCGCCGCCGAGCCCGTCACCTCCGAGGGCGGCGCATCCAAGTGCGGTGCCTCCATGAACTGGGCTTCTCTTAAGGGTGATGAACCACTTCACAAGATCGGCGACTGCTTACTAGCGAACGAGGAGTACGTGGACACCTACTCTTCTTTGAGGCAAGTTTGTAGAAATTGGCGCTCAGATTTACCTGAGCCCGATGTGCACCTGCACGAATGGATCATGGTAGAACACGCCCTTCCACGCGCTGCTGAGTTCACCTTCCTCCACCTCTGCACATCCCGCTGCATCACCATCGATCTAACGGAAGGTCATGCAAGGTTCAAATTCCTCCATATCTATAGAGTTAATCTATTTTTATTTTCAATCGTAAACATCTTAGTGCTGAATGTTATCTTCATCAATATATTTTAGATTTTACTTCATCGGCTTTTGCCGTGGCATCATCGTGCTTGCCCAGAAGAACCAGCCGCACAAGATACGGCTTCTGAACCCACTCAGAAAGACATTGAACACTACGTTTGAGGCGCAGATGCCATCTGTTATTCTGGAGTCAGTCGCTGTAATGAAGTCCCCGACTATGGTCTTTGTTTCCACAGGTTACCCAATGGAAATTTCTTGGGTCGATGAGAGCACTCCAACTAAGGGTATAGATGAAGATTGGGGAGAAGGAAGATTTTCGATCGAGCACCATTCTCTGCGTTGCATTACCCCGTTCAATGGTGAATTGTATGCAATAGCTGTGAATGAGTTCGGAAAATTAGTGTGCACCAACAATGTCCAGTTGGAGCAGCGGGCGAGCACTATCAACATGGAGACACTATTTTCATTTCCAGAACTTGGAAATGACAGCAAGTTCTACCTTGTGAAGTCGGATGGTGATCTGCTGCTTGTGTTGTTGGGCGACGGCAGTGACAACAGGCATTTGGAGGAAGGTCAACCATTGGTGTACTGTGTGGACACTGAGAGCCGCTCTCTCCATGCTGTCAGTAACATTGGCAGTCGTGCCTTCTTCGTCCATTATATCTGGTGTATCTTCGTCGACACCAGAGTGCACCCGACACCTCGACCTGGCTGCATCTACTACACGGATTTGGGTTATATCAGAGAGTACTTTGATGATATAAAGGGCTAGGATGAGTGGCCATGTCGTGTGGATAGATTAGGATACTACGGTCTGAGAAATGAACAAAGGCCATACCGTTTGGAGAATGTATTGGCTGCACACTACAGACGGAAGGAGTTCAATGAATATTTCCTTCATCTCATGTAATGTAGCAACGATGAAATATATGATGAATGAAGAATAGATTCATTCATCCTGGGGTATCCTAATCTTCATGTTGGCCATACATTGCATCTTGTATTATTTTCAGCTTAGTTTGTCGTGAACATTAACATCGTTATTGGCTGTTTTGGCTGCTGTATGCAGTTTATGTATTATACTTAGTTTTCTGGATTTATTATGCTATTGTGAATTTATCCTATACTAGCTTCTAGATTTGCTACTAGATTTGTTACCATATTGGGCAAAAACGAGGGCCAAAAGGCAACAATCATTGAAGAAAGACAGAAATAGAAGCTTCTCTAGATTTGATACTAATTTGGTGAAAAGAGAGAGAACTGTTGCAGAGAGAGAGGGGAAAAAGGCGCTCTGAAAAATGCCAATTTGGGCTAGAGAGACAGAACCGAGCTCTCACGTACAACCAAATGCGGTCTCGTCCTGTCCCACGCGGTCCCTTTCTACCAGCCCCACGTGACCTGGTCTCGTCCTGTCCCACGCGGTCCCTTTCTACTAGCCCCACGCGACGCAGCCCCACACGACGCGGCCCCACACGTCAGCACGGAACGGTCAACTAAACAGAAATCCTCCCGTCCGAGCTCCTTCTGAGGGTTTCAGACAAGGGCTTGGGGAAAACTGACGAAAAACTAAGGAGCTGGGGAAAACTGAGTACAACTAAGGACCTGAGGGCACGAAAATAGAAATCCCTTTATAAAACCACCAACTCCTTTAGCTCCCATGTCCAACTACATTTTTCCAAAATCATTTGAAAATATTTCAGTGGAGTAGATACTACTCCAAGGTTTTCGAAAACATTTTTGAAACTTTTCCGAGAGTTTTCCCATCCTAGAGTTTTTGGCTCCACTACAAGTTTTCCATGGACTTTGATGCTAACCATCAAGTCTCTAATAGAGGGGTGTTGAGTAGGTAACAAGGGGTGTCATCTCTATGGATGATATCAAGTCAACTTGTGGAGCTAAGTCGCCAACTATTGCTATAGGGAACAATAGCAATATAGAAACAATGCATAATAAGAGGAATAGTAGTAAAACAATGCAAAATGTAATATTAGGATTCAGATATGCAACAAGTAGATGGCTTGCCTTGAATAGCTATGTCCCTGGGCTCCTTCCTTAAAAGAAGTACTCAAAGTGTTCCACTTCCTTCTTATGCATTCTTGAGGTAGTCCTCTTCCTCTCCGATGGCGTTCGAATCTAGCGTCGCAAAATGAAAGAAAAGCATTCAATCACCACATAAGCATGCAAAGGAGCAAACATTTAAAACGCCAACTCAAACACACAACCAGCGAGGGAGGGTGAAAACATTCTCTCCTATAGGGGTGCAATACAACAATATCAAGTTTCCGATTATTTTCCCTACTTAAAAATAGGGTTTTCACACTAGGACTCAACACTAATAGATAAATACTAAATATAAACAAACAAGGGGTACACTCCTCAATTTCAGGTACTAGTGACCTGTAAGACACTAAAATGAGTGACTCTTGCTTCAGAACATACTATTCCTATTAACAAGCAAATTTAGAAATACACAAAGCCATTTAAGAACTTTGATTAACAAACAAAGCGATAGGAACATATAATAGGCAAATAAGGTACCTACATATATCCCACAACAATACAAACCCAACAAAATTGGATTTGCAATTTTCTGATTAACAGAGAATATACTAAGCATTTTATAGTGAAAATAACTACTGATTCAGAGATAAATCTACCAGAAAATCATACAAGCTCAGAAAAATTTATCCTATGGTCAGTAGCAAGAATTAACAGGATCACCCAAAATTGGTTTCACCCAAAAATACCTCGCAGAAAAAGTTTTATAATTCCCTAAAGCCAGATCTGGTATTAATTTGCAAGAACAACCATGCTAAAAACAAAGACTTAAATGCAACCAGGCCAGTGGCATGTGAAAGGTACTACAGAGGGCTTCTCTACAAAAATGGATTCAATCCAATTGGGTCTCTAGATCACAAGATATGGATTTATTAGTGAAAAAGATACATTATGCCAGATTAAATGTTAGAAATAATCCAGAAATTATTTTGAGAAACCACTTGATCTGCATGGTGTAAAACAGGTTCCAGAACGTTTATAAAATTATAGCCATAGATTTTCATGCATTTTATACTTTATTTGGATTTTATTTTGAACAGCAGGTTAGCAGATCTGTTGGAAAAAGAAAAAGATATGATAGAAAAAAATCGATAGAGGGCCGGATCAGAGCGGACCTGGGCAGCACCAACCCGGGCCGGACCATTCCAGTCCGGGAGCGCGCGGGATCCACCGCTAACGCCTGGCGAGCGAGGCCCACCGGTCAGCCGGCGCAGGCGACCGAACCGGTATGGAGCGACCGAGGCCGTCCGATCTAGTCGAGATCGATAGTCCCCTGTCGTCTCCTACCTTCGGCCATGCAGGAATAGAGCGGAAACCCTAGCAGATCTGGCTTGGCCAGGGTTTCACCTAGAGGGCTCGGCGGCTGATGGAGAGGCGACGAGAGGACGCGGTGGTCGAAGGCGAGCTCAGAGAGGGCCGACATCGGTGGGTTGGGCGCCGGGAAGCAGTTCGCGCGCGTGAGGCTGAAACGACTTGCTCCAGGGTTCATCGGGGTCCTCACTCTAGTGCTCCTAGATCCAAGGTAAGGGCGGGATTAGGTTGGTATTACGCATGGAAGTACACGCATGCATAAAGTGAGGTCGGAGAGGGTCCTGATCGATGGCAACATGCCCTCCTTCGCTGCAGGTTGTGAGGAGCTTTTTCTTCCTCTCCTCACTGCCAGAGAGCAAGGGAGCGGTTTCTGTGCTCTGGGAGGATGAAGTGGTGTGTGGGAGTCGAATGAGAGTGAAACCGAAGGCAGAGAGGGGCTGGAGCCTTATATTTCAAAGAGGGGAGTGAGGTAGGAGGGTTAGGTCGGTTTGGCAAGTGGGGTAGGCTTGGTGGCCTCTGATTGGTCAAGAGTGATGGTGGGAGGGTGAGAGAGGGACAGAGGGATGCCTTGCTTGAGAAGGATGGCTGCTGCCCACTTACTTTAGTATGGAGCAATATTTTCTTGCATGGATATCCTCCTTTTCCTTCCAAACACTAAGAGACAAGGGAGTGGGGGTGATGCTATAGTATATTTTGTCCAGAGGGTGGGGAGAGTGCTATAGAGGTCAATGTGATGGGTTGGTGGAGTTTCAAATGGGTTTAGATAATTAGAGATGGAAAAAAGAAGTTGATGTATGCATGCACTAAACTTGAATTTGACCAAATTTAACTACCTGTAAGAAGTGCATAGGTGAAATGAATTAGAGAGGGAGGTGGTAGAGGGTTTGGATAGGGTCTTTCCAATTTATGGCAATTTTTCTTGGTCACCAAAACTTTCATTTTGAGTATTTGCCAAAATAGTAGTTTGGACTAGATCTTGGAAATTTTGAGAATAGGCAAATAAGGTTTTGGGCTTAGATGATTCTAAAATAAAAGATATGGCATGGTAGAAGTTCCTAAATTTTTATTGGGTAAGTAAGAGGTCAAGAAATAATATGGTTGCCATCTCCATGCATTTGTTAAATAAGAAAGATGAGATAAGGACATAGGCATCTTGGATGGAGGAGGGGTGGTATTTATGCATCAATAACACTTCCAATGTTAGTAGAGAGGGAATGGCTCATGGGGAGAATTTATGGCGAATGCTAAAAAGCGATCCAAAGATTTATGGATAAAAATAAAATAAAATAAAGAATGGAAGTAGTTTTGATTAGAGTTCAAAACCATACCACATAAATGGGTGGCATACCGTAAAATGCACATGCAAGTGCATAGGTAGTTAGAGTAGATAAAAAGTTAAGAGGGATATGTCATAGGATGGTCTCTGAACAATTTACTTTGAAAATTAAAAGTGTGAGCAGAAGTGCACCTGATAAAGGTTAAATGGTCGCTGATTTGATTAGGATCGGAAACATGATTAGAACAATTTCAATATGGCCTCCAATGATTAGGTGGTAATGGAAAGAATGGAAGAACACATGCCAAACATGAGTTTTAAGAAGGTACATTGCCATGGATAGAATATATGAGCTTAATATAAGTGTTGGAAAATTGAATTTGTTAACAGACATGAAGATAGTCTGCACACTAGGTGTTCGATAAAATGACTACAAGAAAATATTTTGTGAAAACTGAGAGGAGCCTCCTAAGATGGGATGTAGACGATTCTAATAACACCATGGGTGCTTTTCTTGGGCTAGTTTGATTGGTTTTAAAAATTCCTCAAAATGGGGCTCCTAATGTCTTATGGTAAAACTAAGACATTAGAGTTAGAGCTTCAGGATTGAGAGGAAAATAACCAGATAGGATTTATTTGAAAGATAGAATGAAAAAAATAACTTACATGGGACAAAATATTAATTGATGGGTTTTGAGTAGGTTGGGTCACAGGCCTACCTAGGGATCATATCTACACACAAGCAACTCATCAATGTCAAACAAAGTCATACAAAGTCAGCTCACCACACAAGGTCAATCATTCGTAGCTAATCTAGCGTCACCAGAAACAATGATTGAACAAGTGCTCAATGATGATCATGCCATGGTCAAGTAGAAAAGAGTTTCAAATAAAGGAGTAAAGCTTTTGTAGATTTTTCAGAAACTAGTGGAGACATAACATCTCCTTTAGAAAGTTTTCTTAAAGGTGTTTGAAATCCTTTTATAAATATCAGCAAAATATAAGTTTGTAAAATAGTGGGACCACTCTACTTTGTAGGTCCCGATAATTTTGTAAATACTTAGTTTTGATAAAAGCGTTGTCTCAAAGATAAATCTTGGCGCTTATTTTGGACAAATAAAATAATTTGAAAAAGGAGAGGTTGCCAAGATAATGGTTTTGGAAAAATAGCTAGAAGCATAAATAAAGGCATGATCACAAGGGCACAAGGATTGTGTTGGTTCACAATATTGTTCAACAAGCAACTCAAATAGACATCATTAACATAACAACCAAGACAAACAAGCAAGAAATAGTACTTCCAGAGGTTTGCACAAAATTTTTTTGTTGGCCCTCATTTTTGGCTCACTAAACACTACTTAAACAGGGTTAAAAAAAGTGGGGTGTTACACTCCGCCACCAAGAATATCCCTCTAAAGGCTGGGGTCTGCGAGAACTTCCTCACCATCAGGGCTGGGCTTTCCCCCAAATAGGAAATTGCGCTTGTCACCTTCCTATGGGCAAACTCTGACATGTTCACTTGGACACCGTTGATGTCTACGAATGCTTCTATTCTTGTATACAGTGTTGGGCCTCCAAGTGCAGAGGTTTGTGGAATAGCAGCAAGTTTCCCTTAAGTGGATCACCCAAGCTTTATCAAATTCAGGGAGGAAGAGGTCAAAGGTATCCCTCTCAAGCAACCCTGCAATTAAGATATACAAGAAGTCTCTTGTGTCCCCAACACACCCAATACACTTGTCAGGTGTATAGGTGCACTAGTTCGGCGAAGAGATAGTGAAATACAAGTAATATGGAGGAGTATAAGTGGTAATTACAATCTGAAATAAAAATGGCTGCAAGCAAACATGTAGCAGAACTGGTTGTAAGCGGTGTTTCAATGCTTAGAAACAAGGCCTAGGGAACATACTTTCACTAGTGGACACTCTCAACAATGATAACATAATTGAACACATAAATATCTTTCTTCACTATGCTACTCTGAACTACTCTCTGGTTGGATAACAAACACTAATCATGAGTAGGTCTATAAAAGCACTCCTCAAAGTTTGCATTCCCCAATGTAGATTACCCCACACTGTCACCTTGAGTGCACTAGACGGTTCCAGACAAACACCATAATTCATAGAGACATCCAACTCAAATCATAACTCATGATAAGTATTACTGTAAAATTTAGCCTAAGAGCCACACACGATGCGCACACTGTCAACTTCACATTGTGGGACAACGTGTCTCCGGAGATTACATTAATAAAAGCACTTGAGTAGAATAATAGATGAAGAGTAACATCTACTTATTCAACTAGATACAAAGCCCATGATCACATAAAGATCACACCATGGGAGAGAGAGATGAACACATAGCTACCAGTAGAGCCCTCAGCCTCGGGGGAGAACTACTCTGTCCTCATCATGGGAGTCAGCAACATCGATGGAGATGGCTTCGGGGGCAATTTCCCGTCCTGGCAGGGTGCCAGAATAGAGACTTTTGTCCCCTGAAATTGGTCTTCGATGGCGGCGTCGCTACAGAACTTTTCGTGGGTGGATGCCGATTGATTTAGGGTTTTCACGTCGGAGGCATTTTATAGGCGGAAGGGCAATGTCAGAGGGCACCCGAGGGGCCCACACCATGTGGTGCCGCGACCAGAGGTGGGACCGCACCACCCTATGGTGTGGCCGCCTCCTGGCTCTTCTCCGTCTCCCCTTTGGACTCCGTCTTCGTGTCAGAAAAATAGGAACTTCGGCTTTTGTTTCGTCCAATTGCGAGAATATTTCCTTTGGTAAAAACTTGGAATAGAAAAACAACAGAAAACAGGAACTGGCACTGTGGCATCTTGTTAATAGGTTAGTTCCAGAAAATGCATAAAAATTCCACGAAGTGTAAACAAAACATAAAGCAATTGGTGTAAAACAAGCATGGAGCATAAAAAATTATATATATGTTTGCAACGTATCAAGCATCCCCAAGCTTAACTCATACTCATCCTCGAGTAGGTAAGTGATAACAAAAAATAATTTTTGAGGTCATATGCAGGCAACACAATCTTGATCAAGTTAATGTAAAGCATTGCAAGGAGAGATCAAAGTACTCTAAACATGGGCATAAAAGATATAATTCTAACCATAGAACTTAGCAACCATGTTACAACATGAAAAGTAACACAAACAAAAGATCATGAATAATAATGCATTGAAAGTTATTTGTTTGTTTTGAGCATAGAGAAAACATAGCAAAATGGTATTCAGCTTGTCCCTCATGGAATAGCAAAACATAAATGCATAGGACACCTTCAAAGTTCAAAGGGTGACTAGATACAAATAATTTGAGAACAAGCAATACCATAATCATGAATCAATCAATAATAAATTTTGGGACTATGCACATTATACTCAGAATGATAACTATGCTCTCTTAATTGGTGCATAAGGATAGAAGATGAAGACTCGACATAAAAGGAAAAGAAAGGCCCTTCGTAGAGGGAAGTAGTGATTACAAGTTTTATAAAGCTTCCAAAAATTATGGTACTTATTAGCTTTGAGCTCTCATTACCCCTATCATTGGCATCTTGAGTGGTTAAGGTTAATATGAGAACAAGTATGAGTTATATGCTTGACAAACCATAAGTTGAAAATCTCATGTCCCGTGAATACGAGTACCTAAACCGCATGCTACTCGACTTAGGTCCCAAGCAAGTTCTTGTCATTGTAAGCATACATGTATCATCGAGAACGCCAATGGGGTACCTCCTACCTGATGATATGGAAGCTTTCCCATATCAAAATGATAATACAAACATACAATGAACACCTCGATATCTCTTTTATTTACCATTGGGTATAGCTTTTTATTTTGAGATGCGTTGTCGAATGTCCACTATGATTATGCTATAAATTTCCACCATGAATGATGCATGGTTTAGATTAACGGCCCAGTCGTTTCTCTAACACATATACAAACTCCATGAGCTCACAAGTTTCCAACTTATTTCACACCGCTAGGCATCCATAAACAAAAGATCATGATATCAAATAACTAGGAATAAGTGCAATGTTGAAAATGTGCCCCATGAAAGCATGGTTGTGCTAACTTTCAACTTACAATTTGCAAGCATATAAACTTCACAAGAGAATCACAATGGTCAAGTTTATTAAGTGCAAGAAAGTAAAATGTGCCATCAAGTTTGTGAGAGCTTTACTAACTAATTTTAACATAACAAAAAATTTAACTTGGAAGATAGATAAAAGTATGATGAATATACTTGGAATAGCAAATGCTAATAGGTAGATATGGCGGACACATTGGAAAATGTGGGGGCCCCGGTTTACCACCCGGGATTCCCGTTATGCCTACAACTCACGATCCCATGATCAGTATGTCATGAGTCCACATAACCGAGCTGATATCAAAGTTACATCATCCATTACAGTATCGAATATAAAGTCTTACAATTGGTCACACGACCAAGACTGATAATGCCATGCAGGGCAAGTTTACAAACTAAGCAGCGGATACCAAGCAGCGTTGATGACCCATGTCATGCCTACTACCCTACAGGCAACTGACTGGGAGACATTCCTAGTTCGCATCAGCATCGTCGTTCCCTCCAACATCTTCCTCATAGCCTTCTTCATAGTCTGACCAAGTTAATAGCCAGGGACAAAGCCGTGAGTACATTTGAATTGTACTCGCAAACCATCTAAAGGGGAGAGAACATTATGCAGTTTGGCTGTAGCATGGAGAGGGCTCTAATCTAGTTTATCCTATCTAGTCAATTTCTCATGTTGATATAGCATGTCTTACAACATTTCTATATCCTTATTAAAGAAAACATATAGAAAACCTTTTTAGTTAAATCTCTAGGAAAGGGGGAAACTCATTTGGTTTTCAAGAGAGAGCCGGTGGTCAATCAAACATGACCACCCTCCTTTATAAAACTAGGTCAATCACACATGACCATCTCCATTCCCTCGGCAGTACCCTACAAGTACTCCGAACCATAACCGTGCCACGACAGTACCCTTCGAGTACTCCGTCCAGCACCTTTCTCCATTTTTCCAAAAACATTCTTGTAAAACCAATACCTGACATTGGGCTAAGTAACGGTCGTCCCAACAGTCCATGACCGAGGACTCGGCTATTCGAATAGATTTACACTCTGCAGAGGTTGTACACTTTACCCACAATCATCCAGATACTCATCGTGTGGGCATCTTCCCCGCATAACATCATATGCCATGACAAGCACCCGATCAAAGCCTTTCGCTTATCTACCTTAGTATGGGAGTCTACCCTATGGAGTATGTACCTCCCCGGCACATCCTGGCAGTCTACCTCCACTTTTGAGCATAACTCCAGTGCCACGTCAGGAGGCCCATAGTGTCTTCCGGCCGGATAAATCCCTCACTGGATCCCGATTTACTATTGCCCACTTACTTGCAGCAATCCGGATTCCGGGGTACCGTGTACCCTTATATAGTTGTGAGACTCCCATACTAAAATAAACAAACTACGAGCTAAGGCTCGTCCCATACCAGGGTAATCGTGGTTGCACGGGTTAATTGTTCTGAGCGAACACTTAGTGATCACCAATGTCATTTTTGAAAACTCCTGCCTCCAACTCCAGGATATGCATACCCACCTTATTTCCAAACTCATTTCTTTGAAATCCATCTGTGGAATAGCACTCCATTCCAAGGTTTTCGAAATCATTTTCAAAGACTCATTTGAGTGTTCCCAACCTAGAGTTTTTGCTCCACTACAAAGTTTCCCAAAGGCTTTGCTGCTAATCAACGAGCCACTACTACAAAGGGGTAATGAGTAGGTGTTCAAAGGGTTCATCTCGAAGGATGATAACACTTTGGCTTGTGGAGCTTGAGCCAACAACATAATTGCTACAAGAGCTATAGCAATAAGAAAACATGCACTTTAATAAAACAGAAGGAGATATGCAAATGTGTAATTAGGAGTTCAGATATGCATCAAGTTAGATGGCTTTCCTTGAGTGGCTTGTCCCTGGTCCTTTTCTTCCTGATACTCAAAGTCTTCTCCCTCCTCGGTACACTCCTCGTTCGATTCTATCGCCGGAAAAATAAGAGCACACAATAAGCATACATGCATACACAAGTCACAAGCATTTCAGCACTCATACCACACTAGCGTAGAGTATCAGAAACAAACATGTTTAGAAAGTAAGTCAAGATTTTATAGGTTTTAAATTAGTAATTATCCCTATTAGAAACTAGGGTTTCTTATTTGAAGTGATCACAACAACTTAGCAAGCCAAATCAAGCACGCAGGCAATCAAATGGATCAAACAACATACCCAGCATACTTGCAGGTTGACAACAATCTTAAGAACCTAACAAAGTTGGATTTACTGAAAAACAATTTAGGGTTGATTTCCTATGAATAAATCAATAGGAAATAATACTAGCACACCAAAATAATCCTCAAATATTCTCTGAGTTTCCGAAAAATATGAGGTAAAGTGTTCTGGAAAGCTCTTCCTGAGCATAATACAACAAAGTTGGATTCAACACAAAATTCCCTTTCAACTGCCAGTGGTGATTTTCCTAAGATTAAATACACACAATACCATTTCAATTACTACTGCAATAATAAGAGCCCTAAAATAGCAAAACCAGTGAGTCAAGCAAGATAACACAATAAGCTACCAGTAGAAGTTGGAATCACCCAAAAATAATATTCCTACTGAGCACAATAAATAAAACAAGGTAAAACCTAAATATCAGCAAGATAATTACTATAGGCAACTCTATGCTCCTAAAATAGCAAAACTAGTGTGACATGCAAGCTAACACACCAAGGCACCACTGAAAATTGCAAACACAGCACTTCAATATATAGAACTCTAGATTTGCAATTTTGACTAAAAGGGTGCTTATTTACAAGATTTAATTCAAGTAATTCTACAAGGATTAAAATGACATGCAACTAGTACCACTGGATAGATAATAATCTAAGGAGTTCACAGAAATTTGAATCATTCAAAATGGGTTCATATTTATTTTCCTACGAATTTTGCAAGTTAACAGATCAAGCAAAAGTTTAAAAACGAAAATCCTAAAAAAATTAGATCGGGCCGGATTTGAATAGGCCTGGGCGGCACCGCACCGGGCCGGCCCATTCCGGGCCGCGGCGCGCGGGATCGGCGATTCAAACCGCCTGACGGGCGGGGCCCGTCGGTCAGCGGCACCCGGCGACCGAACTGGTATGAGGGCACCAGGGCCGTCCGATCAAGTCGGGATCGACGGCCCCTGGCTATCTTCTACCTCTGGCTCAGGGGAGTAGGGTGGAAACCCTAGGGTTCGCAGGGAAGGCGCAGGAGCTCACCTAGGGGCCTTCCCCAGCGGCGAGGACCGGTCGAGGCGACGCGGCGGAGTACGACGATCTTTTCGAGGGGCGGCAGTAGCAGATTCTCTTTTGGGACACGGATCTGCACATCGGCGACGAGTCCGACCTCGTGGGGCTCTCGTGGGGCTCGATCTGGCATCCCTGGGTCAACGAAGTTGGCGGGATTAGATAGATATTGATGCAGGGATTGTATGCATGCTAGAATATCGAGTAGGGAGTGTCCAGAGAGGTGGCACGGTGGTCATCTTCCTCCCAGATCGGGAGGGAGTTTTCCTCCTCTCCTCTCTGGTGCAGAGCAAGATGGGTGGTTTGGGCGTCCTGGGGAGTCAAGGTGGAGGTGTGGGAGCGAATGGGAGTCCAGAGAGGGGTTGCAGCAAGCTGTGGCCTTATATTTAGTGGGGTGGTAGTGCAATGTCGGTTTGGGCATGAGGGGTCCATAGGGGGCCTCTGGTTGGTTGAGGAAGGCGGTGGAGAGGGTGAGAGGGTCCAGTGCGGAGGGTGCCTTGCTTGGGAAGGAGCTGCTGCTGGTTTTTAAACAAGTTTGAAACAAAAAAAATTGCACACATGCATGATTCTTTCCAATGGCTACCTCCAAGCACTAGAGGACAAGGAGGAGAGGGCTTGCTGCAGTGCATTTCGACCAGAGAGAGGGGTGTGAGTGATGGAGAGAGCAAGGTGCTGTTTTGGTTAAGTTTCAAAAAAGTTTGAAAGTTGGAGATGGATAAAGGTGATGAATGCATGCATGCCTCAATATTTGGATTTTTGTGTGAGAAGTATATCCACTAGTGAGATGCATGCATGGATAGATTAGAAGGGGTGGGGAGAAAGTTGAGTATGGATTTGTCATATCTAGCAAAATAAAACTAGTCGCCAACATTTGCAGTTTGATGGTTTGCCCAATAAGTATATTGAACAAGATCTTGGAAATTTTGGAAAGTAGGAAACTAGGGTTTTGGTTCCATAGGATCCTATAGGAATAGGGTAGCATGGTAGAAGATTATAAAATACTTGATGAGGAGAAAAAGGTGCATGAAATAACATAGTTACCAATCACATGCATTTTTGTTAAGCAAGAAAGATAAGAGAGAGAAATAGTCATTTTGATGGAGGGAAAAGTGATATTGTGCATAAATATCATTTTCCAAATGCTAGTAGGGAGGAAATGAATTTATGGAGAGATTTTATGATGAGTGCTAACAAATTACCAAGAGAATCAAGGAAGACTAGAGAGTGAAATCAGTTTTGACTAGGGTTCAAAACCTAGGCACATAAATAGGTGGCATACCTCAAAATGCACATGCAAGTGCATAGATAGTTAGAGTAGATCAAAAATAAGAGGAATAGGTCAAGGAATGGTCTCTGAACAATTAATTTCTAATTCTAGAAGTGTGAGCAAAGGTGCATCTGTTAATAGTCAAATGGTCAGTGATTTGATTAGGGTTAGAAACAGGATTAGAGCAAATAGCAGATGACCTCAAATGACTAAGTGGTAAAGGAAAGAATGGAAGATTAGGTGACAAGGATGAGTTATAGAGAGGTGCATTGGTGTGGATAGAACCTATGAGCTTAATACAAACATCTGAAAACTGAATCTGTTAACAGGAGTGAAGATGGTCTGCACACTAGGTGTTTGATGAAATGTCTGCAAGAGATGATTTTCTAAATCTGAGTGAAACCTTTTTATGGTTGGATGAAGATGATTCTAATAATACCATGGGTGCCTTCCTTGGGCAAGTTTGATTAGTTTTAGGATTCCTCAAAATAGAGATCCTAATGTCTCATGATAAGACTAAGACATTAGAGTTAGGGATTCAGGATTGAGAGGAAAATAACAGGATGGGTTTTATTTGAAGGATAGCATGAAAACAACTTATATGAGACAAAACATTAATGGATGTATTTTGAATAGGTTAGGCCACAGGCCTATATGAGGATTATGTCCACACACAAGCAACTCATCAAAGTGAAACAGTCACACAAAGTCAACTCACCACACAAGGTTAATCATTTGCAGCTAATCTAGAATTACCAGAAACAATGATTGAACTAGTGCTCAATGATGATCATGCCATGGTCAAGTAGAGAAGAGTTTCAAATAAAAGAGTAAAGCTTTTGTAGACTTTTCAGAACTAGTGGAGACATAGCATCTCCTTTAGAAAGTTTTCTTAAAGGTGTTTGAAATCCTTTTGTAAACATCAACAAAATATAGGTTTGTGAAATAGTGGGACCACTCTACTTTGTTGGTCTAGGTAATTTTGTGAGAAAATGACAAAAAACTACCACATTTGTGCCGAATGTGTCGGCTAGCTACCACTGTCGATGGATTTTGTGTCGCGAGAACACGGGGTACCACGCGACGGACCCAAAAGATTCGAACGCAGGGGGCTGAACGTGTGAGATCTTGGATCGCAACGAAACACGGTGACGGAAGCCTCGATTGTCGGACGCGCTACGCACTGCAGAGAGGGAGACCGAGCTTTACCCAGGTTCAGGGCCCTCGTGGTGAGGTAAAACCCCTACTTCCTGCCTTCTTGTATTGCAACGCGACACCTCGCGAGGAGTACAAGGCCTTGGTTACAAAGCTCTAGTTGGCCAGAGGTTAGAGAACCTGCGTGCCCAACTAGCAGCCTGAAGAAGATGAAGATTCGATCCCACCGAAGGGGTGGCCTCCCCCTCCCTTTATAGTGCCAAGGTCCTCCTTCCCCTTATCTTCTTGGGGAAGGGGTTGCCACACACGGCCAAGGAGGGAGGACAGCTGTAGACTAGGCTCTTCGGTAGACTTGGTCTTCGTAGGGTAGTGGCGCCGGTCCACAGGAGTGGGTGGAGGAGGCTGACGTCCTCCTCTGGCGCCCTGCACCGTCCATGCTATATTTAGGGAGGTGGCCAACTGCCACTGTGCCGCTTTGGGCAGGCACAGAGAAAGTTGGTCTCCTCCCTGTCGGGGGTAGCGTGGGCGGTACGCGGTCTTCTGCCCGTTGCCCTTCTTGCTCCGCACGAAAACATGCTGAGTTGGCGTGGGCGTGCGTCATCTCCTCACCAGCAGGGGCTCGTGAGGAGGTCTTCTGGTCCTTAGCAGTTTACGTCGTCGTTCTCCTCACGAGGCGCCTCCTCGTGAGGGTCTTCTCCATACCGAAGATTGTTGATTATCTCCTGGGCTGAAGATGGGCCGATGACGGGGCCCAGGAGCAGGTGGACCGGGATACCCCGGTATCCATTACACCGACAGTAGCCCCCGGGAGCCCGGCCCACACCGCGTCCTCTTGAGGAAGCGAAGGGTCGGGGGCCCCCGAAGCGACTGGGCCCTCCAACGGCACGCGTCGACCGAGCGGTCAGAGGTCCATGTGAAGAAGCAGAGACCCCGGACACGTGGCGCGGCCGCAGCTGGCGAGACGAAACGGCGGGTGACGCTATGGTCTCCGAGGCGTCAACCTGCCATAATGATGTGTCGCTTGACTGCAGAGCGCCGCGCCAACGCTTCGATTCCCGCGCAAGGATTTGACGCATCGACGCCAAACGCCCCCCTTAAATAGGTCCTCCTCGAGACCTCCGGCACTTCACCTCCTTCCTCCAGTGCTGCTCCTGCCTCCTCACCCCCAAGCTCATGGATCCCTCCAACCCCTCCGCCGCCGTGGGATCGAGCTCTGGGGCGAAGCGCCGTGGGCGCCCCCTGGGTAGCGGGAAGAAGGCGAAGGTCCCGGCCCAGTGGACGCCCGGCGCCGGCGGTCCCCTCCGCATTGGCGCGCCGCGGCAGGGCGAGGCGAGCCGTGCCGCCGCGGGGACCTCCGGCGCCCTGACCCTCAGGGGTCCAGCGCGTGGAGGCGCCCTGAACCTGCCGTCGCCGCTGGCGGCGGCGCCTGCTCCCCGCGCCTCGGGGGGCATCGACCGGGCCCTCCGGGAGGTGGAGACCGCCCTGGGCCCCCCTCCCCCTGCTGCAGATCCTCCGGCGCCGCCGATGAACGGAGTGGTCGCCACTCCGCGCCCCTTGGCGGCGGCGCTGCTGGGACCCCTCATTGCCCCGGGGTCCCGCTTCTTGGAGCTCCTCATCGTCGTCGACGCCCCGGGCTTCAACTCCCTCCGACTGCCCGACGCCATCCGGAGGGTGATTCACGCCCATGGCCCGGCCGCCGGAGAGATCGCCCTGGGGGAGCAAAGCAGGCCAGATCTCTTCTGGCCTGTGGACATCCTCTTCGGGGCGAACGGCAACGCCGTCCTCGCTGGCCGCTGGAGGCCCTTCGCCCTCGGCTGTCGCCTCCGCGTCGGCGACCGCCTCGTCTTCCGCTTCAAGCTGGGGACGCTGGAGGCCACGGTGCGGATCTTCACCGCCGACGGCGTCCGCCGCACCTACCCCCAGCTCCCGGCGCAGTGAAGAAGAGGCGCTGGCGTGGTAGTCTTCTGGGGAGGGGAGCTAGTCTCCTCCCCTTTTTTGCCTTGTAGTCCATGCCGGCGGGGAATGCCCCGCCGCGCTTCGCTCCTTCCCCCACTGGGGGCAACTTAATGAAATCCTTTTGTTGAATCTTGCTGTCCTTCACTGTCCTGGCCATTCGCTTGCTCGAGAGCCCTGGTGAGCTGTAGGCATCGACGGGAAGCCTCCCTCCACCTCAGAGCTCGGGACGGGTTCGGCGTCGATGACACAGTGGACGATTCCTGAGACAAGAAGTTGAAGAAAAGGTTGGAAAACAAAAAACCCCAAATCCCCGAAAACGGAAAAACAAATCGATAAAACAAACGAAAAAAGAAGGCGAATAAGATGCCCCTGTGACCGGCACAGGGACCTTCTCCGTCGTGGAGGAGCGCGGCACTATCTGTGCCAGCAGCTAAGAGCAAATTGCCGCGCGTGGCGATTCACGGGGCCTTCCTCGTCGTTGAGGGAAGCTGGACCCTCACGGACGTGAAAACGTCGACGCTTAAGAGAGCCCAGAGACCGTCGACACCTCACAAGGGTTGCTCATGAGGTGAAGGGCCTGGCGCGGACCTCCGGATCTGCATCTCCTTCGCAAGATTTATCGGAGCGGCCTTGGTCTTCAATAATCCTGCCACGTTAGGCCTTCCTCGAGAGAGGGAATCCTCCTGCGGATGCTAGTGCATCGACGCGTCTTTGCTCCCTCGTGAGGGTTGCTCACGAGGGGTAGGTCCTTAGCGGGTGCCATGGGCACACCTTGGACTTTTCCTCGAAGATTTTTTATTTTCTGGCGTACTTCGCGAGGAACTAAGCACCATGGGCATCCAGAGGTGATCGTTAATGGGGCCGTCACCCCCGACCAGAGCTCGCTCCCTTCGGGTTTTTTGGGCTTGCTGTTTTCCGGGCGAAGGCCCCAGCATAGACACCGTGCCTAGCCCCCTTCCGCGAGGAGTACAACAGAAAATAAATGGACTTCATGCCATTGTGATGTCATGCCGAAGCAGAGGCGCTACATTGCGCGATAACTTAATATCAGTGCTTAAGAGCAGATTGAGCTGATACAAGTGCCGTGAAAACGGTCTTTTTCTCCTCGTGAGGAACCTAGGGGTAGAACTTTCGCAGATGAGCTATGTTCCATGGGTTCCCCACTGGCACGCCTTCTGCGGTTTCCAGCCGCGCCGAGCCTGGCCTGGCGATGTGCGTCACCTTGAAGGGTCCTTCCCACATTGGAGACAGCTTGTGCAGGCCCTCGCGAGAGAGTATTCTCCTCAGCACCAGGTCGCCGACCTCCAGAGTTCTTGCTCGAACATGGCGGCTATGGTAGCGGCGTAGTCCTTGCTGGTACCTCGCGGCGCGGAGCGCGGCTTGGCACCGAGCTTCTTCGAGCAGGAGGAGGCGGTCCTTGATGAGGTTCTCTTGGCGAATTTCGTCGAAGGCGAGCACCCTTGGCGACCCAAACTTGACGTCGGTGGGAAGAACAGCCTCCGCCCCATAGACCAAGAAGAAAGGGGTCTCTCCAGTGGGTTTGGTGGCGGTATTCCTGATGGACCACAAGATGGATTGGAGGTTGTCTAACCATTTTTTGCCGCAGGCTTCAAGCTTGGCGTTGAAGCTTTTCGTCTTGAGCCCTTTGAGCACTTCGGCGTTGGCGCGCTCGGCTTGGCCATTGCTCCTAGGGTAGGCGACGGAGGCGAAGCAGATCTTGATGTCGGTCGATGTGCAGTACTCCCGGAACAGTCCGCTGGTGAACTGGCTACCGTTGTCGGTGATGATGCGGTTAGGCACTCCAAAACGGCAGACCAGCCCACGGATGAACTTGACTGCGGACCTCGCCGGGATCGTGCACACCGGTTCCACCTCCACCCACTTGGTGAACTTATCGATGGCGACGTAGAGGTAGCGATAGCCCCCTTGCGCCCTGGGGAATGGACCGAGGATGTCCAGCCCCCAAACGGCAAAGGGCCAAGTGAGTGGGATGGTTCGCAGCTCTTGCGCCGGCTGATGAATCTGCTTGGCGTGGAATTGGCACGCCTCGCACGTTTTAACCATCTCCGCTGCATCCCCGAGCGCCGAAGGCCAGTAGAAGCCACTTCGATATGCCTTTGCGGCTAGAGTCACAGCAGAGGCATGATGCCCACATTTGCCGGCGTGGATGTCCCTTAGAAGCTCTTGGCCTTGGTGAGTAGATATGCACTTCAGAGCGACGCCACTTGGGCGACGCCGGTACAAATCACCATCCTTGACGCAGTAGCCCGAAGCTTGATGCACAATCCTCTCGGCCTCCTCTTCATCCTCAGGAAGCCTGCTGCTGGTGAGGTAGGCCTTGAGCTCGATGATCCAATCCACTCCCTCCTGCCGAGCCAATGCCAGAAGGACGCGGTCACCCGAAGGAGGCCCGCAATCCGGAGCCCCCTGCTCCGGCGGTGGCGGCAAAGCAGAAGGAGGAGGTGGTTTGGATGTTGACGGAGAGGCGGACGGCTTGAAGAGACGCTCCTCGAAGACGCCGGCGGGCTGCGCCAGGCGATGAGAGGCGCGCTTGGCGATCTCGTCGGCTTCCACGTTCTCTCCCCTCGGGATGTGCTTTAGCTCCAAGCCTTGGAAGCGTTTTTCCATCTTTCGATGCTCCTCGAGATAAGCCGCCATGTGCTCATCCCTTGGAGTGTAGCTCTTGTTCGAGAAGTTCACAACCAGCTGTGAATCTCCCTTGACGATGAGGCGCTTGATGCCCAAAGCGTTTGCTGCCCTTAGGCCAGCAAGTAGTGCTTCGTACTCCGCGATGTTGTTGGAGACCTTGTTCTCAGGCGCGAAGCAAAGCTGCACAGCGTAGAAAAGCTTGTCTCCAGAGGGAGAGGTTAGGACAGCACCATCTCCCGCGCCGGGGAGGTTGAAGGCGCCGTCGAAGTGCATGACCCAGAGGCCTGGGGCCTCCTCTCCAGGGAGAGTCGACTCCACCTCTGGAGGCTCGTCTACGAATGGATCAGTCCATTCTGCAGTGAACTCGGCCAAAGCCTTGCTCTTGATTACCTTTGTAGTTTCGAAGGAGATCTCGAAAGGCTGAAGCTCCACAGCCCACTCAGCCACCCGCCCGGTGACATTGGGGTTGCGCAGGACGGTTTCCAGGGGCCGATCGGTTACCACCTTAATCGGGTGACCCTGGAAGTAGTGGCGCAGCTTCCGCGAGGCGATGAGCAAGGTGTAGAGCAGCTTTTGCTGCATTGTGTAGCGCTCCCGCGCGTCGCGCAGTACCGTGCTGACGAAGTACACAGGCTTTTGCACCTTGACGACACCCTCGGAAGGCTCCTCCTCAGGAGGCTTTTGAGCGTTGCTCTGAGAGAGCGGCTCGGTCGGTGAAGATCCCTCGGGCGGCTCCTCTCGATAGGCGGGGGGTGAAGCGGTCTCTTCCTCGTGAGGAGCCCCCGAGCTTGGAGGAGTGTCCTCCTCCTTGGCGATTACCTTGACGCCCCGCTCCGCGACGAGAACGGCACTTGCAGTCCTTGGAGTTGCCGCGATGTAGAGTAGCAAGGGCTCGCGAGTCGTTGGGGCAACCATGATCGGTGGGCTCGTGAGGTACCTTTTTAACTCGGCGAAGGCCTTGTCGGCTTCAGGAGTCCACTCGAACTTGCCGGTGCGCTTCATGAGCTTGAAGAAGGGCAAAGCTTTTTCCCCACTCCTCGCGATGAAGCGCCCCAGGGCTGCCATGCACCCCGCGAGGCGTTGCATTTCCTTAAGATTGCGCGGAGGACGCATCTCTTCGATGGCCTTGACCTTGTCGGGGTTCGCCTCTATCCCACGATTGGACACGAGGAACCCCAACAGTTTCCCCGACGGTACGCCGAAGGCGCACTTGGCGGGGTTGAGCTTGATGTTTACCTTCCTCAGGTTGACGAATGTTTCCTCCAGATCCTCGATGAAGGTGTGACCCTCGCGAGTCTTGACGACGATGTCGTCGACGTAGGCTTCCGCATTCCTTCCCATCTGAGCCCCCAGGGCCTTACGCATGAGCCTTTGGAATGTAGCTCCTACGTTCTTCAGGCCGAAGGGCATGCAGACGTAGCAGTACACCCCACAGGGCGTGATGAAGGCGGTCTTCTCTTCGTCCTCCTTTGCCATCTTGATCTGATGATAGCCGGAGAAAGCATCCAAGAAGCAAAGGAGGTCGCAGCCGGCGGTGGAGTCGACGATTTGATCTATCCTCGGGAGAGGATAAGGGTCCTTGGGGCAGGCCTTGTTGAGACTTGTGAAGTCCACGCAGAGGCGCCCACTGCCGTTAGCCTTTGGGACGACCACCGGATTAGCAATCCAGGTGGGGTGGGCTACCTCGCGTATCAACTTGGCCTCCTTCAGCTTCTCTATTTCCTTGACGATGAAGTCTTGCTTCTCTTGCGCTTGCTTCCTAGTCTTCTGCTTCACGGGGTGTGCCTGAGGGCACACGGCTAAGTGGTGCTCAATCACCTCCCTGGGGACACCGGGCATATCCGACGGAGTCCAAGCGAACATGTCAGAATTTGCCCGCAGGAAGGTGACGAGCGCGCTTTCCTATTTGGGGGAAAGCCCTGCCCCGATGGTGACGAAGTTTTCGCAGCCCCCAGCCTGCAGCGGGACCTTCTTGGTTGCCGAGCGCTCTTGGGTAAACTGGGGCCTCCTTCCTGAGGGTACCGCAGCTTCCCCAATGCTCAAGTCCATCATGGGATGGTCTAGGTCCTCGCTTGGAGTAGGCGACGCAGAGGCGGCGAACTTCTTCCCTGTCGAACCCAGAGGGAGGGGCTCGAGAGAGGCCTTCTTCGCTGCAGCCCGCTCTTGGGATACGAGCTGCTTCTTCCTCGCGAAGTCGCCGGAGTGTTCCAGTAGGTCTTCGTCAGCGGGGAACATGGCGGCGGCCTCGCGGTAGACATGCTCAACTGATCGGAGAGCATCCTTCTCGTTGCAGCGCACGGTGATCGTGCCATTGGCGCCCGGAATCTTGAGGACGTTGAAGCCATGGTGCGTTGCCGCCATGAACCTAGCCAAGGCTGGGTAGCCGAGGATGGCATTGTATGGCAGGGCGATGTAGGCGACGTCGAAGTCGAGGCTTTCCGTCCTGTAGTTGTCCCGGGTGCCGAAGGTGACGGGCAGGCTTACCTGCCCAATTGGCATTGTAGATCCCTCGGTTACCCCGAAGAACGGCCGAGTTGGCATGAGCCGGTGGTACGGCACCTGCATCTTTTCGAAGATCTCGACGGAGATGATGTTGAGGCCCGCCCCTCCATCGATGAGAGTGCGATTGACGGCGACGTTGTTGATGGTTGGCGTGCACAAGAGGGGGATTGTGCCCACGCCCCTTGTGGAAGCCGGATGATCCTCCTCGTCGAAGCCAATCTTGCACGCCGACCACTTCATCAGGCGATTGCCAAAGTTGGGCTGCGCCGCCGCGATCTCTCGCGACAGCTGTTTGAAGTGCCGATTTGACAGAGGAGCCTGAGCTCCACCCAGGAGGCAAGCGACGAAGTCTCGTGGCTCTTGATAGCCCCCCTGGTTCTCCTCCCGACGATCGTTTGCTGGCGGGGGCAGCGGCAGCGGCTCGGGATCGTCTCGAGACAGACCCCCACGGCGGCGACCTTCCTCGCGGTCGTCGTCGCGGCGATCGCCCCGGGATCCACTCTTGCCGTTGTTGCGGCCACCCCCGCGACGCTTGGCGACGCCATTCTCCTCATGAAACTTCCGGACAATCCAACAATCCTCGGTATTGTGGGTGTCCTTCTTGTGGATGAGGCAGTAGCGGCGACGTCGACCTTTATCGCGATCGGAGCGGTCCCCGCGGCGTTGCTTATGATCTGGCTCCGCCGCGAGGGCAGCAGCCTCCTTTCGCTTGGGGTCCTTGGACTTCGGCTTTGGGGGAGGCGCCTCCGGCAGATTGTGCACGAAGAGCCTCCCCTCCTCAGCCTTGGCGCAGCGGTCGGCGATCTCGAAGAGCCTGACGACGGAAGTCAGCTCATCATTCACGGATAGCTTCTCCCGCATCTTGACATCGGAGACGCCCGTGGAGAACGCGGAGATGACCTCCTCGTTGGAGATCCTGGGAATCTTGTTCCTCATCTGACTGAAGCGCTGGATGTACTGACGAAGCGTCTCGCCCTTGTACTGACGCACCGCCTTAAGATCGTTCTTAGTTGCGGGGTGCTCGTACGTGGGCATGAAGTTGGCCACGAACTGACGACATAAATCCTTCCACGACGTCACGGATTCGTGAGGAAGATTCATGAGTCAAGTCCGCGGAGCATCCTTGAGGGCCATGGGGAACCAATTGGCCATGGCGCGCTGATCTCCACGCGCAGCCTGGACGGCGACAACGTAGAGCTGGAGGAATTCGACAGGATTTGTGGTCCCGTCGTAACGCGCGCTGATGTCTGGCTTGAACTTGTCAGGCCAGACGACGTAGCGCTGCTGGCGAGTGAGGGCAAGACACCCGGGGTTGTAGATCGGAACGCCGGGGGTCCTGACGTTCTTGCCAGCTTCGCCGATGTCATCGATGGCGCGGTCATGATTTTCGCGGCGGCGCTCGAGGGAGACGCGTGCGTCTTCCGGAGCGCGTTGGACGATTTGGCAGCTGGGCTCCCCGCGCGGCGAAGATGCGGCGCGGGAAACCACCTTCTTGGCCTTGTTGGCCATCCCATCTCCGGCGCCCGGGGCACGATGCCCCGCCGCCGGATCTGGGTTCCCCGCGCCCTGGGCTCCTCCCAAGGCCGGGTCTTCATTGGCGATGGCGACGAGCTCGGCGATTCGAGCGCGCCACCCCTCACGCCCGTCGTCGGTGGGTTGATAGCGCAGCAGCTCCTGCGCCATGGCGAGTGCCTGCGCAGGAGACAGCTGACTCCCAGAATGAGCGCGAGAAGTGGCGGTGGCGGTGAAGGAGAGCGAAGGCTCTGTCCGCCCGGACGGAAGGTAGGAGGACTCCAGATCCTCCTCCTCTTCCTCCCCGGCTGAAGCTTCATGACGACGGAAGATGGGCTCGGTTTGCCCCCGAACAGCGTTGCGACGGCGAAGACGCTCGAGCCTTGCGTTGGCGTCGGCCATGTCGAAGCAGATCTAGAAGAAAACACACCACAGCCCCCTACCTGGCGCGCCAAATGTCGATGGATTTCGTGTCGCGAGAACACGGGGTACCACGCGACGGACCCAAAAGATTCGAACGCAGGGGGCTGAACGTGTGAGATCTTGGATCGCAACGAAACACGGTGACGGAAGCCTCGATTGTCGGACGCGCTACGCACTGCAGAGAGGGAGACCGAGCTTTACCCAGGTTCAGGGCCCTCGTGGTGAGGTAAAACCCCTACTTCCTGCCTTCTTGTATTGCAACGCGACACCTCGCGAGGAGTACAAGGCCTTGGTTACAAAGCTCTAGTTGGCCAGAGGTTGAAGAACCTGCGTGCCCAACTATCAGCCTGAAGAAGATGAAGATTCGATCCCACCGAAGGGGTGGCCTCCCCCTCCCTTTATAGTGCCAAGGTCCTCCTTCCCCTTATCTTCTTGGGGAAGGGGTTGCCACACACGGCCAAGGAGGGAGGACAGCTGTAGACTAGGCTCTTCGGTAGACTTGGTCTTCGTAGGGTAGTGGCGCCGGTCCACAGGAGTGGGTGGAGGAGGCTGACGTCCTCCTCTGGCGCCCTGCACCGTCCATGCTATATTTAGGGAGGTGGCCAACTGCCACTGTGCCGCTTTGGGCAGGCACAGAGAAAGTTGGTCTCCTCCCTGTCGGGGGTAGCGTGGGCGGTACGCGGTCTTCTGCCCGTTGCCCTTCTTGCTCCGCACGAAAACGTGCTGAGTTGGCGTGGGCGTGCGTCATCTCCTCACCAGCAGGGGCTCGTGAGGAGGTCTTCTGGTCCTTAGCAGTTTACGTCGTCGTTCTCCTCACGAGGCGCCTCCTCGTGAGGGTCTTCTCCATACCGAAGATTGTTGATTATCTCCTGGGCTGAAGATGGGCCGATGACGGGGCCCAGGAGCAGGTGGACCGGGATACCCCGGTATCCATTACACCGACAACCACTTTTGAATTTTTGGACACATAAATACCATTTTTGTGGTTCGACCGTGACAAATAGCCCTAATTCGTCATGTTTAGCATTTTAACAGCGTTTCTGACTAGTATGGCCCACATGTCAGGATGACGTGGCAGGTGAAACCCTAATGTCATATTTCATTTTGCAAAAAAACCCAAAATTTTATTTTTTACTACACAATGATCCTCCTCAATCCCCCACCTAATAAATAAATAAAGAAAAAGAAAATCTCTGTTCGACGGCGACGAGGTCCTGTGCCGGCCGCCCGCGCCTCCGCAGGTACAGATCGAAGTCGTCCGGCCGCCCGCTCCACTCCCGTTCCGGCCGCCTCATCATTCTCCACCCCCGCGGACTCCGGCACGGGGCCCGTGAGCGCGTTGGCGTACAGGTGCAGGGTCTCCAGCTTGGGCGCCTCGAACAGGTCGTCCGGGATGGCGCCGTCGAGGCGGTTCATGGCGATGTCCATGCTCCTGAGCTCCGTGACAGCGGAGGCGGCGGCGGCGTCGCAGGTGACGCCCATCCAGGCGCAGGGCGTGGCGTCGCGCGGGTTCCAGTCGGCGAGCGCGCCGTCGGGCATGGTGAGCGCGCGCTTGGCGTCGAGCAGGAAGAGCCCGTCCTGGCTCAGCCCGTGCGACGGGATGACCAGCAGGCCGGCATTGGCCGCGACGGCGAGCAGCAGGAGGGAGAGGAAGGCGCCCATGGCGTTCTGGGCGGCGGCGGCGACGGCACGGCAAATGATGGGGGACGAGCTGGTGGTAAAAAAATTAGAATTTGGAGTTTTTTGCAATATGCAACTAGCAGCCAGGTTTTCACCTGCCACGTCATCCTGACATGTGGGCCATACTAGTCAGAAACGCTGTTAAAATGCTAAACATGACGAATTAGGGCTATTTGTCACGGTCGAACCACAAAAATGGTATTTATGTGTCCAAAAATTCAAAAGTGGTAGCTAGCCGACACATTCGGCACAAATGTGGTAGTTTTTTGTCATTTTCTCTAATTTTGTAAATACTTTGTTTTGATAAAAGCTTTGTCTCAAAGATAAATCTTGGCTCTTGTCTTGGTCAAATAAGGTAATATGAAAAAGGAGAGGTTGCCAAGATAATGGTTTTGGAAAATAGCTAGAAGCATAAATAAAGGCATGATCACAAGGCCACAAGGATTGGGTTGGTTCACAATATTATTCAACAAGCAACTCAAATAGACATCATTAACATAACAACGAGGACAAACAAGCAAGAAATAGTACTTCCAGAGGTTTGCTCAAAAAGTTTTTGTTGGCCCTCATTTTTGGCTCACTAAACGCTACTTAAACAGGGTTACAGAAAGTGGGGTGTTACTCGAGCTTGCAGTCCTCTGGAGATGGTAGACAAGAGCATCTGTGCTTCGGTCTAGATAGGTACGTCAAGTTTGTCAACTTAGTCCCCTACGCTTCCTAACTCCCCAGGCACAGGTTAGTCCTAATAGAAACCATTCTTTTGGGTCGTCCTGTGCTTGAGCTGAAAATGCTTCAGGTGGCGGCGCACTACCAAGGGTGTGTCTTCCAGTAGTCAATGATCTATTTCTTCTTGTCTTTGGGTTGGTGGAGACCAGGGAAGATCTTCTTGCTTCTTCGTCTTCTTGTAGCCATGAGGATCTCGACGTATATTGGGATACCTTGAGTTGACTTCATCTTATCTTCATGTGGATTTCTACCCGTGGCATAAGCCCGTATTGGTTTCAAACCTGTCTAAATTTGAACGAGCTAGTGAGTTAGTTAGAAAAGTCTTCACTTCTTCTTGTTGCTACCTCCCTTGGCATCTCCGAAATGCGGAGTCAACATTGATGGCTTGATTTTGGAGAATCTTCACTCTTCTATTTGCTTTGTGGAGATCAAGCACGCGAGTCTTCGGGCATCAAGTGGCGATAACGTCTTGAACTACAAAAGTTAGGCTTGGCTTGCTAGAAGATCAACAAGCGTTGGGTTGTTAAAAGAGTATCACCAATGTTAGTGAAAATCTAAATTTAAGGTTAGGCGATCCAGGTTAGTGAAGCCTTTGTCTTCTAGAAGTCCCTTGTAGTCCAGGCGGGTCTATCTTCTGCTTCCTTGACATTGTAGAGAGGTCTTGACAAAGCTTGAGACACTCAGCACAAACTGTTGTATGAGATCTCGGGTACGTGTTGCGAGAAGAGTCATAACCCACTATTATCAGGGTTAGAGTTAGTGTTTTCCTAATACCTTACGTATGCTGCTCGGGCTGACATAAATAGGGAGAACACATTTTAGTGAGGTGTCCTAATTGGGTTTTACAAACCAGAGGGTTTTTAAGGCCGGGAGGCCAAAAACAAACACAAGCACCATGTAACATCACACACTCAAGAAACACACAAGGCAACTGCAGACGATATCTAGAACACACAAGGCAATCAAAACAATTGCAAAGATCAAACAAGGTACTTCTAGTACCAACGATGCCTAACAATGCACGATATCTGGGTTTAGTCCTATTCATCCTAGGGTCATGGTTGGCCATAGTTGTTGATGTCTTCATTCCCCTTGACTCTCGCTTCAGCAGAAACTTGATGGCAGTTGGTGGTGAAGTTGAAGTGTTATTGAGCCATTGATGTTGACTTGGGAAGTGCAGTTTTGTAAGTCTTCTTGTATCACATCCCAAGGATGTGAGGTCTTCGGAAGGGTCATTGAAGTTCTCCATTTGTGGCAATGTCTCGTGACAGGCCTAAAACTTTCTAGTCAAGCAATTGAGTACTTGGTCCTTGGTGACTTCAAAAGTGCGAGTCCAGGGAGGAACAAGGTCAGCTTCTTGACAGAGCCATTGGTGTCAACAAAAGGCAAAATATTTGGTAGCACTCTTCTTTCTTTGTAGCAGGAGAGATTTGAAGACGTCCTTCTGAACATTTGCTCCATCTTGTTTTGCTAAGCTTCAGGTCTAATTGGGGTATATCGCCCAACAAGTAGTTTTGAAGAAGATGAGACAGATGGAGTAATAAACTTCAACATCTTTGAAAACCAGAGAGATAAGATTAGAAGTTTTGAAGAGGTGAGAAAGGTATAAGCCATACTATTGGCTACTTAGAAGAATAACCTTTGCAAATAGTCTTAGCAGAATATTACTTTCCTATCTAACGCCCATGCTAACTAAGGTCTCCTACAGTCAGGATGGCTATGATACCAACTCTGTGGGGGGCCCGGTTTACCACCCGGGATTCCCGTTATGCCTACAACTCACGATCCCATGATCAGTATGTCGTGAGTCCACATAACCGAGCTGATATCAAAGTTACATCATCCATTACAGTATCGAATATAAAGTCTTACAATTGGTCACACGACCAAGACTGATAATGCCACGCAGGGCAAGTTTACAAACTAAGGAGCGGATACCAAGCAGCGTTGATGACCCACGTCATGCCTACTACCCTACAGGCAACTGACTGGGAGACGTTCCTAGTTCGCATCAGCGTCGTCGTTCCCTCCAACATCTTCCTCATAGCCTTCTTCATAGTTTGACCAAGTTAATAGCCAGGGACAAAGCCGTGAGTACATTTGAATTGTACTCGCAAACCATCTAAAGGGGAGAGAACATTATGCAGTTTGGCTATAGCACGGAGAGGGCTCTAATCTAGTTTATCCTATCTAGTCAATTTCTTGTGTCGATATAGCATGTCTTACGACATTTCTATATCCTTATTAAAGAAAACATTTAGAAAACCTTTTTAGTGAAATCTCTAGGAAAGGGGGAAACTCATTTGGTTTTCAAGAGAGAGCCGGTGGTCAATCAAACATGACCACCCTCCTTTATAAAACCAGGTCAATCACACATGACCATCTCCATTCCCTCGGCAGTACCCTGCAAGTACTCTGAACCATAACCGTGCCACGGCAGTACCCTTCAAGTACTCCGTCCAGCACCTTTCTCCATTTTTCCGAAATCATTCTTGTAAAACCAAAACCTGACATTGGGCTAAGTAACGGTCGTCCCAACCGTCCATGACCGAGGACTCGGCTATTCGAATAGATTTACACTCTGCAGAGGTTGTACACTTTACCCACAATCATCCAGATACTCATCGTGTGGGCATCTTCCCCGCATAACATCATATGCCATGACAAGCACCCGATCAAAGCCTTTCGCTTATCTACCTTAGTATGGGAGTCTACCCTATGGAGTATGTACCTCCCCGGCACATCCTAGCAGTCTACCTCCATGTTTGAGCGTAACTCCAGTGCCACATCAGGAGACCCATAGTGTCTTCCGGCCGGATAAATCCCTCACTGGATCCTGATTTACTATTGCCCACTTACTTGTAGCAATCCGGATTCTGGGGTACCGCATACCCTTATATAGTTGTGAGACTCCCGTACTAAAATAAAAAAAACTACGAGCTAAGCCCCGTCCCATACCAGGGTAATCGTGGTTGCACGGGTTAATTGTTCTGAGTGAACACTTAGTGATCACCAATGTCATTTTTGAAAACTCCTGCCTCCAACTCTGGGATATACATCCCCACCTTATTTCCAAACTCATTTCTTTGAAATCCATCAGTGGAATAGCACTCCATTCCAAGGTTTTTGAAATCATTTTCAAAGACTCATTTGAGTGTTCCCAACCTAGAGTTTTTGCTCCACTACAAAGTTTCCCAAAGGCTTTGCTGCTAATCAACGAGCCACTACTACAAAGGGGTAATGAGTAGGTGTTCAAAGGGGTCATCTCGAAGGATGATAACACTTTGGCTTGTGGAGCTTGAGCCAACAACATAATTGCTACAAGAGCTATAACAATAAGAAAACATGCACTTTAATAAAACAGAAGGAGATATGCAAATATGTAATTAGGAGTTCAGATATGCATCAAGTTAGATGGCTTGCCTTGAGTGGCTTGTCCCTGGTCCTTTTCTTCCTGATACTCAAAGTCTTCTCCCTTCTCGGTACACTCCTCGTTCGATTCTATCGCCTGAAAAATAAGAGCACACAATAAGCATACATGCATACACAAGTCACAAGCATTTCAGCACTCATACCACACCAGCATAGAGTATCAGAAACAAACATGTTTAGAAAGTAAGTCAAGATTTTATAGGTTTTTAATTAGTAATTATCCCTATTAGAAACTAGGGTTTCTTATTTGAAGTGATCACAACAACAAGCCAAATCAAGCATGCAGGCAATAAAATGGATCAAACAGCATACCCAGCATACTTGCAGGTTGACAACAATCTTAAGAACCTAACAAAGTTGGATTTACTGAAAAACAATTTAGGGTTGATTTCTATGAATAAATCAATAGGAAATAATACTAGCACACCAAAATAATCCTCAGATATTCTCTGACTTTCAGAAAAATATGAGGTAAAGTGCTTTGGAAAGCTCTTCCCGAGCATAATCCAACAAAGTTGGATTCAACACAAAATTCCCTTTCAATTGCCAGTGGTGATTTTTCTAAGATTAAATACACACAATACCATTTCAATTACTACTGCAATAATAAGAGCCCTAAAATAGCAAAACCAGTGAGTCAAGCAAGATAACACAATAAGCTACCACTGGAAGTTGGAATCACCCAAAAATAATATTCCTACTGAGCACAATAAATAAAACAAGGTAAAACCTAAATATCAGCAAGATAATTACTATAGGCAACTCTATGCTCCTAAAATAGCAAAACTAGTGTGACATGCAAGCTAACACACCAAGGCACCACTGAAAATTGCAAACACAGCACTTCAATATACAGAACTCTAGATTTGCAATTTTGACTAAAAGGGTGCTTATTTTACAAGATTAAATTCAAGTAATTCTACAAGGATTAAAATGACATGCAACCAGTACCACTGGAGAGATAATAATATAAGGAGTTCACAGAAATTTGAATCATTCAAAATGGGTTCATATTTATTTTCCTATGAATTTTGCAAGTTAACAGATCAAGCAAAAGTTTAAAAACGAAAATCCTAAAAAAATTAGATCGGGCCGGATTTGAACAGGCCTGGGCGGCACCGGGCCGGCCCATTCTGGGCCACGGCGCGCGGGATCAGCGATTCAAACCGCCTGACGGGCGGGGCCCGCCGGTCAGCGGCACCCGGTGACCGAACCGGTATGAGGGCACCAGGGCCGTCCGATCAAGTCGGGATCGACGGCCCCTGGCTGTCTTCTACCTCTGGCTCAAGGGAGTTGGGTGGAAACCCTAGGGTTCGCAGGGAAGGCACAGAAAAGCTCACCTAGGGGCCTTCCCCGATAGCGAGGACCGGTCGAAGCAACGCGGCAGAGTACGACGATCTCGGCGAGGGGCGGCAGTAGCAGATTCTCTTCCGGGACACGGATCTGCACGTCGGCGACAAGTCCGACCTCCTGGGGCTCTCGTGGGGCTCGATCTGGCGTCCCTGGGTCAACGAAGTTGGCGGGATTAGATAGATATTGATGCAGGGATTGTATGCATGCTAGAATATCGAGTAGGGAGTGTCCAGAGAGGTGGCATGGTGGTCATCTTCCTCCCAGATCGGGAGGGAGTTTTCCTCCTCTCCTCTCTGGTGCAGAGCAAGATGGGTGGTCTGGGCGTCCTGGGGAGTCAAGGTGGAGGTGTGGGAGCGAATGGGAGTCCAGAGAGGGGTTGCAGCAAGTTGTGGCCTTATATTTAGTGGGGTGGTAGTGCAATGTCGGTTTGGGCATGAGGGGTCCATAGGGGGCTTCTGGTTGGTTGAGGAAGGCGGTGGAGAGGGTGAGAGGGTCCAGTGGGGAGGGTGCCTTGCCTGGGAAGGAGCTGCTGCTGGTTTTTAAATAAGTTTGAAAAAAAAAAGTGCACACATGCATGAGTCTTCCAATGGCTACCTCCAAGCACTAGAGGACAAGGAGGAGAGGGCTTGCTGTAGTGCATTTCGTCCAGAGAGAGGGGTGTGAGTGCTGGAGAGAGCAAGGTGCTGTTTTGGTTAAGTTTCAAAAGAGTTTGAAAGTTGGAGATGGATAAAGGTGATGAATGCATGCATGCCTCAATATTTGGATTTTTGTGTGAGAAGTATATCCACTAGTGAGATGCATGCATGGATAGATTAGAAGGGGTGGGGAGAAAGTTGAGTATGGATTTGTCATATCTAGCAAAGTAAAACTAGTCGCCAACATTTGCAGTTTGATGGTTTGTCCAATAAGTATATTGAACAAGATCTTGGAAATTTTGGAAAGTAGGAAACTAGGGTTTTGGTTCCATAGGATCCTATAGGAATAGGGTAGAATGGTAGAAGATTATAAAATACTTGATGAGGAGAAAAAGGTGCATGAAATAACATAGTTACCTATCACATGCATTTTTGTTAAGCAAGAAAGATAAGAGAGAGAAATAGTCATTTTGATGGAGGGAAAAGTGATATTGTGCATAAATAACATTTTCCAAATTCTAGTAGGGAGGAAATGAATTTATGGAGAGATTTTATGATGAGTGCTAACAAATTACCAAGAGAATCAAGGAAGACTAGTGTGAAATCAGTTTTGACTAGGGTTCAAAACCTAGGCACATAAATAGGTGGCATACCTCAAAATGCACATGCAAGTGCATAGATAGTTAGAGTAGATCAAAAATAAGAGGAATAGGTCAAGGAATGGTCTCTGAACAATTAATTTCGAATTCTAGAAGTGTGAGCAAAGGTGCATCTGATAATAGTCAAATGGTCAGTGATTTGATTAGGCTCAGAAACAGGATTAGTGCAAGTAGCAGATGACCTCAAATGACTAAGTGGTAAAGGAAAGAATGGAAGATTAGGTGACAAGGATGAGTTATAGATAGGTGCATTGGTGTGGATAGAACCTATGAGCTTAATACAAACATCTGAAAACTGAATCTGTTAACAGGAGTGAAGATGGTCTGCACACTAGGTATTTGATGAAATGTCTGCAAGAGATGATTTTCTAAATCTGAGTGAAACCTTTTTATGGTTGGATGAAGATGATTCTAATAATACCATGGGTGCCTTCCTTGGGCTAGTTTGATTAGTTTTAGGATTCCTCAAAATGGAGCTCCTAATGTCTCATGATAAGACTAAGACATTAGAGTTAAGGATTCAGGATTGAGAGGAAAATAACAGGATGGATTTTATTTGAAGGATAGCATGAAAACAACTTATATGAGACAAAACATTAATGGATGTATTTTGAATAGGTTAGGCCACAGGCCTATATGAGGATTATATCCACACACAAACAACTCATCAAAGTCAAACAGTCACACAAAGTCAACTCACCACACAAGGTTAATCATTTGCAGCTAATCTAGCATTACCAGAAATAATGATTGAACCAGTGCTCAATGATGATCATGCCATGGTCAAGTAGAGAAGAGTTTCAAATAAAAGAGTAAAGCTTTTGTAGACTTTTCAGAACTAGTGGAGACATAGCATCTCCTTTAGAAAGTTTTCTTAAAGGTGTTTGAAATCCTTTTGTAAACATCAACAAAATATAGGTTTGTGAAATAGTGGGACCACTCTACTTTGTAGGTCTAGGTAATTTTGTAAATACTTTGTTTTGATAAAAGCTTTGTCTCAAAGATAAATCTTGGCTCTTGTCTTGGTCAAATAAGGTAATAAGAAAAAGGAGAGGTTGCCAAGATAATGGTTTTGGAAAATAGCTAGAAGCATAAATAAAGGCATGATCACAAGGGCACAAGGATTGTGTTGGTTCACAATATTATTCAACAAGTAACTCAAATAGACATCATTAATATAACAACCAGGACAAACAAGCAAGAAATAGTACTTCCAGAGGTTTGCTCAAAAAGTTTTTGTTGGCCCTCATTTTTGGCTCACTAAACACTACTTAAACAGGGTTACAGAAAGTGGGGTGTTACAGAAAACTTTCATTTTTCAGAGTTGGATGCACGAGTAGAGCTCATACTCAGTATAGGTGAAGGCTAGCAAAAGACTGGGAGCGACCAACTAAGAGAGCAATAACGGCCATAATCATGCATAGCAACATAACATTATTAATCAAAGCATAAAGTGATATTACAAGTCAAAAACTAAATGATCATAGAGGCTTGAGGTGACTGGTTTATAGTCATAACATGGTGTAAGCATGCGCCAAGTCAACCCAAATAAAGCATCAAACAAGAATACCACAATACTATGCTTTTGTATGATAAAAACAACACATGATTCTTTCAATGGCACATTAAGCACTCTCACTTATTTGAGACAAGTCATGCTACAATAATAACTACTAAGCATATAATCAAAATAATATCTATCATGACATGCTAAAGTCTAAGCCACAGCCTAAACAAGCTCCCTTTTGCACCACTATAAGCATGAAACATTTTACTCTTCTCTAACACCAATCAACTTATTTGAAACAACTCTCATAGATAATAATTAATAAATACCAGAGGTCTAAACACACCTAACTACAAAGAACTAACAAGTTCTGAACAAAAATAAAGGCGAAAAACAAAGGCTAAACACAGTACTAGCAAAAAGTGAGCACTCACAGAACAATAAGAGTGAAAACTAGAGTGTTCTAAACAATGAAAATGGAGCGTGTCTCTCTCCAAGAAATATGCTGTGATCCAAAAATATACTATAGCAAACAAAACAAAAAAAACTGAAAACAAAAATAAAGATGCTCCAAGAACCACAATAGTATATGAAGCAATAAAAATATAGTGTCTTGAAAGATGATCTGATATTTTTGTTGATGAAGAAGGGGGTGCCTTGGGCATCCCCAAGCTTTGATGCTTGTACTTCTTGGATATTTCTTAGGGTGACATAGGCATCCCAATCTTGAGCTTTTGTCCATCCTTCATCTCATCACATTATTCTCCTTTCCCTACACTTGAAAACTTCCTTCATACAAAACTTCACACAATTCTCATTAGCAACATTTTTGTATGCAAGATAGTAGATCCACTTTTGGTTCAGTTTCAACTCAAGTACAACATCTATTAAAACATTAGACACTGTAGCAACTTCTTCCTAAAGCTCTTCCGATCAAAAGAACTCAAAAAGAAAAAGATCAAGAGGCAAATGCAAATAGTGGCAGAAATCTGTCAAAACAGAACATCAGGTAAAGATCGATTTTTTTGAAAATCTTATGTTTCTCAAATCGAAAAGTTCAAAACTAACAAAAGTTAGATAATAACCTGGGGCATGTGCATAAAAAATTGCAGATCAATACGACAGTTCTGGGATTTTTCATGATTTTTTATAGCGAAGCACAAAAATCTGTTTCGGGACAGTAACCTCCCCAAATCTTACCTTCTTCCTATTAGAGGCTATTCTTGACATAAAAACGAAATAAAAAGGATAAGGAGAGATTGCTACAGAGGTAACAACTTCCAAGACTCAAAGAAACAAAAATAAACTGAAAGCAAAAATATAATGGGTTGTCTCCCAAAAGCTCTTTATAGCCATTAAGATAGGCATGGTGATTTTAAAAGATGCTCACGTAAGTGCCAGAAAAGAGCTTGAAGCAAAAGAGAGCATCAAAAAGAAAATACGAAAAACTTTTAGGTATAACCCACTTCCTATGAAAAAGAATCTTGTAAAGAAACAAGACATGAAAGCACAAAGCAACAAGCATAGGAAAGCAAAACAAGTGCAACTTCAAGATTTTCAACATAAAGAGGGGAAACTTAATATTGTTGAGATGCATAAAACCATGTTTCCCTCTCTCATAATAACTTTCAGTAGCACCATGAATAAAATTAACAATATAACTATCACTTAAAACATTCTTATCATGAGCGACATGCATAAATTTTTTAATAATCTCCACATAAACATAGTCATTCTTATTAATTGTAGTGGGAGCAAATTCAACAAAACAACTATCATTATTATTCTCATTACCATAGTCATCAAATATAGGAGGCATATTGCAATCATAATTAATTATCTCCTCAATAGTAGGTGGACTGAAAATATCATATTCATCATTGTAATCATCATATATTGGAGGTATAGTATCATCATAGGCAATAGAATAGCTATCTTCCAAAGTGTGTTCATTTGTAAACATATCATTGGAAAAAACATGGATAGTACTAATAGTACAACAATTATTAACATCATCATTTTCAGAATTGGTACCCAAGAGATTTTCAATATAAAAAATAGTGTGATTTTCCCAATCATGATCACTACTATAGGTAACAGGCATAGGATCATCATCGAGTTCAGACTCATCAGCAAAAACTATAACAGGAGCAACATGCTTAGGAGAAGATATTGTTTCCTCTCTTCTTTTACTCCTCCTCTTCTTCTTCTTATTCTTTCCTTATTTAAGAGGGAGAGGCTTGAAAGGAAGCTTCTCCACATACCCTGGTTTATTGTCAGAAACGATAGAAGAAACTTTGGAGGATACTGATACGTCTCAAACGAATCTATAATTTTTTATGCTCCATGTTTGTTTATACACTATTTGCTTCGTGTTTTGTTACACTTTGTGGCATTTTTATGCATTTTCCATAACTAACCTACTAACGAGATTCCATAGTGCCAGTTCTCTGTTTTCTGCTGTTTTTGTGTTTCAGAAAAGCTACACAGGAAATATTCTCGGAATTGGACAAAACAAAAGCCAAACCTTCTATTTTTCCCGAAGCATCACGAAGTCTGAAGATGAGACGGAGGGGGGACCAAGAGCTAGACTCACCCTAGGGCGGCATGGCCCAGCCCCTGGCCGCGCCACCAGGGGGTGAGACCAGCTGGCCCACTCTCTGATGCCCCCCTTTCGCCTATATATTCCCCTCAATGGGAAAAACCTAAAGGACGGATCGCTTTTCCTCGAAACATACTGCAAGCCACCGCCATCATCGTCGCGAGATCAGGAGGATCTAGGAGCTCTTCCCGGCACCGTGCCGGAGAGGGGAATCCCTGCCGGAGGCGTTCTCCACCACCATGGTCGCCTCTGGAATGATGTGTGAGTAGTCTACCTTGGACTACATGTCCATACCAGTAGCTAGATGGTCATCTCCTCCGCCATGTGCTTCATGTTTAGATCTTGTGAGCTGCCCTACATGATCAAGATCATCTTTATGTAATTCTACATGTTGTGTTTGTTGGGATCCGATGAGTATTGGTACAATGTTAAGTTGATGTGGTGAATATTATCTTTTGTTATCTCTATGTTATTTATGATCTTGCATGCTCTCCGTTGCTAGTAGATATCTTGGCCGAGTAGATGCTAGTGACTCTAAGAGGGAGTATTTATGCTCGATAGTTGGGTTCATGCCTCTAGTAATCTGGGGGAGTAACAGAAACCTCTAAGGTTGTAGATGTGCTGTTGCCACTAGGGAGAAAACAATATTCTTGTATCCAACGACATTTGCTTTGTTTATTTTACGTACTTTGCTTAATGCAATTATCCGTTGTTTGCAACTTAATACCCAATGTTTGCTCGGACGACATTCGGAGGGTGGATTATTAGTCATAGATGCAGTTGGATTATGGTCTATGTATTTTGTCGTAATGCCTAGAGTGAATCTCATAGTGATCCTCGTGATATATGTACGTTATCTTTACTCTATCAATTGCCCAACTATAATTTGTTTACCCAGCATGTTGTTATTTATCTTATGGAGAGACACCACTAGTGAACTGTGGACCCGGGTCCAATTTCCTTTACATTGCTATTACCGGTTACTATTTACTTGCTTATTTACATTCCTGCATACTATATCCTTTTACCACTCGATACGCTCAATCCTTTGTTTACAGCAAACTGGTGAGATTGACAACCTCGTCGTAAGTTGGGGCAAAATTCTTGGTTGTGTTGTGTGCAGGTTCCACGTTGCTGCTGGTGCAAAGCAAAGCCCTGGACGAGGCGCCATATAAATTGTCCGGAGCTGTCGCAAAGCTAGCAAGCATCACCTTCTGAAGTTTGGCTTCCTCCTACTCGTTCGATAAACCTTGGTTTCACAACTGAGGGAAACTTGCTGCTATGCTCATCATACCTTCCTCTTGGGGTTCCAAACTGTGTGCCTACACCACACCATCAAGCATTTTTCTGGCACTGTTGCCGGAGAGAATGAAGATTTCTGCAAGGGGAGTCTCTCACACTCAATCTTTTACTTTGTTTTTGTTTTGCTTTATTTTATTTTTACTTACATCATTTTCTCAAAAATACAAAAAATTAGTTCCTTTATAGTTGCTTTAACTTGCTTGCTTTTAGTTTTGCTAGAATGGGTACTCCTGAGAACACCAAGTTGTGTGATTTTACTAGCACCAAAAACAATGATTTTATCTGCACTCCTATTGCGCCACCTGCTCATGAGGCAAATTTTTATGAGATCAAACCTGCTTTGTTGAATCTTGTTATGAAAGAGCAATTTTCCGGTGCCAGTTCTGATGATGCTGCAGCTCATCTCAACAATTTTGTTGAGCTATGTGAGATGCAAAAGTATAAGGATGTAGATGGTAATATTATTAAGCTTAAGTTGTTTTCTTTTTCTTTAAGAGGAAGAGCTAAGGATTGGTTGCTATTGTTGCCTAGAAATAGTATTTATTCTTGGGATAAGTGTAAGGATGCTTTGATTGGAAAATACTATCCTCCTAATAAGATTATAGCTTTGCGTAGTGATATTGTCACATCCCAAAATTTTGGAATGTGAAATAAATTAAAATAGGAACCATGTTTGCTTGTATTGATTTAAATTTCACAAGGAATTAAAACTTTTTGATTTATTTAAAACCTTCTTAGAAACCATTTCAAACTTTCTACTATTTCCTTGAAGAAACTCTTTTGAGGAAATAAAATTTCAAAATACTATTATTGCATTTATACAAATCCTATGCAACCTCATTTGCAAAGGAAATACTTACAAAAGGTTTTATATCTAATAAAGTTTGCATTTCCAAAAGTATGTTTAATAAAGTTCAAATATTATTATTAGAGTTTATTCTCTGATTTTAAAGGAATCATTCTGAAAACCCAAATTCTATTTGACCTTATGCAAATAAAGCCCTTGGGCCAAATTATAAGGTTTTCATTGGAAGTTAGTTTTGTTGTGAAAACTTGTTTCTTACTAATTTAAAATGTTGTTTTGAATATTAGAAAAAATTACAAATTGGTTTCAATCAATTTGGACCAAATTTGCAAAAGTTATAAAAGAAATAGGAAACAGAAAAAGAAAAGAAGAAAAGAGAGGAAAAATAATAATAAAGGGCCGAGGGGCAACGGTTTAGCCCAGCGCCAGATGCGGCCCATGGCCCAACTAACCTATAACCCGAACCGGTACCCATCTCTCTCTCTCTCTCTCTCTCATATCGCTGACGTGCGGGCCCCAGCTGTCAGGTCATGTCACCATCTTCAACCTCTGGCCAGAAATTTCGCCTGGGAGCACATCGAACCCCGTGATCCTCTCCCCTTCAATCCCATTGATCTCCTGCCTGATTCATCGCACCCCTGCGCCTATCAAAACCCCTCGCCCCCTATCTGTTTCTCCTCTGTTTTCCTAACCCTAGAGCCGCTAGGCTGTTTGGAATCCTGCACGCTGCGCCGCCATTGCCATCGGCAAACCTCGGCGATTCTAGTGAGCACAGACCGCCTCGGGTTTCTTTGCATGCACCATTCATTTTACTTCATTCAGGCGCACCTCCCAGACATGATTACTTTTCTTCTCATGCTCCAGGACAACGAGTTCATCCTCTACTGGATCTCACCGTTCGCCACTACTAACTCCGGCGAGAGATTACCAAGGAACCAGACCACCTCCGCATCCCCTATCTTGCCATCGGACTCGCCCCATCATTCAGAACCTCCTGGTAAGGCCTCAGCCCATGGAACCCTCTTTATTTCTTGTTCTCATCGGTGCCCTAAACCTCACTGCCACACCAACTAACTCCAGCCGCTCGCCATGGTCGTTCCAGAAAGCAAACCTTGACGCAGAGGATACTCACGTGACCTCCATCGATCGGGGCTTCCCGTCTACCACATCACTATCGCTGGCGACAACCGGAGCACCGCCGAAGATCATGCCCGAGCCGCATGACCCCACCGTCGACGTCCTTTCCCGGTGAGCTTCTCCTGATCCACTCCTACACCGTTAGATCGAGATCTAATGGGCCAGATTAGGTCACTTAATGAAAGGGTACCATCAGATCTGAGCCGCTCAATCTTCTTTAGATCCAACAGCCGTAAATCCCGATCCAGCTGAACCGGTACTGGCCAGTAAGACCGCGCCACGTGGCCAGTGCCTATTTAAAAGGGGAATTTCGAATTAGAAATAAGACAAAATTTTGCTAAATTTTTGAAAATCCATATATTTCAAACCATCCATCCAAAAATTACAAACTTTATGTCTCTAGAAAGATAATGATGTGTAGAATCCAATGGAACCAAAATATCTGTGAATTGAGCTACTTGAAAATATTCAAATTTAAATATGTGAGTTTGAGTATTTTTAATATAGTTCAAATTCTATAAATCCTTTATAGTTAATTCTTTTTGCAATAGGATCATATTGTTGTCCTCTATCCAGTAGAACCACTGCACAAATTATTTGAACCAATTTTCTCAAGTATTCAAATTCAAATGCGAATTTGAGTATTTTCTTCCTAAATTTTATTCTATAAATATCTTGGGCATAATTTTCCTTTTGCAAAATTGATTATCTTGATAATAGAAAACCACCAGAATAATTCACACTCATTCAAAATTCAACTCCATTGGTTCATCATTTTTGTAAGTTATAGTTGTGTTATTTGAACACCTTGCAAATATCAATCCTAATTTCTATTGGGCACTTTGTGCTATTAGATTTTTGTCCCACTATACAAATGGTGTGAATTATCCTTTGCCAAGTGCAAAAACTACTCTCTATCATGACTTAGTGAAAAATATACTCTCTATGCTTTGCCAAGTGCAAAAACTATCAACTCCATCTCACCCAAATTCTTCTAAGTATTTGACTACCCCATCCAACACTATGACATAGAAGCTTTCTCGTATCAAGACCATGGAGAAGAAGATGAAGAGAAGACAAGGAGTTGAAGGCAAAAAGAAGAAGTTGAAGAGAAGACAAGGAGATGAAGGAAAACAAGAAGATCAAGAGAAGAGAGCCAAGTCAAGAAGACGAAAGTGATAAACCTCATGACTTAGAATTTATCCATCCAAGTTCTCAAACCAAGCCTAAGAATATCCTTAAGCTATTTTTGCTAAGTGTTTGACACTTCTTAACAATTTAGAAAACCGCCATCAATCTTTAGAAGTCCTTAACTTAGCCATTCTCTCCATCCATATCAAGTCAACTTCATCTTTTGTCAAATTATCACTAAGACACTTTGAAGACTAAGCTAAAACAAATAAACCCTTTTGTTTTCTTGTTTGTTTATGTTGCCTTGAAGGGTGTGTTTATGTTGTGTTACTTTCTATCTTATAGTTGTACGGAGAGCTACGTGTGTTGATTAAGAGAAGTACAATCTTCAGAAAATTACTAAGGCAAGTGTCATCATCTTCTTGTCCTACTAAAGTTTTGTCACTAGTAGCTTTTCTTGTAGAAGATGCATGAGTAGGTTGTTTTAGAGTGTTGTCTTAAAAGCTTTGCTAGGTTTTGCTTAAGTCTCTTTGATTAGCCTTTGCATCTCCTTAGTAGATTTGCTGCTGCTATAGGTTACCTTGTCTTACACTTATGTTTTTGGGAAGGGAACTTCACATGTTTTGGCTAAGTGTTGAAAACCTTGTTTTGCAAAAACCAAGAAAAACAACTAAGTTAATGAAACGCCTGGGTGGAAGTGGTAAGATGGATTTATGTTGAGTGGTTCCCTAGGGTCATGTCATCGAACCTCTGAACCAGCAGGTGTATCTCACTTGTGGACGGCCATCCAGGAACAAAGAGATTGGAAATGTTCAAGTCGTGAAGCTTCCAGTGCAACCACGAGTCATATGGGCTCTGTCTTGACTAACTAAGTTGTGAGAACTCAGCAGACGAACAGAGGGTGGTCGATGATGATAGGACGGAACGCATCTGGGTTGGTCTGAGGGATTGCTTCTGAAAGGTCTCATCTTAGTCTTCACTTGGCCATTTGTGCAAAATGAGCTTCATGGCAAAAGAGGTTGATTGAGTCTTGTGGGAAAATGCACCACCTCTGCAGAGGGTTAAAAACTAAGTACGTAGCCATGTCCCCGGTTACGGAAAATTTTGAGCGACATGATTTTGAAGCTATTCAAGGATCTCCTCATGCCAACTTCTTAAAATTAAAACTTGTGGGTTGAACTAGGAATATGGCAATTGGCGCAAGTTTCTATGGGCTAGTAGGTCCCGTGCCATTTCTATGTGCCAGTGTCTGCAGGGATAGGTCACCCAAACCAAGTTGTCCATATGTAGTAATTGAGAATTTGACATTTTATGTAAGTGTCTATCGACCAGTGTGTCCCGTACGATAACTATGGCCTGTGGCTATAGGGGTATGTCACCCAAGTCAAGTTGTCCAGTAGAAGTTTTGCTTTGGGAAAATGATAGGATAAAATTGCTTAGCGCAAATAAGCCTGAAGCTCCACCTAGCCAAATATTCATTTAAGTGTTAGGCTCCATTTGTGTCCACCAGAAAGTGACATCTTGCCAATACAATTCAAGTGTATTGACCCTTTGTGGCTGCAACATTTCATGTTGCAGGTTTTGACGATAAGAAAGGTACGACAGGGTTACGAGTCTATCCATAGCATGTTCGCTTGTGGCACATGAAGAAGAAGGACTCCTTGCCATTTTTTATTTTATTGTAAACTTTGATAGCTCTATGCTATGAGCATTGTAAAGATTCTTTATGTAATTGTTGGATCATGCGAAGTAATAAAATGACCCTTGTTTCTTGATATTATATCTTAAACTGTGTGTGCTAGCGTTTGATCCAGGGACTAGCACTGAAAAGCACAGGGATCGTCATCCTTAAAAGGTGAGATCACTACAGATGGTATCAGAGCATTGTGCTGCCCTTAGGTTCGTGACCCAAGGATTGGACAAAAACCCCTTAGAAATATAGGAGTTGCTTTTATTTCTAAGTTAAGAATTTACACACTCAATACCTCGTAAACTCTTCCCTTAGTCATTTTTGTCTCTACTTCTCTTCATTTCAACTCAAAGACGAAGAGCTTCAACTTCAACACCTCAAAGGACTTCAAGATCCACCCACATCTATCATCAAAGGAGGCAAATTGAAGAAGTCTAGAAGAAAGAGTCTATTCATCAATAGTTCTAGGACTTAGAAATTCTTACAAAGGATCTTGATAACAATAGGACCAACAAACTACTTTGCAAAACGATGAGTTACTTGCCTGATACGTCTCAAACGTATCTATAATTTTTGATGCTCCATGCTTGTTTTTACACCATTTGCCTACTGTTTCGTTACACTTCGTGGCACTTTTATGCATTTTCCGGAACTAACCTATTAACAAGTGCCACAGTGCCAGTTCCATGTTTTCTGCTGTTTTTGTGTTTCAGAAGTGATACACAGGAAATATTCTCGGAATTGGACGAAACAAAAGCCAGAAGTCTTATTTTTCCCGGGAGCATCCAGACATCCGAAGAGAGGAAGGAGAGGGGCCACAGGCCTCCCTCACACAGGGCTGGCGGGGCCCAGGCCCTGGCCGCGCCACCCCTGTGTGAGGAGGCTCTGGCAGCCCTCTGACATCGCCCCTTCGCCTATAAGAAGCCTCGGGACGGAAAACCCTAAAGGAGTCGGCAATTTTCCAGAAACAGTTCCACAGCTCCGCCGCCGCCGCCGACGAATTTCGGGGGACAGAAGTCTCTGTTCCGGCACCCTGCCGGGACGGGGAAGTGCCCCCGGAGCCATCTCCATCGATCTCCATCGCCGTCTCCGCCGTCTCCGTCGACCTCACCGCCATCTCCATCAACCTTGCTGTCTCCTATGATGAGGAGGGAGTAGTTCATCCCTGGGGCTGAGGGCTCTACCGATAGCTATGTGGTTCACCTCTCTCTCCCATGATGTGATCTTTATGTGATCGTGAGCTTTGTATCATGTTGAACAAGTAGATGTTATTATTCAGATATTATGTGTACTCTAGTGGTGTTATTAAAGTAATCTATTCCTCCTGCCATGGTGTAACGGTGACAGTGCGTGCATCATGGTGGTACTTGGTCTAGGCTACGATTGTGATCTCTTATGGATTATGAGAATAATTACCGCTATGATAGTATTGAAGTGATCTATTCCTCCTTTCATGGTGTAATGTTGACAGTGTGTGCACCGTGTTAGTACTTGGTCTAAGTTGCAATAATATTTATCTTGAATTGTGATCTGATTTGGATATCTCTATGAGTGGTGTTTGTCAAGTACTTGATGAACTTTGAGGAGTGCTTCGTAGCCCTACGCAATGATTAGTGTTATTCAATAGGAGAGTAATTCAGAGTACCATAGTGAAGAGAAGTTGTTTATTTGTTCATTCATGTTATATTGTTGGGAGTGTGTCCACTAGTGAAAGTATGATCCCTAGGCCTTGTTTCCAAGCTTTGCACACCGTTTATTTCCTATTTTGTTACATGTTTGCTCGCAGCGATATTTATTTCAAATCACGTTTGCTACTTATAATCATCACTACCGCTTGTATTTCACTATCTCTTCGCCGAACTAGTGCACCTATACATCTGACAAGTGTATTGGGTGTGTTGGGGACACAAGAGACTTTCTGTATCGTAATTGTAGGGTTGCTTGAGAGGGATAGCTTTGACCTCTAACCTCCCTGAGTTCGATAAACCTTGGGTGATCCACTTAAGGGAAACTTGCTGCTGTTCTACAAACCTCTGCACTTGGAGGCCCAACAAGTGTCTACAAGAATAGAAGTGCGTAGACATCAAGCTCTTTTCTGGCGCCATTGCCGGGGAGGTAAGGTAAAAGGTACTCGCATCCTCCTGTGTGAGTGCTCGGAGTTATTTCCTTTAGATTCTGCAATTACATCTTTTTGTTTCTTGTTTTTATTTTCACTAGTTAGGCTTAATGGAAAACAAAGAGTTCTGTAGTCTTTTTCCTGAGTTTAGATATGAAGTGTTTGAAGAGAAAATTGAAAAACCTTTGGAGCTTAATTTGCATGCTAATAGTGTTGTTAGTATGAATGCTTTGAACACCGTTATTGCTAATGCTATAGAAAAGTCTAAGCTTGGGGAAGCTGGTTTTGTTAAGCATGATATTTTTAGTCCCCTAGCTTTAGTGGAGAAAGTTTGCTCTGATGATATTTTATCTCCCCTATGTGATGTTCCTTCTTGTGATGATATGTTTGAAGAATATGCTTTGCGACATAGTAGTTCTCTAGCTTGTGATGATGAGTATAATATTTTCAGTTCACCTACTATTGAGGATAAAATTAGTTATGATTACAATATGCCTCCTATTTTTGATGATTATGGTGATGAGAATAATTATTCTATTGAATCTGCTCCTACTACTATTGTTCATGTGGGGAGTATTAATCCTTTTATGCATGTGGCTCATGATAGGGATGCTTTATGTGATAGTTCTATTGTTAATTCTATTCATGATGCTACTGAAAGTTATTATGAGAGAGGGAAACATGGTTTGATGGATCTCAACAATATTGAGTTTCCCCTCTTTATGTTACAATTCTTGAAGTTGTACTTGTTTTGCCTTCCTATGCTTTTTGCTTTGCGCTTTCATGATTTGTCTCTTTACAAGACTATTTTTCATAGGAAGTGGTTTAGATTTAAATGTGTTCCATACTTGCTTTTTGATGCTCTCTATTGCTTTAAGTTCCTATATGGCGCATTTGCCTCAAGCTCTTATATGGCGCCCACATGAGCATCTTTGCAAATTACTGCGCCTAGCTCAAAGGCGTTAAAGAAAAGCACTCTTGGGAGATAACCCAATGTTTTATTTTCAGTACTTTTTCTTTTATTTGAGTCTTGGAAGTTATTACTACTGTAATAACTGCTCCTTATCCTTTTTATTTCGTTTTTGTGCCAAGAGAAGCCTCTAATTCGAGTGAGGTAAAGATTTGGGGATGTTGCTGTCCTGAAACTGTTTTCGGTGCTGCACCGTAAAAATTCGTGAAAATTCTCTGTATATCTTTTGGACCTGCGATTTCTTGTGCATATGCCCCAGGTTATATCCAAACTTTCATTAGTTGAACACTTTTTGATTTGAGCAACAGAAAACCCCTCAAAAAATCATCCTTTGTCAGCTGTTCTGTTTTGACAGATTTCTGCCAATATTTGTGTTTGCCGCTTTATCGCTTTCTTTTTGAGTTCTTTTGATCATGGAACTTTTGGGGAAGTTGCTACAGTAGTTTATACTTTATATTTGGTGGTTTTAGGTTGAAACCTGAAGCAAAAAGAGGTTGATTATATGTTATGTTACACTAATGTTGCTAATAGAATTGTGTTTAGTTTTGTATGAAGGAAGTTTTCAAGTGTAGGGATTGGAGAATGATGAGATGAGTTGAAGAATGGACAAAAGCTCAATCTTGGGGATGCCCATGCATCACCCCAAGAAATATCCAAGAAGTACAAGCATCAAAGCATGGGGATGCCCCCGAGGCACCCCTTCTTCATTGGCAAAAATCAGGTCACCTTTCAAGACACTATATTTTTATTGCTTCATGCACTATGTGTTTTTCTTGGAGCGTCAGTTGTTTTAGTTTTCTTAGTTAGTTTAGTTTTGTTTGCTGCAATAAATGGTTAGATCACATCATGTTTCTTTTGGAGGAGATGAACTCGCTTTTCATTTGCCAAGAACACTCCGTTTTCACTCTTATCGTTCATCGAGTGTTCTTCTTTTTCTGCTACTGCTTTTGGTTTTTGTTTTCGCCTTGATTTGCATTCAGACCTTGTCATATCTTTTCATCAATGTGTATTTTTGCCTCTGATATTTATTGGTTTTCATCAAAAGAGGTGTTTTAAAAAAAAATCAAATGGTGTTGGAAAAGAGAAAAAGCTTTATGCAAAAAAGTGGTACAAGAAGGAGCTTGTGTAGACTGTGGCCTAGGCTTTTGCATGTCGTGCTTGATGTCTTTTTGATACTATGCTTAGTGGTTTTGCTGTAGCATGACTTGTCTCAAATAACTGAGATTGCTTAATGAGCCTTTGAAAAAATCATGCGTTGTTTTTATTGTATGGAAGTATTATTTTGGTTTTCTCCTTGATGCTTTATTTGGGTTGACTTGGCGCATGCTCACACATGTTAGACTCTTACAAAGTCGGCAATAGCCTCTATAATCATTTAGTTTTTGACTTTTGATGCCATCTTATGCTTCGTTTAATGTTGCTTTGTCGCTTTGCATGATTATGGCCGTTATTGCTCTCTTAGTTGGTCGCTCCCAATCTTTTGCTAGCCCTCGCCTTGTACTGAGTATGAGCTCTACTCGTGCATCCAACTCCCAAAAACAAAGTTTTCCATTGTGTCCACTATAAACTCCTATGCATGGTATTTGTAAGCCATTCCAAAGTAAATTTTCATGTGCTACCTTTCAAAAAACCTTCAAAACACTTCTCGTTTTGTGACACTGTTTTCAGCTCATGGGGACGTAGTGGTCGGATTTGCTATCTTCCATATTGCTTATTCCAAAAAGAAAAGAAAAAAGAGAAAAAAAGAAAGAAAAAAGGCACTCCTCCATGGAAAGTGAATGTTGGTGGGCACCCGATGGAATCGGTTAGCCATGGTTTGTGAAAGGAAAAAAGGTGGGGAGGAGTGCCAAGTTTTATAAAAGAGCACAAAAGTGCCAATCTCTCTCTCAAAAACTTGCTTTATTTTTGTATGGAAGATAGTAAGAACCCCATTGCTAGTCGCTGACAAAAGCAACCACCTCTCAAAACTCAATTTTTATCTCTCTGTTTTACAAATGAAAAGCTCTAGCACATGTTTAATCACTTCTTCCCTCTGCGAAGGGCCTTTCTTTTACTTTTATGTTGAGTCACCACCTTCTTTCTTTATGCACCATTAAGAGAGCATAGTTGTCATTCTTAGTGTGATATGCATTGACCCAAAGTTCATTGATTGATTCATATAGTTGGTTTCACTTGTTCTTAAATTATTTGTATCTAGTCGCCCTCTTAAACTTGAAGGTGTCCTATGCATTTATGTTTTGCTCTCTTTGAAGGACAAGCTGAAAACCTTTTGTATGTTTTTCCTTATGATTTGAACACACGTTTGACTTTCATTGTTTCATTTTCATGATCTTTTGTTTGTGTTCATTTACATGTTTATAACATGGTTGCTAAGTTCTTATTGTCAAAGATTATATCTTCATGCCCATGTTTTAAGTTCTTATGATCCCAGCTCACAAATGCTTACATACATGATCAAGATTGTTTAGGTGCATGTCACCTCAAAAATTATTTCTTTTGTTATCACTTACCTACTCGAGGACGAGCAGGAGTTAAGCTTGGGGATGCTGATACGTCTCAAACGTATCTATAATTTTTGATGCTCCATGCTTGTTTTTACACCATTTGCCTACTGTTTCGTTACACTTCGTGGCACTTTTATGCATTTTCCGGAACTAACCTATTAACAAGTGCCACAGTGCTAGTTCCCTATTTTCTGCTGTTTTTGTGTTTCAGAAGTGATACACAGGAAATATTCTCGGAATTGGACGAAACAAAAGCCAGAAGTCTTATTTTTCCCGGGAGCATCCAGACATCCAAAGAGAGGAAGGAGAGGGGCCACAGGCCTCCCTCACACAGGGCTGGCGCGGCCCAGGCCCTGGCCGCGCCGCCCCTGTGTGAGGAGGCTCTGGCAGCCCTCTGACATCGCCCCTTCTCCTATAAGAAGCCTCGGGATGGAAAACCCTGAAGGAGTCGGCAATTTTCCAGAAATAGTTCCGCAGCTCCGCCGCCGCCGACGACGAATTTCGGGGGACAGAAGTCTCTGTTCTGGCACCCTGCCGGGACAGGGAAGTGCCCCCGGAGCCATCTCCATCGATCTCCATCGCCGTCTCCGCCGTCTCCATCGACCTCACCGCCATCTCCATCAACCTTGTTGTCTCCTATGATGAGGAGGGAGTAGTTCATCCCCGGGGCTGAGGGCTCTACCGGTAGCTATGTGGTTCACCTCTCTCTCCCATGATGTGATCTTTATGTGATCGTGAGCTTTGTATCATGTTGAACAAGTAGATGTTATTATTCAGATATTATGTGTACTCTAGTGGTGTTATTAAAGTAATCTATTCCTCCTGCCATGGTGTAACGGTGACAGTGCGTGCATCATGGTGGTACTTGGTCTAGGCTACGATTGTGATCTCTTATGGATTATGAGAATAATTACCGCTATGATAGTATTGAAGTGATCTATTCCTCCTTTCATGGTGTAATGTTGACAGTGTGTGCACCGTGTTAGTACTTGGTCTAAGTTGCAATAATATTTATCTTGAATTGTGATCTGATTTGGATATCTCTATGAGTGGTGTTTGTCAAGTACTTGATGAACTTTGAGGAGTGCTTCGTAGCCCTACGCAATGATTAGTGTTATTCAATAGGAGAGTAATTCAGAGTACCATAGTGAAGAGAAGTTGTTTATTTGTTCATTCATGTTATATTGTTGGGAGTGTGTCCACTAGTGAAAGTATGATCCCTAGGCCTTGTTTCCAAGCTTTGCACACCGTTTATTTCCTATTTTGTTACATGTTTGCTCGCAGCGATATTTATTTCAAATCACGTTTGCTACTTATAATCATCACTACCGCTTGTATTTCACTATCTCTTCGCCGAACTAGTGCACCTATACATCTGACAAGTGTATTGGGTGTTTTGGGGACACAAGAGACTTTCTGTATCATAATTGTAGGGTTGCTTGAGAGGGATAGCTTTGACCTCTAACCTCCCTGAGTTCGATAAACCTTGGGTGATCCACTTAAGGGAAACTTGCTGCTGTTCTACAAACCTCTGCACTTGGAGGCCCAACAAGTGTCTACAAGAATAGAAGTGCGTAGACATCATTGCCCCACCCAAAGAGAATGACAAGATGACGAGAAAGATTAGGAAATACCCTAGGATTTAAAAATTTATCCAAGTCTTACTTTCTTGTTCTAATATTCTTTCACTACTTATTCCGTTCTTTTAAAATCTTCTAGATGGCCAACATCAACAAATCCGTCAAGAAAGGACCCATGATGACCATGACCCTGAAGTGTGACACTGAATTTCCCAAGGCATTGAAGAACATCATGTTAAGCATGGGAATGCAAGGAGAAGCTGTCTACAAGGGATTTCCCATGATTGATGAAGGTCAAGAATATTGGTGGGTACAACTCCATCTATACAAGAACAAAGAAGACGACCACAAGAAGATGGGACTCTGGATGTTCACCAGCTCTGAGATGTATACATCATTCTTTGACTCTGCAAGATGTGATGCATGGGAAGCTATAAAAGAACTTGGAGAGAGACTCAAGTGGAGACTTTATAATACTCAGAAGGACCTCAAAGAAGAAAGATAGGATACTACTGAACTGAAGGAAACCATAAGCCAACTTCAAGGTGACATGGTAGAACTTGCATTTAAGCTTAGTGTTCAAGATGACCTCATGATCAGATTGCAGCTCTAAAGAAGCAGATGGACCAAAACAATGGATCTATCTGAAAAAGGAACCAAGAAGCTTTAGTTGGACCTCCACTTAAAGACTTTTAATAAGCGACATCGTTGTAATAAATGTTTATGATCATACCAACTTGTGGAATGATCGTACCTTTCGTTTGTATTAAAAACTTGATTGCTTAATGAGTTGAATGCATGTTGAATGTTTATTGATTGTAAGGGGATTTCCTTGAATTGTTGCTAACTGGTAGGAACATTCTTTAGAGATTTCCACTCTATTCTTCTCCCTGTTTAAAAAAATAAACCCTACCCTAAAACTTAAACAGATGCGTCGTCAAAGCCAGAACAGCCTCAACAACTCTCAGATGGACTTAGTGATGCAGAGGATGATAGAATCACATACCCAGTTGACTCAAGTGGTAACCCAAAATATGATCAGCAGCAAGAGCAATGAGTTACCCCCAGGAGTGCAGCAGCTGTTAGATGCACATACTCACATCGTGCAAATGGCGTCTCGTATCATGACTAACAACAACGTATCACCAAGTGATCCAAGCAATGACAAGCCTCCATGAAGACAACAACAATATCAGCTCCAGCTAAGATGCTCAGTATCAAGAAGATGCATAGATCAAGAGATGGCAAACCGAAGGATCTGCAAGCTAGGAGATTTTCCATATGAGAGTTTACGCAAACCACTAGCTAAGGATCGATAGATTTGTTTTCTAAAAAAATCCTTAACAGGAATTGAAACATGGATTCAATATCCATAGAAACTTTTGTCAAAACTAGCGAGGTGACCAAGAGTTAGAATGCGAGATTCAATAAACCAAATATGAAGTAATGATTTGGGTGTAGGATGGATTGATCACCATTTGTACTACTCTTATTATTCGCTCTCATAATGTTGGCTTTGCGAATCTTGAGTGACATACCTACAAGAGGGACGATGTTGTTAAGCCTAAACCTTAGGAGTATAGAATAGTATACCCTCATAATAGGCAAGTGTTGCCAAACATAGGATTTCGGTGAGGATTAACCACAAGATTATCGTTGAAGATGGCTTGCAATGAAGGATGACCCTCAGAGTTCAGATATATCCAACAGTGATGTACAAGAAGATTCAATCCTAAGATGGAAAGTCTATGAAGATTAAATAAGGGTATGAAATGAAGCTATGACAACATCTTAACTTGGTCTTCTGATTGACCCAAGGAGTGAGTCTTTAGTGTCCAAAGCAGTTCAACAAGCTACCTTGTAGAATAGAAGCTCTACAATGGAGGAAAGCTATACTCAAGCCACCCTGAGGAAGAATGGGTGCTATAGTATGTGAATAGACACCCACCTATTTATTATATTATTAAAACAACTAACAACTGATGGCCAGGATTTAACACTTTTGATTTACAACATATCAACGATGGAGATTTATCTACTTGGATCTCGCGTATAGAAATAGGTAGCATGCTATACATCGGATCGGTAGCTATAGTTGGAAAAAAAGGAGTACTGATCCGACACGGAGACGTATACGCAACGAAAATTGATCTCAAGGAGAGCCAGCATATGCTATACATCGGATCGATCGGTAGCTATAATTGGAGAAAAAAAGTATTTATCATCCCGCACGGAGACGTATAAGCAATGAAAATTGATCTCAAGGAGAGCTAGCATGCTATACGTCGGATCAATCGGTAGCTATAATTGGAAAAAAAAAGTACGTGTGATCCGGCATGGAGACGTACGCAATGAAAATTAATCTCACAGGTTGAATACTCAAATCGCCCCCCATATATAACGATTCACGTTGTATTTGGCCAAGATTAATCCTACATAGCGATTTCGGCACTCATGCGTGCAACGACACCGTCGTAGATTAGCCAAGTCTTCCAATACCGGCGGAAACACGAATCACAGGATTGGCAACAACAATCGCACAAGTCGTTGAGGCCATGTCTTCCAATACCGGCGGAGTATTAAGATTCCATGGGGAATATGCGAACTCTACCGAGCAATAAAAGCAGCCGGAGTAATAAGCTAGCAATTTGATTTCTAATCCAATCAGAGGAGATATGCATCAGTCTTCACTAGCGAAGTTCGTTGAGGCCAGAATTAATCAGCATATAAATGGTGTGTGTAAAGTAAGCATTGCATTGGTCAATAAGTAATTATTTTCGATCAAAGGGAGTACTCCTTTTTTTTCAACTATTGCTCCCCGCGACATGCCGGCCGGCCGGCTAGCTAGGCGATTTACTACGCTCCATAAAAGACAGTTTGTTTTAAGGGGCCATCCGTGACTAATGGTATGCAGTATATTGATAGAGGTGTGGAGCAGACTCGTAGTTACTACAGGTAGTTGTACTCGGGAAACAAAGATAGTCATATGAATTGGATTAGCAGTTTTGTCAAAGGATGAATGGCTGGTATCGCATATGAGATTGTTGTATTTTTTGGAGGATATGCATGATTGGCAACTCCTCTATCAACAGAGTCAAACAGAATGCCACGAAGGTACGTGCTGAAAACTGAAGAGACAAGGTAGAGTCTAATTTTCTATAACTAATATGCTACTCCCTCCGTTTATAAATATAAGATGTTTTAAATTTATGAAGCAAATGTATCTAGACACATTTTAGTGTGTATATTCAAATGAACCTACACACTAAAAGATATCTAGATACATTTGCTTCACAAAGCTAAAACATCTTATATTTATGAACGGAGGGAGTACAAATTTATTCATTGGACTGATGTTGAACAATATTTTCAAAAAATATATATGTTTATTTAAATTTTCCCTATGTTGATGACTTCCAAAATAGAACGCATTCAACCATCCCTTGCTTAGACAAGTAAGATGTAAGAGATATATAGCTTGGTAATATATAAGGATATGTAAGTTGTATTTCCTACACAATAGGTGGACTAACATAAAACCAATGTATAAGAATCAATTTTTTCACCCATCAGAAAGATATGTAGTTTGGTAATAAAGATATATATATAACACCTCAAACATAAATCCATCAACATATGTAAGTTGCTTTTCGCGCCATAGTAAATCCTAGAAACCTCAAAATTTATCTATTTACTATTTTGTTACTAACAAATATGGGAAAATCATTGTTTTTTATACATATAGTAGATATATACGATATTTGGAACCAAAGTCGATGTAATGGGACGGAATTTTAATTCAGAACACATGATAGATACATCCATAATTCCACTGCCATGGATCAATTAATGTAATATTACACAATTCAAAATGATATAATTAGTAGTTGGATTCGCTTACTGCAACATGTAGAAAAATACAAGCATATTCATAATAAGTAAGCTATCAAGGGAGTGATGTAGATTGAGTGAATGTTTAAGCAAATAATGTAAATATACATCAATTGATATGCTAGCTTGGATCGAGCAATAATGCATATGTTGATAGGTGGGTATATATTGCAGGAACCGATAAAAGAAACTAAAATTGTACATGAATTTTGTTATAAAAAAAATTGTACATGAACCAAGGAAGTGAATAGGCGGTTTCAGTACAAACCATACATGGTTAGATCCAATTCTTCAAGGCAGCTGCTCAAATTTGTGCTGGGCATGACACGAAACGAGACGGGATGGAAGAAGAAAATATGATGTTTCGCATGAAAGTCTACGTATATTTTTGTTCTATCCTCCCATATCACATTCATGAAAAATGAATAATTATTGCTATGAGTAAATAAGGTTAGGGGAGGAAATATATTTAAACATAAATATTTGTATAAACTAGCCGCGCAAATGCGCGGGCCATCCTGCTAGTTGGAAATAAAGGTAGAAGCAACACCTGGTACAAAATATGACCCAGTGTCAAGTCATAACTCAGATGTGCTTAAGATGAACCCAAGACCTAGACTATCTACAAAAGTTTCTTTTAAGGGTGGTAGCCACCTAGTATCCCAAACCCATTTTCTTTCTAGCCTCTCCAAATCTCGGGGACGAGATTTATTTTAAAGGTGGTAGTCTGTCACATCCCAAAATTTTGGAATGTGAAATAAATTTAAATAGGAACCATGTTTGCTTGTATTGATTTAAATTTCACAAGGAATTAAAACCTTTTGATTTATTTAAAACCTTCTTAGAAACCATTTCAAACTTTCTACTATTTCCTTGAAGAAACTCTTTTGAGGAAATAAAATTTCAAAATACTATTATTGCATTTATTCAAATCCTATGCAACCTCATTTGCAAAGGAAATACTTACAAAAGGTTTTATATCAAATAAACTTTGCATTTCCAAAAGTATGTTTAATAAAGTTCAAATATTATTATTAGAGTTTATTCTCTGATTTTAAAGGAATCATTCTGAAAACCCAAATTCTATTTGACCTTATGCAAATAAAGCCCTTGGGCCAAAATATAAGGTTTTCATTGGAAGTTAGTTTTATTGTGAAAACTTGTTTCTTACTGATTTAAAATGTTGTTTTGAATATTAGAAAAATTTACAAATTGGTTTGAATCAATTTGGACTAAATTTGCAAAAGTTATAAAAGAAATAGGAAACAGAAAAAGAAAAGAAGAAAAGAGAGGAAAAAAATAAAGGGCTGAGGGGCAACAGTTCAGCCCAGCGCCAGATGCGGCCCATGGCCCAACTAACCTATAACCCGAACCGGTACCCAGCTCTCTCTCTCTCATCTCGCTGACGTGCGGGCCCCAGCTGTCAGGCCATGTCACAATCTTCAACCTCTGGTCGGAAATTTCGCCTGGGAGCACGCCAAGCCCCGTGATCCTCTCCCCTTCAATCCTATTGATCTCCTGCCCGATTCATCGCACCCCTGCGCCTATAAAAACCCCACACCCCTGTGATTTCTTGTGCATATGCCCCAGGTTATATCCAAACTTCCATTAGTTTTTCGCTTTTCGATTTGAGCAAGAGAAGGTCCTCGAAAAAATCGACCTTTGTCAGCTGTTCTGTTTTGACAGATTTCTGCCACTATTTGTGTTTGCCTCTCGATCGCTTTCTTTTTGAGTTCTTTTGATCATGAAACTTTAGAGGAAGTTGCTACAGTAGTATGCTTTATATGTGGTGTGTTTGAGTTTGAAACTGAACCAAAAAGGGTTGATTTACTATTATGCTTATACTAACATTGCTAATAGAATTGTGTAAAGTTTTGTATGAAGGAAGTTTTCAAGTGTAGGGAATGGAGAGTGATGAGATGAGATGAAGTATGGACAAAAGCTCAAGCTTAGGGATGCCCATGTCATCCTAAGAAATATCTAAGAGGTACAAGCGTCAAAGCTTGGGGATGCCCCTGAGGCACCCCTTCTTTATTGACAAAAATCAGGTCACCTTTCAAGACACTATATTTTTATTGCTTCATATTCTATGCGTTTTTCTTGGAGCGTCTTTATTTTTGCTTTCAGTTTTGTTTTTTTTATTTGCTGCAATAAATGGTTGGATCACATCATGTTTGTTTTGGAGAGAGACTTACTCCGTTTTGCATTGCCAAGAACACTCTAGTTTTCACTCTTATCGTTCAATGAGTGTTCTCTTTTTCTAGAACTGCGTTTAGCTTTCGTTTTTCGCCATGATTTTTGTTCAGATCTTGTTATATCTTTTCATCAAGGTGTATTTAGACCACTGGTCTATGTTGGTTTTCATCAAAAGAGTTGTCTCAAAAAGGTTTGAATGGTGTTGGAAAAGAGAAAAAAGTTTCATGCAAAAAGTGGTACAAAAAGGAGCTTGTTAGACTGCGGCTTAGACTTTTGCATGCCATGCTTGATATCGTTTTGATAGTATGCTTAGTAGTTTTTTATATAGCATGAATTGTCTCAAATGACTGAGATTGCTTAATGTGCCTTTGAAAAAATGATGCATTGTTTTTATTATATGGAAGCATTTTTTTGGTTTTCTCCTTGATGCTTTATTTGGGTTGACTTGGCGCATGCTTACGACATGTTTGACTCTACCAAGTCGCCATAAGCCTCTATGATCCTTTGGTTTTTGACTTGTGATGCCACTTTATGCTTCTTTTAATGGTGTTTTGTCGCTATGCATGATTATGGCCGTTATTGCTCTCTTAGTTGGTCGCTCCCAGTCTTTTGCTAGCCTTCATTTTGTACTGAGTATGAGCTGTACTCGTGCATCCAACTCCCAAAAACCAAGTATGCCAATGTGTCCACTATAAATTTCTATGCATGGTATTTGCAAGCCATTCCAAGTAAATTTTCATGTGCTACCTTTCAAAAAACCTTCAAAATACTTCTTGTTTTCTGACACTGTTTTCAGCTCATGGGGACATAGTGGTCGGATTTGCTATTTTCCATATTTTTTTATTCCAAAAAGAAAAAAAGGGAAAAAAAGAAAAAAAGAAAAAAAGGCACTCCTCCATGGTATGTGAAAGTTGGTGGGCACCCGATGGAATCGGTTAGCCATGGTTTGTGAAAGGAAAAAGGTGGGGAGGAGTGCCAAGCTTTATAAAAGAGCACCAAAGTGCCAATCTCTCTCTCAAAAACTTGATTCTTTTTTGTATGGAAGATAGTAAGAACCCCATTGCCAGTCGTTGACAAAGACAACCACCTCTCAAAACCAATTTGTATCTCTCTGTTTTACAAATGAAAAGCTCTAGCTCATGTTTAATCCCTGCTTCCCTCTGCGAAGGGCCTTTCTTTTACTTTTATGTTGAGTCTCCACCTTCTACCTTTATGCACCGTCTAAGAGAGCATAGTTGCCATTCTGAGTTTAATGTGCATAGCCCCAAAGTTTATCATGGATTGATTCATGATTATGGTTTTGCTTGTTCTTAAATTATTTGTATCTAGTCGCCCTCTTAAACTTAAAGGTGTCCTATGCATTTATGTTTTGCTATTCCATGAAGGACAAGCTGAAAACCACTTTGATATGTTTTTCCATATGATTTGAACACACGTTTGACTTTCAATGTTTCATTACTCATGATCTTTCGTTTGTGTTACAACATGGTTGCTAAGTTTTATTGTCAAGATTATGTCTCTTATGCCCATGTTTTAAGTTCTTTGATCCCAGCACTCAATGCTTTACTTCGTTGATCAAGATTGTGATGGTGCATGTCACCTCAAAAATTATTCTTTTGTTATCACTTACCTACTCGAGGACAAGCAGGAGTTAAGCTTGGGGATGCTTGATACGTCTCAAACGTATCTATAATTTTTGATGCTCCATGCTTGTTTATGCACCATTTGCTTTGTGTTTTGTTACACTTCGTGGTGTTTTTATGCATTTTCTGGAACTAACCTATTGACGAAATGCCACAGTGCCAGTTCCCTGTTTTCTGCTGTTTTAATGTTTCAGAAAAGCTACATAGGAAATATTCTCAGATGGACGAAACAAAAGCCGAAACTTCTATTTTTCCCGGACGAAAGACGAAGACCGAAAGAGAGCCGGAGAGGGGCCAGAGGGCCACCTCACCAGGGGGTGGCGTGCCCCCCGTCCTGGCCGCGCCAGAGGGGTGGTGAGGCCCCCCTGGTGGCCCTCTGATGTTGCCTCTCCACCTATTTAAATTCTCCCGAAGTCCAAACCCTAGATCGATCGATGTTTTTCAAGAAGAAGTCCTGCAGCTCCGCCACCGCCACCGAAGAATTTTGGGGGACAGAAGTCTCTGTTCCGGCACCCTGTCGGGATGGGGAAGTGCCCCCGGAGCCATCTCCATCGACATTGTCGCCTCCTCTGCCGTCTCCATCGACTTCACCGCGATCTCCACCAACGTTGCTGTCTCCCATGATGAGGAGGGAGTAGTTCTCCCCCGGGGCTGAGGGCTCTACCGGTAGCTATGTGGTTCACCTCTCTCTCCCATGATGTGATCTTTATGTGATCGTGAGCTTTGTATCTAGTTGAATTGGTAGATGCTATTATTCAGATATTATGCTACTCCTGTGCTTTATTATTATAATCTCCAGACGCGAATTTGGGTTCTTATTTTCAAAAAATCAAAATCGCTATAGGGGCTTCACCTACCGCATTTCCTTTCAAAAAAAATTTATTATAATCTCTGGAGACACCTTGTACCATGATGTGAAGGTGACAGTGTGTGCATTGTGTGTGTCTTTTTGGCATGTGTCTCTATGATTGTTGGTGTTTGTTGGAACCATCTAGTGTGCTCATGGTGACAGTGTGGGGCAATCTAGTATGGGGAAATGCGAACTTTCAGGAGTGCTTTGTAGCCCTACGCATGATTAGTGTTCGTTATCCATTGGAGAATAATTTAGAGTGACATAGTGAAGTTAGTATATATTGGTTCAATTATGTTATCTTTGTTGAGAGTGTCCAATAGTGAAAGTATGATCCCTAGGCCTTGTTTCCAAGCATTGAACACCATTTACATTCAGTTTTGTTACATGTTTGCTCGCAGCGATATTTATTTCAGATTACATTTACTACTTATAATCATCACTACTACTTGTATTTCACTATCCCTTCGCCGAACTAGTGCACCTATACATCTGACAAGTGTATTGGGGTGTGTTGGGGACACAAGAGACTTTATGTATCGTAATTGCAGGGTTGCTTGAGAGGGATAGCTTTGACCTCCTCCTCCCTGAGTTTGATAAACCTTGGGTGATCCACTTAAGGGAAACTTGCTGCTGTTCTACAAACCTCTGCACTTGGAGGCCCAACACTGTCTACAAGAACAGACGCGTGCGTAGACATCAACAATCTCTAGTCTGTCCTCTGGTCCATCCGCACCAGCGCCACCAAACCCACAGGGGAGACCCCTTTCTTCCTGGTTTATGGGACGGAGGCAGTCCTTCCCACCGACGTCAAGTTTGGATCGCCAAGGGTGCTTGCCTTCAATGAGCTTCATCAAGAAGACCTCCTCAGCGATAGCCTTCTCCTGCTTGAAGGGGCTCAATGTCAGGCAGCGCTTCAGTCTACCCGATATCAGCAAGGTCTGCGCCGCTATCACAGCCGCCATGTTCGGGCAAGGACTTTCGAGGTCGGAGACCTGGTGCTTAGGAGGATACTTTCTCGCGAGGGCCTGCACAAGCTATCATCGATGTGGGAGAGGCCCTTCAAGGTGACGCATATCTCCAGGCTGGGCTCGGCGCGGTTGGAAACCGTTGAAGGCATACCGGTGGGAAACCCGTGGAACATCGCCCACCCGAGGAAGTTCTACCCGTGAGCTCCTCGTGAGGAGACGAAGACCGCCATGACAGCATTTTTTATTAACTTAAGATGCTTTTCAGACTTTTCAGCACAAAGACTAAGTTAAAGCGCATATAGCGCCTCTGCTTCGGCATGATATTGTAGTGGCATGAAGTCCATTTATTTTCTGCTGTACTCCACACGAGCGGGGGCTAGGCACATTGTCTATGTTGGGGCCTTTGCCCGGGAAAATAGCAAGCCCGCAAAACCCAAAAGGACCGAGCTTTGGTCATGGGCGATGACCCCAAGTTGACACCTCCATGAGTTTGTGGCGCTTAGTTTGTCAGTTGACGCATTTGTCACATGATCCAGAGACTGATCATTAGTTGACCAATGAGCTAGTATAGAGGTTCTACTAGGTACTCTGGTTGTTTAATACCACAAGTGTATTGGTGTCTCGGGACCAACACAGTTATAGCATAGTATGAAACTTATTATGAACTCTTCGGAATATGCAAATAAACCCTTTATTATTTTCCTCTAGGGCATAATTCCTTCATACGCAGCAAGCGCGCTCTGCCGAGGAAATTTCATGCCTACGGCATGAAGGAATGCACCGATGGACGCGTCGGGTGCCATGCAATTACTAGGCTTTGACTCGATAAATCCAACGTGGCATGAGTCAAAGTTGCACCAGTCCACGCGGGTTTGAGTCAGGGGACTCGAACTTGACTAAGCTAACACTATCTTTGCTGCTATGCAATTATCTGGGCTCGATGCTTTGAGTATTCCAGACATGTTATGCCAATCCCCATGATCATCACCCGACACACTTCTGGGTCTCGCTATTTCTGCTCATTCATTTACCTGACGTTAGCAACACGCTCGGGGCTGCATAATCTTACATGCTAAACCTTAGCATTCATGCATTCACCCGACGTTGGCAACACGCTCAAGGGCAATGGCTTACAACCCGATGCTAGCAACACGCTCGAGGGCTACGCTTACATGCTAACTTTTGCATTCACTCCTTTAGCACATGGCGTTGACAATACGCTCGGGGGATGCACCTCACATACTACTAACCTCAATAGTCCTCTTCATTGCTTACTGCATTTGAAGCAGCATACCATCGACCAGGTCGACTCCGGTCCGTACCGTTGATACCTTTTGGCCTAACGCCGATGACTTTACGCTGTGTCGACTCTGTTTTGTGGTGTTCGACTCCTATCATCCACATGATAGCGATACCAACCTCTTCGCCTACAACAACCAAAGACTCGGGGGCTCAACAACGACGTCACCCCTAATGATTTGCGGAACAGCAAGCGCTCGACTCCATCGTCATCATGATTCAGCCACCATGCGACTCCACCACCGTGACAACTCCGTCGGCGTGTCAACTTCATTGCGTGTTCTTCCACATGACATGCAAGACTATGATTTCAAGGCAAGATTTGAGTCTCTACCCAACTCTACGACTCGACTAGACACTCAGGGCTACTGACGACCAATCGGGTCATCACTTTTCGCATACCTGCTATCGTCCAAGGAACAAGCCCACTCGAAGGATATACATAAACCCACAAGGCCCAACGCGCCGGCTTGGAGAAGAAGGCAAGAAACCTCGTAAACCCTAACTGGCTGCATATATGTAACATCCCGACATATAGGATTCAAGGAAGGGAGTTTTAAATATGTGATTTACATTTCAGTCCTTTAAAAAGGTGGATTTTCAAAAACTTATTTTGTTATGGTTCAAAGTGTGAAGTTTGACTAGAGGTCCTATTTAAACTCTAGAATTTGAATCAAATTTAAAACTTGAAATATTTGAACTTAGCAAAATATGTGGGATACAAATTCTATCAACACATATCACTAAAAAGAAGTTTATAACTTCATAACAACACATTGATCATAAAGATATTTGATTAAGTCTGAATTCAAATTGTTGGATTTAAAATTATTCATAAATGAATAATTAGGGCCAAATTCAAGTAATCATAACAATTTAAATAAAAATCAGAATAATATGAAACAAATTGCATATGATAGATAAAAATAATCTTTATTGATTTGCATCATACAAGTTTACATTTACATACCACATTGTGGTCAGATTACATAAATCTGAAAATAAAAAGAAAAGAAAGAAAACCTAGACTACACCTAAACCTATCTACACTTGATCTTCTTCTTCTTCTAATCTTCTTCTCTTTTCTTCACCTGCAACTAGAGACACTAAAGAAACTTTTTGTTATAGTTAAAATGTTGGTTTGACCTAGTGTCAACCATTTGCTTTGGAATCATTTTTTATAAAGAACCAGAAACTAGTTTTGGACTTGAATAGCTAGGGCATGCAATTAATCAAAAATCAAGTATCCAAGTTTGAGAGAGAAACAAAGTAACAATAGCAAGAAATATAACAAGTAGGCCAGTTAGACGACCTAGTAAAATCTAGCAAATACTTCAGACAAAATTATGATAGTAGATAAAGCCATAGTAGTATTTAGAATATTCCAACAGAGAAGATTATAGAGCAATGAACCAAAGCTTCAGAAAAATACCCTATAGCCAAGATTCCATGTTAAAGTGAAAACAAAGAAATATATCTAGTAATTAAAAGACCATGATCTTGCTAAATAAAATTAGCAAGTGATTAGCATACTGGATGAACCAGAGATCAAAATCATCACTGACTTAGCATATAGAGATGGAAATCATCACAAAGAAGATAAACTTAGTAATCAGAAACAAAGATTGAGCAAGCTGATTAGGGAAATAATATAAAATTTACCCCTGATTAACAGATACATGATTTTCATGCATCTGGGCTAAAATCCAACATAGAGAGGCGGTTCAGATTAGTGCACAAGCACCTTAGTCACCAAATGCATGTAAATAGGTGTCAACACCATAGTGAATGGCCAGCCCTATAAATACCCCCTCACTACACACGAAATCACTCACAAAAACTCTCAGAGCAGCTCATAAGAACACATTGAGGCCAGAGGCTAGAGGTTAAGAGCAAAAGCTCATAAAACTCCCCAAGCTAGAGCTAGGAGTGAGAAAAGGAGCAAGCTTGATATGTCTCCAACATATCCATAATTTTTTATGCTCCATGCTTGTTTTTACACCATTTGCCTAATGTTTCGTTACACTTCGTGGCACTTTTATGCATTTTCTGGAACTAACCTATTAACAAGTCGCCACAGTGCCAGTTCCCTGTTTTCTGCTATTTTTGTGTTTCAAAAAAGTTACATAGGAAATATTCTTGGAATTGGACGAAACCAAAGCCAGCCGTCCAGATATGTCACGGAGCTTCCAGAGAACCGAAGAGGAGACGGAGTGGGGCCACGAGGTGGCCTCACACCAGGGCGGCGCGGCCCAGCCCCTGGTCGCGCCCCCTATGTGTGAGACCACCTCGGTCCACTCCTGACGATGCCCCTTCGCCTATAAAGACCCCCCAACGGGAAAACCTAAGGACCCGATCAATTTTCTAGAAACACATCGCGATCTGCCGCCGTCGTCAACCCGAGATCGGGAGGGTCCAGAAGCTCTTCCCGGCACCCTGCCGGAGAGGGGAATCGCCATCGGAGGTCTTCTTCATCGCCATGCTTGCCTCCGGAGCGATGAGTGAGTAGTCTACCTTGGACTATGGGTCCATAGCAGTAGCTATATGGTTGTCCTCTCCACCATGTGCTTCATGTTTAGATCTCATGAGCTACCCTACATGATTGTGATCACCGTTATGTAATTCTACATGTTTGGTTTGTTGGGATCCGATGAATATTGATGTTATGATTGAGTTGCTATACTGAAATATATCTTATGTTATCTCTATGTTGTTTATGATCTTGCATGCTCTCCATTGTTAGTAGCTATCTTGGCCGAGTAGTTGCTAGTGACTCCAAGAGGGGGTATTTATGCTCGATAGTGGGTTCATGCCTCTATTTAATCTAGGGGAGTGACAGAAACCTCTAAGGTTGTAGATGTGCTATTGCTACTAGGGAGAAAACAACATTCATATGCTCAAGGGCATATGCTTTGTTTACATTACACACTTTGCTTAATGCAATTATCTGTTGTTTGCAACTTAATACTCATGGGGTGTTCGGATGATATCCCCGTGAGTGGATTATTAGTCATAGATGCAGTTGGATGGTGGTCTATGTATTTTGTTGTAATGCCCAGAGTAAATCGCATAGTGATCTTCTTGACATATCACGTTATCTTTATTCTATCAATTGCCCAACTGTAATTTGTTTACCCAGCATGTGTTATTTATCTTATGGAGAGGCACCACTAGTGAACTGTGGACCCCGGTCCTATTTCCATCATATTGCTATCACCTGTTTACTTTACTCGCACTGTTTACTTTACTCGCATACTTCTACTGTTTTCCACTCGATACGCTCATACCCTTTGTTTCATGCAAACTGGTGAGATTGACAACCTCATCGCAAGTTGGGAACAAAGTACTTGGTTGTGTTGTCTGCAGGTTCCACGTTGCTACTGGTTGAAGACGCGCTAACAAGTTATCGTTAACGGCGACCTTGTTAGAGCATCACGCAGCTAGTGGGCATCACCTTCAGTCGTATTGGCTTTTTCTTCTTCGTATCGACAAACCTTGGTTTCTAACTGAGGGAAAAGCTTGCTGCTGTGCTCATCATACCTTCTGCTTGGGATTCCCCAACTGACTGGTTATAATCATCGTCATCAACTAGACGCCAGCCATCAAGCCCTTTTCTGGCGCCGTTGCCGGGGAAGAAAAAGAAGACCTCTGCAAGGGGAGTTTTTTGCACGCACATCCTTTACTTTGTTTTATTGTTTTGCTTTACTTTATTTATTTTTACTTGCATCATTTTATCAAAAACCCAAAAAAATTAGAATCCTTGATAATTGTTTTTACTTGTCTACTTTTAGTTTTGCTCAAATGGCTAATCCTAAAAACACCAAGTTGTGTCACTTTACTAGCACGAACAATAGTGATTTTATCTGCACTCCTATTGCGCCACCTGCTCCTGCTGTAAACTTTTATGAGATTAAGCCTGCTTTATTGAACCCTGTTATGAAAGAGCAATTTTCTGGTGCTAGTACTGAACATGCTGCAGCTCATCTCAACAATTTTGTTGAGCTATGTGAGATGCAGAAATATAAGGATGTAGAAAGTGATATTATTAAGCTTAAGTTATTTCCTTTTTCTTTGAGAGGAAAAGCTAAAGATTGGTTGCTATCTTTGACTAAGAATAGTATTGATTCATGGACTAAGTGTAAGGATGCTTTTATTGGTAGATATTATCCTCCTGCTAAAATTATATCTTTGCGTAGCAATATTATGAAGTTTAGTCAATTTGATAATGAATATGTTGCTCAAGCCTGGGAAAGAAGGAAATCTATGATAAAGAATTGCCCCACTCATGGACTGACTACTTGGATGATTGTCCAAACTTTTTATGCAGGACTAAATTTTTCTTCGAGGAACCTATTGGATTCAGCTGCTAGAGGCACTTTTATGTCCCTTACCTTGGGCGCCGCAACAAAGCTACTTGACAACATGATGGTAAATTATTCCGAATGGCACACCGAGAGAGCTCCACAAGGTAAGAAGGTAAATTCTGTTGAGGAAACCTCTTCCTTGAGTGATAAGATTGATGCTATTATGGCTATGCTTGCTAATGATAGGACTCATGTAGATCCTAATAATGTTCCTTTAGCCTCTTTGGTTGCTCAAGAAGAGCATGTTGATGTGAACTTCATTAGAAACAATAATTTTAACAATAATGCTTATAGGAACAATTTTGCTAGTAACAATTATAGGCCGTATCCTTCTACCAATGGTAATGGTTATGGTAATTCTTATGGTAATTCGTCCAACAACACTAGGGCCGCGCCCTCTGAACTTGAAGTCATGCTTAAAGACTTCATGGTAAAACAAACTGGTTTTAACAAGTCTGTTGAGGAAAAGTTAGGCAAAATTGATATTCTTGCTTCTAAAGTTGATAGCCTTGCTCATGATGTTGAACTTCTGAAATTAAAAGTGTTGCCTAATGATGTGAAAGAGAACAATGTTTTTGCTAATGCTAATGCTATCCAAGTTGGAATTGATGAAAATATTAGATTGTTAGCAGAATTGCATGCTAGAAGGGAAAGAGAGGATGAGATTGCTAGGAATATGAAAGTTTGTACCATTACTACCTCTAATGATGTTGTTCCTAATGCTAGCAATCCTCTTACTTTGATTGGTGTAGAGAAAACTCCCACTCCTTGTGTTAAAAAGCCTAAAACTGCCAAAACTTCTTCTCAAAAGAGTGCTGAAATTTTTCAGAGTGTAGGAGATGATAACTCTATTTCCTTTAATGATTTTGATATTGATGGCTGCAATATATTTGAAGTAATTTTGTTCTTGCAAAAGCTTTCTTTGACTCTCAATGCTAGTTCTTTAAATGTTGCTTTTACTAAGCATATTACCAATGCTCTCATGAAAATTAGGGATGAAAAATTTCAACAAAAAGCTTCTATTCCCAAGAAGTTAGAAGATGGTTGGGAACCCATCATTGATATGCATGTTAATGGGTTTGATTGCCATGCTTTATGTGATCTAGGTGCTAGTATTTCTATTATGCCTAGAAAAATTTATGACATGCTTGACTTACCACCGCTTGAAAAATGTTATTATGATGTTCCTATTGCTGATGTTGCTAAGAAGAAACCTTTGGGAAGGATTAATGATGTTCTTAGTATGGTTAACAATAACCTTGTTCCCGTTGATTTTCTTGTTATGGACGTTGAATGCCATGCTTCATGTCCTATTATTTTGGAAAGACCCTTTCTTCGAACTGTAGGTGCCATCATTGATATGAGAGAAGGCACCATCAAATATCAATTCCCACTAAAGAAAGGTATGGAACACTTCCCTAGGAAAAGAAAGAAATTACTTTTTGACTCTATTCTTAGAGCAAATTATGAGCTTGATGCTTCATCTCTTGATGTTACTTGATTCGCAATTTTTTGCGCCTAGCTCAAAGGCGTTAAAGAAAAGCACTCTTGGGAGATAACCCAATGTTTTCTTTTTAGTACTTTTTCTTTTATTTGAGTCTTGGAAGTCATTACTACTATAATGACCTCTCCTTATCATTTTTATTTTATTGTTGTGCCAAGAGAAGCCTCTAATTTGAGTGAGGTAAAGATTTGGGGATGTTGCTGTCCTGAAACTATTTTCGGTGCTGCACCGTAAAAATTCGTAAAACTTCTCTGTATATCTTTTGGACCTGCGATTTCTTGTGCATATGCCCCAGGTTATATCCAAACTTTCATTAGTTGAACAGTTTTTGATTTGAGCAACAGAAAACCTCTCAAAAATTCGACCTTTGTCAGCTATTCTGTTTTGACAGATTTCTCCCACTATTCGTTTTTGCCGCTTTATCGCTTTCTTTTGAGTTCTTTTGATCACGGAACTTTTGGGGAAGTTGCTACAGTAGTATATAATTTATATGTGGTGGTTTTAGGTTGAAACCTGAAGCAAAAAGAGGTTGATTATATATTATGCTACACTAATGTTGCTAATAGATTTGTGTTTAGTTTTGTATGAAGGAAGTTTTCAAGTGTAGGGATTGGAGAATGATGAGATGAGTTGAAGAATGGACAAAAGCTCAAGCTTGGGGATGCCCATGCATCACCCCAAGAAATATCCAAGAAGTACAAGCATCAAAGCTTGGGGATGCCCCCGAGGCACCCCTTCTTCATCGGCAAAAATCAGGTCACCTTTCAAGACACTATATTTTTATTGCTTCATGCACTATGTGTTTTTCTTGGAGCATCAGATGTTTTAGTTTTCATTATTAGTTTAGGTTTGTTTGCTTCAATAAATGGTTGGACCCCAACAAATTTCTTTTAGAGAAGTTGCCTTGCTTTCCATTTGCCAAGAACGCTCTAGTTTTCACTCTTATTAAAAACTGAGTGTTTTTCTTTTTCTGCTACTGCTTTTGGTTTTCATTTTCGCCTTGATTTGCATTCAGATCTTCTTATATTTGTTTATCAAGGTGTATTTTTTCCTCTGGACCATGTTGGTTTTCCTCAAAAGAGTTGGATTAAAAAAAGTTTGAATGGTGTTGGAAAAGATAAAAAGCTTTGTGCAAAAAAGTGGTACAAGAAGGAGCTTGTGTAGACTGCGGCTTAGGCTTTTTCATGTCATGCTTGATATCTTTTTGATAGTATGCTTAGTGGTTTTTCTGTAGCATGACTTGTCTCAAATAACTGAGATTGCTTAATGAGCCTTTGAAAAAAATCATGTGTTGTTTTAATTGTTTGGAAGCATTATTTTGGTTTTCTCCTTGATGCTTTATTTGGGTTGACTTGGCGCATGCTCACACATGTTAGACTCTTACAAAGTCGCCAATAGCCTCTATGATCATTTAGTTTTTGACTTTTGATGCCATCTTATACTTATTTTAATGTCGCTTTGTCGCTTTGCATGATTATGGCCATTATTGCTCTCTTAGTTGGTCGCTCCCAGTCTTTTGCTAGCCCTCGCCTTGTACTGAGTATGAGCTATACTCGTGCATCCAACTCCTAAAAACCAAGTTTGCCAAAGTGTCCACCATACATACCTATTAGCAATTTGCTATTCCAAGTAAATTTGACTTGCTTTTATTTTCTCTTCAATTAAACTCTTACCAGTGTTATGCAAAAATTGGTCAGTAAAGCTCTCACGAACCGGAAGGCACACTTTACTTTTTCTTGTCCTTAAAAATTTGACATTGTGGTCTCTTATGTTGAGTTGTTATGCTTGCAAGTTGTAAGTTGGAGACTAGCCCAGCCATGCCGTCATGGGCAAGCTTTCAACATTGCACTTCTTATTTGAGTTGATATCGTGATCTTTTGTTTATGGATGCCCGCGGTGTGAAATGAATTGGGAATCTTGCGGGGATCATGGAGTTTGCATATGTGTTAGGGAAACGCCTGGGCCACCAATCTAAGCCATGCATCATTCATGGTGGAAATTTACAGCATGCCCATAGTGGACATTCAACGACGCATCTCACAATAAAAAAGCTATACCAATGGTAAATAAAAGAGATGTCGAGGTGTTCATTGTCTATTTGTCTTGTCATTTTGATGTGGGCTTGTTCCATGTCATCGGGCAGGAGGTACCCCGTTGGCGGTTCTCGATGATACACATATATTTACAATGACAAGCGCTTGCTTGGGACTCTAAGTCGAGTAGCATGAGGTTTGGGTATTCGTACTTCACAGGACACGAGGTTTTCAACTTATGATTTGTCAAGCATATGCACCATAAGTGTTTTCGCATTAACTTTAACCATTCAAGATGCCTATGATTGGGGCAATGAGAGCTCAAAGCTAGTAAGTACCATAATTTTTGAAGGTTTATAAAACTTGCAATCACTGCTTCCCTCCGCGATGGGCCTTTCTTTTACTTTTATGTTGAGTCTACACCTTCTATCTTTATGCACCGTCTAAGAGAGCATAGTTGTCATTCTGAGTATAATGTGCATAGTCCCAAAGTTTATTATTGATTGATTCATGATTATGGTTTCACTTGTTCTTAAATTACTTGTATCTAGTCGCCCTCTTAAACTTGAAGGTGTCCTATGCATTTATGTTTTGCTCTCTCATTAAGGACAAGCTAAAAACCATTTGTATGTTTTTCCATATGATTTGAACACATGTTTGACTTTCATTGTTTCATTTTCATGATCTTTTATTTGTGTTCTTTTTCATGTTATAACATGGTTGCTAAGTTTCTTCTATCAAGATTATATCTTTCATGCCCATGTTTTAAATTCTTTTGATCCCAGCACACAACGCTTACATATATGATCAAGATTGTGTAGGTGCATGTCTCCTCAAAAATTATTTCTTTTGTTATCACTTACCTACTCGAGGACGAGCAGGAGTTAAGCTTGGGGATGCTGATACGTCTCCAACGTATCCATAATTTTTGATGCTCCATGCTTGTTTTTGCACCATTTGCCTAATGTTTCGTTACACTTCGTGGCACTTTTATGAATTTTCCGGAACTAACCTATTAACAAGTCGCCACAGTGCTAGTTCCCTATTTTTTGCTGTTTTTGTGTTTCAGAAAAGTTACACAGGAAATATTCTCGGAATTGGACGAAACCAAAGCCAGCCATCCAGATATTTCACGGAGCTTCCAGAGAACCGAAGAGGAGACGGAGTGGGGCCACAAGGTGGCCTCACACCAGGGCGGCGCGGCCCAGCCCCTGGCCGCGCCCCCTATGTGTGAGACCACCTCGGTCCACTCCTGACGATGCCCCTTTGCCTATAAAGACCCCCCGACGGGAAAAACCTAAGGACCCGATCAATTTTCCAGAAACACATCGCGATCCGCCGCTGTCGTCGACCCGAGATCGGGAGGGTCCAGAAGCTCTTCCCGGCACCCTGCCGGAGAGAGGAATCGCCACCGGAGGTCTTCTTCATCGCCATGCTTGCCTCTAGAGCGATGAGTGAGTAGTCTACCTTGGACTATGGGTCCATAGCAGTAGCTAGATGGGTGTCCTCTCTACCATGTGCTTCATGTTTAGATCTCATGAGCTGCCCTACATGATTGACATCACCGTTATGTAATTCTACATGTTTGGTTTGTTGGGATCTGATGAATATTGGTGTTATGATTGAGTTGCTATACTGAAATATATCTTATGTTATCTCTATGTTGTTTATGATCTTGCATGCTCTCCGCTGTTAGTAGCTATCTTGGCCGAGTAGTTGCTAATGACTCCAAGAGGGGGTATTTATGCTCGATAGTGGCTTCATGCCTCTATTTAATCTGGGGGAGTGACAGAAACCTCTAAGGTTGTAGATGTGCTGTTGCTACTAGGGAGAAAACAACATTCATATGCTCAAGGGCATATGCTTTGTTTACATTACACACTTTGCTTAATGCAATTATCTATTGTTCGCAACTTAATACTCATGGGGTGTTCGGATGATATCCCCGTGAGTGGATTATTAGTCATAGATGCAATTGGAAGGCGGTCTATGTATTTTGTTGTAATGCCCAGAGTAAATCGCATAGTGATCTTCTTGACATATCACGTTATCTTTATTCTATCAATTGCCCAACAGTAATTTGTTTACCCAGCATGTGTTATTTATCTTATGGAGAGGCACCACTAGTGAACTGTGGAGCCCAGTCCTATTTCCATCATATTGCTATCACCTGTTTACTTTACTCGCATACTTCTACTATTTTCCACTCGATACGCTCATACCCATTGTTTCAAGCAAACCGGTGAGATTGACAACCTCATCGCAAGTTTGGAACAAAGTACTTGGTTGTGTTGTGTGCAGGTTCCACGTTGCTACTGGTTGAAGACGCGCTAACAAGTTATCGTTAACGGCGCCCTTGTTAGAGCATCATGCAGCTAGTGGGCATCACCTTCAGTCGTATTGGCTTTTTCTTCTTCATATCGACAAACCTTGGTTTCTAACTGAGGGAAAAGCTTGCTGCTGTGCTCATCATACCTTCTGCTTGGGGTTCCCCAACTGACTGGTTATAATCATTATCATCAACTAAATGCCAGCCATCAAAGCTCACCATTGGTGAGTAGCCCATAACACATCTTGCACCATAGAAGGTAGGAGAAGGACTAGAGCAAGGTGGTGTTGCTCAAGGTGAACTAGAGCAAGGCGGTGCTGCTCAAGCTCATCATCACCTTCATCAAGGCAGAAGAGTGCTGCCCATCTACATCAAGCACACTTTGGAAACTCCAAAGGTTGTATTACTAGGATTAATATTGGTAGAGACAGTGATACACACACACTTGGTAAACTCAGTGTGAACCCCATGAAAATGAGGAACACCACAGCCATGCCATGGAGCACGGCCATTAGAATTATTCGTGTGAGCTCAAGGAAGATGATGAAGTGTAAATCACTAGAAGTGATCACATGTTTCATAATCTTGCTGTAAAACACACATGTACATACATCTTTGAATCCTAAGATTCAGGAAATTCTTGTGTTAATAATTAGGAAGCAATGATTGTTGCAAGCTCTAAGAGCTGCAATTGATGTATTTCTATTTGTGTATGAGCACTTGCTCAAGCCAAGTCTCTGAATAAACTGTCTAACTGAAACTTTGTCAGAACACTGAATCAATGATTTAGAGTTCATAGTGTTCAAACAAACTAACAAACACTAGTACTAGTAGCAAGCAAGTATATTACTAAGTGGAATGGAAGCATAGGAAGCACACATAGCACTCTAACTGTCACTAAACTCGACACTGTCAGAGACAGTGAAGATTCAGAGTATAAAAGGAGTAGTAAGCAAATCAAGCTCAAGCATGCATTCTTAGGTATCTAAGAGCCCCACTATACTTTTTAACAGTAGGTAGATCATTCTAGAGTAACAAAGCATGGATGAACTAAAGAACAACTTCATCTTCAAAACCCTAATTCCCAAATTGGGGGAAATGAAGGGGAATCAAGAGACTAGCTAGAGTATTAACGGAGCAAGAGAGAGAGAGAGAGAGAGAGAGAGAGAGAGAGGAGAGAGAGAGAGAGAGAGAGAGAGAGAGAGAGAGAGAGAGAGAGAGAGAGGAGAGAGAGACAGACAGTGTTATGGGAGGCTGAGACTCCATGAGAGGGAAGAGAGGAGAGAGAAGCATGGCTGAGAGCCTATTTTATGGAGCTGAGCTCCATTGGAGGGGAAAATGGTGAAGTAGAGGAAGCCTAAGCATGGCCTGAGGCCATCGAGGAAGAAGACCTCGATGCAGCCCAAGCCAGTGACCCTGGGTCACTTGGGAGAGGCCAAGCCAGCCAGCCTAGCCGGTTAGAGGGGATGCATGCGAGCACAACCGAGCACCCCAGCTCGATTCCCTCGGTGAGAAGGTCAAGTCGAAGGAGAGGAGCAGTTTGGTGGTGACGACGAGGCCGGAGCTGGTCGGAGACGGCCAGGGCACGACAGAGACAGCGACTTGGTCGCCATGGCGGTGCGAGAGGGAGGGGGTGAGCGAGGGGGTGTGTTTGGTTCTGTTTGACCGAACCATTTTGGTCGGTTTGCCCGAGAGGGCTGACTAGTGGGCCCCACCTAGGGATTTTTCTATAATTTGTTTTAATTCTAGGGACTTAACTATAAATCAGCCATTACTTTTTTATTTAGGAGTCCAAAATTATGAAAAATACCTTTTTGGAAAGCTAAAATTATGACTAACTCAAATATGTCATTGAATGAAAGTTTTAGAAAAAAAATTGATAACCATTGTTTTGTTGATAAATAAGATGAATAATTAAAATACTTATTCCAATATTTAACATAATACTTTTAAACTTCAATAAAGTTTTGAATATTGTTATATCACTTGTATGAAGTTTTAAAAAAACAAAATTTCAATTATGTCTTTGCTAAATGACTTAGGTATTAATAAAGTACCAAAAGAAAACAAAAGCCAAAAAATAATACTTTCCAAATTTTTGGGGATTATTATTTTGAACTAAAGAATACCATTTTGAGTATGAAAAAATTCAAAATAGTATATAAATACATTTAATAATAATATCTTGGAACTTCTTATGAGTTTGCAATATATCCGCCTTTGCGTCATAGAAAGATTTTTCACAGAGTTCTGGCTATCCGCGATCCTTCTGGTGGCTCATAGCTTATCCGGTTGTTCGATCAACGATGTTCAGTTCAATGGGTCTTTCTATAATGATGCAGTATATCCCTTGTGAACAACGAAAGAATTCTTCAGATATATGAACATTCTAAAGTGAAATTCATATGAAGGTTCTAAAGGAAAATTCATATGGTTAACAAGAAACTCAAATAACAAATCACTCAAAAATATGGGAAGGGTTTATCAAAACTAGTTTGCAAGTAATCTTTTCAAACCATTTGGATTTTTTAAACATTGTCTTCTATTCGAACAATGATCATTCTTTAGAACCCGAGGTCCAGGGTCGAGTAAAATCTTTGAACTGCATTGTCTTGTAGTTGTCAGGCAAGTTCACTCTTGCTCATATCTGTTGATTATTTTCAAAAGTACCCAATTGCATAGTATTTCATACCAATTGCATCAAAATATTTCTTCCAAAAGAATTGGTGGATGATGGAACCACAGATAAGATGTACAAACGGAATGTCGTACGGTGGAGGTTCCATTATATCAGGAATATCTAGGATTTAATAACAACTATTATCAGTCATTCCAAAGCGCCATAAATTGTGTTGGCCATAGAACTTGGTATGGGACAAGCGAGTCAGAAGTTACTTTCGAGTTTCGTATATCCTCGGAGGCAGAGCAGGATTGAGATTCCTTTCGGGGAAGATCAATGGGTAGGAGCCCGTGGTAAACGTCCCTACTCTGTGCTACAGAGTAACGGTTAATGTCTTTTAGCGGAGAGGGTAATTGATTTGGACTGAGGTTTGGATTAGTTGCGATGGGTGGATTACGGAATTAGGTTGTGCTCGGCATGATTAGGCTATACTTGGTAACTGGCCTCATACCATAGGAAGTATGATATTGGCAATAGGGCCGAAGACATTTGTGGGCAAATTAGCGCACCTCTGCAGAGTGTATAGAATTGTGACATGTTACTCCTTATTCCGGTAAAGGAATTGCAAACACCGTGTGGAAAGGAACTATGCAAAAGTTCTAATAACCCGCAAAGACTAATGAACATAGTTTTTATGAAATTAAAACTTTGATTCAACCAACAAAACTGTTTTTCCAAAACTTGCATATGTTTGGAATTCTCTTATTCCAAGCTATTGTTATAGCATGATACACTATTTCCATAGAACTTGCTGAGTACGCCTGTACTCAATCTATCCTCAAAAAACCTTTTCTTTAGATTGTGAGAACATCGAAGATGTTCTTGACGATAGTGAGGAGCAATATTAAGAGGATCCAGATCTTTTTGGAGGAGTAGAAGGAGTGGACTACGGTATCGTTTATGGTACTAGCGATGAGGAACCGGACACCAAAGTGTAGAACCATAGGATAGTTAGAGGAGCTTAGCGACGAGTCATAAATAAGTTTGTCATGCTCGTAATGGTGCTATGCCTTATACTACCATTACTAATTAGATTTGCTAGTTTGAAATGGTTTACAAATGAATCTCCTCAATGGAACGAGGATGATCTTGAAGCTTTTGTACATCTTTGGTTGGTATCTATGAACATGTAAAGTTGCGGACCCGCAATGTTTCTATTGTACCACTCTGAGGGATGTGATATTTACGGAAGGGGACTCTCGTGAGTATTATATCAATGACTTGTACACTACACATACAGTGGTGTGCTGGGTCACCGCAGCTGGTATCAGAGCAATGCTTTGACCTTAGGTTGGACGACCTAGTAACAGGAATAGCCTATAGGAGCCGAGAGTTGTTAAGATAAGAAATTCTCTAAGGAATATGATGGGTATTCAAATAAGAATATTCTGGTCATATACTGTGTGCTATAATTCTTTGTCTTACCTTAGCAAGTTTTGCGTAATTGTTGTGTTTTCTCTTTACAGTCCGGAAAGATGTGTGAGATGTCTGATTGGACCGTGATTGTGACAGAGTCTTGGTTGAGTTACTACCATGGAGGTCTTGATGAAATCCTAAAGAAGTTGTTAGTGACGTGTAACTGTTCTCCAAAGGCACTTGTACGAGAGTTTGCTTATTCAGTTACCAAAAGAAATAGGAGCATGGTATTTATTACCCTATGGAGAGTCCATATCTAGAGTGGCTAGGGAGACAGCTTTCTTTGAGACTATCACTGCTATCCAAGGATATGCTGCTGAGAAGCTCGCGGGAAGTGTCTTTCTGACTATTTTTGTGTGGTGATATCGAGGAGGCCTTGCAGCAGGATCACATCTCTTTCATTAGGGATACACCCGACATGGCGGCATGGTATCTGGACCGTTCTACGTCATTGTTAGAAATCTACTATCTGCTCCATATAAATCTAGTGTCCGACTACGAGCAGTTATTAGATGAGTTTTCGGATCAGGATTTGGTCTTGAGTAGAAGACAACTCTACGACGATGAGATTGAGTATCAGTGCACTCATGAAGAGCCATGGGATAAAGAAGAGCCGGTGGAAGAAGAGTTAGAAGAGGATGTAGGAGATGGCATAGTAGAAGATGGTGTCGTGCCGGAGTCAAATTTGGAGTCACCTACACCCTATGAACCTTTTGTCGCTAGGGAAGGTCATCACATCAATGATTATGGTTGGGAAGTGCCACACATGTTTGAGCCCATTGTTCCTACGGGATGGGGTACGGATGATGAGGATCTACCTCGTTATGATGTGGAGGCAGAACTGAGGGTCGGTATGACCCAGTGGCAAGTGATAGACTTTAGACAGTTGAATTTAAGTGCTCCGAGAGGAGAAATGGATCCAAAGGAGTCTAGGGCAGAGATTGCTCTTTGCTTGGAGGCGTTGCAGTCATGTCAGGAAGCTACCGCTGACTAGAGTAGGAGTTGCGATGAGGATATGATGCCACTCGCATATTACTATACTAAGGATGGACGTCCTTTCTATCTGGATATGAAGAGGGAGGAACCTTGGTTGTTAGAGTTCGATGCGGGAGGAAGTATGCGCATCTGTAACATTAATGATAGACCAGAAGAGATATTCTAGATTCTGGATAATTTCTTTGCAGGAAGTGAGATAGAGAAAGAACCGGTAGTGGACCCAACTTATACATTGCTCGAGCCAGTCGTTCCACGGCGCACTCTTAGGAGGTCCGCGCGCTTCAACGGTTATGTTCCGGGGAAGTACTATGAGAGTGACTGACGAGGGCTAACTCGACAAATGTCCTAGATGAAGGACTTAGGATCGGGGGAATAGGGCGTCGGATGAACTCGAAGGTAAATCAGTCAAACAAGGTGTATATTGAAAGTAAACTTGGCGGTGAACTTGGTTTGCTTTTAATCTGGCCCTCACCATCCTCTCCTGGCTCCTATATATAGGTGGCCAGGTCTCAAGGAACGGGGGGGGGGTCCGATACATATTACAACATTGGTATACGACATAAACTCGTATCTCGACTAGGATTGCACTTGGGCATAGCTTAACGGGCCTCAGGGGTATTCAAGTAACGGGCTCTATTATCTATACCCTTGCCAGTAGCCCCCGAGATTCTACCAGAATTACAGATTCGGGTTGAATCTCAAATCTTCACATCTTCGACTTGATCAATCTTTCGATTTCTTCTTCCTATATTCAAAAATAACATTTTTCATTATATTATCGCGCAAGGGGTTTTGATGAACAACCTGACAACTCTGACAGATCAAGAGGCCAGTTAACTACCGGAGCAGATACTTGTCATCTACTTCAAATTCAATCCCCTTGGACTTGAATTCGGGAAACTGGTCAAACCCACTCTTTTGCCGCATTTAGGACTTACAAAGAACGAGTCCCAGTGGTTCTCAGGGTACCCAGTGCGTCCACCAGGATTTTCTTCGCGTCGTAGACACGGATAGTTACTAGCAGAGCACATTCATGTGCGTATACTAGGCCACACAGGACAGATCCTGGGGTCTTACCTTCACGATATGTTTCAATCATGGCATTTGAGTTTCGTCACGATGATGTAACTTGAGAATCATATGTCGCAGCCTTGTTTGAGTGTTGAAATGTACAAAATATTTGAGTTGTTCCTTTAGATAACTTCATAAATAACTCCCAATGGGAGTAATCGATCTTTATTTTGTCGACAATGAAGTCGAAGTTTGTTTGTCGATGGAAAGTAGTCGATTGCGCCTTGTTATTTTTCTTCAAATTTATCCATTATCATTGGGTGCATGACTAGTGCTCCCGATTGGAGTAGCCCCCGAGGCTATAGCCGAAATCTTTCGGGTATAGGCTCAAAATATACATACTATCGCCAGTAATTTTTCTCCTGTAATAGTTTTGGCATGATTATGCTTACATACTCTTCCCGTTCTTCTAACGATTGGAGCCCCCGAGTCCATGATGAGGTGCGTTGTGCTCTTTTGACATACTTCTACACTGTTCGTCCAAATTGCACTTATCTCCTTATAACTATACCCATGTCTTTTTCTTGTCCTTGATATACTGTCGCTGCCTTATTTTCTGCTCGGGGCAAAATATAAAAGCCGGTAGATTTATTTGGACCTTTAATTTGCTGAGGCCATGAAAGTTTGCTTATAAATAAAGCATGTTGGCTAGGGAAAAACCCTAATTCCTTCATTACCCAACATCCTCCGCCGCATCGTCTTCATCTCCCGCATCTCATCTAGGGTTTTATCACCAAGCACTTATCCTCCATGGCGGATGCTGGTGGTGCGCATCTGAACATCGGTATGCAGATGGAGAAATGGGGTCACAGCCGCCCACGCGGCAGTAAGAATAAATCCAAAGACGCCGCTACGGTGGCCTCATCATCCGTATCCATGAGATTGCGCCCTGGCTACCCTGTGGGGAGTAAGAACAAGCCCAAGGTATCTGCTGCTGCTCCAGGTCCTAGCGCTGCCCCACCTAATGCTTCTCCTCCTCCTCCTCCCAAGATTTACTCCTTCTTATGCATCGCCGGTGCTCAATGCCGTGAGATTCAGTGGGTGCCGCTGAAATTTACCAATTTCATGAATGGGCGGGAGCTGCGTGAAGCAATTCTTCGCGAACATTCTAGAGGAGGAACTCCCTATGAAGTGGAGGTATGGTACGATGGAGACGGCGAGATGTACTTCAGGGGTGGCTGGTCCCAGTTTGTGGAGGATCATGACCTCCACCAAGGGTTCTTCATAATCTTTGACTACCACTGCGGTACGTCGAAGTTTGACGTGAAGATCTATGACGGGATCACTCAGTGCTAGAAGGAGTACGAGGCCGAAGTACACTTTCAGTAGATGCTCCCTTGATGTAATATTTTATTCTCTTTGCATGTTCCATATAATAAGTACTCGCGATGAACTTTATTTTGTGCCATCTTGTTTATCTATTAGTAGACCATGGGAACTATTCAGTGTTTCGAGGTAAGCTTTAATTTACCATCGAGTGGCCTTGAATCTGTGCTTGCTTTTTTTATTAAATATCGGGTTGTGAACAACCTTGGAAGCATTCTCGAATAATCATGAATATGGGATCTTGATAACTTCTTATTTTCTTTCATACGACTCGAGGGTCGGAGCCCCCGAGTGGAGAAATAGAAACATGCTATACATATTGTCGAGTTGGCCCAAAGAACCTGACCTGTGGCCTCATGTTCTGGGTTCAGAGGGTCAACTTTCCTGTCACCGTACTCCTTCTACACATAGAACCGTCGTAGTTGTTCTGCATTCCACGGGTTGCTCTCGTCTTTCCCTATTTTCTTGTCTTGCAGTCGATAAGCTCCTCCTGGTATTACTTCTGTCATGATGTAAGGTCCCACCCATGGGGACTCCAATTTGCCATGACCGTCCTGTTTGAGTCGTAAGACTAGATCTCCTACCACGAAAGATCGTGGACGAACTCGACTACTATGGTAGTTTCGTAGACTCTGCTGGTATTGCGTGACCTGGCGAGCGCTACATCTCTTGCTTTGTTGAGTGCATCGACATCGTCTGAAGTGCTTCTGTAGAAGTTGTTTTGTCGTAAGCCGCAATTCTCGGGACTTCGTGGGTGATTTCGACTGGAAGCATGGCTTCTGGGCCATGAACCAGGAAAAAGGGGGTTTCTTGGGTAGCCGCATTGGGCGTTGTTCTAAGACTCTAAAGTACGGAGGGTAGCTCGTCTACCCAGGCGTGTATGTCTTTTTCCATTGGTGCTAATAACCTCTTTTTTATCCCGTTGCATATTAAGCCATTGGTTTCTCGACTTGTCTGTTTGTCTTTGGATGTGCTACAGACGCGAATTTCAGTTTGATTCCCATACTCTCGCAGTAGCTTTTGAACTCTTTTGATGTGAAGTTTGTCCCATTGTCTGTGATGATGTTGTGTGGTACTCCGAAGCGAAATACTATAGACTTGATGAAGTTGATTGCTGCTGTGGAATCTTGGGTTGTTACCGGGGCTGCTTCTACCCATTTGGTGAAATTGTCTACTGCCACCAACATGTAGACATGACCTCCTGGCCAGGATTTGTGTAATTTTCCTACCATGTCGAGACCCCATTGTGCAAAAGGCCAGGATAATGGTATCGGTTGCAGCTCTGCTGCTTGTGCATGTGGTTGGGATGCAAATCGTTGACATGCTTCACATCTTCTGACTATCTCTTTCGCGTCTTCAATGGCCGTTAACTAGTAGAATCCTGCACGAAAAGCTTTTGCTGCAATAGCTCTGCTGCTAGCGTGATGCCCGCACACTCCTACATGGATATCTCTTAATCCTTTTTGCCTCCACTGTGTCTTTGGGTAGTGTTTTGTTTATCATGTACGCCAAGTATGGCTGCATCCAGGTTTCTTCGATCATCATAACTTCTTTTGGTTCTATTATGCTTCCTGTGCCAGGCTTGCCAGCCCCCGAGCCTGTTGTTGGGCACTGGCCTGGTTCTTCTATAGGTGAAGTTTTGTTATGCTTTATTGACCTCTCTACGATTTCTTCCCAGAAGACTCCTAGCGGTATAGGCAGGCATTGGGACCCGATATTTGCTAAATTGTCGGCTTCCTCGTTGCTGGCCCTGCTAACGTGCGAAACTTTGCATCCATCGAATGTTCCCTCTAGATAGTAGTATAAGTTTCTGTACGCTGTCATGTTGTCGATGATGGTGTCGCATCGATTCATCACTTGCTGGACGATGAGATTCGAGTCCCCGGATATTTTCAATCGGGTTGCTCTGCATGCTTTAGCCATGTTCATCACGTGGATTAGAGCCTCGTATTTGGCTTCATTATTGGAAGCTTGCGGAAAACTCATCCTTAACACATACTTCAATTTGTCACCTTGTAGCGATATCAAGACTACTCCTGCTCCTGCGCCTTGGACTCTTTTTGATCTGTCGATGTACATTGTCCATACGCTCGATAAATCTGGTGGTCCTGTGTTTTGCATTTCTAGCCACTCTGCTGTGAAGTCTGGTAGTACTTGAGATTTGATTGCTTTTCGTTTCTCATACGTGATGTCCAGGGTTGATAATTCGATTCCTTATAAGGAGACACGTCCTATTGCTGCAGGGTTGTTCAATATATTAGATAGTGGGGCTTCATTAACCACTATGATTGGATGCACCGTGAAATACTGATGTAGCTTTCGTGCTGTTGTGAATACGCTATCTGCAAGCTTTTGATAGTGCGGGTATCTCTGCTTTTGTTGGAGATAGTACTTCACTGAGGAAATACACCAGCCTCTGGACTCCGTGCGCTTTTCCTTCTTCGCTTTTTTTGACTACTAATACTGTGCTTACCACTTGATGTGTGGCTGCAATATACAGTATTAGCGGCTCTTTTTCCTTTGGTGCGACCAACACCGACGGTGTGGAGAGCACTTTTTCAGTTGTGCAAAAGCTGTTTCTGCTTCTTCTGTCCACTCGAACTTGTCATCTGATTTTTTCATGAGTGCATAGAAAGGAAGAGCTTTTTCTCCTAATCGCGTGACAAATCAACTTAATGCCGCGACGTGTCCTGCAAGTTTCTGTATGTCGTGCAATTTTGTTGGCTTCCCCATGGTTAGTATTGCTTTGATTTTCTCCAGGTTTGCTTCTATGCCTCTCGCTGATACCAAGAATCCCAAAAGTTGTCCTGCTGACATGCCAAAAGAACATTTTGTCGGCTTAAGCTTGAGCTTGTACCTGTTTAGGTTGTCGAAGGTTTCTGTCAAATCACTGATCAACGATTCTTCTTTTCTTGTGGTGATGACCACGTCGTCGATGTAGACTTGGATGTTACATCCTATCTGACTTCCGAGGCAGTTTTGCATCATCCGTTGGTAAGTTGCTCCCGCATTTTTTAGGCCAAAAGGCATAACTTGATAGCAGAACACGCCGTATGGTGTGATAAAAGCTATTTTTTCCTCGTCCTCTTTCTTCGAACTCCAACTTTTTTTACTGTGAAACCGTAGGGGAAGCATCCAGGAAGGAAAGCCTTGCGCACCCCGCTATTGAGTCTATTATCTGATCAATGCTAGGTAGAGGAAAGGGATCCTTTGGACAGTGTTTGTTGAGAGATGTGTAATCAACACACACTCTTTGTACGTCTATATTTTTCTTGGGGACAATGACTGGATTGGATACCCGGGTTGATGCTTTGATTTCCCGGATGAATCCTGTGTTTTCTAGCCTTTGTAGCTTGGATGCTATTGCCTTCCTTTTGGGCTTGTCAAATCGTCGCAACGGTTGCTTGACTGGCCTTGCTTTAGGATCCACATTTAGTGCGTGCTCGACGAGTTCCCTGGGAACCCCTGGCATGTCTGAAGGACACCAGACGAAGATTTCCCAGCGCTCACGGAGGAACTCGACAAGCACATTTTCCTATGTGGGGTCCAGTTTTACCGCTATGGAGGTGATTTTGTTTGAGTCCGTAGGGTGGACCTGGATTTTCTTCGAATCTTGGGTTGCATCGAAAGCCTAATCTGGCAGTGATCGTTTTTTTTTTACTGTGAAACCGTAGGGGAAGCCCCTATGGTATTATTTTTTCATATAAGAATGGGTATTTACAGATATGTGAGGAGAAAGAAGAGTGAGTGAAGAGGGGGGTTACATCAAGGTGGGAAGAAGTAGAAAAGTCTAAAGAAATACATTAGTACCGACGTCGGGTAGCACATTGTGGTCAGTTTCGCCCTTCAGCCTTGCGTACTCAGCTGTCATGCCGAAAGTTTGCGCCATCCTGTTGAATTCTTTGTCGCAAGTGTTGGATACTTCAAAGCTACCTTGTACCGTGATTGTCCCTTTAGGTCCTGGAATTTTGAGTGTTAGATATGCGTAGTGAGGAACTGCCATGAATTTTGCAAATGCTGGGCGCTCCAGGATTGCATGATACTGTGAGGGCCAGTCCATGACTTCGAACTCTAACTTTTCTCTGCGATAACTGCTGCTATTGCCGAAGCAAACGTCGAGTTCTATTCTCCCGAGGGGGTAGTTTGCGCTTCCTGGTACTATTCTGTGGAAGGAGCAATCCTTCGGCTTCAGGCTTTCCAATGAGATGCTCATTGCCTTCAGGGTTCTTGCGTATATTAGGTTTATGCCGCTTCCTGCGTCCATGAATACTCGCCCAATATTGTATCCCCCTATTTGCGCCTTTAACACCATTGGCACGTGCCCTGGCCTGGGCATTTCCCTCGGGTGGTCTGCTCTGCTGAACCTGACTGGTTGATCGGACCATCTCAAGTACTCTGTAGTAGCTGGTGGTGATGATATTGCTAGATTTACTTGTCTGGAGATGCTCTTTTGTTCTTTCTTCGATTTTGGCACCGGTTGGATCATTGCAGATATATACACTTTTGATTCCAGATGTTTTGCTAGACGTTGTACTTGGTATCCCTGACTTGTATTCTTTCCTCCTTGACGTGCTCCTTGGTTCGGGTCCATAGCGCTTTGCAACCTTAAGAATGTTCTGCAATCCTTCATCTGGTGATTAGAAACTCTCTTCCCATCTAGGTACGCATAGTGGATGCGACAGGGTCCATGGAGCATGTCCTCCGCCGACGGGACGGAGTACTTTGGCTTCTCTACTCCACGATTGCCTCTTCCTTGAAACTCCCTGCTCTCATAGCCGTCCTCGTCCCTTCTGTCATATCCTGCGGCTATCTAGTTTCGCCTTGCGTTGCTATCTTCATTGCGAGACCTTCGCCTTTGCCTGCTTACTCTGTCAACTTCTGGTGAATGTGCCCTTTTGTTGTTATACGCATCTTCTCCATCAGCAAATCTATTTGCTACTTCCATTAATTCTGATACTGTCCTAGGCTTTGCTCTTCCTAACTCTTCCACGAGGTCCGAACGACGCAGGCCGGCCGAAAAAGCATCTACTGCCTGCTCGTCAGAGACGCCTTCTACAGAGTTTCCGATTATACTCCATCGATGTATGTAGGAACGCAGGGATTCACCCTTCCTTTGTACGCATGCCTTGACTTCTTCTATTGACGCTGGGCGTTTATATGTTGAGCGAAAGTTTCTTGTGAATTGACTCTCTAGCTCTCCCCAACTCCAGATGGAGTCGTTGGGTAGAGTACTTAACCAAGACCGTGCTGCGCCACTGAGGTGTAACTGCAGGCTTTGCATCACCGTTGCTCTTGTTCCTCCGAGTATTTGCACTGCTTGTAGGTAGTCTGATAACCATAGCGCGGGTTCCTGTGACCCGTCGTACTTTTGCTGGTCATGTGGCAGCTTGAATCCTTTGGGTACCCGCGTTCTATGAACCCTTCGGGTAAAGCATAGCACGCCCATCTCTTTTTCGTCATCTTCATAATTTTCTTCTTTCAACGCATAGCGCGCACTGTTTACTCTTGCTTGCGCTATGATATTCCTTGCGTTCTCCTTCCGTGCCTTACGCTTTTCGTCGCCTGATGACTCGCTTGTTTGCGGGGGTTGGCGCTTAAAATTTTCCTTTCCCTTCTCCTTATGATATGTCACCTTTTTCTCTGGAAGATGTTTCCTTAGCCTGTCCTCTACCAACCCGAGGCTTCTTATTGCGGCTTGATGCATGTGATCCCGCGGATCTCCTGGCTTTGGTTGTGTAGTTAGTAGATACGCCTGTGCTGCTACTAATGCTGCCTCTGGCGTTTCTTGCACAAAATCCTTCTCATCATATGATGGATGTGGGCTTATTCTTTTTATGCGTCTTTCTTCTCTTGCCCATGCTGTTGTCCTCCTGCTGTGCTTCGGGTCTCTATGCCTTTCTCTGCTAGACTCTGATGCGTTGCTGTATTTGTCCCAATATGCTTCACTTGACACACTGTTGTTTCCTTGACTTCTCCTGAACTCATCTTTTTGCTCCCTCAATTTCTTTCTGCGTTGATGCAGTGTGTATTGATACCCCATCAGAACTTCTCTTCTTGAATTGGCGGGTACTTCTGTGTCATGATTGATGGCTGACATGATGATTCTCCACTCCCCGGTGGAGACGTGAATTTTTTCTATCTCCTTCTTACCATTGCTCCTTGGTTTGTCGACTTGCACGTCGACTTCTCCATTATCTGCGTGATCGTTCTCTTCTGCTGCTTCAGTGATAATGACGCATAACTGATGTATGTTTCTGGAGACGCCACTGCTTTCGGTGGCGAAGTCCCTTTGACTATCATATGATTTGTCCACTGTTCTTTCTATGTCAGGTTCTTCCCGAGTTCTATTGAATTCCTCGATTATCTTTTGGGTATTTTCTGTTGCTGCGAAGCTGACCGGCGAGTTTACCTCGCTGGAAGAGCCCACAGATGATCCAGACATTGTGATTGTCTTGATTTTGCCTGCCGACGGACCCAATTTTGCTGGATCTGAAAGGCGAGGCGAACCCGAGGATCCGATGTAGAAGCTCAGACTTCCGATTGTCAACTCCATCTTCTGACTTTCGTCGACTTCTGGACTGCTATTGGCTAAAAGCGAAAAAGCCGTCGAATTCATGATTCCAACGCCCTGAGTCCCCACGGTCGACGCCAATTGACGAGGGCTAACTCGACAAATGTCCTAGATGAAGGACTTAGGATCGGGGGAATAGGGCGTCGGATGAACTCGAAGGTAAATCAGTCAAACAAGGTGTATATCGAAAGTAAACTTGGCGGTGAACTTGGTTTGCTTTCAATCTGGCCCTCATCGTTCTCTCCTGGCCCCTATATATAGGTGGCCAGGTCTCAAGGAACGGGAGGAGTTCGATACATATTACAACATCGGTATACGACATGAACTCGTATCTCGACTAGGATTGCACTTGGGCCTAGCTTAACGGGCCTCAGGGGTATTCAAGTAACGGGCTCTATTATCTATACCCTTATCAGTGACTGAGTCATCTGGAGCAGTTATAAGTTATCATAGTAGTAGAAACACGAGTTCCACTAGTATCTGGACTAGTAGCTTGTTGAGTAATGTATGTGTGCGGCCTGCAAGCCAAATAACTGAGTTACGACTCATGTCATGTGGATATTTGTACAGAATGTATGTGAATACATGGTATATGTTCCTTTCCATGAGTATATCTGAAATGTTTACCTTATGAATTTTGTGACAAATATGTGTATGATATGTATGATTCGCAAACATTTGGATTTTATTGGAATTGGAGTTATTGTGTGAGCTAGCACTGTGCATTGAAAATGAACAACCCATTGTGCATTTGCATGATGCAATAAGGTGTTCTGACGTAGTGCAACAGGTCTAGAGGTAAATGCCACAAGACCAAGTAGAGACAGAAGATGAGCTTAGAGCTAGGGAATCCGGAGAGAAGGAAAATGCAGAGGCAGCTGCCATAAGTCAAGCTTCAACATCTTCACAACCCGTGTCAGAGCAAAGTTTCATGCAGTTTATGCAACATCTTCACAAGGCAGCGAGACCAAGAAGTCCAAAATAAGTTTATGTATCATATCATTTCACAAAACCGCGAACAAGGACGAGACAATGGAGGACGAGGAGTGAGTCTATCAGATTTCCAAAACACAAGACCACTTCCGTTTGCATCTTGGTGGCGCGGTGTTGAATAGTACCAGAGAACTTGTTGACGTGTAGTTAATGATATAAATGACCGGCCAGTTGGAAACCCCAAGAGAAGGTTTGATGAATATAGCAGCAAGTTTTCCCTCAGTTACGAAACCAAGGTTATCAATCCAGTAGGAAAAAGCCAAACTCAAGAAGGTGATGCTTGCTAGCCTAGTGACACTCCAACAAGGGCGCCGTTAACGATATCTTGTTAGCGCATCTTCAACTAGTAGCAACGTGGAACCTGCACACAACACAACCAAGAACTTTGCTCCCAATTTACGATGAGGTTGTCAATCTCACCGGTTTGCTGTAAACAAAGGAATGAGCGTATCGAGTGGAAAGCGATAGTAGTATGTGAGTAAAGTAAACAGTGCGAGTAAAGTAAACAGGTGATAGCAATGTAAAGGAAATAGGACCGGGGTCCACAGTTCACTAGTGGTGTTTCTCCATAAGATAAATAACAACATGCTGGGTAAACAAATTACAGTTGGGCAATTGATAGAATAAAGATAACGTGATATGTCAAGAGGATCACTATGAGATTTACTCTGGGCATTACAACAAGATACATAGACCACCATCCAACTGCATCTATGACTAATAATCCACTCGCGGGGAATCGTCCGAGGACCCCTTGAGTATTAAGTTGTGAACAACAGATAACTGCATTATGCAAACTGTGTAATGTAAACAAAGCATATGCCCTTGGACATAAGAATGTTGTTTTCTCCCTAGTGGCAACAGCACATCTACAACCTTAGAGGTTTCTATCACTCCCCCAGATTAAATAGAGGCATGAACCCAACTATCGAGCATAAATACCCCCTCTTGGAGTCACTAGTATCTACTCGGCCAAGATAGCTACTAACAACGGAGAGCATGCAAGATCATAAACAACATAGAGATAACATAAGATAATATTCAGCACATCAACTCAACTATAACACCAATATTCATCGGATCCCAACAAACACAACATATAGAATTACATAAAGGTAATCTCGATCATGTAAAGCAGCTCACGAGATCTAAACATGAAGCACATGGTGGAGAAGACAACCAACTAGCTACTGCTATGGACCCATAGTCTAAGGTAGACTACTCACTCATCGCGCCGGAGGCAAGCATGGCGATGAAGAAGACCTCCGGTGGCAATTCCCCTCTTCGGCAGGGTGCCGGGAAGAGCTTCTGGACCCTCCCGATCTCGGGTCGACAATGGCGGCGGATCGCGATGTGTTTCTAGAAAATTGATCGGGGTGTTTAGGTTTTTCCCATCGGGGGGTCTTTATTGGCAAAGGGGCATCGTCAGAAGTGGACCGAGGCGGTCACACACATAGGGGGCGCAGCCAGGGCCTGGGCTGCGCCGCCATACTGTGTGGTCGACTCGTGGCCCCTCTCCATCTCCTCTTCGGTTCTCTAGAAGCTTCCGTAAATTTTTGGATGTTTGGCTTTTGTTTCATCCAATTTCGAGAATATTTCCTGTGTAACTTTTCTGAAACACAAAAACAGCAGAAAATAGGGAACTGGCACTGTGGCATCTTGTTAATAGGTTAGTTCCGGAAAATGCATAAAAATGCCACGAAGTGTAATGAAACACTAAGCAAATGGTGTAAAAACAAGCATGGAGCATCAAAAATTATAGATACGTTTGAGACGTATCAGCATCCCCAAGCTTAACTCCTGCTCGTCCTCAAGTAGGTAAGTGATAACAAAGAAATAACATGCACCTACAGAATCTTGACCATTTATGTAAGCATTGTGTGCTGGGATCAAAAGAACTTAAAACATGGGCATGAAAGATATAATCTTAATAGAAGAAACTTAGCAACCATGTTATAACATGAAGAAGAACACAAATGAAAGATCATGAAAATGAAACAATGAAAGCCAAACGTGTGTTCAAATCATAAGGAAAAACATAGCAAATGGTTTTCAGCTTGTCCTTCATGGAATAGCAAAACATAAATGCATAGGACACCTTCAAGTTTAAGAGGGCGACTAGATACAAATAATTTAAGAACAAGTGAAACCAAAATCATGAATCAATCAATGAAAACTTTGGGACAATTCACATTATACTAAGAATGACAACTATGCTCTCTTAGACGGTGCATAAAGATAGAAGGTGGTGACTCAACATAAAAGTAAAAGAAAGGCCCTTCACGGAGGGAAGCAGTGATTGCAAGTTTTATAAACCTTCAAAAATTATGGTACTTACTAGCTTTGAGCTCTCATTGCCCCCATCATAAGCATCTTGAATGGTTAGAGTTAATGCGAGTACAATTATGAAGCATATGCTTGACAAATCATAAGTTGAAACCTCATGTCCCGTAAGTACGAATACCCAAACCTCATGCTACCTCGACTTAGAGTCCCAAGCAGGCTCTTGTCATTGTAAATATATGTGTATCATCGAGAACCGCCAACGGGGTACCTCCTGCCCGATGACATGGAACAAGCCCACATCAAAATGACAAGACAAACAGACAATGAACACCTCGACATCTCTTTTATTTACCATTGGTATAGCTTTTTATTTTGAGATGCGTCATCGAATGTCTACTATGGGCATGCTGTAAATTTCCACCATGAATTATGCATGGCTTAGATTAGCGGCCCAGGAGTTTCCCTAACACATATAAAAACTCCATGATCTCGCAAAATTCCAACTTATTTCACATCGCGAGTATCCATAAACAAAAGATCACGATATCAACTCAAATGAAACATAGTGCAATGTTGAAAGCTTGCCCCATGACGGCATGGCTGGGCTAATTTCCAACTTACAACTTGCAAGCATAACAACTCAACATAAGAGAGCCACGATGTCAAAATTTTAAAGCGAGAAAAGTAAAGTGTGCCATTAGGTTCGTGAGAGCTTTACTGACCAATTTTTGCATAACACCAAAAAGAGTTTAATTTGAAGGATAGATAAAAGCAAGTCAAATATACTTTGGAATAGCAAATTGCTAATAGGTATGTATGGTGGACACATTGGAACAACTTGGTTTTTAGGAGTTGGATGCACGAGTAGAGCTCATACTCAGTACAAAATGAGGGCTAGCAAAAGACTGGGAGCGACCAACTAAGAGAGCAATAATGGCCATAATCATGCAGAGTGACAAAGCAACATTAAAAGAAGCATAAGATGGCATCAAAAGTCAAAAACTAGATGATCATAGAGGCTATGGTGACTTTGTATGAGTCTAACATGTGTAAGCATGCGCCAAGTCAACCCAAATAAAGCATCAAGGAGAAAACCAAAATAATGCTTCCAAATAATTAAAACAACGCATGATTTTTTTTCAAAGGCTCATTAAGCAATCTCAGTCATTTGAGACAAGTCATGCTACAACAAAACCACTAGGCATACTATCAAAAAGACATCAAGCATGACATGCAAAAGCCTAGGCCGCAATCTACACAAGCTCCTTTTTGTACCACTTTTTTGCATGAAACTTTTTCTCTTTTCCAACACCATTCGAACCTTTTTAAAACAACTCTTTTGATGAAAACCAACATGGACCAGAGGTCATAATACACCTTGATGCAAAGATATAACAAGATCTGAACAAAAATCAAGGCGAAAAATAAAAGCTAAATGCAGTTCTAGAAAAAGAAAACACTCGTTGAACGATAACAGTGAAAAACAGAGTGTTCTTGGCAAATGAAAAGCAAGGCAACTTCTCCAAAAGGAATTTGTTGGGGTCCAACCATTTATTGCAGCAAACCAAACTAAACAAAACTGAAAACTAAAACAACTGACGCTCCAAGAAAAACACATAGTGCATGAAGCAATAAAAATATAGTGTGTTGAAAGGTGACCTGATTTTTGCCGATGAAGAAGGGGTGCCTCGGGGGCATCCCCAAGCTTTGACGCTTGTACCTCTTGGATATTTCTTGGGGTGCATGGGCATCCCCAAGCTTGAGCTTTTGTCCATTCTTCAACTCATCTCATCATTCTCCAATCCCTACACTTGAAAACTTCCTTCATACAAAACTCAACACAATTCTATTAGCAACATTAGTGTAAGCATAACAATGAATCAATCCCCTTTGCTTCAGGTTTTAACTCAAAACCACCACATATATAGCATATAATACTGTAGCAACTTCCCCAAAAGTTCCGTGATCAAAGAACTAAAAAAGAAAGCGATCGAGCGGCAAACACAAATAATGGCAGAAATCTGTCAAAAGAGAACAGCTAACAAAGGTTGAATTTTTAGAGGGTTTTCTGTTGCTCAAATCAAAAAGTCTTAAACTAATGAAAGTTTGGATATAACCTGGGGCATATGCACAAGAAATCTCAGGTCCAAAAGATATACTGAGAATTTTCACAAATGTTTACAGTGCAGCACCGAAATCTGTTTCAGGACAGCAACATCCCCAAATCTTACCTCACTCAAATTAGAGGCTTCTCTTGGCACAAAAACGAAATAAAAATGATAAGGAGAGGTTATTACAGTAGTAATAACTTCCAAGACTCAAATAAAAGAAAAATAACTAAAATTAAAATATTGGGTTATCTCCCAAGAGTGCTTTTCTTTAACGCCTTTGAGCTAGTCGCAGAAAATGCGAATCAAGTAATATCAAGTAATGAAGCATTAGAATCATCGGGTACCTTACGTCTTCCTTTCTTACCTTTGCTCTTGACTCTAGGAAAGATGTGACTATTGCAAGGTGGAGAGATAAATCTTATATTGCCTTTTCCCACATCTATAACGGCGCCCAGGAGCTTCAGTAGGGACCTTCCAAGCATGATTTGTCCTTTTCCTACACATTCAATAACAAGATAATCAGTAGATACTTCCTAGGACTTTTGTATAAACTCCTTCAGCTATTACAACTAGAAATATAGTGGCATTATTAGTAAGAGAAATTTCTTCTCCCCCTCAGAAAGCTTCCAAAGACTCAAAGATTCATAAACATCCTTTGGCATAAGACAAAATTCAGATATAATATCACAACGAGCATGAAAAGTTTCACCACCAATGGTGATTTTTACCGTAGGATACCAACTCAATGGCTCAGAATTTGTTGGCACATAATCAAAATGCTGGCGCAAAGTACTATAGCAATTATTCAAACAAGCTGTGTGAGTCTCAAGAGTATTAAGTCTATTAAAAATGCTCACAAGAGAGGAATCAAAATCAGTTGGCATGCTATAAATTGTAATCAACTTTTTATAATATTGAAGGCTTGATCTCCATCATAATGAAGGAAATCTCCTTCTGTAGTAGCATCCAAAGCATATCTATAACGAAGATCTAGTCCAAAGTAAAAGCAACTAAGAAGCAAACTCAAAGTCATTTTCAGTTCAGTTTTTCTATGCCAATCATAAATTCTAGACCAAGCTTCTTTGAAACTTTCCTCACTCTTTTGTTTGAAAGTGAAAATCATATCCTCAGGTGACATAGTAGTAGCAACTAAACTAGGCATAATAAACAACTAAAAAGGAAACTATTTTTTTTGTGTTTTTGATAAAACGATGCCAGTAAAAATAAAGTAAAGCAAAACTTAAAACAAATTAAAGGATGTGCATGTGAAACTCCCCTTGCAGAAGTCTTCTTTTTCCCCGGCAACGGCGCCAGAAAACTTGTTGATGGCGCGGTGTTGAATAGTGCCAGAGAACTTGTTGGCGTGTAGTTAATGATATAAATGACCGGCCAGTTGGAAACCCCAAGAGAAGGTTTGATGAATATATCAGCAAGTTTTCCCTCAGTTACGAAACCAAGGTTATCAATCCAGTAGGAAAAAGCCAAACTGAAGAAGGTGATGCTTGCTAGCCTAGTGACACTCCAACAAGGGCGCCGTTAACGATATCTTGTTAGCGCATCTTCAACTAGTAGCAACATGGAACCTGCACACAACACAACCAAGAACTTTGCTCCCAACTTACGATGAGGTTGTCAATCTCACCGGTTTGCTGTAAACAAAGGAATGAGCGTATCGAGTGGAAAGAGATAGTAGTATGCGAGTAAAGTAAACAGTGCGAGTAAAGTAAAGAGGTGATAGTAATGTAAAGGAAATAGGAACGGGGTCCACAGTTCACTAGTGGTGTCTCTCCATAAGATAAATAACGACATGCTGGGTAAACAAATTACAGTTGGGCAATTGATAGAATAAAGATAACGTGATATGTCAAGAGGATCACTATGAGATTTACTCTGGGCATTACAACAAGATACATAGACCGCCATCCAACTGCATCTATGACTAATAATCCACTCGTGGGGAATCATCCGAGGACCCCTTGAGTATTAAGTTGCGAACAACAGATAACTGCATTAAGCAAAGTGTGTAATGTAAACAAAGCATATGCCCTTGGACATAAGAATGTTGTTTTCTCCCTAGTGGCAACAGCACATCTACAACCTTAGAGGTTTCTGTCACTCCCCCCAGATTAAATAGAGGCATGAACCCAACTATCGAGCATAAATACCCCCTCTTGGAGTCACTAGTATCTACTCGGCCAAGATAGCTACTAACAACGGAGAGCATGCAAGATCATAAACAACATAGAGATAACATATGGATGCCACGAAGTGTAACGAAACACTAAGCAAATGTAACGAAATGCTAAGCAAATGGTGTAAAAACAAGCATGGAGCATCAGAAATTATAGATACGTTTGAGACGTATCACATCTACCATAGAACCTATGGATGCCGAGGATTGGCTAAGAGATACAGAAAGGAAGTTAGATGTTGTCGGCTGTAACGAGGAGGAAAAACTGTGGTACACTTCATACATGTTAACAGGACCATCAGCGTGTTGGTGGGAATCTGTGTTAACAATGAAACCACCAGGGTCAGTAATCACTTGGGCAGAATTCAAAGAAAGATTTCACAAGACTCATGTTCCCGATAGTATAATGGAACTTAAGAGAAGGGAATTTGAGAGTGTCCGACAAAATGATTCCCCAATACTTTGATATGTCAGAGAATTTAGTGAACTATCTCGTTATGCACCCGATGAGGTAGATACCGAAGAAAAGAGGGTGAAAAGGTTCATGAAAGGCTTGAACCCATATATGAGGATGTAGTTGCGTTTGACTGGACATCATAAATTCCAAGAAATAGTTGACACAACCATTACTCTGGAAGATGATTACAAGTCCGTACAAAAGGAACGAAGAAAGAAAGCACAGACTAAACCTGTAACACCCCACTTTTGGTGACCAGAAATTTAAACCTCATTTAAGTGCTTTGTTTGGAGTGAATTAAAAGTTTTGCTGGGAAATGTGCTTGTGTCCTATGTTGCACGATTTCATGTGTGTGCTAGCAGGTGTGATTTCATGTGAGTGCATGGGCATGATTTTATGTGTGCATGTGTATGCTTTATTTCATGTCTTTAATTCTAGAATTAACAATACTTGAGCAATAGGAACCAGAGTTAGTGTTATGATTTTATGCATGGAATATTAAGCCTAGACTAGCTTGTGCTCACCATAAAACCTAGCATGGGCTTCTTTGCTTGATCACAATTCTTTTTCTTTTATTCTTTTTCTTTTGCTTCTTTGTTTGAAAATAGGGACTACTCTAAAACCCTAGCTTATCTAATCTAAAATTCACCAAAACTTAGCTATGACTTATTGTTGATGTTTGAAACACTTGGAAACTATTTCGGTAGGTTTTCAAGACTTTTTCAATGAGATTTCAATTTTGAATTTGAAAGCCGGCTATGCAAACCCTAGACCCCAAACCATTCCTTTCTCTCTCTTTTTCTTCTTCTTAGCCGACCAAAGGAAGGAAAGGGGAGCTGCTGTGAATCTCCTCTCTAGATTCTCAGGATCTTGGAGAAATTTTTTCCCTTGTCGTATTCAGTTGGCATCGAGGGGGAGAGAAGGAGCCCGAGGCCCTTGCTAGACTCTTCTCCCTCTCTCTTCTCTTCGATCGCCACCACCCCCCTTGCCAACCCCCAGTGAACGTGCGCCACCCCTGCAGACCACCCTGCATGACCCCATGCCGCAGCGACAGAGAGCGCTACCCTCCTGCGCCCCTAGGCATTGCCATGGCCACCGTGGACGCCACGCTTGGTCAAGACGCCACTGACACCCTCTCGTGTCGTCACCTCGCCACCCACCTCGCTGTCACTCCAACGTTCAATTCCACGGGACGCCCAGGCCCCAGGCCTATCGTGCACGCCGCCCTGACCGAAAAACCTGACATGATCTGGCCACCCGGAGCGCCCAGAGCGTGCGTAGCATTCTGGCACGCACGCGTGCACACCCGCGCCGTTCCGCACCCAAACCTACACGGCATTGCACACCGAAGCCGACGCCACCGTTACCCAGCACCCTCGAGCCCACACGTGACCCCGCCGAGCCTGAAACCGACCGTTTTCTGACCAAACCAGGACGCCACCGACACCGCCGCCTATAACCCTGGACTCAGCGCACGACACCGTCCAGAAGCACCGCCATCGCCGTCCAATCGCGTCCGAAGCAAACCACCGTAGACCGAGCTCACCTCTTCCGTTTATAAAATCGGGAACCCCTCTGGAAGCCACCTCTCTCTCTCATTTGCTTCCTCCCCACTCCCCTCGCCTCTTCTGGAGCTCGCCGATGCTCTGCCGAGGAGAAGCCGCCACTGGGAGCTCGAGGTCTTCGCGTAGATCGTCGACGGCGAGGGTAGAGGTTGCCGTCGACCCGACCGTTCTCCCTGCTCTCTCTCTGGATTCAGAGCTCACTAGCCCACCTAGATCTCAACCCTGCGCCTCTTTGCCTTGCAGGAACTCGCAGCCGTCGTCATCGCCACCACTTGCCCGGACGCAGACCGGCGACGTCGGTGCCACTGCGAGCACCGCACGCCCTGCATGCAAGCAAGAACTCCCATGGCACCTTTCTAAACACCTCCGCCACCGATCCAGCCGTCGCTGACCACCAGCCGCCCCTCGGTATGCGTAGCACCGTCAAAACCCTAGCTCCCCACGTCGTTCCCGCCTGCATGCGTCGCCTCGCGGAGAAGAAAGGACGCGCGCCGTCCGATCTGGATCGGACAGTGACGTACCAATTCGGCCGTGCCAAGCCCGGGCAGGCCGGCGGATCTGGGCCGGCCTGGCTCGCGTCCGCCGCCCCGGCCCGTTCCCTTTTTTTTAGTGATTTGATTTTCTCCTTTTGCAAATACCTGCAAGATTCAAAAATGGATAGAAATAATTCTGTAGGTCCAAAATTTGTGATTCAAATTTCCTTGTGCTCCTGACATTAGTATCTACGTGAATGTACTGCATGTGGAATTTTTAGGACCCTAAATATTATCTGATGATTAAATAGTGTAGATCTATTGTTTTTCACACATATCTGTAAATCAGATGCTTTGTGTAATGAAAATTGGTATTTCCAATTTTCACTATTACCTTACTGTTTTATTGATCTATAGAAACTGGGTTTACTATTTTAGGAGCTGTGCATTGCCTATGGTAATTATTTTGGTGATGTTAATTTTCTGCATTGATTGATTTATTGTGTGCAGTATATTAATTATTTTGGGATGATTCTACTTCTGGTGTGTTGGCCATTCAAGTAGCTATCCAGAATGGCCTCTGGTAGAATTTTAGGACTTACAAATTATTTTAGGGAATTATCTTGCTATTCTAGTGATTCCTAGAATTACTAAATTCATATTAAATCACCTTTATATTATTTTAGTTTGATTCCAATTGTGTTGTTTCTGAAATGTTGTTAGCTACCTGTAAGTATGCTGATGCCATGTTTTGATTTACCTTGATGCATGCAAGTGTTTGTTTTTGAATAGGTATTACCATGAAACTAGAAATTGCTTGCTATTATTATGGTGATTCTTTCTTTTATAAAATCTTATATCTTATATTTACTAATTGGAGGCACCATAGGAGACTTCACGTTAATTCTATAGAAGTAACCTAATTATCCGTTCGATCTTACGTACTAAGCATTAACATCCGTTGGATTAAATATATCTCACGACCTAATCCCGCTCGGCTCTCCCAAGCGCACACGCCTTCTTCCCGAACTCCTCGAAGGACAACGCCCCGCCTCGCCGCGATCTCTCCCTGACCTCCAATCATCCGTGCCAGAATTAAATCTGCAAGGATGCCACGATCCAGTCCATCCTCTCCCTGATCTCCTACCCCTTCGACCTATCTTCTCAGGTTTTAAGTTCTGACCATGCTGCAGTTCAGCATCTATGACGATCAACAAGTTGCAGGGAGGATACTCACGGCAGTATGAATCAGATCGGGCGACCGCAGTCATTGGTGAGGCTGCTGAGCAAAGGAACAATGTCGGCTTAATGGTGCAGCGGTTCACCTGTATCCGGTACAGAGTCCATAGTCCCCACTCCTTAGGCAAGTAGCCCCTTATCCTGAAAATTCATTCTCTATTCTCCAGCCGATTGAAATTATCAGAGAGCCGCCAGCAAGTTCGGTTAATGTCTGATGCATGATTAAGAAAAAATCATTTTTGCACAAGTCTATTTATGAGGGCTGTAGGGAACGGATGAGAGTCAGTTGTGGTGGTACTGGATGCTCATCGATGGAATCAGTGGACGCAAAAACTGGATGGTTTGTTGTTCGAAGTCTGAGGTAAGATACCACTGAATAGGTTGAGTCCGTGGATATAAAGTTTTATTGAGAACGTGCACATCGGCATGTCTATTAAGCCAATTGCTTTCTTGATGTAATTGCATTAAAAATGGAGAACTATGTTTGTCAGTCTGCTGCTCCATTCTCTCCGAGCTCCCCTTGGTACAAACCGCACAGTCTTTGCCATAGTCCTATTACAATTTGTAGTGTGAGGTTAAAATTAAGAAGCTCATCCTCACACTGTAGCATAACGGGTATAAGTGTGAAGGTGTACAACATCAGTTTATAATATTTATATCGCTTCATTAACCGAATTTCGAAAAAGATGCATTGCATGTAATACTAGGTTTAATTCCAAGAAATATGGATTAATTCCATGAAATACTAGGGAGTAAAGGACTTCTCCTAGAACCTGCATAAATACAATTTAATCCGAGAAATTTGAACATAATTAGTTGTGCACGTGCATCAGCAACAAAATAAGTCATGAACTGACTTGGCTATTCCACATATGTGTTGTATTTACCAAATATTTAGGCCTATATATTCATATATAGATTGTCATCTCTACTAAGAAAAAGTAAGAAAATGTCTATATTCCAGATTACATCTATTCTTATAGTGTCCTGCCTTCATATACATATTGTTGAACAGCGCGAAACACTATCTTATTTTCATTTAGATAGAATAAACATAATATTTATTTTATCTGTCTGAAGAAGAACTAGCTTAAACTGGACATAAGTAGTACTACGGTTTGAATATAGGATCAAGAACATTTGCATCATTTAAGTCATTGGTTAAAATCCGAAGTAACTTCGGAGACTGTGTGCTAAATTCTTTTACATTGTTTGCTCATGAACAATAGCTATATTAATGCGTGGTCATATCTATTCAATGAGTTAAATATAACTCAAAATTTTACCTTGTAGGATAGACATATTTTTATTTCAAATATTTATCCACTGAATAACACATGATACATTTATAGTGTGTCATTTTTGTTTCCAATACAATAATCTTCAATTTGATCCTTGCTATCTATATTAAAAAATTATAGATACTCAAAGATGCAATTCATTTTAACTATTAGAGTAGCTATATTTACTTTGTTTCCTCTTTATGAATTATATATGTTTAGAAGAGGTAAGTAAAATAATATCTTCAAGATGAGTACAAAAATAGTACCTAAAAGATAATAAAGAGCTAATTGCAGGGTTATTGTTACTTTTTTCTCTGTGAATAAGTAACAAGTAGGTTTACTTGTTTGAGACAATTATAAACATTTTAGCTTTTACTAATTGCTAGCCCGTGCAATGGCACGGGTTAATGACTAGTAGATATTAGTTCAGATATCTAAACTTGTTTGCTTCTGATACCCAATGCTTGAGGTGTGTGATGTTGCTTTGAATGTGATTCATGTATGCATGAATGCTTATTGTGTGTGTTGTCGTTTCTTTTTCCGGCGATAGAATCGAACAACGACTGTGCGGAGGAAGGGGAAGTATTTGAGTATCAGGAGGAAGGTGATCAGGGACAAGCCAACCAAGGCAAGCCATCTACTTGATGCATATCTGAATCCTATTAAGTCACTATGCATTGTTCTACTCTTGCTTTCATTACTATGCATTGTTTTCTTATATTGCTATTACTCCCCTTATAGCAATAGTCGTCAACTTAGCTCCACAAGTCGATTTGTTATCATCTATTAAGGATGACACCCTTGACACCTACTAAATACCCCTGAAAGTAGAGACTTGATGATTAGCATCTGAGTCTTTGGAAAACTTGTAGTGGAGCCAAAAACTCTAGGTTTGGGAATACTCTCTGGAAAGATTTTCGAAAATGTTTTCAAACACCTTGGAGTAGTTGCTACTCCATTGAGATGTTTACAAATGGTTTTATACACATGGAGTTGGTTATGGGAGGTGAAGGAGTTGGTCGATTTCGGGAAAATGGCATTGTGTATAAGTGTTCGCCAAACCAATTACCCCGTGCAACCACATTACCCCGGTATGGGACGGGGCTTAGTTTGAAGTTTATTTGCTTTAGTGCGGGGAGCCTCACACTATATAAGGGTTTGTAGGACCCCGGAATCCGGGTTGCCACTAGTTCATGGGCAATAGTAAATCGGGATCCTTCGGGATTTATCCGGCCGGAAGACACTTGGGTTCTCCCGCCGTGGCGCCGGAGTTACACTCTGAAGGAGGTACTGCCGGGGCGTGCCGGGGAGGTAAACTCCACAGTGTAGGTACCCGTACTAAGGTAGATAGATGGAGGGCTTCGATCGATTATCTGAACCCCGCATACTCGTGTATGACGGTCCGTGGTGGTATCCTGGCGGATTTATCGAATGGTGTGGGTAAAGTGTACAACCTCTGCAGAGTGTAATCTATTCGAATAGCCGCGTCCTCGGTCATGGACGGTTGGAATGGCCATACTTAACCTATGTCAGGTTTTGGTTTTATAAATGGTTTTCTAGAAAAATGGAGTTTGTGCCGGACGGAGTACTTGGAGGGTACTGCCATGGCACGGGTGTGAATCGGAGTACTTGGAGGGTACTGCCGATGACTTGAGGTGGTCATGTTTGATTGAGCGCCAACTTTAACTTACAAAGGAGTTTCCCCCTTTCCTAGAGCTTTTCCTAAAATTGTTTTACATAAGTCTTCTTTAATAAGGATATAGAGATGTCGTATGACATGCTATATCGACACGAGAAGTTAGTAGCACATAGTCACTTGAAACCAAGCCGACCCTTGCTACAGCCATATAGCATATGAATGTTTTCTCTCTTAGATGGTTTGCGAGTACAATTCCAAAATGTACTCACGGCTTTGTCCCTGGCTATTAACTTGGCCAGACTTTGGAGATGACTATGAGGAGGAGGATGAGGAGTATGACGACGCCGGTGCGAATTAGGACTCGTTTCCCGGTCAGTGGCCTGTAGGGTAGTAGGCCTGACTTGGGTCACTACGTTGCATGTATCCGCTGCTACCTATGAATAAGTGTGTCATTTGAACTTGCCCTGCGTGGCATTTATATTCAGCCAAGAGGCTTATGTAAGACTTTAATACTCGTTATGTAATGGATGTTGTAATCTGAAATGCCAACTCTGTTATGTGGATTCACGACGGTCTCCTGGGATCGTGAATTGTATGCATAATGGGAATCCCGGGTGATAAGCCGGGGTCCCCACAGAGTTGGTATCAGAGCCATCCTGACCTTAGGAAACCCTAGTTTAGCATGGGCGTTAGATCGGATCAAAAACTATTTTCTTAAAAATAAAAAGAGATGGCTATATATATCAAAGGTAAATATATATCGCTCTCATCTCTTCCCTTATTCTTTAAGCATCTTTAATTACTTGCATTTTAATTCAAGTTTTTACTTATGTATAAATTTTGCACACTTGGGTAAGTCATTAATAAACTCTACTCTAAAACTTGTGTAGATGGACGCCCCTTCTGCACACCGACAGATCGGCACCCACGAGGACATGCTGATTTTCGAGCTCGACTTGGTTGAGTTGGCCGCGCGCCTTGGACGCCCGCGAGTCGAGGTGCGAGGCTACCGCCTATTCGAGGAGGGTACCCGGGAGCTGGATATCTGCGTGGTTTGCTAGGTCCACGGGAAGGAGGTCCTGCCCACCTCACCGGAGTTCACCTTCGAGGTGATCGAGCGCAACTAGGGTGATGGCCTGATGCGCATTCTGCGTCACGCCATCTTGTGCCTCGTCCACCTCCACTACGACGAGCTACTTGGTACTCGCTATGAGCACTACGGGAGGGTCGACGCTGATGGCCTTCCCTACCAGGCTGCAGCGCACACTCCCTTCAGCCGCCACTTCTGCCACACCGAGGCTCTCCTGCACCACACGCAGGAGCATCTGGACCATGTCTGGATGGTCGCCGATGAGAGAGGACTTGAGCTCGCCATTCTTCGTGAGGACCTCCAGGAGTCTATCTTCTCACGTCACCGTCTCCTCTCTGCCAAGAGGAAGATCGTGAAGAAGAACAAGGCTCTTAGGAGGCGCGTCCGCGAGTTGGAGGACCACTTGGCTTCTCTTGAGAGCCACGTGTCCGAGCTGGAGGAGGAGACCGCCGAGCTCCGCAAGGAGAATGAGGTGGTACTTGGCCGTGACGACGACCACCAGGAGGCCTTCAACGAGGAGCCCGCGAGCACGGACGACGACCGTGGTAGCGAGAGCGGTGATGACCACAACGCTATCCTTGACTTCTACGCTCCTGAGACTCCTAGTGAGGAGGATCCCGAGGAGTTAGTTCCCCACGTTAGTGGCGACGAGTAGATTCCACCACTCTACCTCTCACGTAGGCTGCCGCGTAGTTGTTAGTTTGCTCCCTTTTGCGTATTGGTGTTGTATGGTCTATCTAGAACCATTTGCTATGTTTGATGTATGAGACTATGTGGTATGTGTGTGTGCCTGGACATGTGTGGCACCCCTTTTGCTTGTATATATTATGTATGCCTGGACTTGTTATGTATGGTTGTTGGAGCATGTTATGTATGGATTGCCATGGATGTTATGGTTATGCTTGAGTTTACTCTTTTATTTGAAGCACATAAGTTTCCTTGTTATGAATCTCACCAAACCACTTCTCTCCAGAATGGCCCCGGAAACGCGAGGCCAAGCTGGAGGCAATCTGCCACCACCCCCTGAGCCAAGCATGGAGTAGTTGTTGCGGCTCATGCTTGAAGACTGCGAAGCCGCGCGAGCCGAGCGCCAAGCCAACCTTGCGACCCTGTAGCACCTTGCACAAATTGCCGCCCATCACAACAATCACGGTGGCAATGATGACAAGGAACCCCGCAACAAGCTCAGGGACTTCCAAAACTCCAACCCGCCAACATTCACCAAGTCCACCGAACCCTTGGAAGCCGACGATTGGCTCCGCACCATCAAGAACAAGCTCGAATATGCGGGAGTTGGAGCAAACAAGAAGGTTCTCTATGCCACCCATTTCTTAGCTGGAGCAGCGGGTGCATGGTGGGAGAACGTCTGTGCCATGCAGCCCGAGGGCCAAGTGATGACTTGGGAAGCCTTCAAGACCAAGTTCCGCAAGGCCCATATTCCCTCCGGACTTATCAAGATCATGCGCGACAAGTTTCTCAACCTCAAGCAAGGTGGTATGAGTGTCACCGAGTACCTCAACAAGTTCACCACTTGGGGGAGGTATGCTCCTAACGACATCGACACCGATGAGAACAAGAGGGAACGCTTCATGAATGGACTTCAGGAAGACCTGCAGCCCTATCTGGTCATTGTGCCCTACCATGATCTGGAATCTTTGGTAGATGCTGCTATTATGGTGGAAGACAAGAACAAAGCTGCCCGTGAAAGCTGGAAGAGAAGGATGATGAATCAGGGTGGATCAAGCAGTCAGAGGTCCCGCAGCATGCCCCCATCAAGGTCAGCGCCACCCCCTCAGAGGTTTGCCTCTCAAGCACCCAGGCCCAATAACCCCAACCGCCAGTACTCAAGCAACCGCCCTACCAGCGGGAATCCTTCCGGAGGAAACCGCAACACCTTCAATCCTACCAACCGCAGCCAGGGAAGTGGCTGCTATACTTGTGGCCAGCCAGGGCATTTCTCTATGGAGTGCCCCCTGAAGAAATTTTCTGCCCTGAGCCTCAGCGCGCCGAGGCCCAATCAGGGTCAAGGCCGTGGACCCCCTGGGAAGACTCAGAAGAATCAAGCCAATGTAGCAAGAGGCCGCCTGAACCATGTCTCTACTGAAGAAGCTGCTGAAGCACCTGACATTGTTCTGGGTACGTTTCTTGTCAACTCCACCCCTGCAAGAGTGTTGTTTGATTCTGGTGCATCCCATTCTTTCGTGACCGAGAACTTCATTACAAAAGGAAAACTAGAACCAACCATGATGCCTAGAACTATGCTAGTCCAGATTCCCGGGTCAGTCATGAAAACCAAGAGAAATTGCAGAGATGTGCCGGTAGATATCCATGGGAAGTTATTCAAGGCCAACCTGATCATTTTAGGCACAAAGGGTTTGGACGTAGTGCTTGGAATGGACTAGATGTCCAAGTACTAGGGTCATATAGATTGCGCCCGGAAAGCTATAACCGTAACCAACAGTGATGGAGTTCAAATTGAGCACATCGCAACTATGCCATCCCGCAAAGCCTACTACAAGAAGTCTGTCTCTGGGCCAACTCTTGATCAAGTTCCGGTGGTATGTGAGTACCTCGACATCTTCCCTGAGGAGTTGCCAGGTATGCCCCCTGACTGGGATATCAAGTTCGTAATTGAGTTGATTCCCAGAACAGCTCCCATTGCTCAATGACCCTACCATATGAACCCCCAAGAACTTGAGGAGCTAAAGAAGCAACTTGCTAACATGCTCAGCAAAGGCCTTATCCGTCCCAGCGTTTCACCTTGGGGATCGCCTGTTTTGTTTGTGGACAAGCGAGATGGTACCATACGACTCTGTGTGGATTACCGTAAACTCAATGAGGTGACCATCAAAAATAAATACCCCCTCCCGAAGATTGAAGATCTGTTTGACCAGCTGAATGGAGCCAAAGTGTTCTCCAAGATTGATCTCTGCACTGGATATCATCAGCTGAAGGTCCGAGAGTCTGATATTCCCAAGACCGCTTTCACCACTCGCTACGGCCTATTCGAGTACACCGTCATGTCCTTCGGTCTAACCAATGCCCCCGCCTATTTCATGAATCTCATGAATAAGGTATTTATGAAGTTCCTCGACAAGTTTGTGGTGGTCTTCCTCGATGATATCTTGGTCTACTCGAAGACCGAGGAAGAGCACGCAGAACATCTGCGGCTAGTATTGGGAACCCTGCGCGAACACCAACTCTATGCCAAGTTCAGCAAATGTGAGTTTTGGCTGAAAGAAGTTGGGTTCCTAGGCCATGTACTCTCAGCTGGTGGAGTATCTGTCGACCCCTCAAAAATCACCTCCATCATGGAAAGAAAAGCCCCAACAAACCCCACCGAAGTCCAAGCATTCCTTGGATTAGCCGGATACTACCGAAAGTTTGTAGAAGGATTTTCCAGCATTGCCCGCCCATTGACTCAGCTGCTCAAGAAAGACAACAAGTTTGAGTGGACTGAGAAGTGTGAGCAGAGTTTCCAACTCAACAAGAGACTAGTGACAGCCCCCATTCTCACCATGCCCAACATTACCAAGAGCTTCGATGTCTACTGCGATGCATCCAAGCTTGGTCTTGGAAGTGTCTTAATGCAAGACGGCAAGGTCATCGCCTATATATCCTGCCAACTGCGCCCTCACGAGATGAATTATCCTACCCACGACCTTGAGCTTGCCGCTGTTGTCCATGCCCTCAAGACATGGCGACACTACCTTATGGGGAATCGTTGTGAGATCTACACCGACCACAAGAGCCTTAAATACATCTTCTCCCAGAAAGAGTTGAACATGAGACAAAGGAGATGGATTGAGCTTATCAAAGACTACGACCTAGGCATTCATTACCATCCCGGTAAAGCGAATGTGGTCGCCGATGCCCTCAGCCGAGAGCCCTGTTCCCTAAATGCCATGCTGAAGACCAGCCAACCAACCCTATGCGAGGAGTTCGAGAAGTTTAGACTTGAGCTAGTAAGCCATGGTTTCTTGGCAAACCTTGAAGTCTGACCCACTCTCTTTGACTAGATCAAGGAAGCTCAGAAGGGTCATGAGAGTATCAAAGGTATTAAACGTAGGATGGGACGAGAGGAAGTACCTGGGTTTTCAATTGACCAAGAAGGTGTGCTATGGTATAATGGCCGCCTATGCGTCCCTAGCATCGAGGAGTTAAAACAACTTATTCTGGCAGAGGCCCATGACACCCCTTACTCTATTCATCTTGGAGGCACCAAGATGTACCAAGACTTGAAGGAACGTTTTTGGTGGCACGGTATGAAGCGAGAGATAGCTTTCTATATTGCCCGATGCGACGTCTGTCAGCGTGTCAAGGCCGAGCACCAAAAGCCCGCAGGCTTACTGCAACCCTTGAAGATACCGTTATGGAAGTGGGAGGAAGTCAGCATGGATTTTATTACTGGATTACCAACCTCCAAGCGGGGACATGATTCTATATGGGTCATCATGGACCGCCTCACAAAGGTCGCCCACTTTATCCCCGTCAAGACCACTGACCATGGGAAACGTTTAGCAGAGTTGTATATCTCCCGCATCGTCAGTCTCCATGGAGTCCCGAAGACCATCGTCTCAGATCGAGGCCCTCAGTTTACCTCGCGATTTTGGGCAAAACTCCAGGAAGCTTTAGGCACCAAGTTATCCTTCAGCACAACCTACCACCCACAAACTGGAGGTCAAACAGAGCGGGTAAACGAAATCCTTGAAGATATGTTGCGAGCTTGTGTTCTGTCTTATGGGACCAAGTGGGAAGACTGTCTGCCATTCGCAGAGTTTTCCTACAATAATAGCTACCAAGCTAGTTTGCAAATGGCCCCTTTTGAAGCCCTCTACGGACGCAAGTGCCGTACCCCTCTCAACTGGTCCGAAATGGGAGAAAGCCAAATCTTTGGCCCTGATATCATTAAGGAGGCCGAGGAGCAAGTCCAACTCATTCGGAATCGTCTGAAGGCAGCCCAATCCCGGCAGAAAAGTTATGCTGACTCTAAGAGAAGACCGGTTACCCTCAACATGGGAGATTTTGTCTACCTTCGAGTGACACCGCTCAAGGGTATGCAATGTTTCCATGTTAAGGGTAAGCTTGCACCCCGATATATCAGCCCATTCAAGATACTAGAGCGCCGCAGAGAGATGTCTTACAAACTGGAATTGCCCTCAGAATTGTTTGAGTTCCATGATGTCTTCCATGTGTCGCAACTCCGCAAATGTCTGCAAGTTCCCGACAAGCCCGAGACTTTCAAAGAGATTGATCACAACTCCATTGATTTAAACCACGACCTCACCTATCGGGAGAGACCCATCCGCATTCTTGAAGAAGATGTTCGTCTTACCCGTAGACGCAAGATCAAAATGTATAAGGTGCAATGGAGTAACCACACCGAAGACGAAGCCACTTGGGAACATGAGGATTATCTTCGACGAGAGTTTCCCGGTCTACTTCACGCTTAGCTACCGAATCTCGGGACAAGATTATTTTTAAGGGGGGAAGGTCTGTAACACCCCACTTTTGGTGACCAGAAATTTAAACCTCATTTAAGTGATTTGTTTGGAGTGAATTAAAAGTTTTGCTGGGCAATGTGCTTGTGTCCTATGATGCATGATTTCATGTGTGTGCTAGCAGGTGTGATTTCATGTGAGTGCATGGGCATGATTTTATGTGTGCATGTGTATGCTTTATTTCATGTCTTTAATTCTAGAATTAACAATACTTGAGCAATAGGAACCAGAGTTAGTGTTATGATTTTATGCATGGAATATTAAGCCTAGACTAGCTTGTGCTCACCATAAAACCTAGCATGGGCTTCTTTGCTTGATCACAATTCTTTTTCCTTTATTCTTTTTCTTTTGCTTCTTTGTTTGAAAATAGGGACTACTCTAAAACCCTAGCTTATCTAATCTAAAATTTACCGAAACTTAGCTATGACTTATTGTTGATGTTTGAAACACTTGGAAACTATTTTGGTAGGTTTTCAAGACTTTTTCAATCAGATTTCAATTTTGAATTTGAAAGCCGGCTATGCAAACCCTAGACCCCAAACCATTCCTTTCTCTCTCTTTTTCTTCTTCTTAGCCGACCAAAGGGAGGAAAGGGGAGCTGCTATGAATCTCCTCTCTGGATTCTTAGGATCTTGGAGAAATTTTTCCCCTTGTCGTATTCAGTTGGCATCGAGGGGGAGAGAAGGAGCCCGAGGCCCTTGCCAGACTCTTCTCTCTCTCCCTTCTCTTCGATCGCCACCACCCCCCTTGCCAACCCCCATTGAACGTGCGCCACCCCTGCAGACCACCCTGCACAACCCCATCACTACTAGAAAAAAGGCTACCCGCAGCGCATGGGTTTTGATTACCCGTAGCGCATGCCCCATGCGCTGCGGGTACTACGCCACTGGTAATATGTTACCCGTAGCGCATGGGGTAGTGTGCTAGGGGTAACATAGATACCCATAGCGCACCACATAATGCGCTACGGGTAAATTAACACATGCGCCACGGATGAATTTTGAAAATTCAAAAAAAAACAATTTTTTTTGAAATCCTCCTGCAATCAAGCACCCTGCACACAGCTCACCACCCACGTGGTTACTTTATTACGTACACACTAGTAACAATTTACAAAGAACACCCTAACTGATTGATAATTTATAGAGAACGCCCTAAAAAAACTATGTCTTCCTCCACCGCCTGGCTGGAGCTCCTTGTCGCCGGTGCTCGCCGCCCTTGCCGAGCGGAGGCGTCCTAATGGGCATCGGGAGGAGACCCTCTGGAGGCAGATAGAGCTCTGCCACCGAGGCTCCTTGCAGATGCGGGCCCCCGTCCTCGACGGCTTGACCTGGCCATGTTGTCGACCACGACGGCGAAGGTGTAGGAGAGGCAGGCGGCGGCAACAACAGCATCGTAGTAGAAGAGGTAGGCAGCATCGCAGTAGGAGAGGTAGGAGACGTCGCCATAGGAGAGGTAGGCAACGCTGCCGTAGGAGAGTATGATCTGACAATAAACTATACCCCGGGAATGGCTAATGTTGTAGCAAACGCGTTAAGCCGAAAAGCCACTTGCAACATGTTAGAAGCATGTAAAATGCCAAAAGAGTTGCAAAAAGAAGTTGCACAAATCCAGAAGGAATATTGGGAAGGAAAACCCCAAGATATTATAGAAGTTATCAAAGCCTTGACCGAGATGAATATGGATCTCAAAGGAGAAATTCTTAAGAGACAGAAAGAAGATCCATTCATAGTCGAAGAAATCCGCAGAATAGATGAAGGAAGGCAATCCATGTTTGAACTCCGGGAGGAGAATTCTTTATGGTTTCAAAACAGAATCTGCATACCAGATATTCCTGAGATAAAAGAAGTTATTCTCAGGGAGGCACACCAAACACCTTACTCAATATATCCAGGAAGTACAAAGATGTATATGGATCTAAAGGATGTATTTTGGTGGAACAACATGAAAATAGAAATAGCTAAGTATGTTTCCGAATGTCACACATGTGAGAGAGTTAAAGTGGAACATCAGAGTCCTGCTAGAAAACTACAACCGTTGCCTATTCCCAAGTGGAAGTGGGAAGAAATAGGAATGGATTTTGTTACCGGTTTACCCATGACTAAGAATCAAAAGGATATGATCTGGGTACTAGTGGACAGATTAAAGAAAAGTGTTCATTTCTTAGCAGTAAACCAGAAAGATAGTTGTGAGAAACTCGCAGAAATCTACGTCAACGAAGTTGTTAGTAAGCATGGGATACCAACGAAAATAGTATCAGATCGAGGTTCAGAGTTCACCTCAGCATTTTGGAAGCAACTTCAAAAAGCTCTAGGGACCAAACTAGACTTTAGTACTGCGTACCATCCACAAACTGGAGGACAAACGGAAAGAACAAACCAAATTCTTATAGATATGCTGAGAGCATGTGCTTTAGATTTTGGAGGATCATGGCATGAACATCTACCCTTAGCAGAATTTTCGTACAACAATAGCTATCAAAGTAGTATTAAGATGGCACCATTTGAAGCACTTTATGGAAGAAAGTGTATATCGCCCGTTTGTTGGTTCGAAGACAAAGGCAACAAAGAGTTTGAGCCAAATTATATAAAGGATCAACAAGTAGTGATTGATATCATCCGAGATAGACTAAAGATTGTTCAGAGTCGACAAAAGAGTTATGCTGACTTCAAAAGAAGAACGTGGGAACCCCAAGTCGGAGATATGGTATATTTAAGAGTCAGTCCGACTAGAGGAGTTAAGAGATTCGGGGTTAAGGGGAAGTTAAGTCCTTGATACATTGGGCCATTTAAGATTTTGAGTCAGAAAAGAACAGTGGCCTATGAACTGGAGTTACCCACTAGACTATTCCAAGTTCACAATGTATTTCACATCTCACAGTTATGAAAATGTTTGAAAGTACCAGAAGAACCTATGAGATATACAGAATAAGAACTTAAGCCACATTTGACCTACGAAGAGAAACCAACAAAGATTCTAGATGAAAAGTGGAAACAACTTAGAAATAGGGCAATAAAATATTGTCATGTGTAGTGGAAGTACCATCCCGAGAGAGAAGCCACGTGGGAGAAAGAGGACGATTTATGCAGGGATTATCCTTATCTCTTCAGACCTAGTTCTGGCAACTTTGGGACAAAGTTCTTATAAGGAGGAGAGGATGTAACATCCCGACATATAGGATTCGGGGAAGGGGTAGTTTTAAATATGTGATTTACATTTCAGTCCTTTAAAAAGGTGGATTTTCAAAAACTTATTTTGTTAAGGTTCAAAGTGTGAAGTTTGACTAGAGGTCCTATTTAAACTCTAGAATATGAGTCAAATTTCAAATTTGAAATATTTGAACTTAGCAAAATATGTGAGATAAAAACTTTATCAAAACATATCACTTAAAAGAAGTTTATAACTTCATAACAACACATTGATCATCATGATATTTGATTAAGTCCAAATTCAATTTTTTGGATTTAAAATTATAAATAAATGAATAATTAGGGCCAAATTCAAATAATCATAAAAATTTAAACAAAAATCAGAATAATACGAAACAAGTTGCATATGATAGTTAAAAATAATCTTTATTGATTTGCATCATACAAGGTTACATTTACATACCACATTGTGGTCAGATTACATAAATCTAAAAATAAAAAGAAAAGAAGAAAACCTAGACTACACCTAAACCTATCTACACTTGATCTTCTTCTTCTTCTGATCTTGTTCTCTTTTCTTCCCCTGCAACCAGAGACACGAAAGAAACTTTTTGTTATAGTTAAAATGTTGGTTTGACCTAGGGTCAACCATTTGCTTTGGAATCCATTTTTATCAAGAACCAGAAACTAGTTCTGGACTTGAACAACTAGGGTATGCAAATAATCAAAAATCAAGTATCCAAGTTTGAGAGAGAAATAGAGTAACAATAGCAAGAAATATAACAAGTAGGCTAGCTAGATGACCTAGTTAAATCTAGGAAATACTTCAGACAAAATTAAGAGAGTAGATAAAGACACAGTAGCATTTAGAATATTCCAACAAAGAAGATTATAGAGCAATGAACCAAAGCTTCAGAAAAATACCCTAGCCAGGATTCCATGTTAAAGTGAAAACAAAGGAATATATCTAGTAATTAAAAGACCATGATGTTGCTAAATAAAATTAGCAAGTGATTAGCATACTGGATGAACCAGAGATCAAAATCATCACTAACTTACCATACGGAGATGTAAACCATCACAAAGAAGATAAACTTAGTAATCAGAAACAAAGATTGAGCAAGTTGATTAGGGAAATAATATAAAATTCACCACTGATTAACATATACATGATTTTCATGCATCTAGGCTAAAATCCAACATAGAGAGGCGGTTCAGAACAGTGCTGTCGATGGATTTTGTGTCGCAAGAACACGGGGTACCACGCGATGGACCCAAAGATTCGAACGCAGGGGACTGAACATGGGAGATCTTGGATCGCTATGAAACACGGTGACGGAAGCCTCGAGTCGTCGAATGCACAACACACTGCAGAGAGGGACGCCGAGCTTTACCCAGGTTCAGGGCCCTCGTGGTGAGGTAAAACCCCTACTTCCTGCCTTCTTGTATTACGACGCGATACCTCGCGAGGAGTACAAGGTCTTGGTTACAAAGCTCTAGCTGGCCAGAGGTTGAAGAACCTCCGTGCCCAGCTAGCAGCCTGAAGAAGATGGAGATTCGATCCCCTCTAAGGGGTGGCCTCCCCTCCTTTTATAGCGCCAAGGTCCTCCTTCCCCTTATCTTCTTGGGGAAGGGGTTGCCACACACGGCCAAGGAGGGAGGACAGCTGTAGACTTTATTCTTCCGTGGACGTAGTCTTCGTAGAGTAGTGGCGCCGGTCCACCGGAGTGGGTGGAGGAAGCTGACGTCTTCCCCTGGCGCCCTGCACCGTCCACGCTATTTTTAGGGGGGTGGCCAACAACCACTGTGCCGCTTTATGCAGGCACGGCGAAAGTTGGTCTCCTCCCTGTCGGGGGTAGCGTGGGCGGTACGCGGTCTTCTGTCCTTTATCTTCTTGCTCTGCACACAAATGTGCTGAGCTGATGTGGACGTGGTCCCTCCCCTCACCAGCGGGAGCTCGTGAGGAGGTCTTCTGGTCCTTAGCAGTTTTGGTCATCGAGCTCCTCATGAGGCGCCTCCTCATGAGGGTCTTCTCCAATAGCTTCGGTCGTCGTTTCACCCCTGGGCTGAAGCTGGGCCGTTGAGGAGGCCCAGGAGCAGGTGGACCGGGATACCTCGGTATCCAGAACATCGACAGTAGCCCCCGGGAGCCCGGCCCGCGAACGCGCCTTCCTGAGGGGGTGAAGGGTCGGGGGCCCCTAGAAGCTATTGGGCCCTCCAACGGCACGCGTCAACCGTGCGGTCAGAGGACCATGTGAAGATGCAGAGGAAGCGGACGCGTGGCGCGACCACAGCTGGTGTGACGAAACGGCGGGCGACGCTGCAGTCCCCGAGGCGTCAACCGTCATGATGGCGCGTCGCTTCACTGCAGAGCACCGCGCCAACGCTTCGGTTCCCGCACTAAGATTTGACGCGACGACGCCAGCCACGCCCCTTAAATACAGTCTCCTCGAGACCTCCGGCACCTCACCTTCTTCCTCCATTGCCACTTCTTCTCCCATGCTCCCCAAGCTCATGGATCCTTCCGCCTCCTCCGCCGCCGCTGGACCAAGCTCGGGGGCGAAACGCTGCGGACGCCCCCTGGGCAGCAGGAACAAGACGAAGGTTCCGGCCCAGTGGACGCCCGGCGCCGGCGGCCCCCTGCGCATTGGCGCGCCGAGGCAGGGCGAGGCGAACCGCGCCGCCCCGGGGACCTCCGGCGCCCTGACCCTTCAGGGTCCTGCGCCTGGAGGCGCTCTGAACTCGTCGTCTCCGTTGGCGGCGGCGCCGGCTCCCCGCTCCCCGGGGAGCATTGATCGAGTACTTCGGGAGGTGGAGGCCGCCCTGGGCCCCCTCCCCCTACTGCAAATGGCCCGGGGCCGCAGGAGGCAGCTATGCTGGTGAACGGAGTGGTTGCCACTCCCCGCCCCTTGGCGGCGGCGATGCTGGGACCCCTCATCGCCCCGGGGCCCCGCTTCCTGGAGCTCCTCGTCGTTGTCGACGCCTGGAGCTTCAACTCCCTCCGGCTGCCCGACGCAGTCCGGAGGGTGGTCTACGCCCCCGGCGCAGCCTCCGGGGAGATTGTCCTGGGGGAGCAGAGCAGGCCAGATCTCTTCTGGCCTGTGGACATCCTCCTCGGAGCGGGCGGCAACACCGTCCTCTCCGGGCGCTGGAGGGCTTTTGCCCTCGGCCATCGCCTCCGCGTCGGTGACCACCTCGTCTTCCGCTTCAAGCTGGGGGCGTTGGAGGCCTTGGTGCGGATCTTCACCGCCGCCGGTGTCCGCCACACCTACCCCCAGCCCGTGGCGCAGTGAAGGGGAGATCTTGGTGCGGTAGCCTCCTAGGGAGGGGAACTAGTCTCCTCCCCACTTTTGCAATGTATCCTGCGCCGGTGGGGAATGCCCCGCTGTGCCTTTGTCCTCTCCCCTGCTGGGGGTTAGTAATGAATATTTCCTTGCCTTTCCGCTTCTTGATGTTCGCCGTCGTCCTGGTCATCCGAGCGCTCGAGAGCCCTAGCGAGTTGTCGACGCCGACGAGAGGCCTCCCTGCGCCTCAGAGCTCATGTCAAGGTCGGCGCCGGCGACGACGTCAGGCGATTCCTGAGATAGGAAGTTGAGGAAAGAGTTGGAAAACAAAAAACCCCAAATCCCCAAAAATGAAAAAAAATCGGTAAAACAAACGAAAAAAGAAAGCGAATAAGATGGCCCTGTGACCGGCACAGGGACCTTCTCCGTCGTGGAGGAGCGCGGCACTATCTGTGCTAGCAGCTAAGAGCAAATTGCCGCGCGTGGCGATTCACGGGGCCTTCCTCGTCGTTGAGGGAAGCTGGACCCTCACGGACGTGAAAACGTCGACGCTTAAGAGAGCCCAGAGACCGTCGACACCTCGTTAAGGGTTGCTCACGAGGTGAAGGGCCTGGCGTGGACCTCCGGATCTGCGTCTCCTTTGCAAGATGATCGAGCGGCCTTTGTCTTCGATAATCCTGCCACGTTAGGCCTTTCTCGATAGAGGGAATCTTCCTGCGAATGCTTTGTTCATCAATGCGTCCTTGCTCCCTCGTGAGGATTGCTCACGAGGCTCGTGAGGGTTGCTCACGAGGCGCTGGTCCTTAGCGGGTACCTTGGGCACACCTCGGACTTTTCTCGAAGATTTTTTATTTCCTGGTGTACTTCGCGAGGAACTAAGCACCATGGGTACTTGGAGGTGATCGATAACAGAGCCGTCGCCCCCGATCAGAGCTCATTCCCTTCGGGTTTTTTGGGCTTGCTATTTTCCGGGCGAAGGCCCCAGCATAGACAGCGTGCCTAGCCCCCTTCCGCGTGGAGTACAACAGAAAATAAATGGACTTCATGCCACTTTTATATCATGCCGAAGCAGAGGCGCTATATTGCGCTATAACTTAATATCAGTGCTTAAGAGCAGTTTGAGCTGATACAAGTGCCGTGACAATGGTCTTTATCTCCTCGTGAGGAACCAACGGGTAGAACTTTCGCAGATGAGCTATGTTCCACGGGTTCCCCACCGACACACCTTCTGCGGTTTCCAGCCGCGCCGAGCCTGGCCTGGCGATGTGCGTCACCTTGAAGGGTCCTTTCCACATTGGAGACAGCTTGTGCAGGCCCTCGCGAGAGAGTATCCTCCTCAGCACCAGGTCGCCGACCTCCAGAGTCCTTGCCTGAACATGGCGGCTATGGTAGCGGCGCAGTCCTTGCTGGTACCTCGCGGCGCGGAGCGCGGCTTGGCACCGAGCTTCTTCGAGCTGGAGGAGGCAGTCCTTGATGAGGTCCTCTTGGCGAATTTCATCAAAGGCGAGCACTCTTGGCGACCCGAACTTGACATCGGTGGGAAGAACAGCCTCCGCCCCATAGACCAAGAAGAAAGAGGTCTCTCCAGTGGGTTTGGTGGTGGTAGTCCTGATGGACCACAAGATGGATTGGAGGTTGTCTAACCATTTTTTGCCGCAGGCTTCGAGCTTGGCGTTGAAGCTTTTTGTCTTGAGTCTCTTGAGGACCTCGGCGTTAGCATGCTCGGCTTGGCCATTGCTCCTGGGATAGGCGACGGAGCCGAAACAGATCTTGATGCCGGCCGATGCGCAGTACTCCCGGAACAGCCCGCTGGTGAACTGGCTGCCGTTTTCGGTGATGATGCGGTTAGGCACACCAAAGCGACAGACCAGCCCACGGATGAACTTGACTGCGGACCTGGCCAGGATTGTGCACACCAGTTCCACCTCCACCCACTTGGTAAACTTGTCGATGGCGACGTAGAGGTAGCGGTAGCCCCCTTGCGCTCTGGGGAATGGACCGAGGATGTCTAGCCCCCAAGCTGCAAAGGGCCAAGTGAGTGGGATGGTTTGCAGCTCCTGCTGCCGGCTGATGAATCTGCTTGGCATGGAATTGGCACGCCTCGCACCTCTTGACCATCTCCGCCACATCCCCGAGCGCTGAAGGCCAGTAGAAGCCGCTTCGATACGCCTTCGCGATGAGAGTTGAAGCAGAAGCATGATGCCCGCATTCGCCGGCGTGGATGTCTCTGAGAAGCTCCTGGCCTTGGTGAGTAGATATGCACTTCAGAGCGACGCCGTTTGGGCGACGCCGATACAAGTCATCATCCTTGACGCAGTAGCCCGAAGCTTGACGCACTATCCTTTCGGCCTCCTCTTCATCCTCGGGAAGCCTGCTGCTGGTGAGGAAGGCCTTGAGCTCGAGGATCCAATCCACTCCCTCCTACCGTGCCAATGCCAGAAGGACGCGGTCACCCGAAGGAGGCCCGCAGTCCGGAGCCCCCTGCTCCGGCGGCGGTGGCAGGGCAGGCGGAGGGTCTGATCCGGATGATGATGGAGAGGCGGACGGTTTGAAGAGACGCTCCTCAAAGACGCCAGCAAGTTGTGCCAGGCGATGAGAGGCGCGCTTGGCGATTTTGTCTGCCTCCACATTTTCTCCTCTTGGGATGTGCTTCAGCTCCAAGTCTTGGAAGCGTTTTTCCATCTTTCGATGCTCCTCGAGATAAGCTGCCATGTGCTCATCCTTTGGAGTGTAGCTCTTGTTCGAGAAGTTCACAACCAGCTGTGAATCTCCCTTGACGATGAGGCGCTTGACGCCCAAAGCATTCGCCGCCCTTAGGCCACCGAGTAGTCCTTCATATTCCGTGATGTTGTTGGAGACCTTCTGCTCAGGCTTAAAGCAGAGCTGGACGGCGTAGTAGAGCTTATCCCCAGAGGGAGAGGTAAGGACAGCGCCAGCCCCCGCGCCGGGAAGGTTGAAGGCGCCGTCGAAGTGCATGACCCAGAGGCCTGGGGCCTCCTCTCCTGGAAGCGTTGACTCCACCTCTGGAGGCTCGTCGGCGAATGGATCAGTCCATTCGGTGGTGAACTCAGCCAAAGCTTTGCTCTTGATTACCTTGGTGGTTTCGAAGGAGATCTCGAAAGGCTGAAGCTCCACGGCCCATTCTGCCACCCGCCCGGTGACATTGGGATTGCGTAGAATGGTTTCCAGGGCACGATCAGTGACCACCTGAATCGGGTGACCCTGGAAGTAGTGATGTAGTTTTCTTGAAGCGGTGAGCAAGGTGTAGAGCAGCTTTTGCTGCATGGTGTAGAGCTCCCGCACGTCGTGCAGTACCGTGCTGACGAAGTACACGGGCTTTTGCACCTTGGTGCTGCCCTCGGGAGTTTTCTCCTCGGGAGGCTTAGGAGCGTTACTCTGAGAGAGCGGCTCAGTCGGCGAAGCTGCAGCGGGCGGCTCCTCTTGAGGGACAGAAGGAATAGCTGCCTCTTCCTCGCGAGGGGCCCCCGGGCTGGGAGGATCGACCTCCTCTTTGGCGATTACCTTGGCGTCTCGTTCCGCGACGAGAACGGCGCTTGCAGTCCTTGGAGTTGTCGTGATGTAGAGTAGGAAGGGCTCGCGGAATGTTGGGGCAACCATGATCGGTGGGCTCATGAGGTACCTTTTCAACTCAGCAAAGGCCTTGTCAGCTTCCGGAGTCCACTCGAACTTCCCAGTGCGCTTCATGAGCTTGAAGAAGGGCAAGGCCTTCTCCCCACTCCTCGCGATGAAGCGCCCCAGGGCTGCCATGCATCCCGCGAGGCGTTGCATTTCCTTGAGATTGCACGGTGGACGCATTTCTGATGGGTTCGTAGCATAGAAAACAAAAAATTTCCTACGCAAGAACACATAAACTAGCCAAAATACTCTACGAGTTGGTAGCAACGGAGACTAACCCTCGATGACCGTAAGCGGGGATTACGTTCCCGCACAAACGTTGACGATGGAGAGTCGATGAAGACGCACGTAGTCAACGTAGTTGTTCACTTGACGTAGTCGACGTAGTGGTTCACTTGACGATCACAAGATCGTGTACACGGCGCCACAAGTGGCAGCGCCCCCGTACTCGGATACACGTACGGTTCGGTGACGACCTCCATGCCCTCGGTCCAGCGGGGCAGCGGAAGTAGGGATCCGCCGGAACTCCTCCTCCTCCACTTCTCCAAGTGTTGGTGGCTAACAATTTCGGCAGCGCTTCGCTTAAGCAACAGCCATGGTGTGGAGCAACAAGGTAGGGGATGGAAGCAACTAAGTGTAGGGAGAAGAGGAGCATGTCCAACATATATATAGGAGAGAGGGGGTAGCCATCCATGAGGGTGCGGCCAGCCCCTCCCCCTTTTCTCCTCTTCATGGTGGTGGTAACCCCCTCCTTCATGGAAAGGTAACCCCCCTCATCAAATGAGTAACCCCCATTTTAATTTTGCATGACATTCATGTTAATTAAAATCCACACTTATTGAATTAATAAAACATTTTTATTTCTTTAATATTTGTTAATTCAATCAATTAACAAACATTAACATTTACCCCCTTGAGTCATTTCGATATACCAAAACAGTTTTGGTGCTTTTCTGAAACAACCCTTGTGCTGTCCAATAATTTAGCCGGAGTTCCAAATCCACTCAAAACGCGTCAGCGAACCTTAAGTGTGTCACCCTACGGTTCGTGAATAAAGTGGACATGATCGAGACTCCTCTCTGATCAATAATCAACAGCGGGATCTGGAAATCCATGATGACTCCCACTTACTCAACGATGAACTTGTGATCGTGTGAACCAATAACGAACATAGTTAATTCCTTTTGTCTCGCGATATTATTACTTGTCCGAGATCCGATCATTTGGTATCAACCATACCTAGTTTAATCTCGTTCCTGACAAGTCTCTTTACTCGTTCCGTGATAATGCATTTCTGTGACCTAGTCACATGCTTGCAAGCGATTCTAATGCAATATCACCGAGAAGGGCCCAGAGAATATCTTCCCATCATTGGGTCGGACAAATTCCACTCTTGATCCATGAGCCTCAACTAATACTTTGAGAATACCCAAATCAACCTTTATAATCACCTTGTGACGGTGTGACGTTTGATATCATCAAAGCACTCTTCCGGTATCAGTGATTAACATGATCTCATGGTCTGAGGATTAGAACTATTTCGTATGAGTTTGATATAGCAATGAACTTGATGACTTGATCGTTTTGCTATTCATACTATGGGTGTGAGTGTTCATCATATCAGTCTTCTAATGATATGACCCCGTTATTAACAACATCCAATGTTCATGATCAGGAAACCTTGATCATCAGTTAATCAACGAGCTAGTATAAAAGAGAGGCTTTACTAGGAACCTTTTTAGTTTATTAATCACACAAGTATTAATGTTTCCGATTAATACAATTCTAGCATGAGAAATAAACATTTATCATAAACATGGAATATGATAATAACCACTTTATTATTGCCTCTCGAGCATATTCCCTTCAGTCTCCCACTTGCACTAGATTCAATAATCTAGTTGATACTTGCATATATAACACTTATGGCTTTCATGTGTTATCCATACGCGTTGCAGTGGTTAATCTGATCTCCAGATCTGACACTTTCAGTTCTGTGTGTATTTGCATGTCTTTGCGTCTCTACGCATCACTCATTCTCAGATGAGATAGTTGGGTATAAATTTGGTCCTTTGGTGAGACCTTAGTTCCTTTAGCTAAAATCATGTTGTCACTATTGTCGCACAATAGATCTTCACAGTAATAGCCAGCTTGGAACTTCACCTTGTTTGATAACAAACTTCTTGACACAAATGCCCTCTTTTGCTACTTCTAAAGTAGCCATATACTCAACCTTTGTTGTAGAATCCATCACAATGTCTTAACTTTGGAACTCATCCAAATCCATCATGGAACTTCCTTCCATTACATTGTGCCACCTAAACATACAGCTAAAATTGAGATAAACTTAATTTGTATCTTGTGACAAACTTAGTATCAATGTAACACTTTACAATGAATTATGTGTCACTTTGTCATACATAATATATATCCTTAGTCCTTCCAAAGCACATAAGGATATCTCTACTATTGTCCAGTGATCATCTTATGAATTTTATCACTCTGGTATATGCTCATAACATTTAGAGCATAGGACATATCTGGATATGTACATATCATGGTATACATGATCGATCAAATCATTCATGTGGCTTCACTCATCAAGTGTCAAAAACACCTGAATCTTGTTTCAACCTCTTCCATGCGACAAGAACTTTTCTTGTCGTTTCCATATTGAACTTCATTCAATATTCCATCTATGTAATTTGGCACAACCATATTGGTACCTCGATCTATCTATATAGACATCGAGACCCAATATTTTGGTTTTGCCTAAGTCTTTCATTGTTATCTAATTTTAATGAAATTCTTAACCTATGCCAATAAAAGATACATCATTTCCAATTAACAATATGTCTTCTACATAATGTACTGAAAATATGTCTCAGCGCTCCCACTTAATTTCTTGCAAATGCAAGCATATTCATCGTATCTGATGAAACTAAACCTTTTAATTATTTCATCACGGTGAATATTCCAACTCCGTGATGCTTACTTCAACCATTGAAGTTTGCATGCCTTTTAGCATCCTTTGAATTTACAAAACCCATTGGACCATGTCATGTACATGTCCTAGATAACAATTCTATTAGAAGAATGTTGTCTTGTTTGTTCAACTAATATATACCAAACTTGGCATATGTAGTGGTTGCTACAGTAATCCTTTCAGACAAAATATCGCTATGAAAGATCAAATCTTGTCATAGTCAACTCATTGAACACAATCGTAAACTCTTTTAACGATATGTCGACTATTTCAAAGATGTTAAACATCCATGTCTGTCTTTATAGATCCAAATATGTTCATTAGGCTTCATGCCTTTTGAGGGTCTTCCAAGTTCATAAACTTGGTTTCTCGTGTATGGAACTATCATGGATTTTATGGCTTCTAGCCATTTGACGGAGTCAGGGCCCATCATTGCTTCTTTGCATGCAGTCGGTTCATCATTGTCAAACAATAATAATTTATTCTCAAATCTAACTATTTGATTGTTACCCGACTCACGCGGTTCAATAGGAACTTTGATCTATGTGACCACAACCTTTGAGGTACAACAGCCATGCGCATTGTGGCCGCCTCTGGGACACTTCCCAGCGCTGCGCTACTCAGCACATATAGCTTAGGTTCAACAACCTAATCAAAGTTCTATTGTCCTCCCACTTGATTTTTTGCGAAAAATTCCTTCTCAAGAAACTTGACGTTTTCGGTGACAAACACTTTTGTCTTAGGTGTTCTGGAGGAATACCCAACATTTATTTAGGGATAACCTACAAAGACGTATTTATCCGACTTTGGTTGTAAACATTTTACATATGCCTAGCATACCAAAATTTCAGAAAAGACAACTTGGGTTTTATCCCATGCCATATCTCATATGGTGTCATTTCAATGGATCATGATGGCGCTCTTTTCAGTGTAAAAAGCGGTAGTCTCTAAAGCTTTATCCTTAAAATATAATGGCAGTTTTATAGACGACACCTTTGATCCAACGATGTCAAACAAAGTTTGATTTTATCTCTCGAACACTCCATACTCCTATGGTGTTTCGGGAAATACAAGTCTATGGAACGATTCCTCAACTTTTAGGTGTTTGCTAAACTTGTAACTCAAATATCTTCCTTTATGATCAAATCATAAATTCTTTATTCTCTTGTTACAATGATTTTCAACTTCAACTAGAAATACTTTGAACAATATTCAAATATTTCATGCTTCTTCCTTATCAAGTAAATATACACATATATCTACTCAAATCATCGGTTAAAGTAAATGAAGTTCAAGAATTCACCACACACGGCTACACATAATGGACTATATACACCAACATGTACAATATCCAATAAGTTAGTCGTCCGTTCTTCTTTGGCCTATGAACGGAGTTTTAATCATATCTAGGAAATTCTCACAAGTGTCAATTGATTCAAAATCAAAAGGCTCCAGAATTCCATCAATATGGAGTTCCTTCACGTTTTCTTTCCAATATGATTTAAACGGTGGTGTCACTCATAAGTGATCTTCTAATCATTTGTCTTAAGACATTTTTAGCATCAGTGTTATGGATGTGATTTCTCCAACAAGATAAGCGTTCATTCATCTTTTATGAATGCGGTAATAATTTGAACAACCATTGTTCTCATAATACCAGAACAAAATAACAATTATTCAAATAAATCTTGAAGGCTAGGTTTAATTCCAACGAAACACAATAACACTTTATTTGTTTTCGATGAGAATCATCCGATATTCATTTGCTAGTTAATTAGGCCATTGTAGTTCTTGTATTGCGTTGTATGACAGTTCATACCAACCAATTTAGTATCAAATACCCAAGAACCACATTGTTTTAACAAGCAACGAATACAACCATAACATGTATATCTTCTATATACCTGAGCTGGACATTTCCAGTCTTTTCTTTTCCGCCAGAATAAATTTTGGATTCTCTTTTAGCAATTCTTTTTCGTCTAGAAGAATCTATCAACATCAATAGTGGCGCCATACACATGGCACATAGTTCAAGGCATGATTAGTCAAACACTAATACCCTTGGACTCGCACTTTGAAGTAGATCACCATTATCAAATATTTGGCGTTCTTCCAAATTCCATTCTTTAGTAATCTTTTAGTGTAGTAAACATTTTACCTACATCTTCCATTCATCCTATCATGACAACTTTCATGATCAAGCTACTATAGCTCATGAGGACGAATTACGAGTATAATATTAGTTCCTAAACCTTTTAGGAAATCTGGACGCCTGGCGTCTCTAATCTTCGCAAATTCTCATACAATACGAGAACATGTGTCTTACTAAATTATACTCTATCACTTTGCAACCAAACATTGTTTCAGATATCACAATATCTTCCACACATGATAGTTTATGAAACAATTCTTTCAACTCCTAGATAACCTTGATACTAAAAACAACTTTTGAATATCAAGGATCATGGAGGCAAGTGTGATACTTAGATACTAACACTGGAATTGTTACTCTTGATTTAATACTACTTATTAAATTTTATCGAGTAACAAGGGTTTGCTAAAAGTTTGCAATAGGACTTTAAACTTTAGATTGACATTCAAACAATACGATACCAGTTCGTAAAGTTAACATCCAGAATTCTATAGTTCTATTATCTCAATTATAGCTAATCGCAAGGTAGTAAACGGATGCCAATAACTACAACAAACTATGCAAATTCACTTTGATTTAGTTCATGATAAATTGAGTTCTATAATTCAAAATTACTAAATGAACTCCCACTTAAAAACAACATCCCTCTTAGTTTTCTTAAGTGATTACACGAACCAAATTCACTATACCGCAACCGATCATCACGTGCAACGGCATAGTTTCAAAGGCAAACATCACCATGTTCATCATATCAACCATATGACTCATGCTTAACCTTTCGGTTCGTGTTCCGAGGCCATGTCTGTACATGCTAGGCTCGCCAAGTAGAACCATAGCACTCGCGTGTGTAAAACTGTCTTACACCCGTCGTATGTGAACATAGAGTCTGTCACACCCAATCATCACGTGGTGTCTCGAAACGACGAACTTTCTTGACGGTGCATGCTATGGAAGAACACATTTTTATCTTGATATTTATGTAAGAGGGATCATCTTATAATGCTACCGCGCGATCAAATCTAAGCAAAATAAGATGCATAAAAGGATAAACATCACATGCATATATAATGTGATATGATATGGTCCTTCATGCATTCGATCTCCATCTTGTGCGTCATGGCATGATCTCCATCATTCCACCGGCGTAGCACCAAGGTCCATGGCGCGCCACCTTGGTTGTCTTCCTCCATTACAATATATCACTTGGATATATATATTCGGCACGCAGGCCATTTAAATGTAAAGACAACCATATGTCTCCTGCCGGTTGTTTATAACTTACAAAAAGGATCATTGCATACAATTTGTAACATAAACAATTTAACCATATCACATCACATGCCCTGCAAAAACAAGTTAGACGTTTCTAATTTGTCTTGCATATTTTACGTGGTTTGAGGCTTTCTAGGAAGAACCGTTCTTACCTACGAACATGTAACCACAACGGTGATAAAAATATTATTAACAACTCTTTGTAAAATAGATCATAACTATAGTGGGAGAAACGTGCACCCGCAAAGCCACATATGCCGAAGCATGTCAAGTGTGGGACAAGTCTCGTGAACGCGGTCACGTAATGTTAGTCTCGGGCAGCTTCAATCCCACTATGCCACTATGATCCAAAATACAAAAAATTGCAATAACATGATCATCAACGCCCACATCCACATGTGTTCTAACCGTGTATACCAACTACGCATAGAGATGGCTCTGATACCACTGATGGGTTCGTAGCATAGAAAACAAAAATTTTCCTGCGCAAGAACACATAAACTAGCCAAGATACACTACGAGTTGGTAGCAACGGAGACTAACCCTCGATGAACGTAAGCGGGGATTATGTTCCCGCACAAACATTGACGATGGAGAGTCGATGAAGACGCATGTAGTCGACGTAGTTGTTCACTTGACGTAGTCGACGTAGTGGTTCACTTGACGATCACAAGATCGTGTACACGGCGCCACAAGTGGCAGCGCCCCCGTACTCGGATACACGTACGGTTCGGTGACGACCTCTATGCCCTCGGTCCAGCGGGGCAGCGGAAGTAGGGATCCGCCGGAACTCCTCCTCCTCCACTTCTCCAAGTGTTGGTGGCTAACAATTTCGGCAGCGCTTTGCTTAAGCAACAGCCATGGTGTGGAGCAACAAGGTAGGGGATGGAAGCAACTAAGTGTAGGGAGAAGAGGAGCATATCCAACATATATATAGGAGAGAGGGGGCAGCCATCCATGAGGGTGCGGCCAGCCCCTCCCCCTTTTCTCCTCTTCATGGTGGTGGTAACCCCCTCCTTCATGGAAAGGTAACCCCCCTCATCAAATGAGTAACCCCCATTTTAATTTTGCATGACATTCATGTTAATTAAAATCCACACTTATTGAATTAATAAAACATTTTTATTTCTTTAATATTTGTTAATTCAATCAATTAACAAACATTAACATTTACCCCCTTGAGTCATTTCGATATACCAAAACAGTTTTGGTGCTTTTCTGAAACAACCCTTGCGCTGTCCAATAATTTAGTCGGAGTTCCAAATCCACTCAAAACGCGTCAGCGAACCTTAAGTGTGTCACCCTACGGTTCGTGAATAAAGTGGATATGATCGAGACTCCTCTCTGATCAATAATCAACAGCGGGATCTGGAAATCCATGATGACTCCCACTTACTCAACGATGAACTAGTGATCGTGTGAACCAGTAACGAACATAGTTAATTCCTTTTGTCTCGCGATATTATTACTTGTCCGAGATCCGATCATTTGGTATCAACCATACCTAGTTCGATCTCGTTCCTGACAAGTCTCTTTACTCGTTCCGTGATAATGCATTCCTGTGACCTAGTCACATGCTTGCAAGCGATTCTAATGCAATATCACCGAGAAGGGCCCAGAGAATATCTTCCCGTCATTGGGTCAGACAAATTCCACTCTTGATCCATGAGCCTCAACTAATATTTTTAGAATACCCAAATCAACCTTTATAATCACCCTGTGACGGTGTGACGTTTGATATCATCAAAGCACTCTTCCGGTATCAGTGATTAACATGATCTCATGGTCTGAGGATTAGAACTATTTCGTATGAGTTTGATATAGCAATGAACTTGATGACTTGATCGTTTTGCTATTCAAACTATGGTTGTGAGTGTTCATCATATCAGTCTTCTAATGATATGACCCCGTTATTAACAACATCCAATGTTCATGAACAGGAAACCTTGATCATCAGTTAATCAACGAGCTAGTATAAAAGAGAGGCTTTACTAGGAACCTTTTTAGTTTATTAATCACACAAGTATTAATGTTTCTGATTAATACAATTCTAGCATGAGAAATAAACATTTATCATAAACATGGAATATGATAATAACCACTTTATTATTGCCTCTCGGGCATATTCCCTTCAATTTCTTCGATGGCCTTGACTTTGTCAGGGTTCACCTCTATCTCGCGATAAGACACGAGGAAACCCAACAACTTTCCCGACGGCACGCCAAAGGCGCACTTGGCGGGGTTGAGCTTGATGTTCACCTTTCTCGGGTTGGCGAACGTTTCCTCCAGATCCTCGATGAAGGTGCGACTCTCGCGAGTCTTGACGACGATGTTGTCGACATAGGCTTCCGCGTTTCTTCCCATCTGAGCCCCTAGGGCCTTACGCATGAGCCTTTGGAAGGTGGCTCCTGCTTTCTTCAGGCCGAAGGGCATGCAGACGTAGCAGTACACACCACAAGGCATGATGAAGGCGGTCTTCTCTTCGTCCTCCTTTGCCATCTTGATCTGATGATAGCCGGAGAAAGCATCCAAGAAGCAAAGGAGGTCACAGCCGGCGGTGGAGTCGATGATTTGATCTATCCTTGGGAGCGGATAAGGGTCCTTGGGACAGGCCTTGTTGAGACTTGTGAAGTCCACGCAGAGGCGCCCACTGCCATTAGACTTTGGGACGACCACCGGATTGGCAATCCAGGTGGGGTGGGCTACCTCGCGTATTAGCTTGGCCTTCTTCAGCTTCTCTATTTCTTGGACGATGAAGTCTTGCTTCTCTTGCGCTTGTTTCCTAGTCTTCTACTTCACGGGGTGTGCGTGAGGGCACACGGCTAAGTGGTGCTCAATCACCTCCCTGGGAACGCCGGGCATATCTGACGGAGTCCAAGTGAACATGTCAGAGTTTGCCCGCAGGAAGGTGACGAGCGCGCTTTCCTATTTGGGAGAAAGCCCTGCCCCGATGGTGACGAAGTTTTCACAGCCCCCAGCCTGGAGCAGGACCTTCTTTGTTGCAGAGTGCTCTTGGGTGAACTGGGGCCTCCTCCCTGAGGGTACCGCAGCTTCCCCAATGCTCATGTCCAGCATCGGATGGACCAGGTCCTCGCTTGGAGTAGGCGATGCAGAGGTGGCGAACTTCTTCCCTGTCGAGCCCGGTAGGTGGGGCTCGAGAGAGGCCTTCTTTGCAGCAGCCCGCTCTTGGGATACGAGCTGCTTCTTCCTTGTGAGGTCGCCAAAGTGTTCCAGTAGATCTTTGTCGGCGGGAAACATGGTGGCGGCCTCACGGTAGACATGCTCCACAGATCGGAGAGCATCCTTCTCATTGTAGCGCATGGTGATCGTGCCGTTGGCGCCCGGAATCTTGAGGACGTTGAAGCCATGGTGCGTTGCTGCCATGAACCTTGCCAGGGCTGGGTAGCCGAGGATGGCATTGTACGGCAGCGCGATGAAGGCGACGTCGAAGTCGAGGCTTTCTGTCCTGTAGTTGTCCCAGGTGCCGAAGGTGACGGGCAGGCGTACCTGCCCAATTGGCGTTGTAGACCCTTCGGCTACCCCGAAGAACGGTCGAGTTGGCATAAGCCGATGGTACGGCACCTGCATCTTCTCGAAGATCTTAACTGAGATGATGTTGAGGCCCACCCCTCCGTCGATGAGAGTATGATTGACGGCGATGTTATTGATGGTTGGCGTGCACAAGAGGGGAATTGTGCCCACGCCCCTGGTGGAGGCCGGATGGTCCTCCTCGTCGAAGCCGGTCTTGCAGGTTGACCACTTCATTAAGCGGTTGCCGATGTTGGGCTGTGCTGCCGCGATTTCTCGCGACAGCTGCTTGAAGTGACGATTAGATAAAGGAGCTTGAGCTCCACCCAGGAGGCAAGTGGTGAAGCCTCACGGCTCTTGATATCCCCCCTAGTCTTCTTCGCCATGATCATTCGCTGGTGGAGGCAGCGGCAGCGGCTCAGGATCTGCACGAGACAGACCGTCGCGATGGCGACCTTCGTCACGGTCATCGTCGCGACGATCGCCCCGGGATCCGCCCTTGCCGTGGCTATGGCTACCCCCACGGCGCTTGGTGACACCATTTTCTTCATGAAACTTTCGGACAATCCAACAATCATCGGTATTGTGGGTGTCCTTCTTGTGGAGGATGCAGAAGCGGCGGCGTCGACCTTTATCACGCTCGGAGCGGTCCCCGCGGCGTTGGTTATGCTCGGGCTCCGCCGCGAGGACAGCAGCCTCCTTACGCTTGGGGTCCTAGGACTTCGGCTTTGGGGGAAGCACTTCCGGCAGGTTGTGCAAGAAGAGCCTCCCCTCCTCAGCCTTGGCGCAGCGGTCGGCGATCTCGAAGAGCCTGACGACGGAAGTCAGCTCATCGTTCACGGACAACTTCTCCCTCATCTTGATGTCAGAGACTCCCGTGGAGAACGCGGAGATAACCTCCTCATTGGAGATCCTGGGGATCTTGTTCCTCATCTGGCTGAAGCGCTGGATGTATTGACGAAGCGTCTCGCCCTTGTACTGACGCATCGCCTTAAGATCATTCTTGGTGGCGGGGCGCTCGTACGTGGGCATGAAGTTAGCGATGAACTGACGGCACAAGTCCTTCCATGAGGTCACGGATTCGTGAGGAAGATTCATGAGCCACGTTCGCGGAGTGTCTTTGAGGGCCATGGGGAACCAATTGGCCATCGCACGCTGATCTCCACGCGCGGCCTGGACGGCGACGACGTAGAGCTGGAGGAATTCGACAGGGTTTGTAGTCCCGTCGTAACGCGCGCCGATGTCTGGCTTGAACTTGTCAGGCCAGACCATGTAGCGTTGCTGGCGAGTGAGAGCAAGGCACCCGGGGTTGTATATAGGGTCCCCGGGGGTCCTGACGTTCTTGCCAGCTTCGCCGATGTCGTCGATGGCGCGGTCATGATTTTCACGGCGGCGCTCAAGGGAGATGCGTGCGTCTTCCAGAGCGCGTTGGACGATTTGGCAGCTGGGCTCCCCGCGCGGCGAAGATGCGGCGCGGGAAGCCACCTTCTTGGCCTTGGCGGCCTTCCCATCTCCGGCGCCTGGGGCGCGGCACCCCGCCGCCGGATCTGGTTCTCCCGTGCCCTGGGCTCCTCCCTAGGCCGGGTCTTCATTGGCGATGGCGACGAGCTCGGCGATTTGAGCGCGCCACCCCTCACGCCCGTCATCAGTGGGCTGATAGCGCAGCAGCTCCTGCGCCATGGCGAGAGCCTGCGCAGGAGATAGCTGACTCCCAGAACGAGCGCGAGAAGTGGCGGTGGCGGTGAAGGAGAGCGAAGGCTCTGTACGCCCGGACGGGAGGTAGGAGGACTCCAGATCTTCCTCCTCTTCCTCCTCGGCCGAGGCGTCATGACGACGGAAGATGGGCTCGGTTTGCCCCCAAACAGCAGTTACGGCGGCGAAGACACTCGAGCCTTGCGTTGGCGTCGGCCATGTCGAAGCAGATCTGGAAGAAAACACACCACAACCCCCTACCTGGCGCGCCAAATGTCGATGGATTTCGTGTCGCAAGAACACGGGGTACCACGCGACGGACCCAAAGATTTGAACACAGGGGGCTGAACGTGGGAGATCTTGGATCGCAACGAAACACGATGACGAAAGCCTCCAGTCGTCGAACGCACAACACACTGCAGAGAGGGACGCCGAGCTTTACCTAGGTTTAGGGTCCTCGTGGTGAGGTAAAACCCCTACTTCCTGCCTTCTTGTATTATGACGCGATACCTCGCGAGGAGTACAAGGTCTTGGTTACAAAGCTCTAGCTGACCAGAGGTTGAAGAACCTCCGTGCCCAGCTAGCAGCCTGAAGAAGATGGAGATTCGATCCCCTCTAAGGGGTGGCCTCCCCTCCTTTTATAGCGCCAAGGTCCTCCTTCCCCTTATCTTCTTGGGGAAGGGGTTGCCACACACGGCCAAGGAGGGAGGACAGTTGTAGACTTTATTCTTCCGTGGACGTAGTCTTCATAGAGTAGTGGCGCCGGTCCACCGGAGTGGGTGGAGGAAGCTGACGTCTTCCCCTGGCGCCCTGCACCATCCACGCTATTTTTAGGGGGGTGGCCAACAACCACTGTGCCGCTTTATGCACGCATGGCGAAAGTTGGTCTCCTCCCTGTCGGGGGTAGCGTGGGCGGTACGCGGTCTTCTGTCCTTTATCTTCTTGCTCTGCACACAAACGTGCTGAGCTGACATGGACGTGGTCCCTCCCCTCACCAGCGGGAGCTCGTGAGGAGGTCTTCTGGTCCTTAGCAGTTTTGGTCGTTGTTCTCCTCATGAGGCGCATCCTCATGAGGGTCTTCTCCAATAGCTTCGGTCGTCGTTTCATCCCTAGGCTGAAGCTGGGCCGTTGAGGAGGCCCAGGAGCAGGTGGACTGGGATACCCCGGTATCCAGAACACCGACAAGTGCACAAGCACCTTAGTCACCAAATGCATGTAAATAGGTGTCAATACCACAGTGAATGCCCAGCCCTATAAATACCCCATCACTCCACACAAAATCACTCACAAAAATTCTCAGAGCAGCTCATAATAACACCTTGAGGCCAGAGGCTAGAGGTTAAGAGCAAAAACTCATAAAACTCCCCAAGCCAGAGGCTGGGAGTGAGAAAAGGAGCAAGCTCACCATTGGTGAGTAGCCCATAACACATCTTGCAACACAGAAGCTAGGAGAAGGACCAGAGCAAGGAGGTGCTACTCAAGCTGAACCAGAGCAAGGTGGTGCTGCTCAAGCTCATCATCATCTTCATCAAGGCAGAGGAGTGCTGCCCATCTACATCAAGCACACTTTGGAAACTCCAAAGGTTGTATTACTAGGATTAATATTGGCAAAGAAAGTGATACACACACACTTGGTAAACTCACTGTGAACCCCATGAAAATGAGGAACACCACAACCATGCCATGGAGCACAGCCATTAGAATTATTCGTGTGAGCTCAAGGAAGAAGATGAAGTGTAAATCACTAGAAGTGATCACATGCTTCATAATCTTGCTGTAAAACACACATGTACATACATCTCTGAATCCTAAGATTCAGGAAATTCTTGTGTTAATAATTAGGAAGCAATGATTGTTGCAAGCTCTAAGAGCTGCAATTGATGTATTTCTATATGTGTATGAGCACTTGCTCAAGCCAAGTCTCTGAATAAACTGTCTAACTCAAACTCTATCAGAATACTGAACCAAAGATTTAGAGTTCATAGTGTTCAAACAAACTAACAAGCACTAGTACTAGTAGCAAGCAAGTATATTACTAAGTGAAATGGAAGCATAGGAAGCACACATAACACTCTAACTATCACTGAACTCGACACTGTCAGAGACAGTGAAGATTCAGAGTATAAAAGGAGTAGTAAGCAAATCAAGCTCAAGCATGCATTCTTAGGTATCTAAGAGCCCCACTATACTTTTTAACAGTAGATAGATCATTCAATAGTTACAAAGCATGGATGAACTGAAGAACAGCTTCAACATCATAACTCTAATTCCCAAATTGGGGGAGATGAAGGGGAATCCAGAGACTAGCTAGAGTAGTAACGGAGCAAGAGAGAGAGAGGAGAGTGAGGTACTTACTAGTTATGGAGCTGAGCTCCATTGGAGGGGAAGCAGAGGGAGCAGAAGCCATGGCCGAGGCCATCGAGGAAGAAGACCTCGATGCAGCCCAAGCCAGTGACCCTAGGTCACTTGGGAGAGGCCAATCCAGCCAGCCTAGCCGAGCTGGACGGCCAAGTTCATCGGAGACGACAAGTTCATCCAAACCCTAACCCTAGCGGGTCAGAGGGGATGCGTGCGAGTGCAACCGAGCACCCCAGCACGATTCTCTCGGTGAGAAGGTCAAGTTGAAGGAGGGGAGCAGTTTGGTGGCAACGGCGAGGCCGGAGCATGTCAGAGACGGCCAGGGCACGACGGCGACGGTGACGGCGACTCGATCGCCATGGCGTCGTGAGAGAGAGGGGTGAGAGAGGGGTGTGTGTTTGGTTTAGTTCAACCGAACTATTTTAGTCGGTTTGACCGAGGGGGCTGACCAGTGGGCCCCACCTAGGGATTTTTCTATAATTTGTTTTAATTCTAGGGACTTAATTGTAAACCAGCCATTACTTTTTATTTAGGAGTCCAAAAATGATGAAAAATACCTTTTTGGAAAGCTAAACTTATGAATAACTCAAATATGTCATTGAATGAAAGTTTTAGAAAGAAAAATTTATAACCATTGTTTTGTTGATAAATAAGATGAATAATTTAAATACTTATTCCAATATTTATCCAAATACTTCTAAACTTCAAGAAAAGTTTTGAATATTGTTATATCACTTTTATGAAGTTTTAAAATACAAAATTTCAATTATGTCTTTGCTAAATGAGTTGGATATTAATAAAGTACCAAAACAAAACAAAAACCAAAAAGTAATACTTTCCAAATTTTTGGGGATTATTATTTTGAATTAAAGAATACCATTTTGAGTATGAAAATATTCAAAATAGTATATAAATACATTTAAGAAGAATATCTTGGAACTTCTTCTGAGTTTGTAATATATCCGTCTTTGCGGTATAGAAAGATTTTTCATAGAGTTCTGGCTATCCGCGATCCTTTCGGTTGCTCATAGCTTATCCGGTTGTTCGATAAACGATGTGCTTCAGTTCAATGGATCTTTCTATAGCGAAGCAGTATATCCCTTGTGAACAATGAAATAATTCTTCAAATATATGAATATTCTAAAGTGAAATTCATATGAAGTTTTGAAGGAAAATTCATATGGTTAACAAGAAACTCAAATAACAAATCACTCAAAAATACGAGAAGGGTTTATCGAAACTAGTTTGCAAGTAATCTTTTCAAACCATTTGGTTTTTTAAAACATTGTCTTTATTCGGACAATGGTCATTCTTTAGAACCCGAGATCCAGGGTCAAGTAAAACTTTTGAACTGCATTATCTTGCAGTTGTCAGGCAAGTTCACTCTTGCTCATATCTATTGATTGTTTTCAAAAGTACCCAATTGCGTAGTATTTCATACCAATTGCATCAAAACATTTCTTCCAAAAGAATTGGTGGATGTTGTCACCACGGATAAGATGTACAAACGGAATGTCGTACGGTAGAGGTTCCATTATATTAGGAATATCTAGGATTTAATAACAACTATTATCAGTCATTCCAAAGCATCGTAAATCGCGCTGACCACAGAACTTGGTATGGGACAAGCGAGTCAGAAGTTACTTCCGAGTTTCATATATCCTCGGAGGCATAGCCGAATTGAGATTCCTTTTGGGGAAGATCAATGGGTGGGAGCCCGTGGTAAATGTCCCTGCTCTGTTCTACAGAGTAATGATTAATGTCTTCTAGCGGAGAGGGTAATTGATTCAGACTGAGGTTCGGATTAGTTGTGATGGGTGGATTACGGAATTAGGTTGTGCTCGGCATGATTCGGCTATACTTGGTTACTGGCCTCATACCATAGGAAGTATGATATTGGCAATAGGGCCAAGGACATTTGTGGGCAAATTAGCGCACCTCTGCAGAGTGTATAGAATTGTGACATGTTACTCCTTATTCCGGGAAAGGAATTGCGAACGCCGCGTGGAAAGGAACTATGCAAAGTTCTAACAACCCGCGAAGACTGATGAACATAGTTTTTATGAAATGTTTAGCTTAGTTTTTTTTAGAAAGCTCTGTTTAGCTCACTCTTAGTTAGCTAGCTTAAATGTAAAAACAGTTAGCTACTATAATTCATTACAATACAAATATTAATATTTTAGCACTATTATTTTATTAAAAATAACATCAAACAGTCAGCTTCCATCCAAAGGAACCAAAAGGAGGAAAGTAAGATAATCTTCAACATCACAATAGCAGATGTAATTTTTGCAACAGACGGGGAGAAGGGTGACACCAAAGAAAGCTAGCAAGTCACAAACATGTCTGACCAGGCATGGTAGCCGAATAAGAAGGATGTTTACATGAAGCTTGGCATGTCTGACTAGGCATGTAAAAATACCAGTGGAGCCTCCACAAAGAACAGATCGAAGCAAAAACTTTTAGAAAAATTACTACTTCTAGGTATATTACCATGTTTGCAATTGTCACAGGCATGAAAGAAAAACATAACATTGTGAAATATAGAAGTTTCAAGTGCAAGTCCAAGATGGAATGTGGCTCTCTAATACATGATGAGTCTTTTCTTGAAGTGCCTCTCAAGTTCTGGAGCTTTAAGTTCAAATTCCTAGCAGCAGCAAGTAGTGTTGTGTGTGTGGTCTTCGTGCAAGTGGATGTTAGGATGCACTCGAGTAGTCCAGAACTGATGAATTGTTACTTGTTACACATATATGCATCAGTTCAGTGCGCATGCATTTTGAGCTAATGGTAGTCGATCTCAACCAAGAGAGGATCACCTGCTGTTAATTTGCAACATCAAATACAGTACCACTGTGTGCATATGCATTCTAAATGGTTTGTTGCAAAACCAAGCTTAATTAGCATTTTTCAAGCTTTTAGTTTTACTATCTTATTTAAATGGACTATAGCTCATGCCAAATGTTCACTTTTCCCGCCATCAAATTGCAGCTTCACCACTGTAATATGTTGCATTTGGCTCGGCTATATTTACTAAGAAATAAAAACATGGTATATTGTTGTTAGTAACAGGGGTGCCTGAGCATTTCTAAAGTCAGCAACTTACATATACTGTTGTCTGTACCCTCAGATCATCATTGGCAAAGGTCTAATCATGGTTGAGAACAAACCCTTTTATCAGCTTGCAGACAGAGATATGCAAGACATGAACTACATGCTCTGCAGCAATATGCTTGCTCGGTTGCTTCATCATAGAGAAAAATAGCCTGCAAGATTACCTTAGTGTTGTTGGGCACGATGGAGCTGATGTTAATCTTCTGGCGCCGATTCCGTGCCGCCGCCACTAGTTTCTTGCACTCTTGTCGCCTCCCGTTGCCGCCGTCCACGCCCATCTGTGGATCGGCGCCGCTGTCCATGCCTGTGGATTGCCGCCATTAACATCGTCCTGGCCGCGCACACCGTCCGCCACACTCCCCACGACATCGTGGAGGAGCTTGCAGTTGTTCTTGCTATCGAGAACAGAGGCAGAGGTGGGGGGAGGGGATGGATATGCTAGAGGATCTTTCCGGAGCTGAAGGAGCAGCGGCGGCCATGGCAGAGAGAGGAGCTAGATGCAACCGGCAAGAAGACTCCATGATTGGGATGGCGGGGAGGCAGCCTGGATCGAGGGAAGAAAGCAGCCGAACGGCAGGCTGGCCTCGACCTACTATGGTGGGTTGGGGCTTGGCGGAGAGCAGCCGAACGGCGGAGGCCGGAGGAGGAGCCCTGAAGCGGGCGAGCGGTGACATCTGAGCGGGACAAGGCCGAGGGGACGGAGCGGAGGGGGGAGGGTAGGGAGGGTTAGGACTTGCGAGTCAGATACGGCAACCGTGGACTAAACCGTATATTTAATTTAATGTTTATCTAAATCGTGAACCACCGTTATTTCAAAAAAAAAAATCGTGAACCACCGCGTATAAAAATAACGGGCCTGGCAAAACGGTGACACGAAAGTCCCGCTCCTGATTGCAGGCCGAGATGCAAGACCAGAGTAGTCCCCCACCGTGTTTTTTTTTTGACGCACCGGAACCCCCACCGCAACCCTAGGGAATATTTCCAACACGGTTGCGGGTCCCCCACCGGAACCCTATTTCCCGCACCGTGCCGCACACACTCCTCCTTTACCGATCTGTCGCGCATCTAGTGAGATCCAGCGAGCAATTTCTACAAATCCATGCGATGCGAGAATGTGCGCGAGGCTATGACGGTGTGGGTGGTGGTCAGAGCGACGAATCCTCCTGCTGCGGGAGGACCCCGTCCGACGTGGAGCGGAAGCGCCTCGTGCACTCGGGGGGCGCGAAGAAGCGCGTCGCCTGTAAGTGGATGAACTGAGACCTCGCCCCGCCGTGTCCCTTTGCACGTACACCAATGACTGGGAAGTGGGTTCCTCCGCTCATTGGCGACCTCGCTCCCCCTCGTCCAACGAAGAGTGGGTCTCCGAGGAGGAGAAGGAGGAGCAGAGGGTCGTCGGCCAGGAGGATTTTGTTGCGGATGATGACGCCGAGCGCCGCACGCTCGTGTTGCGGAGTCGTTTCCCGGAGGAGGCGGCTGAGGCAGAGCAGGAGCGCGAGGAGAAGGAGGCTAGCGCCGCCGTAATGGTCATGCACGAGTACAAGGTGTGGCTCATGGAGAGTGCCACTCGCAGCGTGAAATAGGAGATCGTCGACCTCGACTACGAGTGAACCGCCATCGCTGTCTGCCGCGTTCACCGGCCCCGGTGAGCTGTCCCGAGGCCGAATTTTTGGTAAATTTTGCGTTGCCGATCCGATTAGGGTTATTATGTGGTGTTTCATTTTGCGTACTACCTCCATTCCGGTTTAAAGGACCTACGTGCATCCCTAGGTTGTCAAATTAACTAATAAATAATAAATTTTATAATACAAAAATTATACCAATAGAAACTAGAAGATCCAAAGTTTCTAATAATATAATTTTTATAATATATATCTTATATTACGTTATTTAAATTGACAACTTAGAAGTACGCGTAGGTCCTTCAAACTAGAATGGAGGGAGTATGTGACGAATCGATGAACTTAATGTATGAATACGTGCGTCATCCACTACTTAATTCTCATGGGAATGATATTTTTAATCTACGCGAGTTTAATTTAAAGCTTGTAACTCGTTTTTATGTGGCCTGTGCTCTCGATTTTACGGTTTGCAGTTTATTAGAGTTGCTCTTAGAGCATGTCTAATAGAGCTTTTAAAGCTTCGGCACCCGTAAAATCTCGGTCATTTCACGAATTATGGGCCGCAGAACTAGCGGAACCCATGAAAGGCCTGACCCGTAATTTTTTTTCGCGGGCTCCCGTACTCGGCCCGTTCTGAACGATACAAGTATCGTCTCGAGTGGCGGAGACGGGTCGAACCCGTACTCCCTCCGCCGCGAACCCTAGCCGCCACCGCCGTGATACTTAGAGCAGCTCCGGCGAGTAATTAGCGCACCTACGGCGAGCAATCGATGGCGTACAGGAGCGGTGCCTCGGGCCTCGGCGGCGGCCGGGCTGGTGGGGGAGGAGAAGGAGGAGGGGGTGGCCGGCGAGTACCCGGCGGCAGCGACGAGGAGGAGCGGCGCCGCATCCGCTCCGTCGCGGCCAAGAAGCGGGCGAGCAGGCGGTGGACCAACTGCGGGAGGACCCCCCCCCACCGTCGCTCGCCCCCTACGCCGTCGGCGCGCGCACAGCACCGGCGCAAGCTCGCGAGCCGGTGCTCCGCCTCCCTCCTCCACCGGCGACATGGGACGTCGGGGAGGCCTCTTCCTCGGCCTCCTCGTCCCAGCCTATCATCGGCCGGCGCCGCGGCGACCAGGAGGAGGAGGCCCAGCTCGCTGCGGCCTTAGCGGAGTCCGCGGCGACGACTGCGGCTAAGAAGCGGCGGAAGAAGGAGGAGACCGCCGCTGCCGTCGCCGCGGTCAAGCTCTTCAAGAAGCAGGAGGAGCTAGAGACGGTCACCTGGGCGGAAGGAGACGACGAGGCGGCCACCGGCGAGGGCAACGCGGAGGCTGACGTGATCGTCATCCACTCCGACTAGATCCTCGTCGACGGCGACGACTACTATTTTGGACGTGGCATCCTCGGGCGAGCTCGCCACTACTATTTTTCTTTTTTTAGCTGTAATTTTGCTGTAAAAGAACCTAATATGAACTACAATCCGTCGTTGAAAATCTCGCGCGAACAAATTTCCAGGGATTTTTCGAAATTTTTATTTTTACAGATTACGTTTGCAAGTACTGATCACCGCTGCTGTCGAAAAAACTGTATATCACGAGTACACAAGCCTGTACTCGCGATATACAAGTCGGGGCTCTGGTAGTCATGCTCTTACCCGTCATTTTTATGGCGTCAGCACAACAACCTCAACAGTAGTCGCTATAAATTTCGGAAGGTAGTAGATAGAAAAGAAATCTTGCAAGCTCCCAACTCCAAGCAAACCTGAGAGAGACCTGCAAATAAGCAATATCGATCAGGCAGGCGGGCGAGATCTCGGGAAATAGCGTAGGTAGCGATGCCGGAGAAGGGGAGAACTGAGATGGAGGTGGGTGCCGACGGCGTCGCCGTCATCACCATCTGCAACCCGCCCGTGAACTCACTCTCTATCGATGGTACCAGCATCTCCGCCTTCGATCCCAATCTGTTTGCTACTCTTTTGTGTTGAACTTGTGTGGGGGCGGTCTGCAAGTGCGGGGTTTGAGACGAGGAGAGCTGTGCTCGAGCGTTCTTCGTGTCGGAAGGCTTAATTTTGCTTCCGTGAGGTGTCTGATTCAAGATTGGGGGTCTCCGTAGGCACCAATTGGTGCGGAGCTGTGCAATCATTCCCGGTTCAACTGCTTCTTTGGAGAATTTTGGCCGGGATCGTAACATAGAATTATTCTCGATTTAACTGTTTGTTTGCAGTACAGTTTTGGTTCATTGTTGCAAGATTTTGGGGTTCGTGTGGTAGATTTTGACGCTGCAAAATATCTTCCTTAGAAACCAAAATGATCTGTCCTTTGCGTGTGCCTTGCTGTTGGCGTGATCTAACTGCATCTAGCCAAAACTGTTGTTGCCACCTGTTACAGTAACGACTCAAGGAGTACAGTAGACCATTGAAACTCAATTATTTTGCCAATATTTTGGTTATATTAACTACCTAAGAAAGAGTTTGATCTACCTTAAATTTAGGTAACCAGTCCGGATTTCTACATTGATCAAATCAGCTATTTTGGGCGTTTGTAGGAACATAAAAGTATTGCCTCCCCTTTTCCCTAGCGCCTACATTCAATGCTATTTTTGAGTGGAGGAAAAGAGGAACTGAGAGAAGTGTGAAGCAGTTTCTGTAGTAAGGTGACAGCATGAATAATATGGCGCTTGCTTTCATTGTCGCAATTAAACTTGAAGGGTAGTCTGAAGCAATATGGTAGAATCAACTACTCTACCAGGCCTAGGGCGGAGGTTGTAGGGGAAGGAGGGAGCTGCGTGAGAGTGGAGGCGAGGGCGCCGGCGAGTTGGCGCCGTCGCGAGAGCTGGAAGAGGCGGCGGCTAGAGGAGGGGGCGGCGGCTAGGGTTGAGAGACCGACTCCTTTGGGAGTCGGCAATAAAGATTATGTTTATTGCTTGTCCTTTCCTGTTCGATTACAACTCCTATATATAATGGAAATAAGATAATTGGGCTAAGCCCCTAACTAAGCCGGCCCATGGGGCCTCCTCCGGTTATACACTAAACCGGTCATAACATCTTTCCCCGCCTGCGCAAACAGCTCGTCCTCGAGCTGGTAGTCTGGATAATGCTGCTGGAACTCATCACGCTGCTCCCAAGTGGCCTCCTCCTCCGGAAGGCCCTCCCACTGAACCAGCAAGTACCAGACGCCACGTCGGAGCTGTGCGCGCAACACCTTGGCCGGACTTGGCAGCAAACGTCCATCTGCAGTCGGAGGAAGGGCTGGCGTGGCCGTGGGCGCCGCGCTATGATAGGGCTTGAGCAGCCCCACATGGAAGACACCGTGGATGCGAGCCCCAGCTGGCAGCTGTAGACGATACGCCAGCTGCCCAATGCGCTCCAGGATGGCGAATGGCCCCGCGTAGCGAGGCCCCAGCTTGCGCTTCGCCCGAGGGTCCAGGGACTGGGTGGAGTGGTGCAGTAGGCGCAACCACACCCAATCACCCACCGCGTACTCCACCTCGCGATGGTGGCCGTCGTAGTAGTGCTTGGCCAGCTGCTGAGCCTGGACGAGACGCTGCCGCACCTCGGCAAGCATCTCATCGCGGGTGCGGAGAAGCTCCCCCGCAGCCTCCGTCCGAGCCGTCGCCGGATCCACCGGTAGGATAGGCGGAGGCGGCCGACCGTAGACCACCTCAAACGGCGTAGCGCGCAGGGCAGAGTGATAAGATGTGTTGTAGCAGTACTCCGCCCATGCAAGCCAATCCACCCAGGCGCGAGGACGATCACCTGTAACACAGCGCAAATACATGGCAATCACCTTGTTAACCACCTCCGACTGGCCGTCCGTCTGGGGATGAAAAGCGGTGCTGAAACGGAGTTTCACGCCCGCCATCCGGAAGAAATCACGCCACACATGCCCCGTGAACACCGGGTCCCGATCACTGACGATCGACGCGGGAAACCCGTGTAGGCGGACGATGCCATCGAAGAAAGCGCGGGCCACCGACGTGGCCGTGTAGGGGTGGCCGAGCGCGATGAAGTCGGCGTACTTGGAGAAGCGGTCGACCACTGTGAGGATGACAGACTTGCCGCCCACCTTGGGGAGGCCCTCGATGAAGTCCATGGAAATATCCGCCCACACCTGAGATGGCACCTCCAACGGCTGCAACACGCCAGCTGGCCGCAAGGTCTCCGTCTTATTGCGCTGGCATGTCTCGCATGAACGCACCCAGTCCTGAACCAAAGCCCGATCACCGGGAATGTAGAAGTCGGCGCGGAGACGATGGAGAGTCTTCTGGACACCCTCATGGCCGGCTGAGTGCGCCATCAGTAGCACTTGATGGCGGAGGTCATCGTGGTCGGGCACGAAGATACGGCGCCCATGTAGGAGCAAGCCATCCGCCAAGCGCCAGGGCTCGTCCAACGCACCCGCCTCGAGCTGCTGTCGCAGAAGCTGAGCGTCCGGCGCGGCCGTGGTGGCCCGCCGAATGTGGTCGAAGAGGGCGAAAGAGGGACCCGAGCGGATGCAGAGCAGCGCGCCCTCGGCGTCTCCCTCGGCGTCGGCGGGGTCGGCGTCACGGCGAGATAAGGCATCGGCCACGATGTTGAGGCGCCCGGGGCGATACTCCACCGTGAAGTCAAAGCCGAAGAGCTTGCTGATCCACTGATGTTGCGGCACCGTCGACAGCCGCTGGTCCAAGAGGAACTTGAGGCTGTAGTGGTCCGTGCGAACCCGGAACGAGCGACCCCACAGGTAGGGCCGCCAATGACGCACGGCCTACACCAAGCCTATGAGCTCCTGCTCGTATGCCGCCAGCTTGAGGTGACGTGCGGCGAAGGGCCTGCTGAAGTAGGCGAGGGGGCCGTCGCCCTGGTGAAGGACGGCGCCGAACCCAGCACCGGAGGCGTCGCAGTCGACGATGAACGGCCGGTCGAAGTCCGGCATCTGAAGAACGGGGCCCATCGTGAGGGCCCCCTTCAAGGCCTCGAACGCTGCGGTGGCCTCGTCGTCCCAAGCGAAGGCATCGCGACGCAGCAGGCGCATGAGCGGCGACGCGATGATGCCGAAGTCCCGGATAAATTTCCGGTAGTACCCGGCGAGGCCCAAGAAACCCCGGAGGGCGCGAGGCGAGTGCGGCGTCGGCCAAGCCGCGACGGCCGCCACCTTGTCGGCGTCCATAGCCACCCCGTCGGCAGAGATGACGTGGCCGAGGTAGGCGACCGACGCCGTCCCGAACGAGCACTTCGAGCGCTTAAGGTGAAGACGATGCGCTCGAAGCTCGTTGAAGACGATGGCGATATGCTGGAGGTGCTCCGCCCACGAAGTGTTGTAGATTAGTATATCATCAAAGAAAACGAGCACAAACCGGCGTAAGTATGGGTGGAGGACGTCGTTCATCAAGGCCTGAAAAGTCGCGGGCGCGTTGGTGAGGCCGAACGGCATCACCACAAACTCGAAGTGGCCATGATGGGTCCGGAACGCCGTCTTGGCGATGTCGTCCGGGTGCATGCGCACCTGATGGTAGCCCGACCGGAGGTCGAGCTTGGTGAAGAAGCGCGCCCCATGGAGCTCGTCGAAGAGCTCGTCGACCACCGGGATCGGGAACTTGTCCTTGAGCGTCAGGGCGTTAAGAGCGCGGTAGTCGATGCAGAAGCGCCACGTGTCGTCCGACTTGCGGACGAGGAGCACTGGCGCTGAGAACGGCGATGTAGAGATCCGGATGATGCCCGCGGTGAGCATTAACGCGCACTGCCGCTCCAGCTCGTCCTTCTGCAACTGGGGGTAGCGGTAAGGCTGCACTGCTACCGGGTCCGTCCCCGGCGGCAGGTGGATGCGGTGGTCGTACTCCCGAACGGGTGGCAGCCCTTGCGGCTCAGTGAAGAGGTCGCCGTGCTGCAGCAGGAGCTGGGTCAGCAGGGGGTGCTCGGCCTCGTCGTCCCCCGTGGCGAGCTGCAGCTGTGGTGCCGGGGCGGCGCCCCCAAGGCCCTCCCACCGGACGCGGCGACCCTGGTGCGAGAAGGTCATCGTGAGGGTGTCGAAGTCCCACAGGATGGGGCCGAGGGTCCGGAGGAAGTCCACGCCGAGGATGAAGTCGAAGCAGCCCAAGTCGATGCCGGCGCACGTGATGGTGAAGTGCTCGTCACCGATGGTGAGGGGCACGTGCTGTGCCAACCCATGGCAGCGTAGGCGGTCGCCGTTCGCCACGGTCACGCGGAGATTATCGCCGCCCATTGGCTGGAGGGCCAGACGACGCATGGTGGCGGCGGGTAGGAAATTATGCGTGGAGCCCGTGTCCAGCAGTGCCACCAGGCGCTCGCCGTGAATCATCACCGGAAGGAGCATCGTGCGCTCATGGCGTATGCCGGCCAGCGCGTGGAGAGAGACCACGAACGCCGTGGCCGGGGCGGTGGCGGGTGTGGGCTCGGCCGGCGCTGGAGGGGGGCAGCCCGTCGGGCGCCTCGGGTGGCGTGTCCGCCTCGGTGTCGTCGACCGTCTCCAAGTAGAATAGGCGAGGACAAACGTGGCCGGGGCCGTAGGTCTCGTCGCAGTTGAAGCAGAGTCCGAGGCGTCGGCGTTCGACCTGCTCGGCCGGAGTAAGCCGACGGAAGGGGCGCGTGGCCGCCGGGGCCGGGTTCGCCGGTGCCGCCGGGTTTGGCCGGCCGGCCGCCAGGGTCGCTGGCGGTGGGCGGGCGGCCGTGCGTCCGCCGCGGCCCAGGGCGAGTTGCTGCACCGCCTGGGCGCGACGCTCGTAGGCGCGAGCGTAGTGCATCGCCGTTTGGAGGTCTTGGGGGGCCTGTAGTTCCACGTCCACCCGGATATGATCCGGTAACCCGCCGATGAAGAGCTCGGCGCGCTGTTGTCCCGTCACCCCAGGAGCATGGCAAGCGAGGGCCTGGAAGCGGTCGGCGAAGTCCTGCACCGTGGAGGTGAACGGCAGACGCCCAAGTTCCGCCAAGCGGCTGCCGCGGATTGGTGGACCGAAGCGAAGGAGGCATAGCTCGCGAAAGCGATCCCATGGGGGCATGCTGCCCTCGTCCTGCTCGAGGGAGTAATACCATGTCTGGGCGGCGCCCCGGAGATGATAGGAGGCGAGCCAAATGCGGTCCGACGCGAGGGTACGCTGCCCACGGAAGAACTGCTCGCACTGGTTGAGCCAGTTGAGGGGGTCCTCCGAGCCGTCGTAGGTGGCGAACTCGAGCTTGGCGTAGCGTGGAGGCGTCGGGGCGGCGCCGCCATGGACGTAAGGCTCCGCGCGGGCTCCACTGCAGCTCCACTGCAGCCACGGCAGGGGCGCGGGCGGTTGAGGCTGCAGTGGCGCGATCGGGAACGCCGGAATCCATGGCGGACCGGTGACGGCGGCCGGCTGCGGCGGTGTAGGCGGCCCCTGGGAGCCGATCAGGAAGAGCCTGATCCCTTGGACGGCGGTGACGAGGTCGTTGATGACCCCGCTCATCTGCTCGGGCGTGTAGACGACGGCGGTCGACGCGGGGGCGGACGTGGTGGGGAGGAGCGGTCCGGGTGGCAGCGACGTGAGCGCCCCCGAGGTTGTCGTCGACGGCGGCGCGGAGGTCCCGGGCACGGGAGCGACGGTGGTGGAGGGCGGTGAAGACGACATGATCGAACGAGAGCAAGCTGATACCAAATTGGTAGAATCAACTACTCTACCAGGCCTAGGGCGGAGGTTGTAGGGGAAGGAGGGAGCTGCGTGAGAGCGGAGGCGAGGGCGCCGGCGAGTCGGCGCCGTCGCGAGAGCTGGAAGAGGCGGCGGCTAGAGGAGGGGGCGGCGGCTAGGGTTGAGAGACCGACTCCTTTGGGAGTCGGCAATAAAGATTATGTTTATTGCTTGTCCTTTCCTGTTCGATTACAACTCCTATATATAATGGAAATAAGATAATTGGGCTAAGCCCCTAACTAAGCCGGCCCATGGGGCCTCCTCCGGTTATACACTAAACCGGTCATAACACAATACCAGTAGATATTTATAGTTCCTGACAATGAATTGTTGCTTGGTGGATGTACCGGTTGATTTTTCTTGAAACACGCAGTTGTAGCAAAATTATATGACATTCTACACATTGTAAGTAGTCCATCTGAATCTGCAATATGGCCCATGATCTGGCGGCTGTAGGGGTTCGAAAGCAGGTAGTCCGGTCGCTATGGCTGGAACCCTCGCTGCATGATGTCTCTGTTCTGGTGACCAGCACTTTTGCTGAGTCTGGGTTTTAATGGAATGTTGTGTTACGTCAAAAAAAAGGAGTCAGGGATAAACAAATCTAGAACGTCGCGGAACGGCCACAGGTTTTATGGACCCAAACAGTTGGCCAACATTAACATAGTTGTTGTCCGCCTAAAGGAAGCATCCATAAAATGATTCGATGAAAGATAATTCAAAACTATTAACAATATGCTTTTAAAAATAATGTTATTGATAAATCTTTTGCCCGTAGTTGTTTTCACCATGACCTTTTTTTTCCAGTACTGCTAAGCTTAAAGGAAAGCTATGAAGAAGCTCTTCAGAGGAAGGATGTCAAAGCTATTGTTGTTACAGGTACTTGTCAGTTCATTTTATAGGCAATAATGCAATATACATGACACTGTTGGAGGCACTGGCCCTACCCACCTTCTCTTTGTCCGGACATGCTGTTTCCAGTCTTGTGCATTTGAAGAGAAAGCTACTATTTGTTCAAGTGAGAAATACTGTTTCTTATCTCAAGCCTTTCATAGGGAAAGGAGGAAAATTTTCTGGAGGATTCGATATTAGTTCCTTTGGTAATCTTCACAGTGGAGAAAGTATGTTGTACTCATCTATCGTGCTATGTTGTTTGACAAGTGTTTTATCTATTCCACAAATCTCATCATATTTTTCTAACAGTTGAGCAGCCAAAGGTTGGCTACATATCAATAGATATTATTACTGAAACTCTGGAAGGTATATGATTTATCCGCCTTCTCTCTTGATTCATTAACGCTATTCTGTTAAATAATTGTTGTTGAGTATTCCATTAATTATTGTGTCAAACAGGAGCAACAAAGCCATCGGTGGCTGCAATTGATGGTCTTGCTCTTGGTGGAGGATTGGAAGTTGCCATGGTACTTTGCTTCTTTAACCTTGCCAAAATCATTTAAAATAAGAGGTGTTAGCTTATATGAAAATTGTTGAATGTTGTATTAGGCATGCCATGCACGTATTTCGACTCCCACTGCTCAATTAGGTCTTCCAGAACTTCAACTTGGAATAATTCCAGGATTTGGAGGTAAAATTTCATATTCTATCTCTCATTTATGTTACATTTCTTTATGTCATAGGTACTAGAAATAATTCATTGTTGGGATCCTTCTATACATAAAGTGAAGTTGCCCACAAACCATGCACTTTCCTGTTAGTTTTGTAGCACTGAAACCAGGAGTGTGGACTTTTGGAGCTCAAGCTCCATGTAGCTTGTTAGTTTGAAAAATTTGAAAACCTTGTTTTAAAGTTTCAAAAAAATCTGAACAAAATTCTTGATGTACCTTGAGATGTGTCCTACAAGTGTGTAAAATATAAATATGAAATCCCTTAATACTTTGGGCTACACAAAAAGTGCAGATCTTAGTATAGTGAACAGTCCACATTTTCAAACTCTCAACATTTGTCCGAACTTGTCATTTTTGTGTGGCCCAAAGTATAAGGTAGCATTGAGATTTTACACGATTATAGAATACATCCTTGTGTACATTCAGTTTTTTTTTTCAAAATTTTCTGAAACTTGTAAATGCCGTTTTGGTTTTTTTTTAAAGAAGCTTCAAGGAGCTCGAGCTCCAAAGAGATTTTAATGTCATGTTTGTGTGTGTTTTTTTAACATCCATAAATATAAGTTAAGCAACATTTGTACGATTGTTCACGACCAATTCTGACACACAGGAAGGAACTGCGTCATGCAACACACCTCCAGACTGTTCCTTTGACAAAATTTAGCAATAGCGTGAGCACCCCCATTAGCATCTTGACAAGAATATGGAATACCCAATACCAGTCGGGAAGCCTAAACTGACTCAGTCAGCTGGGTAGCCCCGCGGCCAGTCAGGCCGCTACATAGGTGCGGGCTCCGTACTGGGCCATGTGTCCAAGCAGGGGCCACTACGGAGGAACTCCAAGGCGGGCATCATACCAGGACGTGGGCAGGTAGCCAAAGGCAACCTGCCCCACCTTGGCTTGCCTACGCCTGGGTAGGTGATCAAGACAGACTGACAACACTGGGCTTGGTCACGCCCAGAAGAGACGCGCTAATCTCAAGCCCAGTACATCGCAGGCCTTGTCCCGCACAATCAGGGGAATGACGCCCTGCGCGGCGCCAGGAGTGACGACCCGCACGCCTCCAACAGTGTCAGGACGCGCCATCATGACACTTGCAACAGTGTCACCCTGCTACTTCTAGTCTCCTCATAGTAGTACGGGAAATTGTAGCTCCATCGTGCCATGGCTATGAAGCCAGCAGAGTGCCTCCCATATAGACAAGCCCTCTCTACTCTAAGAGGGTAAGACATTCTCATTGTATTCCACCTTAGACAGGGCAAGCAGGAGAGCTCTGGCTGAGTTCTTCCTTGCTTGAGCATACCTTACGCAAATCAAACACACCACAGGAGTAGGGTTGTTACAGGCGATCACCTGGGGCCCAGGCCTGCTCACATTCTTGCGTCTTGTGTGTGCTAACCCATCGGATCTTGGCCTCATACCTACCTACAAATTTATTGCTGAAATCAAAACCCCAACACAGCCTGCTTAATCTTCACCAAGTTTACAATTTGAAGACACCACATAAGTCCAAGAGGCTCCTTTCAATTGGAGAAAGGTAGCCTATCCATTGTTGGTGCACAGAGATGATGCACATAGAGGCAAGATTATCAGAAGGCCCAAATCAAGTTCCAACCGAAGACCCTTTAAACAGGCATGGGCTCAACTTCCGACACACTCAAGCATGTGGTCATAAATTCCCAGGTCGGCATGACCACTTCGCTACCTTAGTCGCGAACAAAACCCCATCACTTGCAGAATCCAGCAACACATCGTCAAATCGTGCATCAGCATTTACCTTCGTCCAACCCAACAGCAGGGATTCCATCTTCTTGACCAATGGTCCCAAAGCTTTATGATTAGTGATCCCCTCCCCATGGATATAACAAACAAGGAGCCTTTCATTTGGCGCCAGTAGAATACCTGTCATGCATTGACAAACTGAAGAAAGGAACATAGCTCACAAGAAATAGAACCGATGCTGCAATTGAAGCCTTCCCATTACCAAAAATTAACCATAAGTACATGTGTTTTTATGCATCAATAAATTGAGGAACCAATCTGGACCACAACTAAAAAAAATCCTCCCCTGGAAGCTCCCAAGCTAAACTAAGCATGCACCCGAGCGCGGGAGACTTTGCACAATTGATCAAAGCATGGAAACCACCCCCCCCCCCCCCCCCCTTTCAGTACCACTGATACTACAAGTTGATTGTACAATAAGCTGTCTCTTGCCTCTGTTAGATGCACCACGAGACTCTATGTGACCACTTCCCAAGCAAACACTTCAATCTTCTGAGGAACATTAGTCAGCCAGCTTGTAGTACACAATTTTCTATCTCCATTGGCCGCCCACTGTTTCTGCCCAGGATCATGAGGTCATCTCTTGACATATTGTTGTGTAAAAAGACTGGCTTGTAGGTGCTACTTACAGTAAAACAACAGAACTTCTCATAACCAAGTCGCATCATGAATGCTTTGTTTTTTATCACTGTTGATTATAGAAGGATATAAACTCTACTGTTGCTTTTTACTCTTTCTGTCATATGCTTAAGTTCAATATGAAGTGGATGATAAGCTCTTTGGTATTTTCCATGTGATTGATCCCTATGCATAATTTCTAGGAACGCAGCGGCTCCCACGTCTTGTTGGACTGACAAAGTCACTTGAAATGATGCTGGTAAGTACTGCTCTGGAGCCTATGGTGTTCTTTCTGTGACTTTCCTGGTTTCATTCAACTACTTCAGTTAATAAAATAACCCATTTGCATCAGCTTTCCAAGCCTGTTAAGGGTGAAGAGGCACACCAACTGGGTCTTGTTGATTCCTTAGTTTCTCCTAATGATTTGGTGAATGCTGCTCGTTGTTGGGCTTTGGATATCTGTGAACTGAAAAGGCCATGGATCAAAAGCCTTTACAAGACTGACAAACTAGAATCCCTTGGTGAGGCTAGGGAGATTCTCAACTTTGCAAGGGCTCAAGCTCGAAAGCAGGCTGCAAACCTTGAGCACCCACTTGTTTGTATTGATGTCATTGAAGAAGGTATAGTTTCAGGACCTCGAGCTGGACTCTGGAAGGTACTTGATGCTACTTATGTTCTTACTGCTACTTTTACTTGCTTTCCTGTCGTAATCAGATTTACAGAATTTTGGATTCACTTCCTTAATGTAAACGCAGGAAGCAAATGCATTCCAGTCCCTTCTTTTCTCAGATACATGTAAAAGATTACTTCATGTATTCTTCTCTCAGCGTGCGACATCAAAGGTATGCGAGACATCTTCTTAATTGTTACTATGGAATCACACCATGTCATAATCCTCTAAAAATATGTGACAGGTTCCTGGTGCTACAGACTTGGGGTTGATGCCTAGGAAAATAACGAAAGTCGCCATTCTAGGTGGTGGACTTATGGGTTCTGGAATTGCTACTGCAATGATACTAAGTAACTATCCTGTGCTACTCAAAGAAGTAAATGAGAAATTTCTGAATGCTGGAATTGACAGGATTAAAGGTAGAAACAGGATTAAGCCTTGTCATACCCTTTTTACTTTCCTGCGAATCTCTTACATTGCATCTGTGCAACAGAATAGAAAATGATCTCACTAGTACTCTTCACCAGCCAATTTGCAGAGTCGAGTAAGGAAAGGAAAAATGACAGAGGAGAGATATGAGAAGACTCTATCTCTTGTCACTGGTACCCTTGGTTATGAAAAGTTCAAAGAAGTGGACTTAGTTATCGAGGCAAGCCATAGCTCTTTCTAATATACCAGAATTACCGTTTGTTTGGTCAGCCCAGTTGTGCTTAATTCAGTCATTTCTCACAATTTTCAGGCTGTTATTGAGAACGTGAAGTTGAAGCAGCAAATATTTGCGGACTTGGAGAAGTACTGCCCTTCACATTGCATCCTTGCTACAAACACATCTACCATTGATCTTAATCTAATTGGAGAGAAAACAAAGTCCCAAGATCGTATAGTTGGTGCACACTTCTTTAGGTAACAGTGTATTTTGATGCACAACAATTCTGGATGTACATGCATTAACTGATTGCACTATGCAGCCCTGCGCACATAATGCCACTTCTGGAAATAGTTCGTACCCAGCACACCTCTGCACAGGTTGTTGTTGACTTGCTGGATGTTGGGAAGAGGATCAAGAAGACGCCAATAGTGGTCGGAAATTGTACTGGTTTTGCAGTCAACAGGATGTTCTTTCCTTATACCCAGTCAGCACTCCTGTTTGTTGATTATGGTATGGATGTTTACAAGATCGACCATGCATGTACCAAATTTGGAATGCCCATGGGCCCATTCAGGTCAGATATAATTATGTTATGTTTTCCTGAATATATATATATATATATATAGGAAAATGAGATGGTCTTTGAGTTATGTCGGATGGACTCACTCTAGCTGCCAATTATTGTATGTATATGCAGACTTGCAGATCTTGTTGGTTTTGGTGTTGCTGTGGCGACTGGTATGCAGTACCTTGAAAATTTCCCAGAGAGAGTCTACAAGTCGATGCTGATTCCTCTTATGATGGAGGACAAAAGGGCAGGTAAAAAACCAAACTGCACTAGTATATCATGCCTATTTGTTCTTTTGTGGTTAATGTTTTGTACTGATTTCCGAAATATGTTACCACAATTGATCAATCATCCTTCATACAGGTGAAGCCACTCGGAAGGGGTTTTACAAGTATGAGGATAAGAGGAAGGCAACTCCTGATCCTGAAATTATGACGTATATTCAGAAATCTAGGAGCATGGCAGGAGTCACCCCAGACCCTGAGGTTTGGTTCTTCCATTTATTTTTGGTTAACTCTGTTGTATTTTCCTAGAGAATTCCGCAGCTTTTCCATGAAAGCATGTGCATTAATACAATGACTAACAGTTCATGGTTGGTACATTTGTTTTTCTAATCTGCTCTTGTGGTTCTAGCAATTAAGAAGGGGATACTAGAAATTTCAAACTATTTTTATTTCATTTTTATAACTACGTTGATGTTTATGTTTGAATTATGGTTGCCAGTTGTGGAAGCAAAAAAAAGTTACAAATGAATTTGTAGTATCTCCTGGATTAGATGAACACTTATATTAGTTCTGTTGTACATTGCATGGATGGTTATAGTGGTAAAAGTATCCAGACTAAATTGACAAGATCCTTGTAGTGGTTAATGTTATATTTCTTGCAAAGGAAATAAGTTGGCCTCTAGTGCTAAAACCTTTTGTACAAATATATCAGCTGATGAAGCTGACTGAGAAGGACATAGTTGAGATGGTGTTCTTCCCTGTCATAAACGAAGCATGCCGTGTCCTTGACGAGGGCATCGCAGTCAAGGCTTCCGACCTTGACATTGCCTCAATCTTCGGCATGGGTTTCCCACCTTACAGGTCCGTCTTAAGATACTTGGTTGAATTTTGGCTCTCATTGAGAACCTTACAGGAGATTCACTAACAACTAGTTATCTGTCGATTGATGCAACCAACCAGGGGAGGTGTTATGTTGTGGGGAGATTCCATTGGTGCAAAGTACATCCATGACAAGTTACAGGAGTGGGCGAAGCGGTACGGCAGCTTCTTCGAGCCTTGCTCCTACCTTGCTGAAAGAGCAGCAAAAGGGATTCCGCTGGTGAGGATGCCATTTTGTTTCAGCTGAAACTTTAGTTACACATGTTTTAGAAGTACTATTTGTTTCACCCAGAATGCAAACAAGTTCCCGTATATTAGATAACTGATTCTTCTTGTTCTGGTACCGTGTACTATTAGCACAATTATCCACCTAGCATCTAAGCGGTACTAAAATTCCATTTGCAGAGTGCACCATCAAATCAAGTCAAGGCTCGGCTATAGAGGATTCACCCAGCATTTCTGTCAGCTGAAGGAATTATGTTATACCCGAGTAATAAATGCGCAATTGAAGGCGGTGTTTAGTGGGAGAAGCTGAATAATAACACACGAGCTTTATATTAGCACAGGAAATCGTAATCACGGTTGGACCCTTGAAGAAGTTTTATGTTATCTGTACAATGATTCCCAGAGTTCTGAAGCCAGTGTAATGGTGTTCCGACAATTTCACTGTTAAGTACTGTACATGACACCTGAAAACTGCAACGACAAAAATACACAAAATATGGGGAAATCTCAACCGTTGTGGTAGATATTATTTTCATAGAAACATTTGCACAAAGCAACTTGTCTCGGCACAAAACTTTTGCTCTTGCTGCCTCCTCCTAACCTGCCCAGTATATGCTTCCCCATGTCTGAACAGGAAAAGAAATCACGGGTAGGGATGGGAGGCTCACCTGAATGCTAACCTGCCCTCAAAAAACCTTTTTTTAGGGAAAGCCACAACGACAAGTCGACAACTTTACTAAATAGCAAACAGTTTATATCGTTCGCCAAATGGCCAATAAGAAAATCAGGCGGATCCTCATGCCAAACAATCCACTGAGGTCTCTCTAAATTATGTGACACGCCGTTGCTTTCCTAGGGCAATGAACAAATTTAACACTAGCAAAACCCTTAAGCTAAAAAGGAGCATTCTTCATATATTGCAGCAGCAACGCCCACCGAATTGCCTCCATTACGCATAGTTTCAATGACCTCCATGCAGTCAGAGTTGATCAGGAGTTTGTTGCATTCTGCTTGACCAGCAAGGATTAGACCATCTCGTAGATCAGCCCTAGCTTCGGCACTTGCTGCATTGCCAATGTGAGGAATACCACAGCATGATCCAACGATGAACACCCCGTGATCGTCGTGTAGAAAATGCCGCATCAATGTTGAGTAATGAAAGCGCCCATTTTCTACAAAAGTTTAACAAAACCTTCAGGAGGTTTTTCCCAACATGATGCCTTATACCCGAGTTCCTTTTGCAAGATCTGAAGAAATTGAAGACTAGTTGTAGAATTGCATGGGAGCTTCTCGACGGCTTCTGCACTGGTTCTTCGTGTGCAATTCTCCTCTCCCACCACATGTACCAACAAGTTGTAGTGGTTAGTTATTTGAGTCCCAGATCAGTGACCCCGGGGACTCCGGCGTCATTGGTTCTCAGGATTGTTTCAAGCACTGCTGAGCCTTCCCCGTCTGAATAGCAATGCTTCTTCGATAATTGGTAGTATTCCAAGGTTCTCCTAGATTTCATTGACTCGGGAACATTAAAAAAAGGTGTTGTGTATCCTCGCTATGGATTTTGCTTACTGGGCACACACTACTTTGGATAATATATTTGTTGGCAAGAACACAATTGCATGCGATGGTCCCATGCAGCAGCCTCCATGAAAAGATTCTAATTTTCGCTGAGACCTTTAATTTCCATACTTGGGACCATACTGGGTTAATTTCCGCTGTCCCAATACTATTCGTTCAAATCATTTTACGACCATGTTGATGATCCCATTCCACGAAATAGGCTGAACGTAAGATACCGTTCTTAGTAAAGTTCCAAGAAACAAAGGCTTCCATCATATAACGACAGCAAGAGAATATTTTTAGAATCTGATTGACATCCACTGATAGAAAAAATTAAGCGCAATAAAGTCTCATCCCAAGTTCTTGTGGCTAGTCATAGTGAGGAGTAACATAAGGTAGTAACATGCATATATGTTACTACTCTATGTTACTATCTTTATAGTGGGTAGTATCATAGTTCTAGTAACATAAAATACCATATTTATTACTTTGTAGAGTCATTTTGCATTGAAATGTGTGATGTGATGGTAACCTAGCTAGTTACCACTACACTTTTTTTTAATATGTCATGTCATCAAAATGCTTAATTGGCATTGCATGTTGTTGATGTTACTATCTATGTTACTCCCCACTATGAGTAGTCTAACTTTCACCAAGCAAACCAATGCATATGGTTCCGAACATCATTATTTCCCCACCAGTAATGGGTCATAGCATTTATGATCCCTTCAATTACTTGTTTGGGAAGCTTGGACACTAACATGGCATACGCCGAGATGGCTTGGGCCATCGCTTTAAGCAACAACTCTTTCCCACGATAAGATAACAGTTTCTCTTTGTAACCCTATTACCTTTGACAAAAAGATCCTATCGATAAGATGAGCAAAACAATCTGATCTGTCCACTTCAACCTGGGCAAGGAAAAAAATAGCGCGCTATTTCAAAATAGCGCGGCCCTTCTCCAGACGCTATGCAAGTTATAGCATGCTAATAACGTGCAAAAATATTTTTTAAAATAGCATTTTGAAAAATTGATATGATATACCTTGTATATTAATTATTTTAGCAGCTAAATTTATTTCCGAACTAATACATGCATAACAAATTATAGTGTGGAGGCCAAATGATACAGTCGAGATCACAATGATCACCAAATTTGAAATAATAGAGTCCAAATAACAAAGGGGTGGCCGGTCAAGTTGGGGCGATGGCCGGGTGAGTCAGGCGGAAGCGGAGACGGCCGGCGTCAAGTCGAGCTCCTCTAGTCAGGGACGGGCAGAGCTCAGTCAGATGAGCGCTATAGCAGCGCCGCCACCATCGTGTGAAGAATTAGGGATTGGGGGAATGGGTAGGTTACGACCTGAGGCTGGGTTGGAGGAGTATTGACTCGTGCCGCCGTTGTAGGCTCAATGCTGGAATAGGCTGAATGGTCGTGGTTGCCGCTATTCTCTTATTTTATTTTAACAACGCTATAGCGTTACTCAAAATAGCGTGTTTAGCGTGCTAAAAACGCATCTAGATCCATAGCGTGCTAAATTTGCATAACGTCACGTTCACCTTCTAGATATGCTATAGCGGCGCTATAACGCTGTTTTAGTGCGCTATTTTTTTTGTTCAACCTGGATAGGCAGCCTTATGTACTTGTCTATAATTGCCTCAGTTAAAATATTTAACTCCAAACATACACCTTGGAGTTGCCGGTGATTTGGGGTTTTCTCAGATGCGGAAGATGAATGGGAAAAGATATGATAGTGGTCGCCGATGGGGAATAATTGAGTGGTCGCCGAGTGGGAGTATTACTAGGAACGGTCAAGTGGAAATCAACGACGCGCAAAGCACGTCATTGAAACGTTCGTTAACTGCTCGTCTTTCTATAATACTAAATATACATAAAACGGCTACTAAGCAAAAACATATATGTGTACGTGCCCAAAATAATCCATGGAACCACCGGCATGATGATGGAAAAAATTCTATTTTGGTAGAAAATAAATCAGTACAATTACTATATCTATAACAATGTTGAGAAATTCACATAAACTAACCCAACAACAATATTTTGGAAGGTGGTACAAAACAAGCCGTTACTAGCACTATAGAGTCTTTTTAGATTTTTTTTTGTTCAAATGAGATGACATCAACAATAAAAGATGAAAGCCTATACACACATATAAAATCCAATGAAAGACTAATTCGTCGTGTGGGATGCATTGAAGGGGCATGGGGTATACAATTTCACGCGGCAGGAACCCTTCATTTTTTGGGCATCTATAGGTCTAATATTAATTCCAGGGGATGTGTAAAAGTATTAACCAACTGATGCATGCAAAATTCATGCATGAACTTTGTAGTTTATTGATTCATATTCCAACATATACCGAGGATTCGGCTATTCGAATAGATTTACACTCTGCAGAGGTTATACACTTTACCCACAAGATTCGATAAATCCAGCCGGGATCCACCATGGACCGTCATACACAAGTATGTGGGGTTCAGATAATCGAACAAAGCTTCCATCTATCTACCTTAGTACGGGTGCCTACCCTGTGGAGTATACCTCCCCGGCAAACCCTGGCAGCCTACCTTCCTTTTCTCGAGTGTAGCTCCAGTGCCACGGTGGCAGAACCCAAGTGTCTTCCAGACGGGTAGCCTATTGGCGGGCCCGCTACACTATTGCCCACCTCTTGTGACAACCCGGATTCATGGGCTCAACGGCCCCTATATAGTTATGAGGCTCCCCGCACTAAAGCAAACAAACTTCAGGCTAAGCCCCGTCCCATACCAGGGTAATGTGGTTGCACGGGTTAATTGTCACTGGGGTAGACCCTAGTGATCACCAATGTCATTTTTGAAAACTCCTGCCTCCAACTCCGAGATAAACATCCCCACCTTATTTTCAAACTCATTTTTGAAATCCATAAATGGAATAGCACTCCATTCCAAGGTTTTCGAAATCATTTTTCCAAGGACCCATTTGAGTGCTCCAGACCTAGAGTTTTTGCTCCACTACAAAGTTTTCCAAATACCATGATGCTAACCATCATGCCACTAACCCAGGGGATAAGTAGGTGTCAAGAGGGTGTCATCCCTAAGGATGATAACAGTAGACTCGTGGAGCCAAGTCACCAATAATTGCTATAGAGGTAATAGCAATATTTAAAACATGTATTTTCATAAACATTTATAAGACATGCAATAAGTAAAACTAGGTGACGAGGGTTAACTCGACAAATGTCCTAGATGAAGGACTTAGGATCGGGGGAATAGGGCGTCGGATGAACTCGAAGGTAAAATCAGTCAAACAAGGTGTGTATCGAGAGTAAACGTGGTGGTCGACTTGGCTTACTTTCAATCTGTCCCTGACCGGCCTCTCCTGGCCCCTATATATAGGTGCCTTGGTCTCAAGGAACCGGAGCGGTCTGATACATACTACAACATCGGTATACGACATGAACTCGTATTTCGACTATAATTATACTTGGGCCTAGCTTAACGGGCCTCAGGGGTACTCAAGTAATGGGCTCTATTATCTATACCCTTGTCAGTAGCCCCCGAGATTCTACCATAATTGTAGATTCGGGTTGAATCTTAGATCTTCATATCTTTGACTTGATCAATCTTTCGACTTCTTCTTCTCCCTGTATTAAAAAATAAACAACTTTCATTATATTATCTTGCAAGGGGTTTTGGTGAACAAGCCTGACAGCTTTGACGGATCAAGATGCCAGTTAACTGCCGGAGCAGATACTTGTCACCTACTTCAAACTCAATCCCCTTGGACTTGAATCTGGGAAACTGGTCAAACCCATTCTTTTGCCGCATTTAGGACTTACAAAGAACAAGTTCCAGTGGTTCTCAGGGTACCCAGTGCGTCCACCAGGATTTTCTTCGCATCGTAGACACGGAAAGTTACTAGCAGAGCGCATCTAGGTGCGTATACCAGGCCACACAGGATGGATCCTGGGGTCTTACCTTCACGATATGTTTCAATCATGGCATTCGAGTTTTGTCGCGATTACGCAACCCGAGAATCATATCTTGCAGTCTTTTTAGCCTTGTTTGACTGTTTCAGTTCTGAAAATCTTCGGGTTGTCCAACCTTGATTAATATGAATTCCCTCCCGGTGGTAGTAATTTCACTACACAAGTCTTCTTCCGCCTTCTTTACTTTTCTTGGAATTAAGAATTTTGTCGGGTGCGCGACCAACGCTCCCGATGGGAGTAGCCCCCGAGGCTATAGTCGAAAAAATGTTTCAAGTATAGGCTCAAGTAGTTTTTGCTTCTTTCATCCTTTGCGTAGCTGCATGTTTTTTGCTTACTAATATCGTCGGGTGCGCGCCCAGCCCTCCCGATGGTAGTAGCCCCCGAGGCTATAGTCGAAGATATTTTCGGATATAGACTCAAAAGCAAGTGTTCGTTCACTGGTGCCCTTCATTTCTTGTTGGATATTTGTCGGGTACCCTGATCAGCACCGATTAGTAGAGTAGTACTCGCGGCTACTACTGAATTTCATGTGAATAACCATGATCGTCGAGTCGTAACCTGATGTCTTATTTGACTGGGCGCTGGCCGTTTCTCATGGGCAGCGCAGTAATTTTACAGTTTCTCATGGGCAGTAGTGGGCTACCGCTTCCGCTTCTTGCACCACGTCTTAGCCCATGTTCCTTCGTCAGGAAGCTTTATAATGGGGAGAGTGGGGTTTTCACTGTTTACCAGTTCCTTGTTCTTCTGCCGCCACCATTGCTGCATCTCCCTTGCGCTTCTGAGCTTCTTCGCAGCCCCCGAGCATAGTTCTTGCAGATGCCCGTCAAGAGAGTCGCGCACAAGGACCAGATGTCGAAGAAGAGAAGCGCTAACGCAGCGACCAGCTGGGTGCCCTCGGAGTTCGAACAAGCCGATCTGACCAAGGCCCAGAAAGAGGGATTCCTCGTCGGAGGGGAGCAAGTCATCTTCCCCAGCACCGAATGCATCCCCAAGCCCCCGAGCGGCTATCGGGTGATGTTCCTCGCCTTCCTTTTGCGTGGTCTATCTCTTCCTGCCCACGAATTTCTCCGAGGCCTCCTCTTTGTTTACGGCGTGTAGCTTCACCAGCTCACGCCAAATTCTATCTTGCATATCGCCTGTTTTATTACTCTTTGTGAGTCTTTCTTGGGGATCGAACCCCATTGGGATCTCTGGAAGTTTCTTTTCCGTCTTCGTCCTAGTGTCTCTTTATCGAAGAGCCCTGAGCTGGGCGGGGCTGTTGTGTCTGTCCGCGCTGAGGCACATTATCTTGAATTTAACATGGCTGTCTCGGTGCAAGGTTGGAGGAAGAAATGGTTCTACATCAAAGACCAGAAAACTTCTTCCTCTGACCACTACGGCATTGCTCCCTTTGATGCCAACAAAGATCTGATGAAATTGTCATCGTGGGATTCTCCTCCCATGGAAGCTAAAACTGAAGATATCAAGCCCTTGCTGGCTCGTATCCAAAGTCTGAAGAGCGCAACTGGAGGTGCACTGTTGGGGACGCAACTCATGGCGTTCTTTCTGCAGAGGCGCATTCAGCCTCTCCAACATCGTATTTCCAAGCTGTGGTCATACTCTGGCTCGGAGAACCCTTCTCGAGTGTCCAAAGAGGACATAGATAAAAAGGATCTCGACAAACGAGTGAGAGCTTTGACCACTCTCACAAAGGAGGACGAGATCCCAGCATTGGCAGCTGATTTCTTCGACTCCACTCATCCCTTGCCTACGGTATGTGCTTTGTAAATTATCAACTTCTTTTTTCTTCGCCTTCTTGTATTTTGTTGCTGCTGTTGCTAATAGTTTTGCGACTTACTCTTGTGCAGGGCCACCAATTTTTAGTTTCCTATCCTCCTCTTCCAGAGGAGGGGACCATTCAGGCTGATCCTATTTCTGCTGCTTCTGAAGCCCCCGAGACTGATGAAGGCCTGGACGGAGATGATGCCGAAGTTTCTCTAGAAGAAAGCAGCTCCACTTCGTCGCCTCCCCCTACAAATTCGGAAGAACCTAGCCTTGATAAGAAGAGGAAGCGTCTCGGCGAGCTTCTTTCTTCGAGTACCTCTGTTCCAAGAGATGCGCCCGGGGAGCCTTCTGCTCCCAACCCTTCTGAAGTTGAAATTTTCGATGCTTTGGACTCGTGAGTTTTGCTGACTCAAGTATTTATCTTTATTCGCTCTCTCTCTCTCTTGACTCATGCAAAGTTTTTTGCTTTTTGTTCCCTTCCCAGTGACGACGATGATCCGAAGAGGGATGCTGCGACTGCTCCCCTCTTGGATACTTTGACTGTCTCTAAAACACCCTCTCAAGAGGCTGCTACGGTAGTTAAGTCACCAGAATCTCCTGCTAAGAAAGGTACCCCTGCTCGTGCTTCCAAACGTCTGAAGAAGGCAGCGGCGGTGGGCGCTTCCCTCGACACCCACCGACCAGTGGCTTCTCCTGATGATGTGAGTATTGCTTCTTATAGTCGGCTCTTTTATTGCTTGAACTTTTCTTCTCATGCCTAACTTTTGGCAGATTCTGATGAAAAAATTCCTCTCTCTTGGCACTGAGTGTGTCAAGTTTTTGAAGGCAGCTCGGGCCTCGCAGGGTATGCCTGTTTTTGTGTTAAGTCTTATACTTGTTCCCTTGTTTCTTGTGGTATTTTACTCCATTTCCTTTTCCTGCTTTGGCTTGTAGATGCTTTGACCGCAGCTAATGCTCGTATAGCGGCTCTGGAAGCCGAACTTACTGCCTCTAGAGAAGCTTGGGAAGGTGCCAATGCTGCCAAGGATACTGCTGAGAAGGCTACCAAGTTAGCGGAAACCAAGGCTAAGAAAGTTGAGAAGGCACTTGTCACTGCTGACCAGAAGCGTGTCCAGAGAGATCGAACAATAGCCGAACGTCTCGACAAAATTTTGGCTCTTGTTGGCGGTAAGCATCGCGTTGTTATTTTTTGCTTGTTTTGCTCGTGCTCCTAGTTGCTGATATTTGCTTGCTTTCTCTTGTCTTTGTCTTCTGTGTTGCAGCGGAGAAAGTTGGAGTATCTTTGGGACCTCGACAGCTGGATACCGAAGACCCTCTGCTAGCTGCGGTGGATTTGCTGGAGGCAAACTGGAAATTAATCCAGGAAGTTCTCCAGCTGACTCGCGGCATGCCGACGCGAATGTTTGTCGAGTTGTGGCCGAAGAAGAGGGCGGAGATGCCAGTCGATGACCTCAAGAAGCTTGCTGAGACCTTCGACACCGTTGAAGATCCTGTTCTTACGATGAAGAGCCGGTCGGTGAAGCGGGGTGTCGAAGGGGCGATTGCACTTGCTCAATCACACGGCGAGGAGGTGGACTGGGAGAAGGTTAGCTCTTCCTGTGCTCGTACTCTTTCAGAGCTGTTGGGTTTCTTTGAGAAGGCGAAGAAGTATGCGCCAGGCATTGCATCGATTATCACTCCTTCGGTGGCTTCTTCGACTTCCACGCCTATCTCTTTGACTCCTGCGGCAAGCGCTCCGATGCCTCCGCCGAGTGCCGGCACTGATTCTTCCACGCCTTCTACCGCCACTGAGCCTGCTGCTGAGGTGGCGTAGAATTAGCCTTTTCTTGTAATTTTCTTTCTTTTGAGTTAATGTAGCAAACTCGTTCATCTTTTGCCTGAGAGTCTGTCAGGGAAACTCTGTACTTCTTGTGAATATTTTGCTTTATGAAATGTTGCTCTTGATTATGATTCTGAGTTGTTTTCTCTTTTCTTCTTTTGCCTTCCAGCCTGTATGTCTTGGTGGATCGCTGAGTCATGGTCGCAACTCGCCACCCACCGATGTGTTCCGCTCTGGGGTTCATTCTCCTCCTCGTTCTCCTTGCCCGGTGCACTGAGTATTTGTCGAGGATTTAGGACCTCGAAGGTCGCTTATCCTTAATGAGGCGTCAAGCGAAAACTGCTATGGACCAAGCCGGCAAATCTTATGGCTTGATGAGGAAGGTGTCCGCACTTGAGGATAAAGTGTCGGATTTGGTGGCCCAAGTTATGCACCTGAAGGAGTGTGACTCCTTTCTTGTTGAGTTTATCGAGTCAGCTTGTGAACAGCTGAAGTGTAAGTTTTCTGCAGACCATCTCGAATTTCTTGCTGCTTCTCTTGTCTTTGTATTTTGATGAAATTGCGTCTTCCAGGTACTTTCTTACATCCCGCTGATGAAGACCGTCGAGTTGCCGAGCGAATCGCGGCTTTGGAAAGGGTATTGAAGGATACAAATTCTTTATGGGCTGACCCGCGGCGCTGCAGCGCTGTTGTTCTTCTACAGGATCGTGCTCAACCCATTGGGGAAGCTGTTGATGGTTGTCAAAGATCGTTGACAACCATGTACTCCGTTATGCTTCCTTGCAATCCTCCACCGGAAAATTTTAAGCAGCTACTCGATGCTTTTAGATCTAGTCAACGAATTCATCGTTTGATAGAGCTCAACTTAGTATCTGGTGCTAATTTTGCTCTTGGATGGATATGCAAGTGGCATCCAAGGCTGAACTATAGTTCCATGTCTCTAAGTTTTCCTCCAGGGTGCGTGAAGCTGCAAGTCCACATGGATGCCACGCTTCAACCGGCGAGGAGGATCATAGCTAGATTGCTTCGAGAGGATGCTAGATTTTTTCGCGAGTATCATTACTTGAACCCCCTTGCGGTAGATGATTCAGATCAACCAATGTTGTAGCGCTCTATTGTATATACGTTTTTGTGTGTGCAACGCGAGAGTTTTCATTTTCTGGGGCTGTTTGCCAGAAATTTTTGTTCTCAAGGCGCTTTATGTTTTGTGTGTTTGCCACAATTTCATTTGGGATTCGCAAGACTTGTAAACTCGAATAGGAGGAACTTTGTCTTTATTATGTTTTGAATGTAAGATACATGGGGTGTCCCAAGAGATCTGGCCAGTGACCTGTGTTTTGGATCTAGAGGACATTGCCCTAGGATAACTTGTGGCTTTAGTAGCCTTATTTTTCAACTCTACTCTTGTCGACTTGCTGTCTATGTTGCCGAAGTCTTTTTCTCTTCTCCTGTAGCTTCCTCTGGGTCTGGCGGCTGTACCCGCAGTTTCTTCACCTCTGGCTCCGCTGGATTTTCTTTGAGCTGTTTTGTGACACCTGTAGTCACGCTTGGCGCCTTGCCCTTGGGTTCTCCATAGTTGGCTACCATGCCAAAATTTTGTGCCAATTTGTGGAATTCCTTGTCGCATAGATCTGAGAGTTCGAAGCTTCCCTTTACTGTGATGATTCCGTTTGGTCCTGGCATCTTGAGTACCAGGTACGTATAGTGAGGCACTGCCATGAATTGCGAAAATGCGGGTCACCCGAGGATCGCGTGATATTGTGATGGCCAGTCCATGACTTCGAAGTCGAGCCTTTCTCTTCTGTAGTTTTGGTGATTACCGAAGCAGACGTTGAGTGCTATTCGACCCAATGGATAGTTAGCACTCCCTAGGACGATCCCGTGGAAGGAACAATCTGTTGGCTTCAGAAACTCTAATGATATGTGCATTGCCCGGAGTGTTTTTGCGTATATCAGATTTATTCCGCTCCCTGCATCCATGACTCTATCAACGTCGTATGTCCCGAATTTGAGCTTTGAGTACCAGAGGCGTGTTTCCCGGTAGAGGTACTATTATAGGGTGATCATCCCTGCTGAATTCTATGGGTTGCTTCGACCAGTGTAGATATTCCGTGGTTGCTGGAGGTGATGTTACTGCTAGGTTCACTTGTCGAGTTATACTCTTTTCCTCTTTGTTCGACTTTGGGACTGGTTGTATCATTGCTGTGATGTGCCCTTTGGATGGGACATATCCTCCATCATTGTCGTGTCCTTAGCTTGGCTGGTTTTGACCTTGAGAGGCTCCATTGTTTGCCCATTGAGCCGTTGTAGGTGCGTTGTTCGTGTTCCCTTCGTATCCTTGTCTCTTTGCTTCGGCTTGTTTGCTTACTGCTATCTCCTGGAGTTTCAAGAATGTTTTGCAGTCTTTCATTGCGTGTCTAGACACTCTTTTTCCATCGACAAAAGCGGAGTGTATATGGCATGGTCCGTTTAGCATATCATCTAGTGATGGGTTGTATTCTCGAGGTTCCCTTGACTGAAACCTTTTGCTGCTCCCATAGTCTTCTCTTCCGTAGCTGCGATATCCTAAGTTTCTACGGTCATCTCCTTGATAATTATTGTCTTTGTATCTGATACGTCTCCAACGTATCCATAATTTTTGATGCTCCATGCTTGTTTTTACACCATTTGCCTAATGTTTCGTTACACTTCGTGGCACTTTTATGCATTTTCCGGAACTAACCTATTAACAAGTCGCCACAGTGCTAGTTCCCTGTTTTCTGCTGTTTTTGTGTTTTAGAAAAGCTACACAGGAAATATTCTCGGAATTGGACGAAACAAGTTCCTGAAGTCTTATTTTTCCCGGAAGCTTCCAGAGATCCGAAGAGGAGACGGAGAGGGGCCACAGGCCATCCTCACACAAGGGCGGCGCGGCCCAGCCCCTGGCTGCGCCCCCTATGTGTGAGGATGCCTGGGTCCACTTCTGATGCTGCCCCTTCGCCTATAAAGACCACCCGATGGGAAAAACCTAAGTACCCGATCAATTTTCCAGAAACACATCACGATCCGCCGCCGTCATCGACCCGAGATCGGGAGGGTCCAGAAGCTCTTCCCGGCACCCTGCCGGAGAGGGGAATCACCACCGGAGGTCTTCTTCATCGCCATGCTTGCCTCCGGAGCGATGAGTGAGTAGTCTACCTTGGACTATGGGTCCATAGCAGTAGCTAGATGGTTGTCTCCTCCACCATGTGCTTCATGTTTAGATCTCATGAGCTGCCCTACATGATTGAGATCACCGTTATGTAATTCTACATGTTTGGTTTGTTGGGATCCGATGAATATTGGTGTTATGATTGAGTTGCTATACTGAAATATATCTTATGTTATCTCTATGTTGTTTATGATCTTGCATGCTCTCCGTTGTTAGTAGCTATCTTGGCCGAGTAGTTGCTAGTGACTCCAAGAGGGGGTATTTATGCTCGATAGTGGGTTCATGCCTCTATTTAACCTGGGGGAGTGACAGAAACCTCTAAGGTTGTAGATGTGCTACTGCTACTAGGGAGAAAACAACATTCATATGCTCAAGAGCATATGCTTTGTTTACATTACACACTTTGCTTAATGCAATTATCTGTTGTTCGCAACTTAATACTCATGGGGTGTTCGGACGATATCCCCGTGAGTGGATTATTAGTCATAGATGCAGTTGGATGGCGGTCTATGTATTTTGTTGTAATGCCCAGAGTAAATCGCATAGTGATCTTCTTGACATATCACATTTATCTTTATTCTATCAATTGCCCAACTATAATTTGTTTACCCAGCATGTGTTATTTATCTTATGGAGAGACACCGCTAGTGAATTGTGGACCCCGGTCCTATTTCCATCATATTGCTATCACCTGTTTACTTTACTCGCATACTTTCATTGTTTTCCACTCGATACGCTCATATCCTTTGTTTTCAGCAAACCGGTGAGATTGACAACCTCATCGTAAGTTGGGAACAAAGTACTTGGTTGTGTGTGTGCAGGTTCCGCGTTGCTACTGGCCGAAGACGAGTCAACAAGTGTCGTAAACGGCTCCCTTGTTGGAGTGCTATTAAGCCAATCCGCATCACCTTCAGTCATTTGTCTCTCCTCTCCAAGATCGACATACCTTGGTTTCTTAATTGAGGGAAAAACCTTGCTGCTATATTCATCACACCTTCCTCTTTGGGTTCCCAACGGGCTGGTCATTTACCACGCATCAAGCTCTTTTTCTGGCGCCGTTGCCGGGGAGGAAGTAGAAGACCTCTGCGAGGGGAGTTTTTCACACACACATCCTTTACTTTGTTATTGTTTTGCTTTACTTTATTTTATTTTACCTGCATCGTTTTTTATCAAAAACCCAAAAAAAATAGAATCCTTGGTAGTTGTTATTTCTTTACTTTAGTTCATCATGTTGTTCCCTAAGTACGTTCTGGAGGACCTCTCAGTAGGTAGTGGTTCAATTATTGGGAAAGATAACATTGAGGAGTTCTTTAATCACATTAGTATACATAAAGAAGTTGAGGAAAATTCTTTGGTTGAGCTTGATCCTAGTTATGAAGTTACTTCTGCTTATTTGGTTCACATGTTAGAAGCTAGGTTTGCTAGCCTTAATCCTTTTTTGCAATACATGTTCCTTAAGCTTCATGAAATTGAAGATCCTGAAAAGAAAGCTTTCATATTGGGAACTTTGCGCATAGAATTTAGAAATGTTGCCAATGAGGCTAGGAAAGTTTTTAAGATATTTAATAAGCTTGGCTCACCTGTAGCGGTTGTTGGTAGACCCAATGAAGATTCTAGAGTGCCAATACCTTGTAAACTTGTAGGAATTCATGATGCTTTGGAAAATAACTTTAGTTGGATTTGTCCTGAAAATCTTTTTGATGAAAGTAGTGCACCAAGGCGTGATTACAAGGGATACTCAAAAACTCATTTGGTTAGAATTCATTTCTTTGTTGACAAGATTTCTGCTGTTGATCTTAATGCTTCATCACTTGATGTTACTTGATTCGCAATTTTCTGCGCCTAGCTCAAAGGCGTTAAAGAAAAGCACTCTTGGGAGATAACCCAATATTTTTACATTCAGTTATTTTTCTTTTATTTGAGTCTTGGAAGTTATTACTACTGTAATGACCTCTACTTATCCTTTTTATTTCGTTTTTGTGCCAAGAGAAGCCTCTAATTTGAGCGAGGTAAGATTTGGGGATGTTGCTGTCCTGAAACAGTTTTCGGTGCTGCACCGTAAAAATTCGTGAAAATTCTCTGTATCTCTTTTGGACCTGCGATTTCTTGTGCATATGCCTCAGGTTATATCCAAACGTTCATTAGTTGAACACTTTTTGATTTGAGCAACAGAAAACCCCTTAAAAATTCGACCTTTGTCAGCTATTCTGTTTTGACAGATTTCTGCCAATATTTGTGTTTGCCGCTTTATCGCTTTCTTTGCGAGTTCTTTTGATCACGGAACTTTTGGGGAAGTTGCTACAGTAGTATATGCTATATATGTGGTGATCTTAGGTTGAAACCTGAAGCAAAAAGAGGTTGATTATATGTTATGCTACACTAATGTTGCTAATAGATTTGTGTTTAGTTTTGTGTGAAGGAAGTTTTCAAGTGTAGGGATTGGAGAATGATGAGATGAGTTGAAGAATGGACAAAAGCTCAAGCTTGGGGATGCCCATGCATCACCCCAAGAAATATCCAAGAAGTACAAGCGTCAAAGCTTGGGGATGCCCCGAGGCACCCCTTCTTCATCGGCAAAAATCAGGTCACCTTTCAAGACACTATATTTTTATTGCTTCATGCACTATGTGTTTTTCTTGGAGCATCAGTTGTTTTAGTTTTCTTTATTACTTTGTTTATTTGCTGCAATAAATGGTTGGACCCCAACAAATTTCTTTTGGAGAAGTTGCCTTGCTTTTCATTTACCAAGAACGCTCTAGTTTTCACTCTTATCAAAAACCGAGTGTTCTTCTTTTTCCGCTACTGCTTTTGGTTTTCATTTTCATCTTGATTTGCATTTAGATCTTCTTATATTTATTCATCAAGGTGTATTTTTGCCTCTGATCTTTATTGGTTTTCATCAAAAGAGGTGTTTATAAAAAGTTCGAATGGTGTTGGAAAAGAGAAAAAGCTTTATGCAAAAAAGTGGTACAAGAAGGACCTTGTGTAGACTGCGGCTTAGGCTTTTTCATGTCATGCTTGATACCTTATTGATAGTATGCTTAGTGGTTTTGCTGTAGCATGGCTTGTCTCAAATAACTGAGATTGCTTAATGAGTCTTTGAAAAAATCATGCGTTGTTTTTATCGTTTGGAAGCATTATTTTGGTTTTCTCCTTGATGCTTTATTTGGGTTGACTTGGCACATGCTCACACATGTTAGACTCATATAAAGTTGCCAATAGCCTCTATGATCATTTAGTTTTTAACTTTTGATGCCATCTTATGTTTCTTTTAATGTCGCTTTGTTGCTTTGCATGATTATGGCCATTATTGCTCTCTTAGTTGGTCGCTCCCAGTCTTTTGCTAGCCCTCACCTTGTACTGAGTATGAGCTCTACTCGTGCATCCAACTCCTAAAAAAACCAAGTTTGCCAAAGTGTCCACCATACATACCTACTAGCAATTTGCTATTCCAAGTAAATTTGACTTGCTTTTATTTTCTCTTCAATTAAACTCTTACCAGTGTTATGCGAAAATTGGTCAGTAAAGCTCTCACGAACCGAAAGGCACACTTTAATTTTTCCTGTTCTAAAAAATTGACATGGTGGTCTCTTATGTTGAGTTGTTATGCTTACAAGTTGTAAGTTGGGAACTAGCCCAGCCATGCAGTCATGGGCAAGCTTTCAACATTGCACTTCTCTTTTGAGTTGATATCATGATCTTTTGTTTATGGATGCCCGCGGTGTGAAATGAATTGGGAATCTTGCGGGGATCATGGAGTTTGTATATGTGTTAGGGAAATGCCCGGGCCGCCAATCTAAGCCACGCATAATTCATGGTGGAAATTTGCAGCATACCCATAGTGGACATTCGACGACGCATCTCAAAATAAAAAGCTAAACAAAAGGTAAATAAAAGAGATGTCGAGATGTTCATTGTCTGCTTGTCCTGTCATTTTGATGTGGGCTTGTTCCATGTCATCGGGCACGGAGGTACCCCGTTGGCGGTTCTCAATGATACGTGTATACTTACAATGACAAGAGCCTTGCTTGGGACTCTAAGTAAAGTAGCATGAGGTTTGGGTACTCGTATTCACGGGACGCGAGGTTTTCAACTTATGATTTGTCAAGCATATGCATCATAATTGTTCTCGCATTAACTTTAACCATTCAAGATGCTTATGATGGGGGCAATGAGAGCTCAAAGCTGGTAAGTAACATAATTTTTGAAGGTTATAAAACTTGCAATCACTGCTTCCCTCCACGAAGGGCCTTTCTTTTACTTTTATGTTGAGTCACCACCTTCTACCTTTATGCACCATTAAGAGAGCATAGTTGTCATTCTTAGTATAATGTGCATTGTCCCAAAGTTTTCATTGATTGATTCATATTGATTGGTTTCACTTGTTCTTAAATTACTTGTATCTAGTCGCCCTCTTAAACTTGAAGGTGTCCTATGCATTTATGTTTTGCTCTCTATGAAGGACAAGCTGAAAACCATTTGTATGTTTTTCCTTATGATTTGAACACACGTTTGATTTTCATTGTTTCATTTTAATGATCTTTTGTTTGTGTTCATTTTCATGTTTATAACATGGTTGCTAAGTTCTTATTGTCAAGATATATCTTTCATGCCCATGTTTTAAGTTCTTATGATCCCAGCTCACAAATGCTTACATATATGATCAAGATTGTGTAGGTGCATGTCAGCTCAAAAATTATTTCTTTTGTTATCACTTACCTACTCGAGGACGAGCAGGAGTAAAGCTTGGGGATGCTGATACATCTCCAACGTACCCATAATTTTTTATGCTCCATGCTTGTTTTTACACCATTTGCCTAATGTTTCATTACACTTCGTGGCACTTTTATGCATTTTCCAGAACTAACCTATTAACAAGTCGCCACAGTGCCAGTTCCCTCTTTTCTGCTGTTTTTGTGTTTCAGAAAAGCTACACAGGAAATATTCTCGGAATTGGACGAAACAAGTTCCTGAAGTCTTATTTTTCCTGGAAGCTTCCAGAGATCCGAAGAGGAGACGGAGAGGGGCCACAGGCCACCCTCACACAAGGGCGGTGCGGCCCACCCCTGGCCGCAACCCCCTATGTGTGAGGATGCCTGGGTCCACTTCTGACGATGCCCCTTCGCCTATAAAGACCCCCCGACGGGAAAAACCTAAGTACCCGATCAATTTTCCAGAAACACATCGCGATCCGCCGCCATCGTCGACCCGAGATTGGGAGGGTCCAGAAGCTCTTCCCGACACCCTGCTGGAGAGGGGAATCGCCATCGGAGGTCTTCTTCATCGCCATGCTTGCCTCTGGAGCGATGAGTGAGTAGTCTACCTTGGACTATGGGTCCATAGTAGTAGCTAGATGGTTGTCTCCTCCACCATGTGCTTCATGTTTAGATCTCATGAGCTGCCCTACATGATTGAGATCACCGTTATGTAATTCTACATGTTTGGTTTGTTGGGATCCGATGAATATTGGTGTTATGATTGAGTTGCTATACTGAAATATATCTTATGTTATCTCTATGTTGTTTATGATCTTGCATGCTCTCCGTTGTTAGTAGCTATCTTGGCCGAGTAGTTGCTAGTGACTCCAAGAGGGGGTATTTATGCTCGATAGTTGGTTCATGCCTCTATTTAACCTGGGGGAGTGACGGAAACCTCTAAGGTTGTAGATGTGCTATTGCTACTAGGGAGAAAACAACATTCATATGCTCAAGGGCATATGCTTTGTTTACATTACACACTTTGCTTATTGCAATTATCTGTTGTTCGCAACTTAATACTCATGGGGTGTTCGGACGATATTCCCGTGAGTGGATTATTAGTCATAGATGCAGTTGGATGGCGGTCTATGTATTTTGTTGTAATGCCCAGAGTAAATCGCATAGTGATCTTCTTGACATATCATGTTTATCTTTATTCTATCAATTGCCCAACTGTAATTTGTTTACCCAGCATGTGTTATTTATCTTATGGAGAGACACCGCTAGTGAACTGTGGACCCCGGTCCTATTTCCATCATATTGCTATCACCTATTTACTTTACTCGCACTGTTTACTTTACTCGCATACTTTCACTGTTTTCCACTCGATACGCTCATACCCCTTGTTTTAAGCAAACCGGTGAGATTGACAACCTCATCGTAAGTTGGGAACAAAGTACTTGGTTGTGTGTGTGCAAGTTCCGCGTTGCTACTGGCCGAAGACGAGTCAACAAGTGTCGTAAACGGCGCCCTTGTTGGAGTGCTATTAAGCCAGTCCGCATCACCTTCAGTCGTTTGTCTCTCCTCTCCAAGATCGACATACCTTGGTTTCTTAATTGAGGGAAAAATCTTGCTGCTATATTCATCACACCTTCCTCTTGGCGTTCCCAACGGGCTGGTCATTTACCACGCATCAGTATCCCGCAGCTACTTGGTTGTGGGAGCCGTAGTTGTCATAATTGCGGGATCTCCTCCTTTGGCCGCATTATCTGTTTCCCCTGTCGTCTTCTGGTGATCGTGTTCATTTGTTGCACGCATCTTCGCCATCTGCAAATCTGTTCGCTATATCCATTAGATTGGATACTGTCTTTGGCTTGATTCTACCCATCTCTTCGACTAGGTCTCCTCGTTGCAACCTGAGCGTGAAGGCGTCTATTGCTCTCTCATCTGAAACTTCCACTGTGGAATTCTTGATAATGCTCCACCTTTGGATATACGACCTTAGTGTCTCATTGCATTGTTGTACGCAGGCTTTGACTTCTTCTATCGACGCTGGCCACTTGTATGTTGACTTGAAGTTACTTGTGAATTGCTTTGTGAGTTCTTCCCAGCTTCCAATTGTTCCTCTTTCTAATTTGCTCAACCATGACCTTGCTGCGCCGGTGAGGTGTAATTGCAAACTTTGCATTGTTGTTTCCTTTGTTCCTCCTAGAATTTTTACTGCCTGTAAGTAATCCGAGAGCCATGATTGTGGCTCCTCAGATCCGTCATACTTTTGCTGGTCGTGGGGTAGTTTGAAACCCTTGGGTACTGGTGTGGTGCGAACTCTGTGAGTAAAGCACGACGCCCCCATCTCTTTTTTGTTGTCTTCATAGTCATATGCTTTGGTGGGAGTCCTGGATCTTCGGGTTCCTCCATGCTTTGGGCTTTTATGTTGCCTTGGCGATTGTGTTCTAGATCGTCGACTATCACTCCTATGCCGAGGACTATTGTGACGGCGTGGTGACCTTTGTTTATGCGTTCCTTTGTTGCGATGTGCCTCCTCCTCTTTTGCTGTCAATTTGTTGCCTACCATCCTTAAACCTTGCAGTGCTGCTCGGTGCATATGTTCCCTTGGGTCTCCTGGACTTGGCCGTGTTGTGTACAGATATGTTTGTGCTGCCACAAGCGCTGCTTCTGGCGTCTTTGGTATGATATTGCCTTGCTCGTCGACCGATAGGAAGGACGAGTCGAGGTTTTTGGAGAGGCTTGGCCTTTCTAAGTAATCAAGGTTTTCACACCTTGATCCATGCCGACGATGTCTTCTTTTGTTTGTGTACGATGCATCGCTGCGTGCTTTGTGAAAAGCTACGCTTGCTGCGATGGCTGAATCTTTTCTTTTTTGTATTTCACTTCTCTCTTTTGCTAGTTGCTTTGATTGCTGTCTTAAAACATAATGATACCCTAAAAGCATATTTTTGCTTGCATCTGTTTGTATTGGCACGCCGTGTTCTATGGCTGTTTTGATTATCCTCCACTCCTCGGCTGATAGTCGAACTTTTCCCTGCTTGCCAGAGAATCTGAGTTTCTCCTTCTGCTAGGTGATTTGATCATCTGTTTACGTTTGCTGGGTTCAGTACTGGATTGTTGTTTTCATCGAGTTCTTTTGAGTTGTCTCCTATAATTGCGAGTACTTGGTACCGGTTGTCAAACTTGCTATTGAAGCTTGAAAAGATTGATTCGTCATCCTCATGAAGCTCTAGTCCTGTCTTCCAGGTGTCTGTTGATTTGTCTGAAGTATCATCATGGCAGATCATGAGGTCTTCGAGTTGATCCTCTAAGTCGAGATTTTCCATGGTTTTGTCTACTTCTGTGATTTTTTCTCTCGCAATTTCTGTTGTTGCAAAGCAGACCGGCGAGTTTTCCTTGCTGGAAGAGCCCACTGATGATTCGGACATTGCAATTGTCTTGGCTTCGCTTGCCGATGGATCCGGTATCGCTGGATATGAAAGGCAAATTGAACCTAAAGATCCGACGTGAAAGTTTAAGCTTTCGATCGTCAGGTACATATCTTGATCCATGCTCTCGGATATTGGAGTGAAGTTTGACGGGTGAGGCTGAAAATCGACGGTTCCGAAGGATATCTGGTTTTCGTCGACTTCCGAACTGTTGTTGGCTAAAAGCGAAAAAGCCATCAAATTCATGATTCCAACGCCCAGCGTCCCCACGGTCGGTGCCAATTGACGAGGGTTAACTCGACAAATGTCCTAGATGAAGGACTTAGGATCGGGGGAATAGGGTGTCAGATGAACTCGAAGGTAAAATCAGTCAAACAAGGTGTGTATCGAGAGTAAACGTGGTGGTCGACTTGGCTTACTTTCAATCTATCCCTGACCGGCCTCTCCTGGCCCCTATATATAGGTGGCCAGGTCTCAAGGAACCATAGGGGCCAATACATATTACAACATCGGTATACAACATGAACTCGTATTTCGACTATAATTACACTTGGGCCTAGCTTAACGGGCCTCAGGGGTACTCAAGTAACGGGCTCTATTATCTATACCCTTGTCACTAGGATTATATATGCAATCGGATTAGATGGCTTGCCTTTAAAAGATTGTCCCTGCTCTTATTCTCCAAAACTGTCAAAGTGGTCCTTCTCTACTTCTTGAGCACCATCAAGCACTCATCTTCCTTTCCGGTGGCGTTCATTTCTAGCATCGCAAAATAAAAGGAAACACACAATCACTACACAAGCATTCATACAAAAACATTTTTCAAGCAAGCAAACACACAAACAGAGAGTGAAGGTGCTAACATTCAGGTCTACAATACCCTTATTTAGTTTCTTAGACAAATTAATTTATCAAGCTCAATTAGGGTTTGCTAGTATTAAAGAACTAGGTTAATCCCACAAAAATTCACCAAGCACAACCAGAGGTTTTCAAACACTCATTCAGGTGTATAACACTTGTGAGAAACCTAAGAAAAGGTTTCACTTCAAAAATAACTTATTATGCTATTTTTAAAGTATTAAACAAGTTATTAAAGCATTTTAAGCACTTAAAACACAAGCAAGTCTACAGGGATCATAAACATGCAAACCAGACATCAACGGATGGCTAACATAAAAAGGAACTCAGAAAAATTGGATTTGCAATTTTCTGAGTTACAGAGAATATCTAATGAATTTTCTAGTGATAAAAGTTATTGTTTTAGAGTTAATTCTATTAGAAATCCATACATGCTTAGAAAAATCTATCCTCTGGTCACTACGAAGTACTCACAATACAAGATCAGCGAAAATTGGTCTCACCCAAAAATACTTCACATAATAGGTTTTATAATGTACCAAACTCAGATTTGGTGCTTTATTACAAAAATCATAATTCTAAAATTACAAATCTATTTGCATGCAAGCTTGTGGCATTTGAAAGGTATTTTCAAACACTTTGCAACAAGATTTAATTTACCCCAATTGGGTTTATTTAACTCAATATATGGGTTTATTAGTGGAAAAGACACATCATGCAAGATTAAATGCCAGAAATAATCTAGAGATTATTTTGGCAAACCACTTTCTTTGAATGTTGGATAAAAGGTTCTAGAACACTCAAAAAATTAGATACATTCATTTTCATAAATTTTATATTTTGTTTAGAATTTAATTCTTGCAGCAGATTAATATATCTCCTAGAAATGAAAAAGGATTCTAGAAAACAAAAATGCCCGCATGCCAGATCTGAGCAGGCTCGAGCAGTGTCATGCCGGGCCGACCCATTTCCAGCACCGCGGCATGCGCAAAAGTTTGAAATGGTACCTCGCCACTAATCTGCAGATCGAGGGCGCAGATGAAGCTATGCCGAGGTCTCGTCGGTGGTGACCACTAGACACGGCGGTGTCCTCTGGCGCGGTATAGGACGACTGTGAGCTCAACATCGGCACCTAATAAGACCGCCTGGAAGCCCCGCTGGGATGGGGAGGATGCGGAGGAGGTTGCCGATCTTCCGCAACGACTGAAGCAAGCCGGGGACAGCTAGAAGTCTGGCCTCGTCGGAGACCAAAGGCAGGCAGACGGAGCTAAGATCGGAATCGCCCGGGAGAGGGATCCTTCATCAAATCGAGAGTGGGGTGAGTATCAGGAGAGTGAGGGGAATCTCAAGGAAGAGACAGGGGTGCGGGAGGTGGTCTGCAGCTCGCTGATGGCGTTGATGCACTCGCGGAGGATCTCGGGGCAGAGGCGAGGAAGAGTAAGAGAGGGAGGAGAACCGGGGTTCTACCTGGGGTGGTTATGAGCAATAGGAGGTTCGGTATGAGAATTATAGGAGCCAGGGCGTGCTTAAGAGGGAAGGGAGGGGGCGTGAGGGCGTGGCAGTGGGCAGCATAGCTCGATGCGCATTGGTTCGAGTGGGCGGCGCACGGGATAGGAGAGAAACGACAAGAGGAGGAGACATGGCTGCGCTAGTAGGTCAAAGCATGATAGGCGGGGTCACTGGCGTGGTTTCAGGCTCGGGGTACTCGGTCGGCTCAGGGAGAGGATGCCCAGTTGATGCCCACCAGGTGTTTGATGATTTGCTGCCTACCAAAGTATCATTGAGAGAGGTCAAGAGAGATGGAACAAAGTTGATGGCATTCTTGGTAAGGTTCAAGGATGCTTAGAGGACGCTAGTGGCGTGGTGGCTTGGACAGAGGGCTCGTTTTAAAATCAGGGCATGCCATTTGGCCACCTAGGGCACAAGAGAGGGTGAGGGGCAGACACGGGGGTCTTCATGGTGGCTGAAACGTGGGCAGGGGAGTGGTGAGCGGGCTGGTACTCACAGGGTTTCTGGTTGGATAGAGGGGAGGGGCTGCACCAGGATTTGGGACAAGATTTGCCTCGGTTCTTGCCTCTCCCTCCTTGTCCAAGCACAAACAAACGAGGTAGGGCACTGTAGCAAACGCTAGGGTCGACCAGAGAGAGGTAGGGATGCAGAAGAAGTCACTTAGATGGTCTTATGCTTATCGGAGAAGGTTTAAGGAATTGGATATGGAAATAGATATTAATGTCTAAGAGGATCATAAGGACACATGGTTTCATTTTTGTTTTGCCAAAGTGATGAAGTGGGATGGAAATCAGAGAGTTGAGGTTGATGTTGAGATTATGTCATTAAACAAGAATTTCATTTGCCACTTGCTTGGATTTCTTTATGAGAGCAAGTTCCAAATTTGATAGAAATTCCTTTGGGCTAGCCTTTGAAACTTTCGAAAGCAACAAGATGAGGTTTTTAGTTACAAAGGTTCTACTCGCATATCCATGACTAGTAGATTTTTATCATATTGGAAAGATGCAATAAAAATCAAGAAGTGGCATAACTACCATTTCCATGCATTTTGGTTAATAAGAAAACATAATAAGACAATAGTTTTATAGAAATTATTTTTGATGAAAAAGGTGTGATAATAGGAATGAATAACATTTCCAAATGGTACTAGGGAAGAGTTCATTATAAATAGAATTAATGGCGAGGGTTAATAGTTGTTTTTAGAAATTTAGGAAGAGATACTAAGGATAGAAATAGTTTTAACTAGGGTTCAAACTAGCTCATATTAATTAGGGCAAGGTTTGAATTATCCTAGGATGGTTAGTGTATGTCAAGAAGAAGATAAGTAGGGCATAGGATAGTCTGTACTGAATTTATTTAGAAAAATAAAAGTGTTGAGAAAAGGGATCCGTTGAAAGTCAAATGGTCACTGATCTGATTAGCCTCAGAAGCAAGAGTGAAACAATTAGAAGATGGCATCAATTGCCCAAGTGGTAATGGACAGAATGGAAGATTAGATAGCATGAAAGAGATCTAAGAAGGTACATTGTTGTGGATAGATGGTATGAGATTAATACAAGTCCCTGAAGATTGAATCTGTTAATGGAGGTGAAGATAGTCTGCATAGTAGATGTTTGACGAAATGTCTACTAGAGGTACTTTTCGAAATTTGAGCGAAACCCTAATGGTTGGATGGAGTTGGTTTTTATAACATCAGGGGTATTTTTCTTGGGCTAGCTTGATTAACATTAACTCCTTTTTAAGAGGAACTCCTAATGCCTTAAGATCAGACATTAGGGTTTAATCTAAAGTTTAAGGATTGAGTTAGGCCACATCCTACCTGTAGATCATATCTACACACAAGTAACTCAATTTAATATCAATCATGGTCACACAAGGTCAACTCATCACACAAAGCCAAACATTAGCAGCCAATCTTGCATCACTAGGACAAGGTCAGAACAAGTGTTCACTAATGATCGTGCCATGGGAAGTTTGAAATGAGTTTCAAATAAGGGAAGAAAGCCTTTGTAAATATTTTCAAAAATTATTGGAGACCTAAACATCTCCTTTACCAAGTTTTTTCAAAGGTGCTTTTGCAAACCACTTATTAAAGGTTTTTAAAATAGTAGTTTTATAAAATAGTGGGATCACAACACTATGTCCCTATAGTTTTATAAATACTTAGTTTTGGTAAAGCCCTTATTTTAAAATGGGTATTGGCTCCTATTTTGGAAAAAATAAAACATTTTGAAAATAAAGGAGGTGCCAAGATACTTTGTTTGGAGAAAAAGCTAGAAGCACAAATGATGGCATTATCACAAGAAAACAAGGATTGTGTTGGTCCACAAAAGTATTCATCAAACAACACTCTTGCAAAGATAATTTACACAGCAATCCAGGCAAACATACAGTAAACACTATTTTAGTTATTTAGATGCAGAAAGTTTTTGTTGGCCCTCATTTTTGCATTACCAAACTCTGCTTAAACAGGGTTACAAAAGTTGGGGTGTTATAGCTCTTCCACTCTTAAAAAGAATCTCGTCCCAAGATTCCTAAGCATAGTGTAGCGAGGTGTGGAGACTAGGTTAGAGTTAGACTTCAAAAGGTTGGTCCTCCAACTTTTCGTTGACACTTTGAGTTGCATAGAAGACTTGCATTTGCCGAAGATGTAGATTGTCTTCACTTGCTGCAGTGGATGGCTGAAGAGTTGATGTCGCTGAAAGTATCTTGTCAAAACCTTGTCGGGACACTTTTAAGGTTAGCAGGGTTAGGCTATCTAGTTTGTCCGAAAAGATCCTATGAGAGTCAGAAGGTTCTCAGCTCGAAATCGAGGTCCTGAAGAGCCAAGGCTTCTCAGGTAACTTTTGTTGGCTGGGAGTCATTTCTTCCTTTGTGTAGCTTGATGGAATCTTCAAATCTTCGTGTCGCGCCTTGAAGCTTGATGTTGGTGTAGATCCTTTTGTCTTGAGATTTGGAGTGCTATAGATATTGCGGATAATGGCGCTTAAGCTTCGGTCCTGGTAGGTACTTCAGATTTGTAGACTTAACTCTCTATGCTTCCTAACTAGCAGGGCGCATGTTAGTCCTAATCAAGAGCATTCTTCTGGACCACCTTGAACTTTGGACGACAACCATGCTTCACACGTTGACACATGATTCTTGGTGTTTCTTCAAGTAGACAGCTGATGTACTTCTTCTTTTCTTCTGATTGGTGAGTGGTTTTGAAGATCTTCTTAGTTTTCTGCATTTGTGTAACTTTGAGGATCTTGAGGTATATTGGGATACCTTGAGTTGACTTCGTCTTCCGAGAAATCTTCATGCAGATTTCTACCTGCGGCATAAGTTAGTTTTGGTTTCCTACTCGTCAAAAATTTTAATGAGCGAAAGAGTGGGTTACTTGTGGCTACACTTATTGTTGTTCTTCTTTCCCTTGACATCTTCCATTGGCGGAGTCGATTTGAGGTCTTGATCCTGGAGGGACTTAATGCTTCTGTTGCTTGGTTGAGATCAAACTTGTCATTCTTTGGTCTTCATGTGACAAGAAATTTGTTGGACTTAATGTTAGCGGAACCCTAGATTTAAGGTTAGGCGACCCATGTTAGTGAATTCTTCGTCTTCTAGAAGTCTTTCATAGTCCAAGAAGGTCGATCTTCTGCTCCCTTGATGCTGTGGAGAGGTCTTGATGGAGCTTGAAACACGTAGTAAAAATTGTTGCATCGGATCTTGGGTAGGTGTTCGAGAAGGGTTATTACCCACTATTATCCAGGTTAGAGTTAGTGCTTTAGTTTTAACTTATCTATGCTACTCGAGCTGCCACAAATAGATGACGGGGAAACACATTTTATAGAGGTTTCCTATTTAGGGTTTTACACGCTAGAGGGTTTTTAAGGCCAAGAGGCTAAAAACAAGCACAAGCACAAGGTAACAACACACAAGGCAGTCTTCAAACAATCACATCAAGCACATGAGGTTCTTTAGGCACCGAAGAACGCCTAATATTTGCAGTAGTTGGGGGTAGCTCATATGAGACAATTGAGCTTATCCTATTCGTCCTAGGGTCATGGTTGGTCCTAGTTCTTAACTCCTTCATTTCCTTGATTCTGGCTTCAGTTAAAACTTGATGGTAGTTGTTGTGGGCTGTTGATGTTGATTTGGGAAGTGCAGATTTGCAGGTCTCCTAGAATCTCATCACATTGGTGGTGAGGTCTTCAGAGGGATTGTTGAAGTGCACCATTTGTGGCATATTCGCGCCACAAACCTAACAAATACTAGTCAAGCAACTGAGTAATGGGTCCTTGGCGACTGCAAAAGTGCGAGTCCAGGGAGGAACAAGGTCAACTTCTTGACAAAGCCATTGGTGTCAACCAAGGGCAAAATATTTGTCAACTCTCTTTTTTCCTTGCAGCTGGAGAGGTTTGAAGATGTCCTTTTGAATATTTGTCCCATCATGTGTTCCTAAGCTTCAAGTCTCATTGGGGTATAACGTCCATTAATTAAGTTTGAAAGGGAGGAGATAAAAAAGTAAAGTTGTGAAAACTTTGGAAATTGGAGATAGAAGATTAGAAGTTTTGAAGGGACAAGAAGAGTATAAGCCATTCCATTGGCTAATTTAGGAAAAATAAATTTTGTAATTAGTTTGTACCCAAAATACTACTTTTCCTAACTAACGCCCATGCTAACTAGGGTCTCCTAAAGTCAGGATGGCTCTGATACTAACTCTGTGGGGACCCCGGATTAGCCATCCGGAATACCCGTTATGTATACAACTCACAATCCCATGATCATTATGTCGTGAGTCCACATAACCGAGATGATATCAAAGTTACATCATCTATTACAGTACTAAATGTATATTAGTCTTACAATTGGTCACATGACCAAGACTGATAATGCCACGTGGGGCAAGTTTGCAATCAAGCAGCAGATATAAGACCAGCATTGATGACCCATGTCATGCCTACTACCCTACAGGTATCTGACTGGGAGACGTTCCTAGTTTGCATCAGCGTCATCATTCCCACCATCCTCTTCATGGTAGCCCTCCTCATAGTCTGACCAAGTTAATAGCCAGGGACAAAGCCGTGAGTACATTTGAATTATACTCGCAAACCATCTAAGGGGAGAACATTGGATATGCATTGTGGCTGTAGCAAGGGAAGGCTCTAAACTAGTTTGCTTCTTTTAAAAAACATAGTTTCTCTTGTCGATATAGCGTGTCTTATGACATCTCCATATCTTTGTTAAAAACATTTAGAAAACATTTTTAGTAAAACTTAGTAGGAAGGGGAAACCCTTTTTATTTCATAAACCCGGTCAATCACACATGACCATCTTCCTTTCCTCGACAGTACGATTCAAGTACTCCGAACCTTTCCTGTGCCACGATAGTACCCTCTGAGTACTCCGTCCGGCACCTTCCTCCATTTTCCGAAAGCCACTTTTGAAAACAAAACCAACATTGGGCTAGTTCCAGCCAGTTCAACCGTCCATGGCCGAGGACTCGGCTATTCGGATATATTTACACTCTGCTGAGGTTGTACACTTTACCCACAAGATTCGATAAATTCGTAGGGATCCACCACGGACCTTCATACACAAGTATGCGGGGTTCGGATAATCGAACAGAGCCTTCCATCTATCTACCTTAGTACGGGTGCCTACTCTGTGGAGTATACCTCCCCGGCAAACCCTGGCAGCCTACCTCCCTTTTCTCGAGTGTAGCTCCAGTGCCACGGCAGGAGAACCCAAGTGTCTTCCGGACGGGTAGCCTCTCGGCGAGCCCTCTAAACTATTGCCCACCTCTTGCGACAACCCTGGATTCCTGGGCTCGACGGCCCCTATATAGTTATGAGGCCCCCCGCACTAAAGCAAACAAACTTTGGGCTAAGCCCTGTCCCATACCAGGGTAATGTGGTTGGACGGGTTTATTGTCCTGGGGTAGACCCTAGTGATCACCAATATCATTTTCGAAGACTCCTGCCTCCAACTCTGGGATAAACATCCCCACCTTATTTGCAAAATCATTTTTGAAATCCATCAATGGAATAGCACTCCATTCCAAGGTTTTCGAAATCATTTTTCCAAGGACCATTTGAGTTCTCCCAACCTAGATTTTTTGCTCCACTACAAAGTTTTCCAAACTCCATGATGCTAACCATCATGCCACTAACCCAGGGGATAAGTAGGTGTCAGGAGGGTGTCATCCCCTAGGATGATAACAGTAGACTCATGGAGCCAAGTCACCAATAATTGCAATAGAGAGGTAATAGCAATATTCAAAACATGCATTTTTCATAAACATTTATCAGACATGCAATAAGTAAAACTAGCATTAGATATGCAACAAGATTAGATGGCTTGCTGTAACACCCCAACTTGTGTAACCAAGTTTAAGTACTATTAAGTGAGGCAAAAATGAGGGCCAACAAAAACTTTTTTATAACTAACCAAAATAAAAAATATTGTTGCATGCATGCTTGCCTTGATTGTTGTGGAAATCGTGTTTGTAAGAGTTGTTTGATGAAAAAGGTTAAAGACCAACACAATCCATGTGCCTTGTGATCATGTCTTTTCAAACACTACTAGATATTTGACAAAACCATTATCTTGGCAACTTCTCCTATCTCAAATGAATTAACTTTCTTCAAAAACAAGGAGCCAAGATTTATTTTTGGCACAAAGATCTTTTTTAAACTATTTAATTATAAAACTGATGGGGATCTATAGGTTGGAATGATCCCACCATTTTGCAAAACTACTACTTACAGCCATTTGATAATTGGATTTCAGCCACCTTTGAGAAAACTTGATAAAGGAGATATTTGTGTCTCCATTAGTTTCTAAATATATTATAAAAGGTTTACTTCCCTATTTATAACTCTTTTTAACCATCCCCAAGGCATGACCCTGATGCGGGTAGGATAACCACCCAGTTGGGAACCCCAAGAGGAAGGTATGATGAGTACAGTGGCAAATTTTCCCTCAGTAAGAAACCAAGTTTTGTTAGTCCAGGAAAAAGCCAAACTCCAGAAGGTGATGCTGATTAGCCTACTGACACTCCAACAAGGGCGCCGTTTATGGCACTTGTCGACACGTCTTCAACCAGTAGCAACGCGGAACCTACACACAACACAACCAAATACTTTGCTCCCAACTTACGATGAGGTTGTCAATCTCACCGGTTTGCTTGAAACAAAGGAATGAGCGTATCGAGTGGAAAGCAATAGTAGTATGCGAGTAAAGTAAACAGTGCGAGTAAAGTAAACAGGTGATAGAAATATAAAGGAAATAGGACCGGGGTCAACAGTTCACTAGTGGTGTCTCTCCATAAGATAAAATAACACATGCTGGGTAAACAAATTACAGTTGGGCAATTGATAGAATAAAGACAACGTGATATGTCAAGAGGATCACTATGAGATTTACTCTGGGCATTACAACAAGATACATAGACCGCCATCCAACTACATCTATGACTAATAATCCACTTGTGGCGAATCAATCCGAGAACTCCACAAGTATTAAGTTGCAAACAACAGATAACTTCATTAAGCAAAGTGTGTAATATAAACAAAGCATATGCCCTCGAGCATATGAATGTTGTTTTCCCCCTAGTAGCAATAGCACATCTACAACCTTAGAGGTTTCTATCACTCCCCCAGATTAAATAGAGGCATGAACCCACTATCGAGCATAAATACCCCCTCTTGGAGTCACTAGCAACTACTCGGCCAAGATAGCTACTAACAACGGAGAGCATGCAAGATCATAAACAACATAGAGATATCATAAGATAATATTCAGCACATCAACTCAATCATAACACCAATATTCATTGGATCCCAACAAATACAACATGTAGAATTACATAATGGTGATCTCGATCATGTAAGGCAGCTCACAAGATCTAAACATGAAGCACATGGTGGAGAAGACAACCATCTAGCTACTGCTATGGACCCATAGTCCAAGGTAGACTACTCACTCATCGTGCCGGAGGCAAGTATGGCGATGAAGAAGACCTCTAGTGGCGATTCCCCTCTCCAGCAGGGTGCTGGGAAGAGCTTCTGGACCCTCCCGATCTCGGGTCGACGATGGCAGCGGATCGCGATGTGTTTCTCGAAAAGTGATCGGGATATTTAGGTTTTTCCCATCGAGGGGTCTTTATAGGCGAAGGGGCAGCGTCAGAAGTGGACCAGGGGGCCCACACCATAGGCCGGCGTAGGCCAGGGGCAGGCCGCGGCCCCTAGTAGTGTGGCCGCCCTCTGGCTCCTTTCCATCTCCTCTTCGGTTCTCTAGAAGCTTCGGTAAATATCTGGACGTCTGGCTTTTGTTTCGTCCAATTCCGAGAATATTTCCTGTGTAACTTTTCTAAAACACGAAAACAACATAAAACAGGGAACTTGCACTGTGGCATCTTGTTAATAGGTTATTTCGGGAAAATGCATAAAAATGCCACGAAGTGTAACAAAACACTAAGCAAATGGTGTAAAAACAAGCATGGAGCATCAAAAATTATGGATACGTTGGAGACGTATCAACATCCCCAAGCTTAACTCCTGCTCGTCCTCGAGTAGGTAAGTGATAACAAAAGAAATAATTTTTGAGGTGACATGCACCTACACAATCTTGATCATATATGTAAGCGTTGTGCGCTGGGATCAAAAGAACTTAAAACATGGGCATGAAAGATATAATCTTGATAGAAGAAACTTAGCAACCATGTTATAACATGAAAAAGAACACAAATGAAAGATCATGAAAATGAAACAATGAAAGTCAAACATGTGTTCAAATCATATGGAAAACATACAAATGGTTTTCAGCTTGTCCTTCATGAGAGAGCAAAACATAAATGCATAGGACACCTTCAAGTTTAAGAGGGCGACTAGATACAAGTAATTTTAAGAACAAGTGAAACCAACATCATGAATCAATCAATGAAAACTTTGGTACAATGCACATTATACTCAGAATGACAACTATGCTCTCTTAGACGGTGCATAAAGGTAGAAGGTCGAGACTCAACATAAAAGTAAAAGAAAGGCCCTTCGCGGAGGGAAGCAGTGATTAAACATGTGCTAGAGCTTTTCATTTGTAAAACAGAGAGATAAAAACTTGGGTTTTAAGAGGTGGTTGTTTCATGTCAACGACTGACAATGGGGTCTTACTATCTTCCATAGTAAACAAGTGGGAGCGGTTCTGAGTTTTTGAAAATTTGGCACATTGGTGCTCTTTTATAAAGCTTTGGCACTCCTCCCCACCTTTTTTCCTTTCTCAAACCATGGCTAACCGATTCCATCGGGTGCCTGATACGTCTCCAACGTATACATAATTTTTGATGCTCCATGCTTGTTTTTACACCATTTGCTTAGTGTTTCGTTACACTTCATGGCATTTTTATGCATTTTCCGGAACTAACCTATTAACGAGATGCCACAGTGCCAGTTCCTTATTTTCTGCTGTTTTTGTATTTCAGAAAAGTTACACGGGAAATATTCTCGGAATTGGACGAAACAAAAGCCAGAAGTCCAGATATTTAACGGAGCTTCCAGAAGACCGAAGAGGAGACGGAGCCGAGCCAGAGGGCAGCCACACCACCAGGGGGCGCAGCCTGCCCCTGGCCCACGCCGGCCTATGGTGTGGGCCCCCTGGTCTACTTCTGATGCTGCCCCTTCGCCTATAAAGACCTCCCGACTGGAAAAACCTAAACACCCGATCACTTTTCCAGAAACACATCGCGATCCGCCGCCGTCGTCGACCCGAGATCGGGAGGGTCCAGAAGCTCTTCCCGGCACCCTATCGGAGAGGGGAATCGCCACCGGAGGTCTTCTTCATCGCCATGCTTGCCTCTGGCGTGATGAGTGAGTAGTCTACCTTGGACTATGGGTCCATAGCAGTAGCTATATGGTTGTCTTCTCCACCATGTGCTTCATCTTTAGATCTCGTGAGCTGCCTTACATGATCGAGATCACCGTTATGTAATTCTACATGTTGTGTTTGTTGGGATCCGATGAATATTGGTGTTATGATTGAGTTGATGTACTGAATTTTATCTTATGTTATCTCTATGTTGTTTATGATCTTGCATGCTCTCTGTTGTTAGTAGCTATCTTGGCCGAGTAGTTGCTAGTGACTCCAAGAGGGGGTATTTATGCTCGATAGTGGGTTCATGCCTCTATTTAATTTGGGGGAGTGACAGAAACCTCTAAGGTTGTAGATGTGCTGTTGCTACTAGGGGGAAAACAACATTCATATGCTCGAGGGCATATTCTTTGTTTACATTACACACTTTGCTTAATGCAGTTATCTGTTGTTCGCAACTTAATACTTGTGGAGTTCTCGGATTGATTTGCCACAAGTGGATTATTAGTCATAGATGTAGTTGGATGGCGGTCTATGTATCTTGTTGTAATGCCCAAAGTAAATCTCATAGTGATCCTCTCGACATTTGCACGTTGTCTTTATTCTATCAATTGCCCAACTGTAATTTGTCTACCCAGCATGTTTTATTTTATCTTATGGAGAGACACCATTAGTGAATTGTGGACCCCGGTCCTATTTCCATTATATTGCTATCACCTGTTTACTTTACTCGCACTGTTTACTTTACTCGCATACTACTATTGTTTTCCACTCGATGCGCTCATACCCTTTGTTTCAAGCAAACCGGTGAGATTGACAACCTCATCGTAAGTTGGGATCAAAGTATTTGGTCGTGTTGTGTGCAGGTTCCACGTTGCCGCTCGCAAAGCAAAGCTTGGACAAGGCGCCCTATAAATTGTCCGGAGCTGCCGCGAAGCTAGCGGGCATCACCTTCAGTCGTTTGGTTTTTTCCTACTGGATTGATAACCTTGGTTTCATAACTGAGGGAAAACTTGCTGCTATATTCATCAAACCTTCTCTTGGGGTTTCCAACTGGCCAGTCATTTTACTTCATCAACAAACGCAATCAAGTTATCTAGCACCTTCAATACCGCGCCATCAACAAGTTTTCTGGCGCCGTTGCCGGGGATTGAAGAGAAGAAGTTCCCACGTCAACTACATGCCAGCAAAACATCACAAGTTTTCTGGCGCCGTTGCCAGGGAAAAAGAAGACTTCTGTAAGGGGAGTTTCACACGCACATCCTTTACTTTGTTTTATGTTTTGCTTTACTTTATTTTTACTTGTTTTGTTTTATCAAAAACACAAAAAAATTAGTATCTTTTATAGTTGTTATTTCTTTACTTCTAGTTCATTATGTTGTTCCCTAACTATGTTTTGGAGGACCTCTCAATAGGTAGTGGTTCAATTATTGGAAAAAGTAACATTGAGGAATTCTTTAATCATATTAGTATGCATAAAGAAGTTGAGGAAAAGTCTTTGGCTGAGCTTGCTCCTAGTTATGAAGTTGCTTCTGCTTATTTAGTTCACATGTTAGAAGCTAGGTTTGCTAGCCTTAATCCTTTTATGCAATACATGTTTCTTAAGCTTCATAATATTGAGGATCCTGAAAAGAAAGCTTTTATCTTGGAAACTTTGCGCATAGAATTTAGAGATGTTGCCATTGAGGCTAGGGAAGTTTTTAAGAAATTTAATAAGCTTGGCTCACCTATAGAGGTTGTTGGTACACCCAATGAAGATTTTAGAGTGCCAATACCTTGTAAACTAGGAGGAATTCATGATGCTTGGGAAAAGAATTCTAGTTGGATTTGTCCTGAAAATCCTTTTGATGAAAGTAGTGTACCAAAGCGTGATCATAAAGTATATTCAAAAACTCATTTGGACACAATTCAATTTATTGTTGAAAAGACTCCTATAGTGGATCTTAATGCTTCTTTTGATATTACTTGATTCGCATTTTCTGCGCCTAGCTCAAAGGCGTTAAAGAAAAGCACTCTTGGGAGATAACCCAATGTTTTTACATTCAGTTCTTTTTCTTTTATTTGAGTCTTGGAAGTTATTACTACTATAATAACCTCTCCTTATCATTTTTATTTTGTTTTTGTGCCAAGAGAAGCCTCTAATTTGAGTGAGGTAAGATTTGGGGATGTTGCTGTTCTGAAACAGTTTTCGGTGCTGCACCATAAAAATTCGCGAAAATTCTCTGTATATCTTTTGGACCTGCGATTTCTTGTGCATATGCCCCAGGTTATATCCAAACTTTAATTAGCTGAACACTTTTTGATTTGAGCAACAAAAAACCCTCCAAAAATTCGACCTTTGTCAGCTGTTCTGTTTTGACAGATTTCTGCCAATATTTGTGTTTGCCGCTCTATCGCTTTCTTTTTGAGTTCTTTTGATCACGGAACTTTTGGGGAAGTTGCTACAGTAGTATATACTTTGCATGTGGTGGTTTTGAGTTGAAACCTGAAGAAAAAGGGGTTGATTCATTGTTATGCTTACACTAATGTTGCTAATAGATTTGTGTTTAGTTTTGTATGAAGGAAGTTTTCAAGTGTAAGGATTGGAGAATGATGAGATGAGTTGGAGAATGGACAAAAGCTCAAGCTTGGGGATGCCCACGCACCCCAATAAATATCCAAGAAGTACAAGCGTCAAAGCTTGGGAATGCCCCCGAGGCACCCCTTCTTCATCGGCAAAAATCAGGTCATCTTTCAACACACTATATTTTTATTGCTTCATGCATTATGCGTTGTTCTTGGAGCGTCAGTTGTTTTAGTTTTCAGTTTTCTTTAGTTTTGTTCGCTGCAATAAATGGTTGGACCCCAAAAAATTTCTTTTGGAGAAGTTGCCTTGTTTTTCATTTGCCAAGAACACTCGTTGAGCGATAAGAGTGAAAAAATAGATTTCCGCGAGTGTTCTCTTTTTCTAGAACTGCGTTTAGTTTTTGATTTTTGCCTTGATTTGTGTTCAGATCTTGTTATATATTTTTATCAAGGTGTATTTTTGCCTCTGGTCCATGTTGGTTTTCATCAAAAGAGTTGTTTATAAAAAGTTCGAATGGTGTTGGAAAAGAGAAAAAGCTTTATGCAAAAAAGTGGTGCAAGAAGGAGCTTGTGTAGACTGCGGCCTAGGCTTTTGCATGTCGTGCTTGATGTCTTTTTGATAGTATGCTTAGTGGTTTTATTGTAGCATGACTTGTCTCAAATGACTGAGATTGCTTAATGAGCCTTTGAAAAAATCATGCGTTGTTTTAATTATTTGGAAGCATTATTTTGGTTTTCTCCTTGATGCTTTATTTGGGTTGACTTGGCGCATGCTCACACATGTTAGACTCATACAAAGTCACAATTGCCTCTATGATCATTTAGTTTTTGACTTTTGATGCCATCTTATACTTTTTTTAATGTCCTTTTGTCGCTTTGCATGATTATGGCCATTATTGCTCTCTTAGTTGGTCGCTCCTAGTCTTTTGCTAGCCCTCATTTTGTACTGAGTATGAGCTCTACTCGTGCATCCAACTCCTAAACACCAAGTTTGCCACTGTGTCCACCATACATACCTATTAGCAATTTGCTATTCCAAAGTACATTTGACTTGCTTTTATCTATCCTTCAAATTAAACTATTTTTGGTGTTATGCGAAAATTGGTCAGTAAAGCTCTCACGAACCTGATGGCACACTTTACTTTTCTTGTTTTAAAATTTTGACATTGTGGCTCTCATATGTTGAGTTGTTATGCTTGCAAGTTGTAAGTTGGAAATTAGCCCAGCCATGCCGTCATGGGGAAAGCTTTCAACATTGCACTATCTTTCATTTGAGTTGATATCGTGATCTTTTGTTTATGGATACTCGCGATGGGAAATAAGTTGGGAATCTTGCGGGATCATGGAGTTTTTATATGTGTTAGGGAAACGTCTGGGCCGCTAATCTAAACCATGCATCATTCATGGTGGAAATTTACAGCATGCCCATAGTGGACATTCGACGACGCATCTCACAATAAAAAGCTATACCAATGGTAAATAAAAGAGATGTCAAGGTGTTCATTGTCTGTTTGTCTTGTCATTTTGATGTGGGCTTGTTCCATGTCATCGGGCAGGAGGTACCCCGTTGGCGGTTCTCGATGATACACATATATTTACAATGACAAGAGCTTGCTTGGGACTCTAAGTCGAGTAGCATGAGGTTTGGGTATTCGTACTTCACGGGACACGAGGTTTTCAACTTATGATTGGTCAAGCATATGCACCATAAGTGTTTTCGCATTAACTTTAACCATTCAAGATGCCTATGATGGGGGCAATGAGAGCTCAAAGCTAGTAAGTACCATAATTTTTGAAGGTTTATAAAACTTGCAATCACTGCTTCCCTCCGTGAAGGGCCTTTCTTTTACTTTTATGTTGAGTCTCAACCTTCTATCTTTATACACCATCTAAGAGACCATAGTTGTCATTCTGAGTATAATGTGCATAGTCCCAAAGTTTATTATTGATTGATTCATGATTATGGTTTCACTTGTTCTTAAATTACTTATATCTAGTCGCCCTTTTAAACTTGAAGGTGTCCTATGCATTTATGTTTTGCTCTCTCATTAAGGACAAGCTGAAAACCATTTGTATGTTTTTCCATATGATTTGAACACACGTTTGACTTTCATTGTTCCATTTTCATGATCTTTTATTTGTGTTCTTTTTCATGTTATAACATGGTTGCTAAGTTTCTTCTATCAAGATTATATCTTTCATGCCCATGTTTTAAGTTCTTTTGATCCCAGCACACAACGCTTACATATATGATCAAGATTGTATAGGTGCATGTCACCTCAAAAATTATTTCTTTTGTTCTCACTTACCTACTCGAGGACGAGCAGGAATTAAGCTTGGGGATGCTGATACGTCTCCAACGTATCCATAATTTTTGATGCTCCATGCTTGTTTTTACACCATTTGCTTAGTGTTTCGTTACACTTCATGGCATTTTTATGCATTTTCCGGAACTAACCTATTAACGAGATGCCACAGTGCCAGTTCCCTGTTTTCTGTTGTTTTTGTGTTTCAGAAAAGTTACATAGGAAATATTCTCGGAATTGGACGAAACAAAAGCCAGAAGTCCAGATATTTAACGGAGCTTCCAGAAGACCGAAGAGGAGACGGAGCCGAGCCAGAGGGCGGCCACACCACTAGGGGGCGCGGCCTGCCCCCGGCCCACGTCGGCCTATGGTGTGGGCCCCCTGGTCCACTTCTGACACTGCCCCTTCGCCTATAAAGACCCCCCGACGGGAAAAACCTAAACACCCGATCACTTTTCCAGAAACACATCGCGATCCGCCGCCGTCGTCGACCCGAGATCGGGAGGGTCCAGAAGCTTTTCCTGGCACCCTGCTGGAGAGGGGATTCGCCACCGGAGGTCTTCTTCATCGACATGCTTGCCTCCGGCGCGATGAGTAAGTAGTCTACCTTAGACTATGGGTCCATAGCAGTAGCTAGATGGTTGTCTTCTCCACCATGTGCTTCATGTTTAGATCTCGTGAGCTGCCTTACATGATCGAGATCACCGTTATGTAATTCTACATGTTGTGTTTGTTGGGATCCGATGAATATTGGTGTTATGATTGAGTTGATGTACTAAATTTTGTCTTATATTATCACTGTGTTGTTTATAATGTTGCATTCTCTCCGTTGTTAGTAGCTATCTTGGCCGAGTAGTTGCTAGTGACTCCAAGAGGGGGTATTTATGCTCGATAGTGGGTTCATGCCTCTATTTAATCTGGGGGAGTGACAGAAACCTCTAAGGTTGTAGATGTGCTGTTGCTACTAGGGGGTAAACAGCATTCATATGCTCGAGGGCATATGCTTTGTTTACATTACACACTTTGCTTAATGCAGTTATCTGTTGTTCGCAACTTAAAACTTGTGGAGTTCTCGGATTGATTCGCCACAAGTGGATTATTATTCATAGATGAAGTTGGATGGCGGTCTATGTATCTTGTTGTAATGCCCAGAGTTAATCTCATAGTGATCCTCTCGACATTTGCACGTTGTCTTTACTCTATCAATTGCCCAACTGTAATTTGTCTACCCAGCATGTTTTATTTTATCTTATGGAGAGACACCACTAGTGAACTGTGGACCCCGGTCCTATTTCCATTATATTGCTATCACCTGTTTACTTTACTCGCACTGTTTACTTTACTCGCATACTACTATTGTTTTCCACTCGATACGCTCATACCCTTTGTTTCAAGTAAACCGATGAGATTGACAACCTCATCGTAAGTTGGGAACAAAGTATTTGGTTGTGTTGTGTGCAGGTTCCACGTTGCTGCTCGCAAAGCAAAGCTTGGACGAGGCGCCCTATAAATTGTCCGGAGCTGTCACGAAGCTAGTGGGCATCACCTTCAGTCGTTTGGCTTTTTCCTACTGGATTGATAACCTTGGTTTCATAACTGAGGGAAAACTTGCTGCTATATTTATCAAACCTTCTCTTGGGGTTTCCAACTGGCCGGTCATTTTACTTCATCAACAAACGCAATCAAGTTCTCTAGCACCTTCAATACCGCGCCATCGACAAGTTTTCTGGCGCCGTTGCCGGGGATCGAAGAGAAGAAGTTCCCACGTCAACTACACGCCAGCAAAACATCAGTGCCCACCAACATTCACATACCATGGAGGAGTGCCTTTTTTTTAGAATTAGATTGCAATGGTCTGACCAGCTCCCTTGCAAAATTAATGACGAGCAGATGAAGCTGCCTAGTCGAGGGGTACTTAATTTAATATGGAAGATAGCAATTCCGACCACTACGTCCTCATGAGCTAAAAACAGTGGCACAAAAGGAGAAGTAGTTGAAAGTTTTGAAAGGTAGCACATGGAAATTTACTTGGAATGGCTTACAAATACCATGCATTGGAATTTATAGTGGACACAATGGAAAACTTGGTTTTTAGGAATTGGATGCACGAGTAGAGCTCATACTCGGTACAAAATGAGGGCTAGCAAAAGACTGGGAGCGACCAACTAAGAGAGCAATAATGGCCATAATCATGCAAAGCGATAAAGCAACATTAAAAGAAGCATAAGATGGCATCAAAAGTCAAAAACTAAATGATCATAGAGGCAATGGTGACTTTGTATGAGTCTAACATGTGTGAGCATGCGCCAAGTCAACCCAAATAAAGCATCAAGGAGAAAACCAAAATAATGCTTCCAAATAATTAAAACAGCGCATGATTTTTTCAAAGGCTCATTAAGCAATCTCAGTCATTTGAGACAAGTCATGCTACAGCAAAACCACTAACCATGCTATCAAAAATACATCAAGCACGACATGCAAAAGCCTAGGCCGCAGTCTACACAAGCTCCTTCTTGTACCACTTTTTTGCATAAAGCTTTTTCTCTTTTCCAACACCATTCGAACTTTTTATAAACAACTCTTTTGATGAAAACCAACTTGGACCAGAGGCAAAAATATACCTTGATGCAAAGATATAACAAGATCTGAACATAAATTAAGGTGAAAATCGAAAGCTAAATGCAGTTCTAGAAAAAGAGAACACTCGTTGAAACGATAAGAGTGAAAAACGGAGTGTTCTTGGCAAATGAAAAGCTAGGCAACTTCTCCAAAAGAAATTTGTTGGGGTCCAACAATTTATTGCAGCAAACAAAACTAAACAAAACTGAAAACTAAAACAACTGACACTCCAAGAAAAACGCATAAGGCATGAAGCAATAAAAAATATAGTGTGTTGAAAGGTGACCTGATTTTTACCGATGAAGAAGGCGTGCCTCGGGGGCATCCCCAAGCTTTGACGCTTGTACCTCTTGGATATTTCTTGGGGTGCGTGGGCATCCCCAAGCTTGAGCTTTTATCCATTCTTCAACTCATCTCATCATTCTCCAATCCCTACACTTGAAAACTTCCTTCATACAAAACTAAACACAAATCTATTAGCAACATTAGTGCAAGCATAACATTGAATCAACCCCTTTTTGCTTCAGGTTTCAACTCAAAACCACCACATATAAAGCATATACTACTGTAGCAACTTCCCCAAAAGTTCCATGATCAAAAGAACTCAAAAAGAAAGCGATAAAGCGGCAAACACAAATATTGGCAGAAATCTGTCAAAACCGAACAGCTGACAAAGGTCGAATTTTTAGAGGGTTTTATGTTGCTCAAATCAAAAAATGTTCAACTAATGAAAGTTTGGATATAACCTGGGGCATATGCACAAGAAATCGGAGGTCCAAATGATATACAGAGAATTTTCACGAATTTTTATGGTGCAGCACCGAAATCTGTATCAGGACAGCAACATCCCCAAATCTTACCTCACTCAAATTAGAGGCTTCTCTTGACACAAAAACGAAATAAAAATGATAAGGAGAGGTCATTACAGTAATAATAAGTTCCAAGACTCAAATAAAAGAAAAAGAACTGAATGTAAAAATATTGGGTTATCTCCCAAGAGTGCTTTTCTTTAACACCTTTGAGCTAGGCGCAGAAAGTGCGAATCAAGTAATATCAAGCGATGAAGTGCTAGGGTCAGCGGGTGCCTTACGTCTTCCTTTCTTACCTTTGCTCTTAACTCTAGGAAAGACGTGAATATTGCAAGGTGGAGAGATGAATCTTATATTGCCTTTTCCCACATCTATAACAGCGCCTAGGAGCTTCAGTTGAGATCTTCCAAGTGTGATTTGTCCTTTTCCTACACATTAAATAACAAGATAATCAGTAGATACCATTCTTCCTAGGACTTTTGTAAAAACTCCTTCAGCTATTCCAACGGGAAATATAATGGCATTATTAGTAAGAGAAATTTCTTCTCCCCCCTCAGAAAGCTTCCAAAGACTTAAAGATTCATAAACATCCTTTGGCATAAGACAAAATTCAGACATAATATCACAACGAGCATGAAAAGTTTCACCACCAATGGTGATTTTTACCGTAGGATACCAACTCGAAGGTTCAGAGTTTGTTGGCACATAATCAAAATGCTGGCGCAAAGTACTATAGCAATCATTCAAACAAGCAGTATGAGTCTCAAGAGTATCAAGTCTATTAAAAATGCTCACAAGAGAGGAATCAAGATCAGTTGGCATGCTATAAATTGTAATCAACTTTTTTATAATATTGAAGGCTTGATCTCCATCACAATGAAGGAAATCCCCTTCTGCGGTAGCATCCAAAGCATATCTATAACGAAGAGCAAGTCCAAAGTAAAAGCAACTAAGAAGCAAACTCAAAGTCATTTTCGGTTCAATTTATCCATGCCAATCATAAATTCTAGACCAAGCTTCCTTGAAACTTTCCTCACTCTTTTGCTTGAAAGTGAAAATCATATCCTCAGGCGACATAGTAGTAGCAACTAAACTAGACATAATAAACAACTATAGAGGAAACTAATTTTTTGTGTGTTTTTGATAAAACGACGCAAGTAAAAATAAACTAAAGCAAAACTTAAAACAAAGTAAAGGATGTGCGTGCGAAACTCCCCTTGCAGAAGTCTTCTTTTTCCCTGGCAATGGCGCCAGAAAATTAGCTTGATGCGGGCAGGATAACCACCTAGTTGGGAACCCCAAGAGGAAGGTATGATGAGTACAGTAGCAAATTTTCCCTCAGTAAGAAACCAAGGTTTGTCAGTCCAGAAAAAGCCAAACTCCAGAAGGTGATGCTGACTAGCCTACTGACACTCCAACAAAGGCGCCGTTTACGACACTTGTCGATACGTCTTCAACCAGTAGCAACACGGAACCTGCACACAACACAACCAAATACTTTGCTCCCAACTTACGATGAGGTTGTCAATCTCACCGGTTTGCTTGAAACAAAGGAATGAGCGTATCGAGTGGAAAGCAATAGTAGTATGCGAGTAAAGTAAACAGTGTGAGTAAAGTAAACAGGTGATAGCAATATAAAGGAAATAGGACCGGGGTCCACAGTTCACTTGTGGTGTCTCTCCATAAGATAAAATAACACATGCTGGGTAAACAAATTACAGTTGGGCAATTGATAGAATAAAGACAACGTGATATGTCAAGAGGATCACTATGAGATTTACTCTGGGCATTACAACAAGATACATAGACCGCCATCCAACTGCATCTATGACTAATAATCCACTTGTGGCGAATCAATCCGAGAACTCCAGAAGTATTAAGTTGCGAACAACAAATAACTGCATTAAGCAAAGTGTGTAATGTAAACAAAGCATATGCCCTCGAGCATATGAATGTTGTTTTCCCCCTAGTAGCAACAGCACATCTACAACCTTAGAGGTTTCTGTCACTCCCCCAGATTAAATAGAGGCATGAACCCACTATCGAGCATAAATACCCCCTCTTGGAGTCACTAGCAACTACTCGGCCAAGATAGCTACTAACAACGGAGAGCATGCAAGATCATAAACAACATAGAGATAACATAAGATAATATTCAGCACATCAACTCAATCATAACACCAATATTCATCGGATCCCAACAAACACAACATGTAGAATTACATAACGGTGATCTCGATCATGTAAGGCAGCTCATGAGATCTAAACATGAAGCAAATGGTGGAGAAGACAACCATCTAGCTACTGCTATGGACCCATAGTCCAAGGTAGACTACTCACTCATCGCGCCGGAGGCAAGCATGGTGATGAAGAAGACCTCCGGTGGCGATTCCCCTCTCCGGCAGGGTGCCGGGAAGAGCTTCTGGACCCTCCCGATCTCGGGTCGACGACGGCGGCAGATCGCGATGTGTTTCTGGAAAAGTGATCGGGGTATTTAGGTTTTTCCCATCGGGGGGTCTTTATAGGCGAAGGGGCAGCGTCAGAAGTGGACCAGGGGGCCCACACCACAGGCCGGCGTGGGCCAGGGGCAGGCCGCACCCCAGGTGGTGTGGCCGCCCTCTGGCTCCTTTCCGTCTCCTCTTCGGTTCTCTGGAAGCTTCGGTAAATATCTGGACATCTGGCTTTTGTTTCATCCAATTCCAAGAATATTTCCTGTGTAACTTTTCTGAAACACAAAAACAGCAGAAAACAGGGAACTGGCACTGTGGCATCTTGTTAATAGGTTAGTTCCGGAAAATGCATAAAAATGCCACGAAGTGTAACGAAACACTAAGCAAATGGTGTAAAAACAAGCATGGAGCATCAAAAATTATGGATACGTTGGAGACGTATCAGACCCCTAATGAGAACTTGTTCAAACCAGTGCGCTTCTGATGATTGTTGCATGTGTTTGGCTGTGTTTGACTGAGTTGACTTTTATTGATTTCTTCTTGTGTGCATGCTTGTTTTGCTAGGAGAATTTCCTTTCAGTCCTTGTTATTACTCCCAAAGCCTTATTAATGCTTGATAGCATCTAAGTGAAGTCAAGAAGTATCACAGAGGCAAGTGAAATTGCAAAATCATCCAAATCCCTAGTTTGGCCTTATCTTCACTTCTGTTAAAGGATTCAATTCTCAGGCACTTGTCTTAAACTCATATCTTATATCCATGGCAATGCACCTACCTATAGTTCATATTTGTCATCTGATCTTGCATTCTATCCATTACCACTTGGTCATTTCAGACCATCTGCTAATTATTCTAATCATGTTTCTGACCCTAATCAAATTAGTGACCATTGTCCCTTACCAGATTCCCTTTATCTCCACACTTTTAAGTTTCAAAATAAAATCAGTGGATCCCATCCTATGCACTATTTCTCTTCTTATCAAGCTACTCTACCCATCCATACACTAGCTAGAATACCTTGGGTCACTCCTCTAATTAATGTGAGTTAGTTTTGAGCACTAGACAAAAATATATCTATCCTTTGTATTTCTTCCTAGACATCTGGATCACTTAGTAATCATCACCATCATTTCTCTCCATATCGCAACCCTTCCCAATTAACATTTGGAAATGTTACTTATACATATTATCACTCCCTTCCATCAAAAATAACTTCTATAACCTTATCTTATATCTTCTTATTAACAAAATGCATGGGAGTGGTAGCTATGTCAATTATTGAATTTTTTCCTACATGTTCTTAATGTGAGAAAACTCTACTACACATAGTAATGCAAGTAGATCATCTTGAATTGAAAATACTATCTTGTTACTTTCAAAGGTTTCAAAAGCTAGTCGATTGAGTTTCATCAAGATCGGGAATACACCAAAGGTGAACCAAACCATCTCTTTTAATATTCTAATTTAGATGCTATCTTCTCAACATCATCACCACATCCCTCTTATCCTTTTGCACTTATGCTTACTTGGAAAAGTTCACAAGCAAAACTCATACCAAATTTGGAGCATCTCATATTAATACCCATTTCAATCTCTATCTCTCTAAATCTCATGTGATCTTTACCAAAACGCTACCCTAACCTCTCCAGCACCTTCTCTCTCACCTGGTCGACCCCTCTCCTCTCAGCTATAGTACCCCTTTTGTCCTATTTGTTTGGAGGAAGAGCTATGTGACCGATGCAAATCTTGAGCAAAATTTCTTGCTACTGCCTAGACGAGTAAGGCAGCCCATGCCACTAGCCTACCTCACCTATGAAGCCCAGAGACTAGCCCTGTGTGCCTCTCTCTCTCTCTGTGTGTTTCCCTAGGATGCCATTGGCATGTCTCATATTTAAACAAGCTTCTCTTCCCAAACTACCACGCCACCAGCCTTCCGTGACTGCCCCAAGTCGAACACCGGCACTCTCTTGACCTATCCCTCTTTGTACCATCTGAAACCTCCCGTGCTCTAAAGGCCGACGCTGCGTCGAACACCCGGCGTGCGGGCACTGGGAACCCTCCTCCCGAGCAAGCCTGGGCCGAGACCACGTCCCCTACCTTCTCTATCACGCCTCCATGCTTTGCCATCTTCCTTTTGTCTCGTGCACCACCTGGTTCGCCCAATCAACATCGCCACTCCGCTCCATGCCCACCGTGGACGCCGTTGCATTCCCAAATACACGGTACACTAGCGGCGACGCCAATCTCGTAATCAAAAAATCATCGCTACAGTAACATAACGCAACCACCATATCACGCTCTGGTGCACTAAACACGATTGATCAAATACCTTTTTACGCTTCAGAGATCATCTGTTTTCGAACGGATCAGCTCGTGCCTGGGCTATACAAGGCTAGACTAGTACTCCTCTCTCCGCCCCTTGCACGACACCACCGCCCCTTTGCCATATCGCGTCCGTGCATGCTGACCTCGAGCCATGCCCCGCGTCCGTCGTGCGTCGCCTCTCCACCCTAATAAAATCAGCCCCCCTCTCTGCTTGGCCACCCACCTCGCCCCAATTTCTCCCCACTCCTCTTAGACCCTCTGTAGAGCAGCGTCCTTTCCACTTCGTCTCTCCCCGGAGAGAGCGAGCAGGAGGTCTATGCTCACCACAGCTTCGAGCTCGGCCAGCTCTCAGTTTTCTCCCGAGGAAAAACCTAGTCGTGGAGCTCGTCTACCACGTGTTCTGTTGAAATATTGGGCCATTTCATATGAGCCCATAGTAGATTTCAGAAATTCCTAGAAATCTCAAAGCCCATGTGTGTAAGCCCATTTGGAATGCAGCCCAAGTTTTTGGCTGCACAAAGGCAAGGGGTGGGAGCTAAGTTTAGTCCCACATGGGAAGTTGGGAGAGATGTAGACCAACATATAAGGTGGGGTGTTGCACCACTTGGTAAGTGAGTGAGAAGAGAAGTGCCACACGCGCGCTCCTCCTCCTCCTCCTCCTCGCTCGCTCGTCTCGTCTCGTCTCGACACGACACGTCACGACGCGCGCGCGCGCCGCGGTTTGCGGAATTGAGCCTCAGAGCCGAGCTTATCTTTTTGCTGCACAGGAAAACCGAACGTTTGACCGAGTCCTTGACGGACGCGTCACAGCTAGCCAGTTCGGGTCGCTCCCGGATCGTGGGCTACTGTAACCGACTCGGACGTGCGACGTGGGCGTGGCCCACGTTGCCTAGGGTTTTTCCGCTGTGCGTCCGCGCCTATATAAACTCTTGCCTGGCTACACGCCGTACACACCTGAAACCGATCTAGGGTTTTACCACCTCTCGCTGCTTGCGCCGCCTCCGTAGTCTACTCCATCCCGAGCGCCGGCGTGCACCGGCGAACGGGAGAGCAGGTCTCCGGAACCACTCGCCTTTGCGATCCTGTACGGGAGAGGGCGAATTAGGTTTTTGGGAAGCGCTCTGCGCGACTGCTCAAGCTCTTCATCACGGGTCGTCTTCCATCCAAGTCGGGCGGTGCTGCCTACCGCCGTCTTCATCGCCGTCTGCTTCGACCGGTCTTCTCCAACGTTGTCATCAACAACGTTACTGCTACGACTACATCTGCAAGCGAACGGTACGTGCGGTCTACTGCTGTTCGTCTGTTCATCATGTTCTGCGAGTACATGTTTAGCTACTGCCTGTTTCCGTTCATCTTGTTGTTTAGTACATCTAGTATATTCGAGTTACATGTGGTAGTAGCTGCTATTGTCATGTTTAATATTCTGGAATTAATAATGGAAATTGTGCCTAATTATCCAACAATCCAAAAACCTAATTGTAGGCAATTTCCTGAATTATCAATGGCTGGTTTTACCGATGCACTGAGGCCGGATAAATTTACCGGTGTGCACTTTAAGAGGTGGCAGTACAAAGCTGAGCTTTGGCTGACCACGATGAAAGTGTTCCAGATTAGTAAAGGCAAACCTGAAGGAACTATGTCTGACGATGATCAGAAAAAGTTCGAGGAAGCCAATACTATCTTTGTGGGATGCATTCTGAGCATTCTTGCTGACCGTCTGTGTGATGTGTTTATGCACATAAAAGACGGGAAAGAGCTCTGGGACGCACTGGATGCCAAGTTTGGTGCTGCAGATGCTGGCAGTGAACTGTACATCATGGAGAGCTTTCATGATTTTAAGATGACTAAGGACCTTCCTGTGGTTCAACAAGCTCATGAGATACAGTGCATTGCCAAAGAGCTCGAACTCCTTAAGTGTGCCTTACCCGACAAGTTTGTGGCGGGTTGCATTATTGCTAAGTTGCCCCCTTCATGGAGGAACTTCGCCACAGCTCTCAAACACAAGAGACAGGAGATATCAGTTGAAAATCTGATAGCGTCCCTTGATGTTGAGGAGAAGGCTCGTGCTAAGGACACTACTGAGAAAGGAGAGGGTCATGCTACTGCTAACTTTGTCCAGCAGAAAGGCAAATCCTCAGGCAAGAATAAAGGGAACTTCAAGCCCTCTTTCAACAAGCCTGTAAAGACTACAACCTTCAAGAAGAAGAAGCCGAACAGGGACAGGAGTGATCTAACTTGTTTCACTTGTGGAGAGCCCGGCCACTTTTCCAAGGACTGCCCAGAACGCGTAGACCGCAGAGGGAAAAGGGCCAAGAGTGTCAACGTCGTGACTGCTAGCAATACTGATGGGTATGGTAATCTATTTACTGTTCTTTCGGTATTTCAATCTCCCTCTTGGTGGATTGATACGGGTGCTAACGTTCATGTGTGTGCTGACATCTCTATGTTCACTTCTTACCAGGCCGCACGGGATTCCTCCGTCCTAATGGGCAATGGGTCACATGCCTCTGTTCGTGGTGTTGGCACGGTAGATCTAAAGTTCACTTCGGGGAAGATCGTGCAGCTGAGGAACGTGCAGCATGTCCCTTCTATGAACAAGAATCTTGTTAGCGGTTCCCTTCTCTGCAGAGATGGGTTTAAGGTTGTGTTAGAGTCGAATAAGGTAGTCGTTTCCAAGCATGGACAATTTATTGGAAAAGGCTATGAGTGCGGAGGCTTGTTCCGCTTTTCACTTTCAGATTTCTGTAATAAATCCGTGAACCATATTTGTGGCGGTGTTAATGATGATACCAGTGTTTGGCATTCTCGTTTATGTCACATTAATTTTGGTTTGATGTCTCGGTTATCCAGCATGAGTTTAATTCCGAAATTCACTATTGCCAAAGGTTCTAAGTGCCATAGTTGTGTGCAATCGAAGCAACCTCGTAAGCCTCATACGGCGGCCGAAGAGAGAAACTTGGCACCTCTAGAACTCATACATTCTGATCTATGCAAGATGAATGGTGTGTTGACAAAAGGTGAAAAGAGATATTTCATGACATTGATTGATGATGCGACTAGATTTTGCTATGTTTACTTGTTGCGAACTAAAGATGAAGCTTTAGACTACTTTAAAATTTATAAGGCTGAAGTTGAAAATCAACTAGAGAGAAAGATCAAGCGTCTTAGGTCGGATCGTGGTGGAGAGTATTTTCCTAAAATCTTTGACGAATTCTGTGAGGAACACGGTATTATTCATGAGAGGACGCCTCCCTACTCGCCCCAATCCAATGGGGTGGCCGAGAAGAAAAACCGCACTCTGTCTGACTTGGTGAATTCCATGCTCGACACTGCTGGTTTATCAAAGGCATGGTGGGGGAGGCTTTGTTGACTGCATGTCATGTCCTGAATAGAGTTCCTAACAAGAATAAAGATAAAACCCCTTATGAGGAGTGGGTTGGGAGAAAGCCATCACTTTCGTATTTGCGCACTTGGGGATGCTTGGCGAAGGTCAACATTCCCATCCCAAAGAAACGCAAACTCGGACCAAAGACTGTGGACTGCATCTTTCTAGGTTATGCTCAGCGGAGCATTGGCTATAGATTTTTAGTAGTTAAATCCGAGGTACCTGATATGCATGTTGACACTATAATGGAATCTCGTGATGCAACATTTTTTGAGAATATGTTTCCTATGAAAGATATGCATAGCACTGCTAGATTTTCTTCTGAGATAATTCCTGAATCTAGTGCATCTGACGATTATTTTGAGCAACCACATGAGAACGTTTTTGAGAACGTTCATGAGAAGGATGACAATGAAGCTCCTACAAGGAGCAAGAGACAGAGGACTGCAAAGTCCTTTGGTGATGATTTCATTGTGTACCTTGTGGATGATACTCCCAAATCCATTGCTGAGGCATATGCATCATCAGATGCAGATGATTGGAAAGAAGCTGTCCAGAATGAGATGGACTCAATTCTTTCTAATGGAACATGGGAATTATCAGAGCGCCCCCATGGCTGTAAGCCTGTGGGCTGCAAGTGGGTGTTCAAGAAGAAGCTAAGGCCTGATGGTACTATTGAGAAGTACAAGGCGAGACTTGTAGCGAAAGGCTACACACAGAGAGAAGGCGAAGATTACTTTGATACCTATTCACCTGTCGCAAGACTAACCACCATTCGAGTACTACTTTCCATGGCTGCCTCCTATGGTCTTATCGTTCATCAAATGAACGTAAAGACAGCTTTCCTCAATGGAGAGTTGGAAGAGGAAATCTATATGGATCAGCCTGATGGATTTGTGGTAAAAGGTGAAGAGACAAAGGTGTGCAAGTTGCTAAAATCTTTATATGGCCTGAAACAAGCACCTAAGCAATGGCATGAGAAGTTTGACAGAACTTTAACTTCTGTTGGCTTTGTCGTTAATGAGGCTGACAAGTGCGTTTACTATCGCCATGGTGGGGACGAAGGTGTTATATTGTGTTTGTACGTTGATGATATTCTCATCTTTGGTACAAACATGAAAGTAATACATGAGGTCAAGTCTTTCTTGTCAAAGTGCTTTGATATGAAAGATCTGGGAGAAGCTGATGTGATCTGAACATCAAGCTAAATAAGAACGAGAGTGGGATTACTTTATCGCAATCCCACTATGTTGAGAAGATCTTGAGCCGGTTTGGCTTTATTGATGGCAAGTCTTCTCCAACACCTTATGATCCCAGTGTGATATTGCGTAAGAACAAGAACGAACCAACAGATCAACTGAGGTATTCTCAGATCATTGGTTCACTCATGTACTTAGCGAGCGCGACAAGACCTGACATCTCTTTTGCTGTGAGCAAGTTGAGTAGGTTCATGTCAAACCCGGGTATTGATCATTGGCATGCACTTGAAAGGGTCATGCGCTATCTATGTGGTACAATGAGTTACGGGATTCACTATTCAGGGCACCCTGCTGTGCTTGAAGGATATAGTGACGCAAATTGGATCTCTGATGTAGATGATATCAAAGCCACTAGTGGGTATGTGTTTACCTTTGGAGGTGGCGCCGTATCATGGAGATCATGTAGGCAAACCATATTGACGAGGTCAACTATGGAAGCAGAACTTACTGCTTTAGACACAGCCACTGTAGAGTCAGAATGGCTGCGTGAGCTCTTGATGGACTTGCCGGTGGTTGAAAAACCTGTGCCGGCCATCCTCTTGAATTGTGACAACCAAACAGTTATTGTCAAAGTGAACAATTCTAAGGATAACGCGAAGTCATCAAGACACGTTAAAAGACGTTTGAAGTCTGTCAGGAAATTGCGAAACTCCGGAGTAATAACTGTTACGTATATTCAAACAGACAAAAACCTGGCAGATCCCTTTACTAAGGGGCTATCACGCAATGTGATAGATAGTGCATCGAGGGAGATGGGTTTGAGACCCATAGATGTTATGCCATAGCGGTAACCCAACCTTTGTGATCGGAGATCCCGTGAATTAGGACCTGGGAAAACAAGCTAGTGGTTTAACTGAGGAGAGTATTCTGTAACCCTCTCTAAGTGAAGATGCAAAACTCTCAAAATCTGTAAGGCAGGTTGGCAACATGCCTTAATGTGTTTCTGTTGGCTATGATTAGCAAAGATGCTGTCCTACAGAGCATTCTTGAAAGAACACACCTATATGAGTCCGACTGTTAAACGTCGCAGTCTATGAGATTTGGGTGATCTCTAGTAAACTCATGAAGAGACCATGGAGTACGACGCATATGCTCCAACCCGCGGGGTAGGCTACTGGCAGCCAAGTACTGGTTATGACTTTGAGTGAAATCTTGACGCACAAAACTTGCAATTCAAGGCGTAGTCCATTGTTCAAGTTGCTGATAGACGTAGCTTAAGGTTCTAGGCGGAAGTTCAACTTAACAGTCTCTGCTGAAACACTGGTATATAAACAAGTAGTGAGGTTTGGCAAATCTCTAAATGGGCATTTGAGATCTGGTGGGGGATTGTTGAAATATTGGGCCATTTCATATGAGCCCATAGTAGATTTCAGAAATTCCTAGAAATCTCAAAGCCCATGTGTGTAAGCCCATTTGGAATGCAGCCCAAGTTTTTGGCTGCACAAAGGCAAGGGGTGGGAGCTAAGTTTAGTCCCACATGGGAAGTTGGGAGAGATGTAGACCAACATATAAGGTGGGGTGTTGCACCACTTGGTAAGTGAGTGAGAAGAGAAGTGCCACACGCGCGCTCCTCCTCCTCCTCCTCGCTCGCTCGTCTCGTCTCGTCTCGTCTCGACACGACACGACACGTCACGACGCGCGCGCGCGCCGCGGTTTGCGGAATTGAGCCTCAGAGCCGAGCTTATCTTTTTGCTGCACAGGAAAACCGAACATTTGACCGAGTCCTTGACGGACGCGTCACAGCTAGCCAGTTCGGGTCGCTCCCGGATCGTGGGCTACTGTAACCGACTCGGACGTGCGACGTGGGCGTGGCCCACGTTGCCTAGGGTTTTTCCGCTGTGCGTCCGCGCCTATATAAACTCTTGCCTGGCTACACGCCGTACACACCTGAAACCGATCTAGGGTTTTACCACCTCTCGCTGCTTGCGCCGCCTCCGTAGTCTACTCCATCCCGAGCGCCGGCGTGCACCGGCGAACGGGAGAGCAGGTCTCCGGAACCACTCGCCTTTGCGATCCTGTACGGGAGAGGGCGAATTAGGTTTTTGGGAAGCGCTCTGCGCGACTGCTCAAGCTCTTCATCACGGGTCGTCTTCCATCCAAGTCGGGCGGTGCTGCCTACCGCCGTCTTCATCGCCGTCTGCTTCGACCGGTATTCTCCAACGTTGTCATCAACAACGTTACTGCTACGACTACATCTGCAAGCGAACGGTACGTGCGGTCTACTGCTGTTCGTCTGTTCATCATGTTCTGCGAGTACATGTTTAGCTACTGCCTGTTTCCGTTCATCTTGTTGTTTAGTACATCTAGTATGTTCGAGTTACATGTGGTAGTAGCTGCTATTGTCATGTTTAATATTCTGGAATTAATAATGGAAATTGTGCCCAATTATCCAACATGTTCTTCCCTCTGTTTCATAATACCTAATCCGCATATGCCTAACCTTCCTAATGCATCCCTTCTCTGTGTCTAGTGAACTCCACGGAGGCCACCGTCGCCGGCATCTGCCCGTGAAGCTGCCGGAGTCGAGCAGTCCGTGCAGTCGTCGGCTATCAACCACGGATATGGAGATACGTATCCGATGCACGATACGGGGATACTGTGATACGCTATTTTTTCAGAAATAGAGATACGGGGATACGTTTGTATATATATAATAATTATTATAAAATGCAGAGATTAAATATTTTTATGGGATAAATAGATGATAATATGGTCCAAAAGATCGCTAGTCAGCATCTAAATATGGTTCAAAGCATCAACTTTAATAATTCACTCCATGGCTTAAGTATCCTCAATGTCCAAAGCCCCCAGCCATGGCTGTTCTGAACAAGGAAAGAAGAAAATCAAGGATTCAAAATCATATCAATGGAGGTTTGCATCTATGGGGCAGGAGGGCGGCTAGGCTGTAGCCTGTAGGGGAATAGAAGGTGGAGGAAGAAGAGTAGAAGAATCACCGGACAATGGGGCGGCTAGCAGGCTGCGCGGCAAGGATGCGAGCAGGCGGCGCCGGCCAGGAGGCGAGCAGGCGGATGCGGTATTAGGGTGCAAACGCTGCGCCTGCGATTGTTGGGCTGGGGTCCTGGGGATTGTGCGGGCGTTTCGCCTTATAGGAAGGTTGTGATGGTTTCCTTTCCCGTATCGATCAAGTATCCCATCAGTATCCATCGGGTATCGGTAATTTTTTTTCTTTTATTTCAAAAACTGTTAGAGACGTACAGGATAAGTATCGGGCAGTATCCGGTATCCGTGCAGTATCCGATACCGGTACGGCGGTACGCCAAAAACTGCCATATCCGCGCTTCATAGGTCGTCGGGAAGCTTGCGACTTGCGAGGTCGCCGAGCCGTGCCTTCGAGGTACCCCATGCCCCCACTCCAGTTCTACTTCGTCACAACCATCGCCTCCCAGCCAACCACGGTGAGGCGGTGAGCACCCGTCGTCCCCGTTGCATACAGCGACCAGGCATCGTGTGCATGTCTAAAAATCGTGGAGCACGATTATTAAAGCAGCAAGTCATGCCCAATTCGGCCCACTAGGATAGCCCAAATCTGTTCTTAGTTTCGGCCCGTGCAGATTTTTTTGGGGGAATCTGCTAAATCAAATCACTAGATCTGAAAACTTCCAAAATTCGTAATTAAATCTCTGTAGATCCAAATGAGATGATTCAAATTTCTCTGGAACCCTTATTCAAATATCTATCCATAGGTGCTGGACCCATTCCAAATAGACACATGAATAATTACTTGTAGTTAAACTAGTAGATCTTGCCACTTTTTAAAAAAAAATCCAAATATGTATATCTGTGAGTTCAAATTGAGCAAATCTGACTTTTAGTGGTATCATATAGATTTTACTTGCATGTGCCACTGAAATGAAGTCTCTGTGATACTTTGCTTAGAGTAGTTATCAAAATGCTACATGTCCTTGTATGCCTTGTTAAATTAAAAAAATGTTTTTCTATAAGTGATATTGGCATGAATCCAATTTTCAATGATCATGCAATGTGATACCTTGCATATCCCCTATTTTCAGATTTTTCTGATAAATAGAGAATATCGGGGGATTTAAATACCCTTTCAGCCATTGTTTGCATTAGGAAATTCATAGAAAAATAACTGCAAATCCTATTGAGTTAAATCCAATTTTCTTGGGTTCAGAAAAATGGTATCTTTCCATTAGCATGCTGGTTGCATGTTTTGCATAGCTAAATTCACCTGCAAATTATTTAGAGCTTATTAGGGTTTAGTTGCTAACTAATTTTTTATTTATTCTTGAAAATTGCTATTGAGTTGAAAACACCTGAAATGGTTCAGTATGATATTGTGCTTACTACTGGTGCTTGTTTTGGTGTGATATGCTTTCTATGGTGGAGTGTGTGATTTATTTATGATTGTGTGCTTATTTGTTAATTATTATCGGCGTTAGATCCGAACAACACTGGGTGTTCCGAGGAGGGGGAAATCTTTGAGTATCAAGAGGAAGGCCAGGGACAAGTTGATTAAGGCAAGCCATCTATTCTTGTTGCATATATGTATCCTAGTTTTACTCTTGCATGTTTTAGATCCAATTTATTCAAAGTGCATTGTTTTAAATTGCTATACTCCTTATATTGCAATTGTTGGCGACTTGGCTCCACAAGTCACCTTATATCGTCCTTATGGATGACACCTCTCTTGACACCTACTTATCTCCTGGTTTAGTGGCTTGATGAGTAGCATCACAACCTTCTTGGAAAACCTTGTAGTAGAGCAAAAATTCTAGGTTGCAAACACTCAAAATGAGATTTCAAAAATGTTTTCAAAAACCTTGGAATAGGAAGCTATTCCCTTGAAGGATTTCAAAAATGAGTTTTGAAAATGAGGAGGATGGATACTCAGGAGTTGGAGAAGTTGTTTTTAAAATGACATTGGTGATCACTAAGTGTTCGCTCTGAATAAGTAACCCGTGCAACCACAATTACCCTGGTATGGGACGGGGCGTAGCGGAGTAGTTTGTTCACTTTGGAATGGGGCCTCCAAATATAATGGCAGTCCGACCATGGACACCTCTTTTGTGGCACCCTGGGTAGCAGCGGTTACTCAGGCTCGCATTGTCACTTTTTTAGGGGGCATGGGTACAACCTAGGGGCCCTCATTGAAAACACCTGCAAGTGATGGAGGGGTTCCGGAGGGTCAAGTGGGCTGGGGAATTTGCAACTGCTGGGTCAAACAGCCACTTGGGCTTCGGTGTTAAAGGGTGCATCTCTAGGTGTTTGGTCCTATGCTAAGGTGAGCAGGTGAAAAACTACGATCGGGTGCTTGTCGTGACATATGTTGTAATGCGGGGAAGATGCCCACACGATGAGTATCCGGATGTTGTGGGTAAAGTGTACAACCTCTGCAGAGTCTAAAGCTATTCGAGTAGCCGAGTCCTCAGTCATGGACGGTTGGGACGACCATTACTTAGCCCAATGTCGGTTTTGGTTTTCAAAAGTGTTTTTCAGAAGAAAAAAAGGAGGTGCCGGACAGAGTACTCAAAGGGTACTGTCGTGGCACGATAAAGGTTCAGAGTACTTGGAGAGTACAGCCGAGGAAATGGAAATGGTCATGTGTGATTGACCTGGTTTAAGAAATAAGAAGGGTTACTCCCTTCCTAGAGATTTTTCTAAAAGTTTTTAATAAGGATATAGAGATGTCATAGAACATGGTTATAGACATGCTATATAGACACGAGAAGAAGGGTTTTCAAAGAAAGTAAACTAGACTAGAGCCTTTCCTTGCTACAGCCATACTGCATATCAAACTCACTCTCTTTAGATGGTTTGCGAGTACAATTCAAATGTACTCACGGCTTTGTTGCTGGCTATTAACTTGGTCAGACTATAAAGAATACTATGAGGAAGATGATGGTGGGAACGACGATGTCGATGCAAACTAGGAACATCTCCCAGTCAGTTGCCTGTAGGGTAGTAGGCATGACATGGGTCATCAATGTTGTTTTGTGTCTGCTCCTTAGTTGTGAACTTGCCCTCCGTGGCATTATCAGACTTGGTCATGTGACCAATTGTAACACTTTTGTTTCGATACTGTAATGGATGATGTAACTTTGATATCAACTTGGTTATGTGGATTCACGACACTTTTCCTGGGATCGTGAATTGTATGCATAACGGGTATTCCGGATGACTAATCCGGGGTCCCCACAGAGTTGGTATCAGAGCCATCTGGACTTTAGGAGACCCTAGTTAGCATGAGCGTTAGTTAGGAAACTACTTTTTGGAGTAAACCTAATTGCAAACTTATTTCTTTACATAGCCAATAGTATGGCTTATACCTTTCTTACCTCTTCAAAACATCTAATCTCATCTCTCTGATTTCCAAAGTTTTCATAGCTTTACTATTTTATCTCATCCCCTTCAAATTTAATTAATAGACTTTGTACCCCAAATAGACCTGAAGCTTAGCAGCACAAGATGGAGAAAATCTTCAGAAGGACGTCCTCAAACCTGCCCAGCTGCCAAGAAAGAAGGGTGTTGACAAATATTTTGCCTTTGGTGGCACCAACGGCTCTGCCAAGAAGCTGACCTTGTTCCTCCCTGGGCTTGCAGTTTTGCAGTTTTCAAGGATCAAGTCCTTGGTTGCTTGACTAGTAATTCTTAGGTTTGCCACATGACTAAGTCACGTATGGAGAACTTCAATGATCCCTCTGAAGACCTCACATCCAGGTGGTGCGAGACAAGAAGGGCTACGAGTCTACAATTCCCGAATCAACATCAATGTCTCAACAACACTACATCTTTATCATTGACTGCCATCAAGGTTTAGCTGAAGCCAGAGTCACTAAAATGAAGATGTCAACAATTATGACCAACCATGACCCTAGGATGAATATGATAAGCTCGATTGTTTTGGTTGAGCTACCCCCAAATACCGCGAGTGTTAGGTATCCTTTGGTACTTGAAGTATCTCATTTGGTTCCTGTAATTTTGTTTGTTGATTGCCTTATGTGTTTCTTTGAGTGTGCATCGTTGCTTTGTGCTAGACCTAGTTTTAACTTATCCACATTAAAAACACTTTGGTGAACCAACGCCAGCCTAAGGAACATTCCTAGGGTGCTTATCCCACTCATCTAGTTTAGCACAAATGGAGCTTGCTAACCACTAGGTAGTTAAGTTTGAATACGGTTTCTAATACTGACTTGGTAATGTTGGTATGACTCTACTTTCAAGACATATCGAAGATACTGTACGCCACTTTGTGCTAAGTGTTTCAAGCTCCATCAAGACCTCCCTACAACGTCAATAAAGTAGAAGATGGACTTTCCTGACAACCTGCATCCTCCATCTCAAAAAGAAGACAAAAACTTCACTAACATGATCTAACTATAAAATAGAGTCCCACTAACCTTGACAGAAGTGGCTCTCTCTCTCACACACAGACCAAATAACCTAGAGTATGGTAGTATCAAAGCCAAGCCTAATAGGTGAAGTTCAACAAATTCCCGCCACATGAAGCCCAAAGAATCACAAGTTTGATCTGGACCAAGCAACGGAAGGATGATGTCTCTCAAAGATCAAGCTTTCCAATCAAGTTCGCCAATGGAAGATACCAAGAATCATGTGTGAACATATGAAGCACCTCAGTCAAAGCCTAAGGAGGTCCAGAAAAATATTTTACTAATGGGACTAGCATGTGTGCTAATAGTTTGGAACTATCAAGAGTTAAGTTAGTAGACCAACGTCACCATTTTCACTCCCCAGAAGGCTACAAGCTCAAGACTAAAGGTCTACACCAACATCAAGCTTCAAGCAATGGCCCCAATATCTGAAGATTTTGTCAAGCTACTCAAAGGAAGCAACAAACTCAAATCAACAAAAGCTACACGAAAGAAGCCTCAAATCTTCAAGACCTTGGATGCAAACTAAGAACCCTATGACTCTCTTAGAATCTATTCGGGCACACTAGATAGCTTGACCACACTAACCTTAAAAGTGTCTCAGCGAGGTTTCGACAAGACCATTTTCAGCAACATCAGTTATCTCGCCATCAACCTCATAAATAGGAGAAGATCTACATCTTTGGCAAAGAAATTCTTCAATGCAACTTGGGATATCACCGTTAAGTTAGAAGTAAAACCCTCTGAAGACTAACTCTAACTTAAACGACTCTCTAGTACTACACTTAGGAATCTCGGGACGAGATTCTTTTTAAGGGGGGAAGATCTGTAACACCCCAACTTGTGTAACCAAGTTCAAGAACTATTAAGTGAGGCAAAAATGAGAGCCAACAAAAACTTTTTTACAACTAACCAAAACAAAAATATTGTTGCACGCATGCTTGCCTTGATTGTTGTGTAAATCATGTTTGTAAGAGTTGTTTGATGAAAAAGGTTCAGGACCAATACAATCCATGTGCCTTGTGATCATGTCTTTTCAAACACGACTAGATATTTGACAAAACCATTATCTTGGCAACTTATCCTATCTCAAATGAATTAACTTTCTTCAAAAACAAGGAGCCAAGATTTATTTTTGGCACAAAGATCTTTTTAAAACTATTTACTTATAGAACTTATGGGGATCTATAGGTTAGTATGATCCCACCAGTTTGCAAAACTACTACTTACAACCATTTGATAATTGGATTTCAACCACCTTTGAGAAAACTTGATAAAGGAGATATTTGTCTCCATTAGTTTCTAAATATATTATAAAAGGTTTACTTCCGTATTTAAAACTATTTTAAACCATCCCCAAGGCATGACCCCTAATGAGAACTTGTTCAAACCATTGCGCTTCTGATGATTGTTGCATGTGTTTGGCTGTGTTTGACTAAGTTGACTTTGTTTCACTTCTTCTTGTGTGCATGCTTGTTTTGCTGGGAGAATTTCCTTCAGTCCTTTTTATTACTCCTGAAGCCTTATTAATGCTTGATAGCATCTAAGTGAAGTCAAGAAGTATCATAGAGGCAAGTGAAATTGCAAAATCATCCAAATTTCTAGTTTGGCCCTATCTTCACTTCTGTTAAAGGATTCAATTCTCAGACACTTGTCTTAAACTCATATGTTATATCCAAGGCAATGCACCTACCTATAGTTCATCTTTGTCATCTGATCTTGCATTCTAGCCATTACCACTTGCTCATTTGAGACCATATGCTAATTATTCTAATTATGTTTCTGACCCTAATCAAATTAGTGAGCATTATCCCTTATCAGATTCCCTTTTTCTCCACACTTTCAAATTTCGAAATAAAATCAGTGGATCCCATCCTATGCACTATTTATCTTCTTATTGACCTACTCTACCCATCCATACACTTGCTAGTATACCTTGGGTCACTCCTCTAATTAATGTGAGTTAGTTTTGAGCACTAGACAAAAATATATCTATCCTTTGTATTTCTTCCTAAACATCTGGATCACTTAGTAATCATCACCATCATTTCTCTCCATATCGCAACCCTTCCCAGTTAATATTTGGAAATGTTATTTATACATATTATCACTCCCTTCTGATGGTGCGGTGTAGGCACCCAGTTGGGAACCCCAAGAGGAAGGTATGATGAGCACAGCAGCAAGTTTCCCTCAGTTGTGAAACCAAGGTTTATCAAACCAGTAGGAGAAAGCCAAACTTCAGAAGGTGATGCTTGCTAGCTTCGCGACAGCTCCAGATAATTTATATGGCGCCTCATCCAGGGCTTTGCTTTGCACCAGCAGCAACGTGGAACCTGCACACAACACAACCAAGAACTTTGCCCCAACTTACGATGAGGTTGTCAATCTTACCGGGTTGGCATAAACAAAGGATTGAGCGCATCGAGTGGTAAAAGGTAATAGTATGCAAGAATGTAAATAAGCAAGTAAAATAGTAAACGGTAATAGCAATGTAAAGGAAATTGTACCGGGGTCCACAGATCACTAGTGGTGTCTCTCCATAAGTTAAATAACAACATGCCGGGTAAACAGATTACAGTTGGGCAATTGATAGAGTAAAGATAACGTCCATATCTCATGAGAATCACTATGAGACTCACTCTGGGCATTACGACAAAATACATACACCGTAATCCAACTACATCTATGACTAATAATCCACCCTCCGAATGTCATCCGAGCAAACATTGGGTATTAAGTTGCGAACAACAGATTATCGCCTTAAGCAAAGTGCATAATGTAAACAAAGCAAATGTCCTTGGACACAAGAATGTTGTTTTCTCCCTAGTGGCAACAGCACATCTACAACCTTAGAGGTTTCTGTCACTCCCCCAGATTACTAGAGGCATGAACCCAACTATTGAGCATAAATACCCCTCTTGGAGTCACTAGCATCTACTCGGCCAAGATATCTAATAGCAACGGAGAGCATGCAAGATCATAAACAACATAGAGATAACATAAAGATAATATTCAGCACATCAACTTAACATAGTACCAATACTCATCGGATCCCAACAAACACAACATGTAGAATTACACAAAGATGATCTTGATCATGACAGGCAGCTCACAAGATCTAAACATGAAGCACATGGCGGAGGAGACGACCATCTAACGACTGCTATGGACCCGTAGTCCAAGGTAGACTACTCACACATCACTCCGGAGGCGACCATGGTGGTGGAGAAGGCCTCCGGCAGGGATTCCCCTCTCCGGCAGGGTGCCGGGAAGAGCTCCTGGATCCTCCTGATCTCGCGATGATGACGGCGGCGGCTTATAGTATGTTTCGAGGAAAAGAAATCCGTCCTTTAGGTTTTTCCCGTTGAGGGGAATATATAGGCGAAAGGGGGCGTCAGGAGGTGGACCAGGTGGTCTCACCCCCTGGTGGCGCGACCAGGGGCTGGGCCGCGCCGCCCTAGGGTGAGCCTGGCTCCTGGCCCCCCTCTGTCTCATCTTCGGACTTTGTGATGCTTCAGGAAAAATAGAAGGTTTGGCTTTTGTTTCGTCCAATTCTGAGAATATTTCCTGTGTAGCTTTTCTGAAACACAAAAACAGCAGAAAACAGGGAACTGGCACTATGGCATCTCGTTAGTAGGTTAGTTCTAGAAAATGCATAAAAATGCCACGAAGTGTAACAAAACACAAAGCAAATGGTGTATAAACAAGCATGGAGCATCAAAAATTATAGATACGTTTGGGACGTATCAAGCATCCCCAAGCTTAACTCCTGCTCGTCCACGAGTAGATAAGTGATAACAAAAGAATAATTTTTGAAGTGACATGCACCATCACAATCTTGATCAACGATGTAAAGCATTGAGTGCTGGGATCAAAGAACTTAAAACATGGGCATAAAAGACATAATCTTGACAATAAAACTTAGCAAGCATGTTATAATATGAAAAGAAACACAAACAAAAGATCATGAATAATGAAACAATGAAATTCAAGTGTGTGTTCAAATCATGTGGAAAAACATATCAAAGTGGTTTTCAGCTTGTCCTTCATGGAATAGCAAAACATAAATGCATAGGACACCTTCAAGTTTAAGAGGGCGACTAGATACAAATAATTTAAGAACAAGCAAAACCATAATCATGAATCAATCAATGGTAAACTTTGGGACTATGCACATTAAACTCAGAATGGCAACTATGCTATCTTAGATGGTGCACAAAGGTAGAAGGTGAAGACTCAACATAAAAGTAAAAGAAATGCCCTTCGCAAAGGGAAGCAGGGATTGCAAGTTTTATAAACCTTCAAAAATTATGGTACTTACTAGCTTTGAGCTCTCATTGCCCCCATCATAGGCATCTTGAATGGTTAAAGTTAATGCAAGTACAATTACGAAGCATATGCTTAACAAATCATTAGTTGAAAACCTCGTGTCCCGTGAAGTAGAAATACCCAAACCTCATGCTACACGACTTAGGTCCCAAGCAAGCTCTTTGTCATTGTAAGCATACATGTATCATTGAGAACCGCCAACGGGGTACCTCCTGCCCGATGACATGGAACAAGCCCACATCAAAATGACAAGACAAACAGACAATGAACACCTCGGCATCTCTGATGCGGGCAGATAACCACCCAGTTGGGAACCCCAAGAGGAAGGTATGATGAGCACAGGAGCAAGTCTTCCCTTAGTAGGAAACAGAGGTTATCGAACCAGTAGGAGAAAGCCAAACTTCAGAAGGTTGATGCTTGCTAGCTTACAGACACTCCAGACAACGACGCCAGAAAATGCTGGTGCGTAGTGGAAGCTTCTTCACTAACAGCAACGTGGAACCTGCACACAACACAACCAAGAACTTTGCTCCCAACTTACAATGAGGTTGTCAATCTCACCGGTTTGCTGTAAACAAAGGACTAATTGTGTCGAGTGGAAAGCAATAGTAGTAGTATGCAAGAAAGTAAACAGTGCGAGTAAAAGTAAACGGTAATAGCAATATAAAGGAAATTGGACTGGGGTCCACAGTTCACTAGTGGTGTCTCTCCATAAGATAAATAACGACATGCTGGGTAAACAAATTACAGTTGGGCAATTGATAGAATAAAGATAACGTGCATATGTGATACGTCTCCAACGTATCCATAATTTTTGATGCTCCATGCTTGTTTTTACACCATTTGTTTAATGTTTCGTTACACTTCGTGGCACTTTTATGCATTTTCCGAAACTAACCTATTAACAAGTCGCCACAGTGCCAGTTCCCTGTTTTCTGCTGTTTTTGTGTCAGAAAAGTTACACAGGAAATATTTTCAGAATTGGACGAAACCAAAGCCAGTCGCCCAGAAATTTACCGAAGCTTCCAGAGAACCGAAGAGGAGTTGGAGTGGGGCCACGAGGGGACTTCACACCAGGGCGGCGTGGCCTGGCCCCTGGCCGCGCCCCCTATGTGTGAGGCCGCCTCGGTCCACTTCTAACGATGCCCCTTCGCCTATAAAGACCCCCTGACAGGAAAAACCTAAGAACCCGATCAGTTTTCCAGAACACATCGCGATCCGCCGCTGCCGTCGACCCGAAGATCGGGAGGGTCCAGAAGCTCTTCCCGGCACCCTGCCAGAGAGGGGAATCGCCACCGGAGGTCTTCTTCATCGCCATGCTTGCCTCCGGAGCGATGAGTGAGTAGTCTACCTTGGACTATGGGTCCATAGCAGTAGCTAGATGGTTGTCTTCTCCACCATGTGCTTCATGTTTAGATCTCATGAGCTGCCCTACATGATTGAGAACACCGTTATGTAATTCTACATGTTTGGTTTGTTGGGATCCGATGAATATTTGTGTTATGCTTGAGTTGAAGTACTGAAATTTATCTTTTGTTATCTCTATGTTGTTTATGATCTTGCATGCTCTCCGTTGTTAGTAGCTATCTTGTCCGAGTAGTTCCTAGTGACTCCAAGAGGGGGTATTTATGTTTGATAGTGGGTTCATGCCTCTATTTAATCTGGGAGAGTGACAGAAACCTCTAAGGTTGTAGATGTGCTGTTGCTACTAGGGGGAAAACAACATTCATATGCTCGAGGGTATATGCTTTGTTTACATTACACACTTTGCTTAATGCAGCTATCTGTTGTTCGCAACTTAATACTCATGGGGTGTTCGGATGATATCCCCGAGAGTGGATTATTAGTCATAGATGCAGTTGGATGGCGGTCTATGTATTTTGTTGTAATGCCCAGAGTAAATCTCATAGTGATCCTCTCATCATATGCACGTTATCTTTATTCTATCAATTGCCTAACTATAATTTGTTTACCCAGCATGTGTTATTTTATCTTATGGAGAGACACCGCTAGTGAACTATGGACCCTGGTCCTATTTCCTTTATATTGCTATCACCTGTTTACTTTACTCGCACTGCTTACTTTACTCGCATACTATTATCACTTTCCACTCGATACGCTCATACCCTTTGTTTCAAGCAAACCGGTGAGATTGACAACCTCATCGCAAGTTGGAAACAAAGTATTTGGTTGTGTTGTGTGCAGGTTCCACGTTGCTACTAGCTGAAGACGCGCTAACTCGTTTTGTTGTGAAACGGCGCCCTTGTTGGAGTGTCACTAAGCTAGTCAGCATCACCTTCAGTCGTTTGTTTGCTCCTCTCCAGATCGACATACCTTGGTTTCTTAACTGAGGGAAAACCTTGCTGCTGTATTCATCACACCTTCCTCTTGGGGTTCCCAACGGGCTGAACATTCAACTAGGCACCAACTCTTTTCTGGCGGTCATCATCCAGCAATCAATATGTCATGAGGATCACTATGAGATTCACTCTGGGCATTACAACAAAATACATAGACCGCCATCCAACTGCATCTATGACTAATAATCCACTCGCGGGGAATCATCCGAGGATCCCGAGAGTATTAAGTTGCGAACAACAGATAATTCCATTAAGCAAAGTGTGTAATGTAAACAAAGCAAATGTCCTTGGACACAAGATTGTTGTTTTCTCCCTAGTGGCAACAGCACATCTACAACCTTAGAGGTTTCTGTCACTCCCCCAGATTAAATAGAGGCATGAACCCAACCATCGAGCATAAATACCCCCTCTTGGAGTTACTAGTATCTACTTGGCCAATATAGCTACTAACAACAGAGAGCATGCAAGATCATAAACAACATAGAGATAACATAAGATAAATTTTAGAACATCAACTTAACATAGCACCAATATTCATCAGATCCCAACAAACACAACATGTAGAATTACATAAAGATGATCTCGATCATGTAGGGCAGCTCACAAGATCTAAACATGAAGCACATGGTGGAGAAGACAACCATCTAGCTACTGCTATGGACCCATAGTCCAAGGTAGACTACTCACTCATCGCGCCGGAGGCAAGCATGGCGATAAAGAAGACCTCCGATGGTGATTCCCCTCTCTGGCAGGGTGCCTGGAAGAGCTTTTGGACCCTCCTGATCTCGGGTCGATGACGGCGGCGGATCGCGATGTGTTTCTAGAAAATTGATCGGGCCCCCCTCCGTCTCCTCTTTGGTCTTCTGGAAGCTTCGGTAAATATTAGGAGGTTCGGCTTTTGTTTCGTCCAATTCTGAGAATATTTCCCGTGTAACTTTTCTGAAACACAAAAACAGCAGAAAACAGGGAACTGGCACGGTGGCATCTCGTTAATAGGTTAGTTCTAGAAAATGCATAAAAATTCCACGAAGTGTAACAAAACATAAGGCAAATGGTGTAAAAACAAGCATGGAGCATCAAAAATTATAGATACGTTTGAGACGTATCAAGCATCCCCAAGCTTAACTCCTGCTCGTCCTCAAGTAGGTAAGTGATAACAAAAGAATAATTTTTGAGGTGACATGCACCGTCACAATCTTGATCATCTAGGTAAAGCATTGAGTGCTAAGATCAAAGTACTTAAAACATGGGCATGAAAGACATAATCTCGATAGAAGAAACTTAGCAACCATGTTATAACATGAAAAAGAACACAAACGAAAGATCATGAACAATGAAACAATGTAAGTCACGTGTGTGTTTCAACCATATGGAAAAACATGTCAAAGTGGATTTCAGCTTGTCCTTCATGGAATAGCAAAACATAAATGCATAGGACACCTTCAAGTTTAAGAGGGAGACTAGATACAAATAATTTAAGACCAAGTGAAACCATAATCATGAATCAATCAATAATAAATTTTGGGACTATGCACATTATACTCAGAATGACAACTATGCTCTCTTAGATGGTGCATAAAGGTAGAAGGTGGAGACTCAACATAAAAGTAAAAGAAAGGCCCTTCATAGAGGGAAGCAGTGATTGCAAGTTTTATAAACCTTCAAAAATTATGATACTTACTAGCTTTGAGCTCTCATTGCCCCCATCATAAGCATCTTGAATGGTTAAAGTTAATGCAAGTACAATTATGAAACATATGCTTGACAGATCATAAGTTGAAAACATCGTGTCCCGTGAAGTACGAATACCCAAACCTCATGCTACTCGACTTAGGGTCCCAAGCAAGCTCTTGTCATTGTAAGTATATGCGTATCATCAAGAACCGCCAACGGGGTACCTCCGTGCCTGATGACATGGAACAAGCCCACATCAAAATGATAGGACAAACAGACAATGAACACCTCGGCATCTCTTTTATTTACCATTGGTATAGCTTTTTATTTTCAGATGCATCATCGAATATCCACTATGGGCATGCTGTAAATTTCCACCATGAATTATGCATGGCTTAGATTAGCAGCCCGGGCATTTCTCTAACACATATACAAACTCCATGATCCTGCAAGATTCCCAATTTATTTCACATCGCGAGTATCCATAAACAAAAGATCACGATATCAACTCAAATAAGAGAAAGTGCAATGTTGAAAGCTTACCCCATGACGACATGGTTTGGCTAATTTCCAACTTACAACTTGCAAGCATAACAACTCAATATAAGAGAGCCACAATGAAAAAAAATTAAAAGAGAGAAAAGTAAAGTGTGCCATCAGGTTCGTGAGAGCTTTACTGACTAATTTTCACATAACACCAAAAAGAGTTTAATTTGAAGGATAGATAAAAGCAAGTCAAATGTACTTTGGAATAGCAAATTGCTAATAGGTATGTATGGTGGACACAATGGCATAACTTGGTTTTTAGGAGTTGGATGCACGAGTAGGGCTCATACTCAGTACAAAATAAGGGCTAGCAAAAGACTGGGAGCGACCAACTAAGAGAGCAATAACGGCCATAATCATGCATAGCGACAAAACATCATTAAAAGAAGCATAAAGTGGTATCACAAGTCAAAAACCAAATGATCATAGAGGCTATAGGTGACTTATTTTATAGTCAACATGGTGTAAGCATGTGCCAAGTCAACCCAAATAAAGCATCAAAGGAGAAAACCACAATAATGCTCCCATATAATAAAAAACAACACATGATTTTTTCAAAGGCTCATTAAGCAATCTCAGTCATTTGAGACAAGTCATGCTACAGCAAAAACTACTAAGCATACTATCAAAAAGACATCAAGCATGGCATGCAAAAGTCTAAGCCGCAGTCTAAACAAGCTCCCTTTTTTGTACCACTTTTGGCATAATTTTTTCTCTCTTTTCCAACACCATTCGAACCTTTTTAATTCAACTCTTTTGATGAAAACCAACATGGACCAGAGGTCAAAATACACCTTGATGCAAAGATATAACAAGATCTGAAAAAAATCAAGGCGAAAAACGAAATCTAAATGCAGTAGTAGAAAAAGAGAACACTCGTTGAACGATAAGAGTGAAAACTAGAGTGTTCTTGGCAACGAAAAATGAAGTAAATCTTCTCCAAAAGAAATTTGTTGGGGTCCAACCATTTATTGCAGCAAACAAAACAAAAGAAAACTAAAATCTAAAGTAAAGACGCTCCAAGAAAAACTCATAGTGCATGAAGCAATAAAAATATAGTGTCTTGAAAGGTGACCTGATTTTTGCCGATGAAGAAGGGGTGCCTCGGGGGCATCCCCAAGCTTTGATGCTTGTACCTCTTGGATATTTATTGGGGGTTGCATGGGAATCCCCAAGCCTGAGCTTTTGTCCATTCTTCACCTCATCTCATCATTCTCCAATCCCTACACTTGAAAACTTCCTTCATACAAAACTCAACACAATTCTATTAGCAACATTAGTGTAAGCATAATAATAATGAATCAACTCTTTTTGGTTCAGATTTCAACTCAAAATCACCACATATAAAGCATATACTACTGTAGCAACTTCCCTAAAAGTTCCGTGATCAAAAGAACTAAAAAAGAAAGCGATCGAGAGGCAAACACAAATAGTGGCAGAAATCTATCAAAACAGAACAGCTGACAAAGATCGATTTTTTCGAGGGTTTTCTGTTGCTCAAATCGAAAAGTGCATAACTAATGAAAGTTTGGAAATAACCTGGTGCATATGCACAATAAATCGCAGGTCAAAAAGATATCCTAAGAATTTTCACGAATTTTTATGGTGCAGCACCAAAATCTATTTCAGGACAGCAACTTCCCCAAATCTTACCTCACTCAAATTAGAGGTTTCTCTTGGCACAAAAAGGAAATAAAAATGATAAGGAGAGGTTATTATAGAGGTAATAAATTCCAAGACTCAAATAAAAGAAAAGGTACTGAAAATAAAACAATGGGTTATCTCCCAAGAGTGATTTTCTTTAACGCCTTTGAGCTAGGCGCAGAAAGTTGGAAATCAAGTAATATCAAGTGATGAAGCATCAAGTTCATAATTTGCTCTAAGAATAGAGTCAAAAAGTAGTTTCTTCCTCTTTCTAGGAAAGTGTTCCATACTGATAAGGATCATGCCGATGATCCTTGGAGTTTTGTCCCGATCTTTCACAGCGAGTCAACCCGGATAAATAATCTTCCAATCACGCGATGAACGCAACCTGAAGAAGAGGAACGAATCCAGCAAGCAACGTGAAGAGAATCAACACGCCTCAAACCTGAGCCTGATAATCCTTGATGAACACAAGAACCTTCACAGCAATATATTTGATAAGATAGATGACGGCAGCGCCGTCCCCGGAGGGATGCTATACGCAGCACACAACTCAATGTTTTGTCTAAAATTCTGAACTCCCTAAACCCTAACCTGCTGGCCTCCTTATATAGATGGCCAGAAAACTGTTGGGCTTGGACAGGCCCAAACCCAAAACACAAATAAAACTAAGTGGCCCATAACATGACCTGACACACGAAATAACATGAACAGATATGCAAACTAATGACACAACCTTAGACTTAATTATCTCATATCGTAGGTCGTCCTGGCGTGCCAATCTGCAACGAGCTTCCCTCATCTTGGTGGAGTCCTGAAATTGGGCTTCACCTCCTCCTTCGTGCCCATATCATCCTCCCCCCCTTCAAAAAGCGTTGTCCCCAACGCGTGAGGGTCTGCTCGAAAGGGTGGCGGAATATCAATAATAGCACCACGCATATTCGCCGTCTTCAAGTCTTGCTTGCCTTCCTCACCACATCCTCCCTCTTGGCCTGCTCGACTTGATACAGCCCTAGGTGGTTGCACCTCTTTTCTTCGCCAAATGAACTTGTACTTAGGCGCCTCCACCTTCTTCTCAATCCTTGCTGGAACCTTGCGTTGCTGAACATGAACATGCTTAGCACGACCCTGCAAAGTAGTAATGCCTGGGCCACACAAATGACGAACACGTCCATCCTTGCCTGTATGCACACGCACTGCTGCTCCAACAAAACATCTCCGAGGTGTTCTAACAAAATAGTTGCTGACTACCCGGGGCACCGTATGCACCGTAACACGATCAGCACCACCGTCATCGGTCTGAACACCCATGTCAACACGAATTGGAAGTGGAACACATGGAATACATGCTGACATATCCTTCCCTTCATCAATAAGAGGCTTGACTTCAACCGGCTTGTCACTAACAAGAACAACTGGCTTGTCATCTACAGGCTTGGCTGAAACAATATCACCACTGACGCTCTTCGCATCATGCTCCTCATGCTGCACCTGAGCTAGCCCTGGTTGTGGCTTAGCTTTATGCAACTTCTCCTTGCGAACCACCAACACAACATCAGACTTGATTTGATCATCTCTCATAGGCTTCAAAGTCCGCTGTTTGCCATCATGCACGAAAGAATATGTATTTGCTCTCCCAGCATGCATAGCATTGTGATCATACTGCCATGGACGTCCAAGTAATAGCCCACATACCTCCAATGGCAACACATCGCATTCCACCTCATCAACATAGTCATCAACTGTAAATGGCACACGTACCTTATGAGTAACCTTTAGCACACCGCAGCTATTCAACCACTCAACATGCTTAGGTTCAGGAATACGCCATGTAGACAACCCCAATGATGCCACCACAGCCCTACTGATGCCATTACAGTAGCTACCACTGTCAATGATCAATTTGCACGCTTTCTCCTTGATGGTGCACTGTGTCTGAAACAGGCCCCACCGCTGATTCCGTACCACCGCCTTATCACCAGTAGCCAATTTGTGAAGCTGAATACTCATACCTCTCATTGGTGTGTCATCTTCAGCAACCTTGGCTTGTACCGCTGAAACAACCACCTTGTCCGACTCCACGGACTTCTCCACAAATCTAGAACGCAGAAATTGTTTGAAATCCTCCCAACTTGACGTTTTACTTGTGATGTCCTTCGCAGACCTGTCGTCGCACCACCAACTAGCCACATGTGTATCCACTCGCCGGTAGGCAATGACATATTCCATATGACCACCAAACGTGCTATCGAGCTGACGACATCTTGCGAACCCACGGACCATACAAGATTCCCAAGTCTCATATTCTGCAACTGTTGCGACACTATCCAATCTCCACTGAATTTTAGTTGCATCAAATGAATAGCCGACCACGATATTCAGATAGTCATGGTATACATCATCTGACTTATCAGTTTGACAAATAGGTCTTGATAAACCCATATCGAAATATTGCTCGTCACTACAGAAAAAGTACACCAAAAAGTTGTTCCAAACTGACCCCAAAACGCAGCTATGTTATGAATCTGCGGAACCAATGCGAGTGACCAAAGTGAAACTATTCCTTTCAGTTTCTGGAGCGGTAGCGACACCTGCAGATCAATCTGCGCCAGGGGGCAGACCTCCTCCGTCCTATGGCGAGCACACGATCACAGTGCGGCCTGGGAGCGAACAACAGGCCCAGCCCAATAGGAAAAAGGAGCAGGCGCTGGCTGGGGCGATCCCACGATCGCGATCGGAAGCGCGCGCACGACGCACGAGAACGCGTGACGGTCTCCGCGCTGGGTAGCGTCGTACCCTAGACGGCCTCTGCGCCCCGGCGCGGGTAGCGATCGCTAATTTTTTTTTCTCTTTGTAAGTAGCGATCGGATCTGGTAACAAGGCTGAGCGAGCTGCTTTTTTTTTACCTCTCAGATCCGATCGGCCTCAACTTTGGGAGTATCGATGGCCCAGGGAAACGCGCTGAGCGAGGCAGCGCTCGACCCCAGACGCTCTCTGCGCTGGGGCGAGACAGGCGCTAGTGTTTTTTTTTAAATTGCCTCGATCGGATCCTCGATCGTATCTCGTACACGCAGCGATCAATTCCGGTATCCTTTCTTTCTCGCGCACGGAGATCTGCCGATCTGAAAACTCGTGAAGAACAAACTGATCTGAACACTGCTTCGAAAGAAACTCTCCGCAGATCAAACAATCACCAGAAGATACTCGCGGTGATCAACCCAGTAATCTGATACCACATGATAAGGATCACGCCGATGATCCTTGGAGTTTTGTCCCGATCTTTCACAGCGAGTCAACCCGGATAAATAATCTTCCAATCACGCGATGAACGCAACCTGAAGAAGAGGAACGAATCCAGCAAGCAACGTGAAGAGAATCAACACGCCTCAAACCTGAGCCTGATAATCCTTGATGAACACAAGAACCTTCACAGCAATATATTTGATAAGATAGATGACGGCAGCGCCGTCCCCGGAGGGATGCTACACGCAGCACACAACTCAATGTTTTGTCTAAAATTCTGAACTCCCTAAACCCTAACCTGCTGGCCTCCTTATATAGATGGCCAGAAAACTGTTGGGCTTGGACATGCCCAAACCCAAAACACAAATAAAACTAAGTGGCCCATAACATGACCTGACACACGAAATAACATGAACAGATATGCAAACTAATGACACAGCCTTAGACTTAATTATCTCATATCGTAGGTCGTCCTGGCGTGCCAATCTGCAACGAGCTTCCCTCATCTTGGTGGAGTCCTGAAATTGGGCTTCACCTCCTCCTTCGTGCCCATATCACATACCTTTCTTGAGTGGAAAATAATATTTAATGGTGTCTTCCTTCATATCAATGATAGCACCTACAGTTTGAAGAAAGGGTCTTCCCAAAATAATAGGACATGAAGCATTGCATTCAACATCCATGACAAGAAAATCAACGGGATCAAGGTTATTGTTAACCATAATAAGAACATCATTAATTCTTCCCAAAGGTTTCTTCTTAGCAACATCAGCAAGAGGAACATCAAAATAACACTTTTCAAGCGGTGGTAAACCAAGCATGTCATAAATCTTTCTAGGCATAATAGAAATACTAGCACCTTGATCACATAAAGCATGGCAATCAAAACCATTAACATGCATATCAATGATGGGTTCCCAACCATCTTCTAACTTCTTGGGAATAGAAGCTTTTTGTTTCAACTTTTGCTCCCTAATTTTCATGGGAGAAACATTTATAGAACTAGCATTGGGACTCAAAGCAAGCTTTTGCAAGAACAAAATAACTTCAGATATATTGCAGCCATCAACATCAAAATCATTAAAAGAAATAGAGCTATCATCTCCCACACTCCAAAAAATTTCAGCACTTTTATTAGAAAAAGTTTTAGCAGTTTCAGGCTTTTTAGTACAAGGAGTGGGAGTTTTCTCTACACCAATCAAAGTAAGAGGATTGCTAGCATTTGGAACAACATCATTAGAGGTAGTAATAGTACATACCTTCATCTTTCTAGCCATCTCATCTTCTCTTTCCCACCTGGCATGCAATTCTGCTAACATCCTAACATTTTCATCAATTTTAACTTGGATAGCATTGGTAGCGGCAAAAGTATTGCTTTCTTTCACCTCATTAGGCAACACTTTTAGTTTTAGAAGTTCAACATCAAGAGCAAGGCTATCAACTTTAGAAGCAAGAATATCAATTTTGCCTAACTTTTCCTCAACAGACTTGTTAAAAGCAGTTTGTTTTACAATGAAGTCTTTGAGCATGACTTCAAGTTCAGAGGGCGCGCCCCTAGTGTTGTTGGAGGAATTACCATAAGAATTTCCATAACCATTACCATTGGTAGAAGGATACGGCCTATAATTGTTACTAGCAGAATTGTTCCTATAAGCATTATTGTTGAAATTATTATTTCTAATGAAGTTTACATCAACATGCTCTTCTTGAGCAACCAAAGAGGCCAAAGAAACATTATTTGGATCAACATGAGTTCTATCATTAGAAAACATAAGCATAATAGCATCAATCTTATCGCTCAAGGAAGAGGTTTCCTCAACAGAATTTACCTTTTTACCTTGTGGAGCTCTCTCGGTGTGCCATTCAGAATAATTTACCATCATGTTGTCGAGAAGCTTCGTTGCGGCGTCCAAGGTAAGGGACATAAAAGTGCCTCCAGCAGCTGAATCCAATAGATTTCTTGAAGAAAAATTCAGTCCTGCATAAAAAGTTTGGACAATCATCCAAGTAGTCCGTCCATGAGTGGGACAATTCTTTATCACAGATTTCATTCTTTCCCAAGCTTGAGCAACATGTTCATTATTAAACTGTCTAAACTTCATAATATCACTACACAAAGCTATAATCATAGCAGGAGGATAGTATTTTCCAATAAAAGCATCCTTACACTTAGCGGTGAGGAATATTGAGTAAAAAGAGTACCTTCCTACTTTCACAAGCACGGACTTGAGAATTCAGATCATGATTTTCTCAAACTTCTTAATCTAGCTTGGATCGTGTAATTTTAATCAGCTGCAGGCTAGAGCCGTGGCGCGGTCTGTATGTCGATTGTTTGATGAAAGTATTGAGTCATCTTGCTTGCACCTAGATTCTATGTGCTTGATGAGTCGATGGCAAGTAATGCTTCTTTAGTGTTGAGTTAACTTGCATGCCATCTTTGGTCTATATTTTTCCAAATAATTTTGCTTCTGGCTATTCCAGTCGACCTTGATTGTGTTTGAACAGTTCATGAACTTGCTTTGCTGGATGACACACTGGACTATGACCTCGAGGACGATATTGTCGGTTCTTATCTCGATGGCAGGTTTGTTAATTTGCTACGATATTCTTGTCTGATATGTTATAGTTCGCTCTTTTATTAGTACTGGAGATGAGAATAAAATTGGATGGCCAAATAGCTTTGCTAATTTGTTTTGTGCTACTTGGTCATGTCCATGGTTACACATTTGCACATAGGTTTTGATATTTTATTGCCACTTGGTCTCTTATGCTGGCTATTTCAAACTTCAACACGAGAGTTTGTTATAACTCAATGATTTCTTTTAAATTTTACATCTTTGCTATTTTATTTTTTGTCTTGATTAAGACGTGCGTTGCACGTGCAAACCTACTAGTTACTACTTATAGTACAACATAATAATATGAAGCGGCTGGATTGCTGGAACCACCTATATACAGCGCCGCGCGTTTGCGTTACCCGCAAAAAGTATTGCTGTTCAGCTATTTTTGTGGTATCTGTTTGTGGATCACATTTTCGAATAAAAACTGCAAACTGCGTTTATCTGTGGCTCGGGTAGATATGCGGGATCTGGTATCCTGAGAGGCACCGGGTTGAAGGATGCGGAGGCGGAGGATCTGAACGCTGGATCATCACTACTACTAGGCCCACCCAGGAGGCGCATTGGTCAATCTGAGCCGTCCACCAGTGACCAGTCCAGCCCTCTTAGGGTTTTCCCCTTCCGCGAATTCCCTAGCTCTATAAGTATCCGCCGCCGCCACCCGTCCAACAAGATCACCATCTCCGCCGCTGCCGCAGACGTGTTTACGCCGCCGCCGACGCCGAGCAGACGCCGACGCGATGAAGGCCAAGGTTTGCTTCCGATTCTGGCCTCTGCTTTAAGACCCAATCACATCGCAGCGTTCTGGTATTGTTTAGAGACAGTGTTGCTTCTTTCGATTCGGTAGGCGCATTAGATCTGCTCGCGCTGTTAGTGTTTGTATCTCTTTGCTTTTTTGCGTCAATGTGGTTCTCTGTGATGACTAAACACAGATGACGAGTCCGATATAATCCATTCTTTAAACCATGGGGACAAACGAGACATTTGTCTGAGAGAACACTGATTGCTTTTGTTTGGTGATCTTTTTGTTTGTTTGTTATGATAAATGTGTTGGCGGTGTAGGCACGATGAGGAAAACGGATGACTTCTGATCTTTTTGATGATCCAGTCCTCCTACTCATTCTGAATGCCATATTCACTGCTATTTTATTTCTTTTCTGTCACTTAATATTTCCCGACAGTAGTGTTATGCTTGTTATATCGTTTATTCATGTGCTGCGATTTTGGTATTGTAGCTAATATATCAGCTACTAGTTTGTCATCTGATAACTATAGCTTTTTGGGACATGATGAAGAACTATTGGTCCGTGTTTCTGATCATCACGTGACGAATGAAACTAACCATTTCTGATCCCAGAACGCTCCACCACAGCAACTGCTCTTTTGTTCATTATTGGTGGCTTAGAACCGTGCATGTGACAAAAGAATTCATATTATGGTGTGCCATGTGTTAGTATATATTGCAAAGAGAACATCCAGATGCATGTGCTTTGTTTGGAAATAGCCTCACATCTTCTGTTCTTTATCTTGATTGGCCAGGTCCCTGCCAAGAAGTCTGATGGAAAGGCTCAAGCCTTGAAGGTTGCCAAGGCAGTGAAGGCCGGAAGTTTAAAAAGGAAGTCAAAGAAGATACGCACGTCGGTGACGTTCCACCGACCACGGACACTCAAGAAGCCGAGAGACCCCAAGTACCCTAGAAAGAGTGCCCCTGGAAGGAACAAGCTCGACCAGTACCAGATCCTCAAGTACCCCCTCACAACTGAATCTGCAATGAAGAAGATTGAAGACAACAACACCCTTGTCTTCATCGTTAACCTCAAGTCAGACAAGAAGATGATCAAGGCAGCTGTCAAGAAGATGTATGACATACAAGCTAAGAAAGTCAATACCCTGATCAGGTCATTACCTTTGTTGAATTCTCCTTTGCTATTCATTGTTCAATTGCATCTTGTTTGGTTTGCTGAATGATTATTGTATTCTGCAGGCCTGACGGGAAGAAGAAGGCATATGTGAAGCTCACGCCAGACTACGATGCTCTTGATGTTGCAAACAAAATTGGCATCATCTAAGTCTCCTGCTTTTTGATTCAGCATGCTGCAGTTTCATTTTTTGGTGGGACGGTGTATTGAATATTGAACAGAACAATAGAGTAAACTGTTGAGCAATATGTACTAGCTCTTAACCTTTGTTTGGAGAATGTTCTACATCGATATCGAAGGTTTCATCTGTTGCTAACATTTCAACTTTTACCAGATTGTCTGGTAAAAATATCTAAATCTGCTAACTTTATTTGCGTCCTTTAATGGTGCATTGCTTTGTATAGCTACCTTACATTGTCTATTTGCTTTGTGGGTTCGTATCTGAATCTCAGAGCAGTCACTCCATATAGTAAGTCGGTAGAACCCCTTGGCCAGTTCTAAACCTCTAATAGCTCACCACGTTACATGGTCTACATCTTATACAGTATTTGTATCTTTTAAAACTGGAGGAACGATTTATAGTTTCATGCTTCTGTCCCAATTATCAAGTCATTATATGTCGTCGTTCAACTTTATCCTGAATTTGGTGGGTGACAAGAGGATTTTGAATCTATCTGACGTTTGTTCTTTGGTTGCAAGTTGATTTGCAAAGTATCACGTTTATATCTTCTTTCGTATGGGGAAAAAATGTTAAAGTTTCACACGCATCTCAACATAATACAACATAATGCTTAAGGTGTGTGGTAGCCGGAGATAAAGTGCGCATGTTTGGTTGTCTGGATTTACTGGTGCCGTGGCTTGCACGTGTTTCAAAGCACATTTGGTCATTTCCCCGTCCTTTCTCTCTCCTTCCCTGTTTTGAGAGTCGCCGCTCTAGTCTCGGCTCCACCCCCTTCTCCTTTGGCGGCTCTGCCGGCCTGAGTGAGCGGGGGAGAGGAGGCTGTGAATAATAGTAGTATAGGTGTAGTAGTACCCTGCGGGGGAAGTGGTGTTATGCCGCAGGGTGGTTGGCCTCCAGCGCCAACGAGCGGCGGCGATGGAGTCCTCGATGGTGGCATGGGCGTGGAGCCTCGGGCCGCTCCTCGAGTTTGACATGGCGACGCCCCTAAATAAGCTCGGTGCGGGTCAAACCCTAGATCCAGATCTATGGTTTCTGGAAGGCGGCGGAGGTACTAGGTACGTGCCTTCATCGTCTCCCTTGTCATGGTGGCGAGGAGATGGTGTTGGCCGTGCTTTGGATCGCCTTGGCGCCAGATCTGTGGCATGGGAGCAGAGAAGCAGCTCCCGGGAGTGTACCAACGGCAGTTTCCTGTCAGCCGTTGTACATGAAGGTCGACGGGTGACCACTCCATCCTTTTCGTCTGTGACGGTCTGTTCCGGCTGGCGACAACAGGTCTACTTCAACCTCCAGGCCAACATGCCGGCTCGAGCGGTGATGGTGGAGCTGGACCCGATTGCGTCTTCTCGGTTTTCTTCAGGGTCCTCTATGTTAAATGCATGGACTTGTTTGTAATTTCTACATTTCTTGTAGTCCTCCTTGTAATTGTGTCACCGCTTAATGAATGCTTCTAGGTCCCTATGGGACCTACCCCTATTAAAAAAGCACCTTTGGCCGGCCATAGTAAATGTTGAACAAATGGAGCCACCCCTGTCATAGTGCAACGCGTCCCATTGGTTCAAGTGTGGGGAAGATAGGGGGACACCGTGTTCCTTCGAGAACATGAAAACACCCACCACAGTTCCCTTAACCCACCTTGGCCGTTTCATTGCTGCCGACGCATTCATTGTGACATCATCGAAATGAAGGTTGGCTCAGCCTGTGTGCTTCGTCGACATCGACCGCAACCAGACCTGAGCAAGTGTTTTCTCGACATCGATCTAGGATGACATGCAATGTATATTTGTTAGGGTAACTGTAATGTTATGGTTTGACTAGTTGAATGCCCATGCGTTGCTACGGCCTCCGTGAAAAAAGAACCAACACAATGTCTATACCCTGCCACATATGCTCTCCACCGTGGAGTTCTACTCAGATTTTGGTATGGACACACCCATCGCCTCGTGTTGGAGCACCTCTCCAACATGCTCTGACCATACATGGACTTCAAGAACTTAGACACCGTTGTGCCGCCCCTTGATGAGCCTGGCTTGATGATCCCAATTTTGGTCATCCCCCATACAAACCCGAGGATCTCCTCATTTGTCATTGCCGTGTGCTGCCATGATTGACGATAGACCATAGACCCGAATCCTTTCCACCGAGGAACCCTAAGCGTAGACGTCCTTCTTCCACATGTTGTAGCCCAGTCCACCAGGCCGTCTTGTGGCATGATATACTCAGCAATGACGAAAGCTAGAGGGAGGACCGTGCAGATGGACGAGGTGGATGGTAGCATGTAGAGCATGGCGTCCAACGACACACCTCCTTGCAAGAGATGTCTCACAAGACGCAAAATGGAAATGTCGAAAACAACAATGATTTGACAGCATAACATTGTTAAACACACAAGTGTAACTTTTCCAATTAGTAGGCATTGTCGCATTGTTTTTCAATTTCCTTGGTACAAATATTTTCCAATCGGTAGGCGCCGCCGCCGCGACAGGTAATTGAATCCATCGGATGCATATTAGGGATCCATGTTTATGTACAAGCTCTACTTAATTTTCTTTCGTTGAGAGAACACATCGGAAACCATCCTCACGTCGGCCGAGATGAACTCACTCCCATCCAAATTAATTGTCTCCAATTTTTCAAAATAAGTGAACATATACATTGAAAAATGTCCAAATATATGTGTATTTGGATCAAAGTTGCGGCAATTAATTTGGATGAAGAGGGCACATAAATTAATCTGTCTAGCTGATTTGATTGTTTATGTTACTGGCCAAGAGCTAGATGCAAAGCTACCTACGAAGGGAGACGTGCATGATAGCCGGCTCTATAAATGGAGTCGGCGCATGCTTCTATCTACAAAAGAAGGATGTATTTCAATGGCCATGACGCTAGATGGTTCTTGGTTCCATGCCAGCACGTGCGACCACGTACGTATTCACGTCTTCGTCTTTATTGTCGCACACGCTGCTGAATGCTATTTGAGGCATGCATCAAACATACACAAGTCGAATGCGCATAACAATCTGTCAATCATCACGCTGATGGCATGCGAGATGGCGTTGTTCCCTATTATTCCTCAGCTCCTCCTCGCTATGGTGTTCGGTGTTGCGTTTGTTGTTCCAAGTTGCTCACGACGTCACCTCTACTATGGCCGCTTCGCCTAGGCGTAGTGCCCCGTCGTCGCGGAATTCGTCGGCTCTACCGCTCTATCTCCGTGCCACACACCCCTGTACCGGTAATGCTACATCTTAGGGAAACTCTTACGTGGAAGCACGATGGGCGTAAAATTAGGAGGAAGTGGCCCAACGCCGCCCCAACGATTCACCATGAAAAGTACATGCCGATGAAACCGTGTAGACGATTTGCAGATCGGCGGCGGCGACGCGATCTATGGGCGACGTCCCTCTCTGCGGCGCAACGCAGTGAGGTCCTCGATCGGAGGCGTCGCGAGCAGCCAGGTTCCCCGTTGCGACGCGGCAACACAAGCTCTCCTGTGGTCTGACAAGATGATCTCTTCCTAGGCGCTGCAGCGACCTCCTTCGAAGGGTGTGGCGACCTCCTCCCTGTCGACAGTGTGCCATGAGCTCTCCCTTGCCGGGAACGGCACGTCGGCATGGTCACTCATAAGGATGGCAATTTTACCCATAGGTACGGGTACCCGCGGGTACTGTATCCGCATGGGCAGGGTATGAGTATATTTTTGTACCCATGGGTAATACCCATACCCTACCCGTTAAGTCATGGGTAGGGTACGGGTATAGCCTTCTACCCATGGGTATACCCATACCCTACCCATTTACGGTGATATGTGGATCTATATGAAAAAATTGTCATCGTGCGACTCGTCAACTCTTGTGTTGACTTATATTATGAGTATGAGAGCCATAGTAATTTCTAATCGTGAGAATTTTTTCATGTACTACCTGTTATTGAGTTGGGATGAGTAATTTTTTTGGCCATTGTGCTTACCAATGAATGTAAAATAGTGAATATCGTGTGTAATATTTGATCAACCCGTTGGGTACCCAATGGGTATGGGTGAAGTTTCAGACCCACGGGCACAGGTATGGGTAGAATTTTGTACCCATAAACTATATGGGTATGGGTATGGTATTGCTCTACCCTGTCCATACCCTACCCATTGCCATCCTTAGTCACTCATGAGCATCTCATGAGAACAGACGAGCTAATTGTAATCAAGATCGAACAGAAAGTTCATCAAGAAGAAGAATAATAGGATGAGATAGCATCTTGCTCGATCAATTTGTAACATAGAGAGCCATCAAGTAAAAAAAACATAGAGAACCATAATTCGATCACGGATGATAGAAAGCAGAAATAGCCAGAAGACTAAACCGATGTAATCTCTCTTTCTCTCTCTATTCCCGGGTAAATCGCACTTCATAAGTTTACCCAGCCACGTCTCCCTAATTTTACGCCCAGGCACCATTACATCCGACGACATGTCAGCCCGAAGAGTTTTCCCCGTAGCAATTTCCCGTAGGTGTAGCATTACTGGTGGAGGAGTCCCTGCATGATTTTCGGATTGAAATGGGAAAGTTACAACTGCGTTACCCAGTTCTCGCTAGTACGTGGTATTATTAGATAATAATTAATGATCTCATTAATTGCATCTCAAATCTCCATTTTTTTGGTCGATCTTGCCATTTTTCGGTGGAACCTGTGTGACATCGGATGGTGATTGTGTGGTCGAGATGACTCCAATGTTTGATGTCAAATTTTTTTAGACGACGTACCATCACGGACTCCAATTTAATAATAAAGATATGTAGAATAGTAGCACCGTGTTGAGATAATTGACATGGGATTTATGATTGATGGATTGCCAATTGCATGCACTTCAGATCGATTACGGTTATGTTTGATATGTTGTAGTTACTATAGACAGTTATGTATGATCTGTTGTAGTTGCTGCAGACGAGGTAGGTTTTTTGTTATGCATCTTTGCATGATGCACTCATACTTTGACTACGGCCAAGGATTACATGTTAGCACAGTCGCCATTTTGCATTTGTTGTGGATAACCACAGTGGTTGTCCATGGTACTCCCTCCATTCTGAAATATAAGATGTTTTAGTCTAGCATTGACATGCATGTATGTGGATATCTTTTAGTGTGTAGGTTAGAAGCAAAAGGAGTAAACTTATATACTAAAAAACATCTAGATATATGTGGGTCAATGATAGGCTAAAACATCTTATATTTTAGAACAGAGGGAGTACTTGATAAATGTACGATTATCTTAGTGCCTAGTGTGTGTTATTTTTCTATGAGGCCCATGTTTTTTTTTTGATAAAGTGGTCTTTATTGATTAAGCAACATCATTACATAGTTCCTCCCGAATAAGTTCCGGGATAACAGCAACTGAAAGATTACAAACAAGAGGCTCAGCAGCTCGAGCCAGCTTATGCGCTACCACATTTGTTACACGACTAGAGAAACTGAAAATGCAGGCTTGGAATTTCGTCTTCAAAGACTTGATATCCGCGACCACCGCACCCAGGGTCGAGCGATCCCGCTGAACACCAGATAATCGCTTAACCAAAGATTGACAATCAGACGTCAAGATGATCTTCGGAAACCCTCGTTCCAAAGCTTCAGAAAGGGCTCTTCTTGCCGCCAGAGCCTCTGCCATCTCTGGGGAAGGCAGACCTGGAACACCTTCGCTGCAAGACAGGAGAAAAGCTCCCCGGTGATCTCTACACACGAAGCCCCAGCCCATGCTTCTGGTAGCAGAAAAGAGTGCCGCATCAACGTTGATGCACACAAAACCAATGGGGGGAGGAGTCCAGCGAGGCACCACTGCAGTCCTGGCTCGGTGCTTCTCCGCCTTCACTTTGAAGAGATGAGACATAATGAGATCAATGTACGCCAGAGCTTTGGTAGAAACCCTAGCAGGATCCAGCACAGAGCCATTGTTCCTGAGATCATTACGAGCCTCCCAAACATGCCATGACGTAACCACCAGAACCGTAGCATTGATCTCCGATTCACGCAGCAGAAAATCAGAGCACCACTGCCTGAAGTTCACCATGTTCCTTCGGCATAAACGGACACCATAGCTCTTCTTAATTCCATCCCACACAGCGCGCGCAAACGGACATAGCAAGAACAGGTGCTCCATCCTCTCAGCTTGACCACAAAACATACACTGGTCACAAGCAGGAATGTGACAACTAACCAGTTGATAACCAGTAGGTAGGCAATCATGAATCATTCGCCATAGGACAATCTTCATCTTGCTTGGGGCTTGGATCGCCCACACTGATTTCCATAATTTCTCCTCGCTTTTTAGCACAGAGCTGGCACCTCTACCAGCCGTAGCACGCTCAGAAAAGAAGGAACACGTCCGCGCCATATTGTATGCAGACCTGACAGTGTACTGTCCCTGTTTATCATGTATCCAGGAGACAAAGTCATCACCACCATGCCTACTAATAGGCACCTGCAAGATCGTCTCTGCCAACTCCTCATGGAAAAAAGCCCGGACAGTGTCACTCTCCCAGGCAGATCCCTCATCATTCATTAGGAAACGAACCTTTGCCGTCGCTGGGATTGGAGAGAGCGGCTTGAAAGAGCCCACGACAAAGCTCGGAATGCACGGATCCCGGGTAATACTCACACTCTCGCCATTGCCAATCCCCCATCTCATGCCGCGCATGAACAGCTCCCTGCCAAACAGAATTGACCGCCATGTGAAAGATGCTGATCTCAGTTTCACTGCTGACAGAAAATTAGAATCCGGGTAATACCGGCCTTTTAGAACTCTCGCACAGAGAGAGGAGGGTTCTGTGATCAACCTCCAGCATTGCTTCCCTAGCATGGCTTGGTTGAACAAGCCAAAATCTCTGAACCCAAGGCCGCTAAGAGATTTGGGGGCTGAGAGCCAACTCCAGGACCGCCAGTGCATCTTCCTGCGCCCGTCCTCAAAACCCCACCAATGGTTTGCCACATACGATCTCATTTTGTCACAGATTGAGACCGGAATGCGGAAACAGCTCATCACATAGTTTGGAATTGCCTGAGCAACAGCCTTAAGCCATACCTCCTTACCCGCCCGAGACAAAGGTCGGCCAGAGATACTGGTGACACACCGCCATACTCTCTCAGCTAAGAATTTGAAAGATGCAGTCGTAGCTTGTGCAATTTCAGTAGGCATACCCAAATATGTATCCTTCAGAATTTCATTGGACACATCCAACCTCTCCTTGACAAAGGCCTTGACATCATCTGGGCAATTGTTACCGAAGAAGAGAGAAGACTTCTGTAAGTTGATCTTCTGACCAGAAGCTTCACTGTTGGTTGTTCATACGATGCTTGCTTTCTATTTTTTGTCCGATGATCACAATATTGGCACCATGTGTCGTGTGCAACATTGGTCTTGGACAATGTGATCAAGGGATGGTGCTGCCGAATCATGTGTTCTATACAAACATAAATGTGCATTATCCTTGGTTCGCTAGCACCATCTCCGAGATTTTATTATCCAAGGTTAGTATGAGGCTTTCATGTGATGTTTGTGCCGATAATTAAAGTGTGTAGCATCATGATCTTGTTTGTGCATGCTACCCGATCTTGCAAGATCTCTAATTTTGCTATTCTGACTTGTGTGTAATGTTCTATGCATGTGATTAGAATGTCGCACCAGATAAGGCAAGGGGTTGTCCATACACCTTGTCTTATGTGGAAGCACGTTGCTTGTGCACTTGACTTGGTCTGAGGAGAATCCATTCACCAAATGTGTGCCAATATAAGTATGCGGCACCATCATGTTCATTGTAGTGTGCACTTGACTTGCACCATCCTATTCATGTTCATTGCACACTTGAGTTGTGTGTGCGAATGGGCACCACCTTGATCATGTTTTCTGCAGGTTATGCACCTTAGCATACCAATTGAGGTTCCTCGAAAAGTGGGATCTAAAAAGAGGGCTATAGGAAAGAAGGCCAATGTTGGGCACATCCAGAAGGAGGTGTCCCCGAACCACTTCATCAAGGTGATCTTCGAACCTACTATGCGGATGCTGTCAATCCCTAAGGCCTTCAGGCCATACTTCGGGCATGTACCATCAAAGATCTTAGTCAAGTCATGCACCGACCACCGTTTGCCAGACCGAGATGTAGACTAGTAGCACTAGTAGCTACTAGTGGGAAATCAAGACCGAGATGGTAGTTGATAAACCCATCCTCGATCGGCACTGGCCATTGTTTGTCATTCCTCACGATCTCAGGTTGGCTACTTCCTAACCTTCAAAAAGATCACTTAGAGCGAGTACCAAGTTTTCATCTTCGACTACGCTTGCTGTGAGGTGATAACGAGGTTCCCTGACCATGCATGGAGATGCCACCAGAAGAACCGTGAAGGAGATAGATGAGTGATTGCCTCACAGTTGCATCGTGTTAGTTGCATGTCTTGGTGAACTATGTTAGTATGCCGTGCATCTGACTTGTCGTTCTACCATCGTACAATGCTAAGTTAAGTACTTCCCTAAGTAAGCTACAACTGATTATGGTACTACTATAGTTGTGTGTTATTCATATCCTGGCTGGTAACCTCACCACTTGTGAGAAGAGGTTATCATACTACCTCTTGGAGCGACAAACAACAAACAACAGTAGGATGCTTTTGGGTTGCTCCATGGGCCGCAAGCCATGCTACCAAACAGTCGGAAGTGAAATCTCCCCAAGAAACAAAAATCCTTCATGATCTACCAAACGAAGCGAAGAACCAAATGGTCATCTTCAAATGTGCTTTGGACGAGCTAATGTATACAACACGCAATGTATTGCATTTTCCCTGCATTCCCAAAAAGATCTATTCATGTGCATTCCCAAAAAGATTGGCAACATGGAATCACGCAGCAGAAGGAAAATGAAGAGAGGCGCACAGATGGGCGAGTCCATGGAGTCCTCCATGTCCTCGGGCTGCTGTGGGCCGGAGATGGCGAAGCTCGCGCGGCAAGCTGCAGCACCCGAGGCGCCGGAGCGAAAGATTGTGGGGTGGCCCACGAGCTTCCCGCATTTGCATCGTGTGTGCTTGATACGTCTCCAACGTATCTATAATTTTTGATGCTCCATGCTTGTTTTTACACCATTTGCCTAATGTTTCGTTACACTTCGTGGCACTTTTATGCATTTTCCGGAACTAACCTATTAATGAGTTGCCACAGTGCCAGTTCCCTGTTTTTTGCTGTTTTTGTGTTTCAGAAGTGATACACAGGAAATATTCTCGGAATTGGACGAAACAAGTTCTTGAAGTCTTATTTTACCCGGAAGCTTCCAGAGATCCGAAGGAGAGAAGGAGAGGGGCCACCAGGGCCCCACACACAAGGCTGGCGCGGCCAGGGCCTGGGCCACGCCACCCTGGTGTGAGGGCGCCTGGTCCCTCCTCTGACATCGCCCCTTCGCCTATAAAGACCCCCTGACGGAAAAAACCTAAGTACCCGATCACTTTTCCAGAACACATCGCGATCCGCCGCCGCCGTCGACCCGAAGATCGGGAGGGTCCAGAAGCTCTTCCCGGCACCCTGCCGGAGAGGGGAATCGCCACCGGAGGTCTTCTTCATCGCCATGCTTGCCTCCGGAGCGATGAGTGAGTAGTCTACCTTGGACTATGGGTCCATAGCAGTAGCTAGATGGTTGTCTCCTCCACCATGTGCTTCATGTTTAGATCTTATGAGCTGCCCTACATGATTGAGATCACCGTTATGTAATTCTACATGTTTGGTTTGTTGGGATCCGATGAATATTGGTGTTTATGATTGAGTTGCTGTACTGAATATTATCTTATGTTATCTCTATGTTGTTTATGATCTTGCATGCTCTCCGTTGTTAGTAGCTATCTTGGCCGAGTAGTTGCTAGTGACTCCAAGAGGGGGTATTTATGCTCGATAGTGGGTTCATGCCTCTATTTAACCTTGGGGAGTGACAGAAACCTCTAAGGTTGTAGATGTGCTGTTGCTACTAGGGAGAAAACAACATTCATATGCTCAAGGGCATATGCTTTGTTTACATTACACACTTTGCTTAATGCAATTATCTGTTGTTCGCAACTTAATACTTGTGGAGTTCTCGGATTGATTTGCCACAAGTGGATTATTAGTCATAGATGCAGTTGGATGGCGGTCTATGTATTTTGTTGTAATGCCCAGAGTAAATCTCATAGTGATCTTCTTGACATATCATGTTTATCTTTATTCTATCAATTGCCCAACTGTAATTTGTTTACCCAGCATGTGTTATTTATCTTATGGAGAGACACCACTAGTGAACTGTGGATCCCGGTCATATTTCCATCATATTGCTATCACCTGTTTACTTTACTCGCACTGTTTACTTTATTCACATACTCTATTGTTTTCCACTCGATACGCTCATAACCTTTGTTTCAAGCAAACCGGTGAGATTGACAACCTCATCGTAAGTTGGGAACGAAGTACTTGGTTGTGTTGTGTGCAGGTTCCGTGTTGCAGCCAGCAAGCAAAGCTTGGACGAGGCGCCATATATAAATTGTCTGAAGCTGTCGCAAGCTAGCAAGCATCACCTTCAGTCGTTTGTCTCTCCTCTCCAAGAACGATTAAACCTTGGTTTCTTAACTGAGGGAAAACCAGCTGCTATACTCATCACACCTTCCTCTTGGGGTTCCCAACGGGCTGGTCATTCACCACGCACAAGGACTGCCAAGCTCCCACATCAACTAGGAGCATCAGCTGTTTTTCTGGCGCCGTTGCCGAGGAGGAAGTAGAAGACTTCTGCGAGGGGAGTTTTCGCACGCACATACTTTACTTTGTTATTGTTTTGCTTTACTTTATTTATTTTACCTGCATCGTTTTATATCAAAAACCCAAAAAAAAATAGAATCCTTGGTAGTTGTTTTTACTTGTTTACTTTCGTTTTGCTGAAATGGCCAATCCTGAAAACACCAAGTTGTGTGACTTTACTAGCACAAACAATAGTGATTTTATCTGCACTCCTATTGCACCACCTGCTCCTGCTGCAAACTTTTATGAGATTAAGCCTGCTTTGTTGAACCTTGTTATGAAAGAGCAATTTTCTGGTGCTAGTACTGGAGAATGCTGCAGCTCATCTCAACAATTTTGTTGAGCTATGTGAGATGCAGAAATATAAGGATGTTGATAGTGAGATTATTAAGCTCAAGTTGTTTCCTTTTTCTTTGAGAGGAAAAGCTAAAGATTGGTTGCTGTCTTTGACTAAGAATAGTATTGATTCATGGGCTAAGTGTAAGGATGCTTTTATTGGTAGATACTATCCTCCTGCTAAGATTATATCCTTGCGTAGCAATATTATGAAGTTTACTCAGTTTGATAATGAACATGCTGCTCAAGCTTGGGAAAGAATGAAATCTATGATAAAGAATTGCCCCACTCATGGACTGACTACTTGGATGATTGTCCAAACTTTTTATGCAGGACTGAATTTTTCTTCGAGGAACCTACTTGATTCAGCTGCTAGAGGCACGTTTATGTCCCTTACCTTGGGTGCCGCAACAAAGCTACTCGACAACATGATGGTAAATTATTCTGAATGGCACACCGAGAGAGCTCCGCAAGGTAAGAAGGTAAATTCTGTTGAGGAAACCTCTTCCTTGAATGATAAGATTGATACCATTATGGCTATGCTTGCTAATGATAGGACTCATGTTGAGCCTAATAATGTTCCTTTGGCCTCTCTGGTTGCTCAAGAAGAGCATGTTGATGTGAATTTCATTAGAAACAATAATTTTAACAACAATGCTTATAGGAACAATTTTGCTAGTAACAATTATAGGCCGTATCCTTCTACCAATGGTAATGGTTATGGTAACTCTTATGGTAATTCCTACAACAACACTAGGGCCGCACCCTCCGAGCTTGAGGTAATGCTCAAGGACTTCATCGGTAAGCAAACTGCTTTTAACAAGTCTGTTGAGGAAAAGTTAGGCAAAATTGATATTCTTGCTTCTAAAGTTGATAGCCTTGCTCATGATGTTGAACTTCTGAAATTAAAAGTGTTGCCTAATGATGCGAAAGAGAACAATGTTTTTGCTACCGCTAATGCTATTCAAGTTGGAATTGATGAAAATATTAGATTGTTAGCGGAATTGCATGCCAGGTGGGAAAGAGAAGATGAGATGGCTAGAGAGATGAAGGTATGTACCATTACTACCTCTAATGATGTTGCTCCTAATGCTAGCAATCCTCTTACTTTGATTGGGGTAGAGAAAACTCCCACTCCTTGTGTTAAAAAGCCTAAAACTGCCAAAACTTTTTCTCAAAAGAGTGCTGAAATTTTTCGGAGTGTGGGAGACGATAGCTCTACTTATTTTAATGATTTTGATGTTGATGGCTGCAATATATCTGAAGTTATTTTGTTCTTGCAAAATCTTGCTTTGACTCCCAATGCTAGTTCTTTAAATGTTGCTTTTACTAAGCATATTACCAATGCTCTCATAAAAATTAGGGATGGAAAGTTGAAGCAAAAAGCTTCCGTTCCCAAGAAGTTAGAAGATGGTTGGGAACCCATCATTGATATGCATGTTAATGGTTATGATTGCCATGCTTTATGTGATCTAGGTGCTAGTATTTCTATCATGCCTAGAAAGATTTATGACATGCTTGATTTACCACCGCTTGAAAAATCTTATTTTGATGTTCCTATTGCTGATGTTGCTAAGAAGAAACCTTTGGGAAGGATTAATGATGTTCTTATTGTGGTTAACAATAACCTTGTTCCCGTTGATTTTCTTGTTATGGACGTTGAATGCCATGCTTCATGTCCTATTATTTTGGGAAGACCCTTTCTTCGAACTGTAGGTGCTATCATTGATATGAGGGAAGGCACTATCAAATATCAATTCCCACTAAAGAAAGGTATGGAACACTTCCCTAGGAAAAGAAAGAAATTACTTTTTGACTCTATTCTTAGAGCAAATTATGAGCTTGATGCTTCATCACTTGATATTACTTGATTCGCAATTTTCTGCGCCTAGCTCAAAGGCGTTAAAGAAAAGCACTCTTGGGAGATAACCCAATGCTTTTATTTTCAGTAATTTTTCTTTTATTTGAGTCTTGGAAGTCATTACTACTGTAATGACCGCTCCTTATCTTGTTTATTTTGTTTTTGTGCCAAGAGAAGCCTCTAATTCGAGTGAGGTAAAGATTTGGGGATGTTGCTGTCCTGAAACTGTTTTCGGTGCTGCACCGTAAAAATTCGTATAAATTCTCTGTATATCTTTTGGACCTGCGATTTCTTGTGCATATGCCCCAGGTTATATCCAAACTTTTGTTAGTTGAACACTTTTTGATTTGAGCAACAGAAAACCCCTCAAAAATTCGACCTTTGTCAGCTGTTCAGTTTTGACAGATTTCTGCCAATATTTGTGTTTGCCACTTTATCGCTTTATTTTGAGTTCTTTTGATCACGGAACTTTTGGAGAAGTTGCTACAGTAGTATTTGCTATATATGTGGTGGTTTTGAGTTGAAACCTGAAGCAAAAAGAGGTTGATTATATGTTATGCTACACTAATGTTGCTAATAGATTTGTGTTTAGTTTTGTATGAAGGAAGTTTTCAAGTGTAGGGATTGGAGAATGATGAGATGAGTTGAAGAATGGACAAAAGCTCAAGCTTGGGGATGCCCATGCATCACCCCAAGAAATATCCAAGAAGTACAAGCGTCAAAGCTTGGGGATGCCCCCGAGGCACCCCTTCTTCATCGGCAAAAATCAGGTCACCTTTCAAAACACTATATTTTTATTGCTTCATGCACTATGTGTTTTTCTTGGAGCGTCAGTTGTTTTAGTTTTCTTAGTTGGTTTAGTTTGTTTGTTTGCTGCAATAAATGGTTGGACCCCAACAAATTTCCTTTGGAGGAGATGTACTCGTTTTCATTTGCCAAGAACGCTCTAGTTTTCACTCTTATTAAAAATCGGGTGTTCTTCTTTTTCTGCTACTGCTTTTGGTTTTCGTTTTCGCCTTGATTTGCGTTCAGACCTTGTCATATCTTTTCATCAAGGTGTATTTTTTCCTCTGATCTTTATTGGTTTTTATCAAAAGAGGTGTCTTAAAAAAATTTCAAATGGTGTTGGAAAAGAGAAAAAGCTTTATGCAAAAAAGTGGTACAAGAAGGAGCTTGTGTAGACTGCGGCTTAGGCTTTTTCATGTCATGCTTGATGTCTTTTTGATAGTATGCTTAGTGGTTTTGCTGTAGCATGACTTGTCTCAAACAATTGAGATTGCTTAATGAGCCTTTGAAAAAATCATGCGTTGTTTTTATTGTTTGGAAGCATTATTTTGGTTTTCTCCTTGATGCTTTATTTGGGTTGACTTGGCGCATGCTCACAAATGTTAGACTCTTACAAAGTCGCCAATAGCCTCTATGATCATTTAGTTTTTGACTTTTGATGCCATCTTATGCTTCTTTTAATGTCGCTTTGTCGCTTTGCATGATTATGGCCATTATTGCTCTCTTAGTTGGTCGCTCCCAGTCTTTTGCTAGCCCTCGCCTTGTACTGAGTATGATCTCTACTCGTGCATCCAACTCCTAAAAGCCAAAGTTTTCCAAAGTGTCCACCATACATACCTACTAGCAATTTGCTATTCCATGTAAATTTGACTTGCTTTTATTTTCTCTTCAAATTAAACTCTTACCAGTGTTATGCGAAATTCGGTCAGTAAAGCTCTCACGAACCGAAAGGCACACTTTACTTTTTCCTGTTCTTAAAAATTTGACATTGTGGTCTCTTATGTTGAGTTGTTATGCTTGCAAGTTGTAAGTTGGAGACTAGCCCAGCTATGCAGTCATGGGCAAGCTTTCAACATTGCACTTCTTATTTGAGTTGATATCGTGATCTTTTGTTTATGGATGCCCGCGGTGTGAAATGAATTGGGAATCTTGTGGGGATCATGGAGTTTGTATATGTGTTAGGGGAACGCCGGGCCGCTAATCTAAGCCATGCATAATTCATGGTGGAAATTTGCAGCATACCCATGGTGAACATTCGACGACGCATCTCACAATAAAAAGCTAAACAAATGGCAAATAAAAGAGATGTCGAGGTGTTCATTGTCTGCTTGTCCTGTCATTTTGGTGTGGGCTTGTTCCATGTCATCGGGCACGGAGGTACCCCATTGGCGGTTCTCAATGATATGCATATACTTACAATGACAAGAGCCTTGCTTGTGACTCTAAGTAAAGTAGCATGAGGTTTGGGTACTCGTATTCACGGGGCACGAGGTTTTCAACTTATGATTTGTCAAGCATATGCATCATAATTGTTCTCGCATTAACTTTAACCATTCAAGATGCTTATGATGGGGGCAATGAGAGCTCAAAGCCGGTAAGTACTATAATTTTTGAAGGTTATAAAACTTGCAATCACTGCTTCCCTCTACGAAGGGCCTTTCTTTTACTTTTATGTTGAGTCACCACCTTCTTTCTTTATGCACCATTAAGAGAGCATAGTTGTCATTCTTAGTGTAATATGCATTGTCCCAAAGTTCATTGATTGATTCATATTGTTGGTTTCACTTGTTCTTAAATTATTTGTATCTAGTCGCCCTCTTAAACTTGAAGGTGTCCTATGCATTTATGTTTTGCTCTCTTTGAAGGACAAGTTGAAAACCATTTGTATGTTTTTCCTTATGATTTGAACACACGTTTGACTTTCATTGTTTCATTTTCATGATCTTTTGTTTGTGTTCATTTGCATGTTTACAACATGGTTGCTAAGTTCTTATTGTCAAGATTATATCTTTTCATGCCCATGTTTTAAGTTCTTATGATCCCAGCTCACAAATGCTTACATACTTGGTCAAGATTGTGTAGGTGCATGTCACCTCAAAAATTATTCTTTTGTTATCACTTACCTACTCGAGGACGAGCAGGAGTTAAGCTTGGGGATGCTTGATACGTCTTCAACGTAACTATAATTTTTGATGCTCCATGCTTGTTTTTACACCATTTGCCTAATGTTTCGTTACACTTCGTGACACTTTTATGCATTTTCCGGAACTAACCTATTAACGAGTTGCCACAGTGCCAGTTCCCTGTTTTCTGCTGTTTTTGTGTTTCAGAAGTGATACACAGGAAATATTCTCAGAATTGGACGAAACAAGTTCCTGAAGTCTTATTTTACCCGGAAGCTTCCAGAGATCCGAAGGAGAGAAGGAGAGGGGCCACCAGGGCCCCACACACAGGGCTGGCGCGGCCAGGGCCTGGGCCGCGCCACCCTGGCGTGAGGGCGCCTGGTCCCTCCTCTGACATCGCCCCTTCGCCTATAAAGACCCCCTGACGTAAAAAAACCTAAGTACCCGATCACTTTTCCAGAACACATCGCGATCCGCCGCCGCCGTCGACCCGAAGATCGGGAGGGTCCAGAAGCTCTTCCCGGCACCCTGCCGGAGAGGGGAATCACCACCGGAGGTCTTCTTCATCGCCATGCTTGCCTCCGGAGCGATGAGTGAGTAGTCTACCTTGGACTATGGGTCCATAGCAGTAGCTAGATGGTTGTCTCCTCCACCATGTGCTTCATGTTTAGATCTTATGAGCTGCCCTACATGATTGAGATCACCGTTATGTAATTCTACATGTTTGGTTTGTTGGGATCCGATGAATATTGGTGTTTATGATTGAGTTGCTGTACTGAATATTATCTTATGTTATCTCTATGTTGTTTATGATCTTGCATGCTCTCCGTTGTTAGTAGCTATCTTGGCCGAGTAGTTGCTAGTGACTCCAAGAGGGGGTATTTATGCTCGATAGTGGGTTCATGCCTCTATTTAACCTGGGGGAGTGACAGAAACCTCTAAGGTTGTAGATGTGCTGTTGCTACTAGGGAGAAAACAACATTCATATGCTCAAGGGCATATGCTTTGTTTACATTACACACTTTGCTTAATGCAATTATCTGTTGTTCGCAACTTAATACTTGTGGAGTTCTCGGATTGATTCGCCACAAGTGGATTATTAGTCATAGATGCAGTTGGATGGCGGTCTATGTATTTTGTTGTAATGCCCAGAGTAAATCTCATAGTGATCTTCTTGACATATCACGTTTATCTTTATTCTATCAATTGCCCAACTATAATTTGTTTACCCAACATGTGTTATTTATCTTATGGAGAGACACCACTAGTGAACTGTGGATCCCGGTCATATTTCCATCATATTGCTATCACCTGTTTACTTTACTCGCATTGTTTACTTTATTCGCATACTCTATTGTTTTCCACTTGATACGCTCATAACCTTTGTTTCAAGCAAACCGGTGAGATTGATAATCTCATCGTAAGTTGGGAACGAAGTACTTGGTTGTGTTGTGTGCAGGTTCCGCGTTGCAGCCAGCAAGCAAAGCTTGGACGAGGCGCCATATATAAATTGTCCGAAGCTGTCGCAAGCTAGCAAGCATCACCTTCAGTCGTTTGTTCTCCTCTCCAAGAACGATTAAACCGTGGTTTCTTAACTGAGGGAAAACCAGCTGCTATACTCATCACACCTTCCTCTTGGGGTTCCCAACGGGCTGGTCATTCACCACGCACAAGGACTGCCAAGCTCCCACATCAACTAGGAGCATCAGTGCGCCATGCCTTGATGCCCAGGAACAGATTCCACATGAGCTATGTCACCATGCAGCATGAGAGTGCACAGTTCCGATACCTTTGCCCGACGCTCAAGTAGGAGAGGGGGGCGACACGATGCGGCAAGGCGAAGGATCCGCCGCGGGACAAGGAATTGACTATGTTAGAAGCGCGATGGGCGCCAATCAATTGGGAGAAGGTGCGCAAGCGGAGTTGGTCGGAGCCGAAGGTGGTGGGCAGTACAATCAGAGGGGGTAAAGGGGGAAAAGTGGATGTAGTTTACCACATTTCCTCCTAGAAACCACATATGTAGAGGTCTACAGTTGAATTTAGGGTTTGCCAGAAAACCGCAAACTTCATTGGTTGGGCTGTCGGGCCCTTTTGCATCTCAGATCGGATATAAGTGTCGATGTAAGTGTCGGTGATTTTGTCCTTAGTATAAAGTTTGTACTAAATCATCAACACTTATTTTCAATCGGAGGGAGTAAGATTTAGTCTTAGGAACCTCAATTTCTCATCGTAAAGTTAAACATGCGATGCACTGGAAAAGCTGCTTTTCTTTTTCCACTGTTGCTAAACACAGTTATGATAATATAACTATATGCTCAGCTGCGCACAATTCCACCAAACATGCATCATCAGACGCATGTACATAGGCAAACACAGCTTACAGCAATAAGGCATATAAACAACTCTACAAAACTAACAAAAGAAGAACTGTTGCATCCACAAGTCAGACCAATGCTGTACATAAGAACGCAGTACCGTCAGCAAGTAGCGGAAAGTGTAAGAGAACTGGGCTGCAGAATGTTTCTAATGCCATGCCCTGGTGGATCTGAGATATAAGGTGATCACCCCCTTCGAGCTGACAACAATTATGACTATATGGTTGGATACAAGTTAAGCATCCTCCGCTCTCGGTGCCTATTGAGGAAGGGAAAAACTGGCATAAGAGCTATAGTAAACATCGTCATATTTTAGCTTTCAGGATAACATGAAGGCATGCAAAGGGACACAATTAAGTTTGAAGTGCACACAGAAAAAAAATCATGATATTGTTAAATAAATTAGCACTGCGTGCTACTATGCAATTTTAAGTAGGGCAGTGGCAACATTGTGCACTGGTGAAACACACCAAGCAGAAGAATTATCAGATTATGATTTCACCTAAAACCTTACGTAAGCATTTTGTCCATGTAATATTTCAGTCAAAATCGGAAATAGTTGGTGGTGAGCATGAGACAGCATACAAATTTGCATGTCAACTTAACTTTACCACAATTGTTGCCATTGTTGATATATGCACCATCAATTTCAGGTCAACTCAATACGGCAAACACAACTGCAAGCAACAAGTACTGGATAATTACAAATCTCTTAGGTCGAGTATCTATGGAGATTGATAAGCCACTCCCAGGTTTCCAAATACTGTCCTGCTGGACTGCCAAGCATATACAGACTTGTCCCGATGGAGACTGATTTTCAAGATCTTTGGATTAGTTAAATGTATTTTTATGAACTGTAGTTAAACAAGAATAACTCATTGATGAACTACTTTGTCACTTCCCCAATATGTTTGGTCATGAAAGAGATGAAATCAACTGAAGCATGATAGTTTACCTTTGCAATTGGTTTTCTTGAATGTGGTGCACCTGTTTCTTTTGGCTTCAAGATCTGGAAAGAACACATTAAGCTTTCGTCTATGCTCAACAAAGCACCTGCATTATCAAATTCCCCGCAGTAGTTTGGAGCTGAAAAGATCGTGACTAATCTCCTTTCTGCAAAGAACTCATAGCCATCCTCCACCACCTGAGGACATTCATGTTTCAGTTGTTAAATATATGTCATGCGAAACAAGATAAAATAAGGGTAGAGCAATTTCCACCTACCTGATGAGCCCGGCAAATCAGGTCAAGATCATTTTTCTCCAAAAACTCTGCAACCTTATCTGCACCGAAAGTACAAGAAACACCTCTATCACTCTCCCCCCATCCTGGTGTGTCAGAACTAGGATCGGACCAAAGCAAATCACACAGAAGACCATAGTCAGGAATTTCCATAGGCCTCTCGATATCGTTTATTTGGTCTAAGCTATTTAATTCAGGTGAGAGGCCACCGTGCATGCAGAATATCTTGTCATCAATAAGCGCTGCCATAGGCAAGCAGTTGAAGCAGTCACAGAATATCTTCCACATCCGGACATTAAATCTCCTCTTGCATTCATCATAGAAACCGTAAACTCTGTTAATTTTTGCATCTTCATGGTTTCCCCTTAATAAGAAAACCTTATCAGGGTACTTCACTTTATAAGCCAGAAGCAGACATATAGTTTCCAAGCTTTGTTTGCCTCTGTCCACGTAGTCTCCAAGAAAAAGATAAGTCGAAGTTGGAGGATAGCCACCCAATTCGAACAGTCTCAGAAGATCGACAAACTGACCATGGATATCACCTACATGGAAGATAGGAAGAAAAATTGTCTATAAGTGCAGATAGGAAGATAAAATGTCCACATGGCAGATAGGAAGAAAAAATCTCTATAAGTGCAGATTCTGAAACATAACAAAATGATGAATTTGATCCCATATGTAGGTTCAAATATTCAGAGATGGCCAAGGGCAACAAAAATATTTACCCAACCACATATGTGCATCTAGAATCCCTGATCACCACGCCAATAAAATCTTGTTAAAAAAATTTAAGAACAGGTGCTGCTGCATGTATCAGAAAATTTAGAACTAAACATCTCAGGACATTCACTCTACTTACTAATGAGGGGAAATGGGCTCTGTGCAACAAAGTGGTGAACACAAGATGCTAGAGGTTGTTAAAAGCCATAAACCATTTCTTACTTCCCTCTAAAAAAAAGAAACCGTTTCTTACAATGCAACTTCTTTTTTCATCATGCTCACAAATAGGGAGCATCATAATGATGGGTGATGGCTGCATTGACTCTGCATCTAAACCTCCCGTTCCAAGCAAAGTGCAAGGGAGGCCCTACAAGCACCCTGCTCAGCAGCAACAACAAAACAATGTCTCCAATATGCACTACACCGATGCATTTTTTCACCTCTAGGCTATCCATAGTGGGAGTATCGTAGATAGTATCATGCACGGCATGTTGGCAAAAATCTAATGTGGCACGCCAATAAATGAAGAAATATGTGATAGTGGTAACATCATGTGATAGAAAATAGAGTAAGAAAATATTGGCAAATACATCTTACATATAAATACGATGATACTACTAGATGATACTATGCACTACAGAGATAATATCATACAGTAGAACTACATACATGATACTAGTGTATGATACTCTCCACTATGACTAGCCTTAAGGGAGAGCCCTTATTCTGAGAATGCATATATTTTTTCATAAATATATCCAAAGACTAAGGTCCTGTTGGGGGAAACTGCCTTTCAAAATGAAAAGAACAAAATATAGGATTTGCTTGTGATATTATTACCTTACTGTTATCGTACTAATGTCAGTAGTAGCTACCATTTGTACCACTTAACCACGTGAACCATCATTAAGGGAAATACAAAATCACAGGATACAGAAACAGCTTTGCAGATTTGTCCTAAGCAACCTTGCGGATCACAATGACACAATGTACATATAAACAAACTTAATTTGCACACAAAGAAAAAACCATGGAATTTAATTTTCGTTGAGACCACAAAGAATAACGGGAATACCAACTTCCACCACGAACAAAGAAAGCACGGCATCAACCTAGACTGCACTTTCCCCGAAAGGCCAAAAGTACAGACCTTGCGATGTTGCAGACTTACAGTTCGATATCTAGCATTAATCAACATCCACAATTGTGCGAAGCACCTAACCACAAAAGTACTCTTAATCCTCCAGAAAATGTACAGAAAGAGAACAAGTGTATCTATAGTACCAACTCGGGCATTGAACGCGGTACGAACCAAGATTCATATAGGAAATTTCGACTTGTTGAACATGAGACAATGTTCAGGCTCCTTGTTCTTGAAAGAAGTTTTACCCGTGTCCTCACAAATTCAATATTATGCCCCCAAATCACCCTCACGCGGAATATACACCAAAAGCAAATCAAATACTCCCTCCGTCCGGAAATATAAGATGTTTTAGCTCTGTGAAGTGGGTGTATCTAGACATCTTTTAGTGTATAGATTCAAACGAATCTATACACTAAAAGATGTCTAGATACAGTCACTTCTTAAAACTAAAACATCTTATATTTCTAAACGGAGGGAGTACAATCTTCGGGCGTCTACGCCACAAATGCGTGAACGCGCCACGAAGATGAGACGCACGGTATCGGACCTAATGGTGTGCCCAAATCAGGGAGTAGTAGGAGGTTCGGCTCACCGCAGATCTTGACGGGCGCGTGGATGCGCAGGAGGTTTGGCTGCGAGAGGAGCACCCTTTTGGCCTCGACGCAGAGCTGGCGGATCTCCGCCTCCGACAGCTGCACCTGGCGCCCACCGCGGCCTCCTTCGACGAGGCGCCGCACTACCTCGTCCAACGCCGCCGCATCCATCGCCCCGATCGAGGCCCGCGTCATCATCATCTTGCTGCCTCTCCCTCCCTCCACCGGCGCGATCCCTCGACGACGACGACGGAAGGAGGAATAGAAAGGGAGGAGGAGGACGGGAGGTGGTGGGGATTGGATAACGGCGCGGCGATGATGGCGCCCCTGCTTATTATGGTCGTGTGTGCGCGAAGTGGTCGAAAGCGCGTGAAGCAGGACCGGCCGTTGGATCGTGGGTGGACGCCTGGGGCGTGCCGGTGCAGGCGCCACTTGGCTTTATTTTGTCATCATGGGGATGATTGGGGAGGGGGACGTTGTCGGGGTTCGGCCGTTTCGACAGGAAAGTTCGTTTTGTTCAAGGAAAGCGGCCCGTGTGATTTGGTCGTGCTTCTTGCCTCGTGCAGGAACGGGGAGAAAAATCTCACGAGACCGGGTCTATCACCTCAGGACGATAGACCTGTCCGGATGCACGACACCTGGTCATACGAATCTCCAAGCATGCACGCCCCCACTTAGCAATCCCAGCCCTGCCAATTCCCGATCCCGGCCAGGTTTACGTCGCTCAGCAAAAAAAAAAACGAATAGATCGATCGGTTGCTCTGCGTATATGACATAAACAGCCCGCGTTAGGGCTTCTCTTGGTGCTCTCGTCCATGGCGGCTGCGCGGCCAGATCTCGCTAGCAGCAGCGACGCGGCAAGACAGTTTAATATGTTCTCGTCCACAGCGGCGCCACGGCAAGACGGCGGCGACACGGCAAGACAGTACAACGCAATCTCGTCCACAGCGGCGACACAGCTAGACGCATCCAGCAGCTCCTTCAGGCCATCACCGGTCATGGCGTCTAACTCCACATCGATTGTGCAATTGCCGATCTCAAGGCCATCTCCTACACCGGTTATGGTTAGTGTGAAACAAATATATAAGATACGTATATATGCATCTGCGTTGTCTGTTGCTAAGTTGGTGATTGATTTTATTCATCCATTGCTAGATCAAACTCTCATAGATAAAACAAATAATATTGGTAATACTGAACATGTGGAGTTCCAAAGGCAAGAAAAAACGACGGTATTTGTTGAGAGTCTGCCCATGAATCATACATCTGGAGGCAGGTTAGAGGCGACAAGACATCCAGACATGGTGTATCCTGAGTCCACAACCATGGCGATGGGGGAGTGCAGCTATGAACCTATGTCACAGAGGAAGGACAATGACGCGAACAACATGTTGACTCATGATCCAGACCTACAGTTTGCCGATGGTTATACAGGGGAAAGAAATCGTCCAACTAAGGTAAGGCTTATAATCTTGAGGTATAGAAAAACTGCATTTAATTTTGTGCAATAACTATACTACTTGGATGATGACATTGGTATATTCCATGTGTTTAGCAGGATAATACAAATGCATCTTCATATCAAAATGTGCCAACAGAAGGAATGTGCTTTCAATCTGAAGAAGAGGCATACAAGTTCTATAATGCATACGCTAAAACAACAGGATTCAGTATTAGGTGGACACACAAGAAAACTAGAGCAGACAAAAGTGTATCAGCTAGATATTTAGTTTGCAGTAAGGATGGTCTAAAAGATAAGCATTGCACGCATGAGACTAGGAAAGAACAAGCTTCTACCAGGACAGCTTGCAAGGCACGTCTTCAATTCCGTGTCACTCGGGAGGGTCTTTTCAGTATTCAGAAAGTTATCCTTGAGCATAACCATCCTATGGTAACTCCGGACAAGTCACACATGCGGAGGTCCCAAAGACAGCTGCTAGATGCTGATAAGCACATGATCACTCAAATGCGGTCAGCAGGGATACGGCCATCTGATATATACAACTTTTATGAAGAATGGTGTGGTGGAGCTGAAAATGTGCCTTTCTTAGAGATGGATTCCAATAATTACATAAGAACTGAGCGTATGAAGTATTTAGAACCTAAAGATGCACAAACTGTCTTGGATTATTTGAAGAACAAACAGGCTGAAGACCCTTCATTCTTTTATGCTGTGGACTTAGATAAAGAGGATGGTAGGATAGCTAATTTCTTCTGGGCAGATGGACAATCAATAATGGATTATTCTTCCTTTGGAGATGTTATTTCTTTTGATACCACATTTTCAACAAATAAATTTGAAAGGCCATTTGCCCCTATCCTTGGTGTGAACCATCACAAGCAGACTATTGTTTTTGGTGCAGCACTATTATTCAATGAGACTACCGAGTCATTTGTGTGGCTTTTTCGTACCTTTCTGAAAGCAATGTCTGGTAAGGAGCCCAAAACAATTTTTACTGATCAGTCTGCTGCAATTATAAAGGCAATTGGTAAGGTATTTCAAAACACAATCCATCGTCTTTGTTTATGGCATTTGTACCAGAATGCAGCTAGACATCTCAGTCATGTTATCGCCAACACTCCACGATTTCTTCCTGAACTCAAGGAGTGTGTATATGAAGAAAGGTCAGTGGAACATTTTGAGATGAAATGGCGTGATTTATTGGCTAGATACAAACTCGAGGAGAATTCTTGGATTAATAGTATGTTTAAGTTTCGTGAGAAGTGGGCAACTGTGTATAGGCGAGATTCGTTTAGTGGAGACATGACATCAACCCAGAGGAGTGAAGGGATGAACAATGTCTTCAAGAAAACATTTCGTGGAAGACTCTGTTTTTCAGAGTTGCTAGAAAAAGTTGACATGTGCATTGCTCGTCTTCGCCGTAAGGAGAAGTATGAAGACTTTAAGTCTCGCCATTCAGAACCAGTTCTCTGCATACGTAGGCATCCTTTGTTGAAGGTTGCAGCTGCATCGTACACGCGGACACTCTATTCTTTTTTGAAGAGGAATTCCAGAGGCAGTTTACCTTGTCATGCACTCCATTGTTGAGTGAAACCACAACCAATACTTACAAAGTTACATCCTTATTTCGTGAGGATAAAGAAGCCATAGTGGTTTTCAACCCAACAACATTGGATATATCTTGTTCTTGCAAGTTGTATGGATGTGTAGGTATGGATGCATGCTTTATCCATCACTTCCTCAATATGAGATAGCTTCTTGGATTTAACTTACGATTTTCTTTGAATCTTGTAGGTATTTTATGCAAGCATGTCCACAAAGTTTTCACTTCCTGCAATATTGTTACCTTACCAAGTCAATACATATTGCATAGATGGACAAAATATGCAAAGCAAGATATCTTCAGTTCTAAACCAAGGGACAATGATAGCTTACAATGCATCTTTGCACATGTTACTAGAAAGATGATATCTCTTGCATTGAAGTGCAAACCCTCAAAAGAGGTTCTTCAACACCTAGACAACAGTATTGATAAGTTGGCTTCTGAAGCATGTGACTTAATTAGTAAGGTGAGCTTGAGGACGCAGAATGTGACACCGAATTTAATAAAGATGTCGACAATACACCGGAGCCACTACAAGTTCCTGTACGGAAAAAAGGTCCAATGAAGAAGCGATTCAAAGATCCACTTGAGGGACCAAAGAAAGGAAAAACTAAGGTTACAAATAATAAAGGTACATCTGCTTTTTGTTTAGCTACGTATGAATCATTTGACGTCTCTCTCTGATTATACATATATGTATATGTATACAGGAAATTCTGGAGTGCCACATACGAGGGAATTGCCAACACAAGTGCTTGGACCTTCAGAGTTCACTCATACGGTTGGACCTTCAGGACTAGTACATCTGGATGGACCTTCACAATTTCCTGTAAGCTTATCAAAAAAATATTTGTACTAGACATTCCATTTTGGTGGACATATAATTTATTTTATCTCTTTATTTCATCAGGGATCATTGCACTCGAATGCTTATTTTAACAATGTAGCTTCATCGTCGGCTGCAGCCATGTCATTTGCTGATTATCCTGTGTTTCTTGCTCCACCTATCCAAGGGGAATTTACAAGTCTATTACTTCAAGATGATGGGCATAGCATGACACATCCCACTGTTAGGCGTTTGGATTTCCATGAAAGAACTAGTACAACAAGGCCTGATATATTTCATCAGGGGTCAGACATGTTCTAGTTATCAGCAATCAGAAGGAATACAGGGGAAGATGCCGTAGGACTAAGATCAGTCTTCATGTTTTTTTATTGTGTGGATTTCTGTCGTAAGACATGTAAAAGATATATCAGTTTTTGTTTTTGTAGTATGAACCATCAGGCCAACTTATTTTATACAGACACTTTTCAACCAACACAAATATTCAGAAAAGATTACTACACCCAGTCTGAAGCTCATGAACTAGAACCATCTCCATTCTACGTTGCATGATTCAACAAATCTAAAGTCCAACCATGGTGGCCTGATTGAGCAGCTTGATGCGTCTTTCCGTGCCATCTTGTATCGTGGCCCTCTTGCCGTGCCGTCGTCATCTTGCCATGCCGTCACCGTCTTGCCGTGTTGTCGTCGTCTTGCCGTCTTGTTGTCGTCGTCTTGCCGTGCCATCGCCGTCTTGCTGTCTGGCCGTAGCCGTCTTGCCGTGCCGTCTTGTCCTGCCGCCGCCGCCGTCTTGCTGTCTTGCCATCTTGCCATGTCTTATTGTGTCGCCGCTGCCCTACAAAGTCTGGCCGTGTGGCCGCCATGGACGACAACAACAAGATAAGCCCTAACGTGGGCTCTTATCTTGTGTATCTTGTACGCAGAGCAACCGATCGATCTATTCGTTTTTTTTTCTGAGCGACGTAAACCTGGCCGGGATCGGGAATTGGCAGGGCTGGGATTGCTAAGTGGGGGCGTGCGTGCTTGGAGATTCGTATGACCAGGTGTTGTGCATCCGGACAGGTCTATCGTCCTGAGGTGATAGACCCGGTCTCATAAGATTTTTCTCCAAGGAACGGTTGTAGCTGGACTGCGATTTGTCATCTCTTCCTGAAACTAGTAAGTATGCACGTGCACACACGTCTTTTAAATATATGATATTTTATTTGAATCTAACTTTTTTTTAGTGAAACACATTTCCTTTTGATTCTCATTTCTTTTTTCTGAGCTATATTTTGCTGCCATAGTCACTTAAATAGGTCCCCTGGCCCAATAAACTTGAATGTGAACAATAACAAAGTTGTATCTATTTGGTTGACGGTTCCGACGATGAGTTTAATGTTTTTGGTTTCTTAGAGGGACTATCCATAATCACACTACCAATTCATCATCTTTCAATCCTCGGTTTCTCACGTCGTCATCATTTACTTTCAAGTCGACTAAAGTGACAACTAATTTTCATCGTGTGTCGTATGACCCTAGTAAGTACGTAGTAATAAGGATTTATTTATCAAATATTAGTAAACAACATCATAATATCAAGTGCAGTATATCTATTCAGAAATGTTATACAAATACATCTTGTTTAGTACCCCACTTCATGGCATTTAACATCCACTTTAGTCCAATATGTCATAATTACACTTTTGATGATGCAATTTTTCATATATTTAATAATTATTATTAAGAAAACTTAATGATTTGAAAGTACATTTTAAAACGATTATCACGCACACTGAAAGGGCAATACACACACCATACTCACGACCTAGACGCAAATCAGGGCTAGCAGGCATGAAGCACTCGGTAGTTGGTCCGGCGAAAATTCTAGCCGACCTTATACTCACTCACTTGTGAAGCGACCCCTCTCTCTGCTCTGCTGCTCCTGCTACCACTGTCTTCTCCCGCCGCCGGCGTGCCCATGCCTCAGAAAGAGCACGAGTAGCCTTGGATGTCCCGCTCATCGCTGCAGTCAGCCATGCAGGGGCATGGCCACACGCGCCATCCAGCTCATCGGCCGCTCCCGGCGACCACAACTATCGGAGACCTCATCGACCTCCGTGGAGGTGGCGAGCGCGCTAAATCCGCGGCTAGAGGAGGCCATCTACTGCGCCATGAACCCGCATCATGGCGCCCCGTTCCACCATGGCGACAATTACTTTCACTTCCACAATTCAGGCCTCCAGGCACGGATCTTCCTCTGCGTGCAGGTAAATCACCAACTAAAATCCTAGATCAAGCTTCCTTGCATAATGTGTTGCATCTCTCTGATGGTGATGGGATGATTTGGTGTTCGTGCAACTTCAAGATTACAAACAGATATTTAGCATCCTCTACTTGGTTGCTATCATGATATGTCCATCCGTCAGTTACATAGTTTGTTTTGAAAAAGTAACATCGCAAATAGATGAGAGTCTGCAAATATTAACTCTGGCATGTTAAGCTCAATTTACCTGCGAATTTATCTTTTAATATAATATTATGATAACATAAATCTGTTTGCACCTATACAACTGATTTTTTTTATTATATGAGTACAAACTTTCTTGATATGTTGTGGCTATCACACATTTGGCTTCATATATCACAACAGAAAAATGTTGAGGTAATTGCACCATTGGTACAAAACCTTGTTTGGTGGGTGCAAATTCATACAAACGAGCTCCCTGGCCGCCACATGTCCGCTATGCTGGAAGGAAAATTTGCAAAGAAGCCCTAGCAAAGAGAATTGGTTTGCCAGACCTGATTGACGCGTCAATTTTACAAAAAAAAACCCTGCCTGCTTCCTCCACTGATATCGGCACAGGGTGGGGCAGTTGCCATCTTTTGTTCCTGACGGACTCGATGATGGAGCCGCCGAGGCACTCGAGGATGGAGGGCAGGGAAGACCTCGTCGGAGCAGATGAACGACGCACCGCATTGCCGCGAACATCACGAAGACCCTCCACAGTACTGTGAGTTGTTCTTCTTCTCCCTCTCGGCAGTTCTTCTTCTGCCCATGGTGATGCTCGTGGCTAGGGTTCTAGGTAATGATTCCCGCGATGATCGGCGGTAAAGATTGCTCGTGTTCATGTAGGTAGTGTGTAGGAATCTTTTCCTTGATGTTCATGTGCCAAAAAACTTGACTTTGAAATTGTCCTGTTTCGGTGCCGCATTTTGCTACAAAATTGCTTTTTGATTCATGAAATTTCCCATAAATTAAGTGTTGTTTTCCCATGTTTACTCTCTGGTAAGGTCACAGTAGGATCCTAAGTAATTATGAAGCTTGGAAATTAGGGTTTCAGGGGTGATTGATGATGTCCTGGTGCAGCACCCTATAACTGAATTTTCTGAATCTATGAACACTATAATTTCTGGAAGTGTCAATACGGAATTTTCTGAAACTTTGAACAATGCATTTACTAAATTTTGCAGATGAACCAGAGAGGTTCACATGCTCAATCCTGCATAATGGCTTCTTCTGTGGGTTGAAGGATAATTTGGAGTACATACTTGGTACACTAGACTACTATGACAACTGCTCCACTGACACTTTCTCTTTGCTCTGGATTGAGGATTTTGTTAGGCAGGGAGGAAATGAAATGACAGAGAGAACTAAATTTTATTGGAGTCCACCTGGGACAACAATGAGAGATGTCCTTTGCCTCATTGAGAATGATTCACACATTCTAGCAATGCTGTCAGCTATGGCATATGAGAAGGTAATAGATTAGCCCGTTGACCACAACAATTTCATCAAGGGGCTAAGACGTGAGGTGATAGTCCCAATTCCAAGCAAGTATCTTGGAGGCAGTGCTAGTGGTAAAGAGGATGCAGAGAATACAAGGGATGCCAAGGATGCAGAGAATACAGAGGATGCAAAGAATGCAAGTGAGAAAGAGGATGCAGGGGATGCCAATGCAAGTGATTGTGCTGATTCTGAATTTTATGATAGTGACTGGGATGTAGAGGATGGTGATGATGACCTATTCCTGGATAATGTTGACAAGGATGTGAATGACCACAATGAGCATACTGATATAGTTGAGCATGAAGATGATGCTGGTCTTCAGCATGAGGATTTAAATATGTCAAGGGAGGAGTACATGAAGTTGGCATACAAATTCAAGGAATTTAATGCACATGTGGATATGGAAGCGCCAATCTTCAAAGTTGTCATGCTATTTTCCTCCATGCAAGAATTCAAAGTTGGGTAGAGCAAGAAAGGCTGCTCTGAATATTATACAGGAGATGAGGAAGAACAATTTGCTCTTTTACGTGACTATGGACAAGAACTGAGAAGGTCAAACCGAGACTCTAAATTCTTTCTTAGCCCAAATCCAATAAAAGAGCATTCTGATCCAGGAAGAAATCCAGATCACACAATGCTCTGCCCTCAAATGCATTAGCTCATGCTCCATTTGATCAAGCTTCTTCTCCATCATGGTTTGTGAGCACTGGTTCTGCTTGTTGAACAATTCATAAGCTTAACTGACTAAACTGATAGTAAATTCTTCAGAACATGAAGCAAATTACAGCAAGCAAATTACAGAATCATAGCAGGAAGCACATTACAACTAGCACACTACCTTTCTTGTAATCGTTGTCGACCAGCCATCTTCTTCCTCCCAGAAATACTCTGCAGTGAGAGTAGCCCATGGATCTCCCTCCTTTCAGATGGCTCGATCATTCAACTGGACGGCGGCGTGCCTGTAGGATGCGCACATGCTCCTCCATGGGCACGTTCAGGTCCAGCACTGGACGCCAGCCGATTGGCTCCTCCATGCGCACCCTTTCCTCCTTGAACGCCTGCAAGTAGTAGAACAACATCGCCTTGTGGTACAGCTTCTCATGGCGCTCCTTTTCCAGCTCTGACGCTCGAGCAATGGCCTCCGCCTCCGCCTCCGCAACCAGCTCCCGCTGCGTGCGATAGCGAGCAGCAGCGGGCACGAGCCTGCCCCTCCGCCGCACACCTCCTCCGCGAGCAGGTGGCGCTGACCTGCCCGTGCTCTCCAACGACCCCTCTGAGTCCGCCATTAGCCGCCGCCGCCAGAATGTCGCTAGGGTTCCTACGCCGCCGCTCTCGTCTGTCGCTAGAAAGGGGAATCGAGAAGAAGCAGAGCAGCAGATTAACACCGAGCAGCCAGATATTTGGAATGCGCGAGGGGGGCAAGGGGTTATCTGCAAATTAATATCGAGCGGGTCCGTCTCTTTTACAACGTGGCGGACACGTGGCAGCCAGGGAGCTCATTTGTATGATTAGTGCACCCCCTTGACAACGTTTTGTACCACGGAACAACACTTCGGAAGGTTTTGTATGAAAATACACCCACCAGACAAGGTTTTGTACCAATGGTGCAATTACCTAAAAAATATTTTTGGCCATACCAGTGAACACTGGGCGGAGGCAAGGGGGGCGAGCAGGGGCTAGACCCCCCCCCCCCCCCCCCCCTCAATGGTTGCCCTCCCCCCTAACTATTTTCAGTAGACACTACTAGTAATAAACTACTGTATCCATGTGCTAATGGCCGGAACAAATCACTTGATTAGCCCATTATCAATTCACTGTTCACTACACACGGAAACAATGTAGCCCAAATACCCATCAGCCCATGTACACGTATAGGTTTAGGAATAGGCCTGGTCGTTTCCTAATCGTGGATGCAATTTGTTCCCACAATGGTTTGATGGAAGGTGTGTGCCTGCCGCCTCTGTTTCTTCTTCTCTCTGCTAGGGGCGTTTGCTGTTGCCGCCGCTCGCCGTAAAATTCCATCGCCGCATCCACCTCGGCGAGTAGTTCAGCATGACCTGGATTTAATTCTTTCTAGGTATGTACTCCGGCCACCTCGATCAAAACTCCTTATGCAATACTAATTAATTGATCCTATATCTGGTTGTGTATGTTCACGCCCAATTTATGTGCTAGTCAGCTAGTCCAACTAATGATGATCCAATCATACATAAAGTGTAGCTAAATCCAACAATTTAGTTATCAATTATAACTTCCTACAAAATTTATTGATTTGTTCACCATTGTTAGCTATTCTACATGGTGCTTAAATAATTTTGTTCACCATTGTTTGCTATTCTATACACCCTCACAATTATTTTTTGTGTAGGAGAAAATTTAACGTCAATAACAATTGGATATAGAACTTAGTAATAGTTTGGAGAGGTGATTTTTTTGCTCCAATTTTTCCTCGCCCCCTATACCTAAATCATGGCTCCGGCCCTGTCACGGCAATGGGCTGGATTTGCCAAGGCTAGCACATTCGTACTGAGAGTGGCAGCCTTGTTTTGTTGGAGGGTAATTCACAGCTTCTCCAGGTAAGCTGCTTTCTTCTCATCAGAAAGTCATGCATACCAACTTTGACCCTTTTTTACTTTACGATTTTGTTGCAATGGTTCCCTAAGATCATTGCAATGTACACCCACACTTGTATTAGTATGTAGTTAGGAGAAAAGGGAAAAACATGCCACCTGAATTAGCATTTGTCAATAGATTTGTTACATCTTTGAAAGGGGTAGGACACACAGAACCGTTTAAGAAGATGGTGATTCATTGGCATTGGCATTAATAGATAGAGCTGCTGCATCTTTCTTTTGTTGTCGGGATATACGCAGAAATAGTACCATATATGTAGTTATGTAAATTGGGCATTAAATAGCTTTAGTTCCTAAAAAAGAAAATGCACCAGAAATAGTACATAGTAGCCATTGCCCAAAGAGGATAAATTTCATTGGCTTCTATTTCAATATAAAGATACTTCAATTAGTACATAACACAAGCCTAGATAAAAAAGAAAAGCTTTAAATGTTTCTAGGGAGAAGGTTTATTTTCTTTCTAAACTTAACGTATCACGAACCAGTGTGCAATATTACTTGTATGTAATCTGATCCTGATGCAGGGAATTAAGTTATCTGAGGATGTTCATTACCCACCTAATTTGAGTTCCCCATTTCCATATGCAGGTAAATCCTAATTTGCTACTATTATATTTTGATGTTACCACATTGCTTCATGCTTGCTTATAGTAACTTTCTTGCACCAGTTTTTGAGGAAGTTATGTTCTGCATTTAACATGCCTTTCTCTCTGAAAGAAGTCATAACTGAATCCTGGGGATATGTTGACATATGCAGCTTGACATGATGTTTGCGTTCCTGATATTTATTGATTTGTATAACCATTTTTCTATTGCTCATTTGCTTCACTTCAAAATATCCAAATTTTGCCTGAATGCAGACTTGAGGCGGAAAAATAGACTATGCACTTAGTAATGTCGTACATGATTATGCAAATCAGAAACACACGCACATATGCACACACCGGCTTCTGCAGCATGTTAGACTGAGTAACTCAATCTGAATGTATGACCATCTATTATAAAGGATTATAAAGAAAAAGGAGCATATGAGGACTTCCATCTGTGGTGTGGGTGCGGGGAAACTAACTCTATGCAATTTGTTGCAAATGCAGGCTAGTGGTGCTAGTATCAAGATATCAGATAGGGGTGACTTCATAGCTGGAACATCTGACAGTTCAATTCCAAGTTATTTTGCACCGTAACACTTGCTGGTGCGCTTGCTCTACGATCACCACAAGTTTCTTCATTGATCATTCTGAACAGATTAGCCGACTCGTCATTGTGTCTAAATAATTTTATTTGTGTGTCTTGAATGGCATAAACTAAATGGATTTGGACAGGTTTATTTTCTTTCTAAAATTAATGGTCTGCAATAGTACTTTCTGTATGTCAGAAGTTTGATCTTACCAGGCGATGGCTGGTTGGTCGGCAGCACGGCAGAGTCTGGCGGCAACGTCTGGGCGGCGACAGCGTGTCTGCGGCTGCAGCTAGGCATCTGGGCATCTGCTAAGCGGCGGTAGCGTTGGGCAATGCGATGGCTCGGCGTTGGCATTGTCTAGGCGGCGGCCCTGTGCTGGCTCGACATTGGCAAAGTTGAGGGATGGATGTCGGCTGGGCGTCGAGAGCGCGGGGAACCGCTATGGTTGGTCATCGTCTAGACCACGATGGCTGGGCGGCACGACAGCTGGGTGTCGGCGACGCTTAATGGCAGATTTTTCTAGGACTTAATGCGTAGTTTCTGCGAGGTGATCGTGTTTTTCTTTACCTGGACGTGATCGCGTTGTGATCGAGAGAAGTTAATGCCTTCCGCTTATTTTGGATCGAAGGGGTACCTGCGGTTTTTGAAAATCTCTTGAGTTCTGCTAACATTGGAGCATCCTGGTTCGTTGATGGGGGTGTTGGACAGATGGGATCATTTGTATTAAAATATGTTTGTGCCTTTATAAGTAGTGGAGATGGAGATGATAATTTTTTTTAACAAATCAGCCAATTACTTCCAATTATAAATGTAAATATTTTTATATTGACCGGCCAATTATTTCTTTTTTTTTGACTGAGAGGCCGAGTATTTTTTTCACAATTAATACTTCATCCGACCACTAATACCTGTCTTTATATAGATGTATCTAGACACTAAAATATATCTAGAGACATCCATATAAAGATAAGTATTAGCCGACTACAATGCAAGGGCAACAAACACGCCATCAACAATCGCGGTGTGGGCCAAGTAAGAACTGAATCGATGTCGTCATCAGGGGCGGAGCCGCGCCTGGTGCTGCCTGTGCTGTAGCACCGGCCCAGCATGCTGCACCTCAATGTGTATTGCTAATTTCAGTGAGATAAATATGAAAAACTTAGGTAATTAGCACCAGTAAGCTAATACTAGCACCGGCCTTGGAGTCTTTCTAGCTCCGCCACTGGTCGTCATGCAGAATACCTGTGCTCCTCGCAGGCCTTTACACGGGATTTCTGCGTGCTGCGCGCGAGCGAGGGAAAGCGAGGTTGCGGAAGCGCCCCCAAGCGTTGTTCCACCTCAGAAAATTTTCCAATAGATTTGACTAGATGTTTTTTTCTTGTGATATGTGAAGCATAGGAATCGGATCCTGCCAACTACCTATTCCTATTCCTACGTTTCAAAGGGTATCAAGGAAATATTTCCTGCAAAAATCCTATCCTATGAAATTCCTACAGATATCCTGTGTTCCAAACAGGCCCTTAATCTGGTAGTATCTCATTCGTATCCAGATACGTATCGTGGTATCTTTAATATCCTGATACAAAAACAATACCATAAGATCCCACGCCTATGCTAGAAAATAAGGATATGACGGCATGACAGCTCAAGATTAAAAGTGGTTTTATAGTCTTAAGGCTACCTAAGTATCTAAACAATTAGTTTGGCTAAGATTGGTACAAAAAGGACTTTATATATGCAAGAAAGCAGTCCGCTAGGCGAGTTGTGTGGATTAATTTTCATGAACCCAGTCTTTTATTTTGTGGGTTCCTATTTAGCTATGTTTGTATTATGTATTGGATTAGCTGGTCCATATTTATATTATACAAATGCATCATTTCCATGATCAGCCTCGATAAAGACATATAATATCTGACAAGGGTATAGATATTAGAGACCGTTACTTGAGTACCCCTGAGGCCCGTTAAGCTAGGCCCAAGTGTAATCCTAGTCGAGATACGAGTTCATGTCGTATACCAATATTGTAATACGTACCGGACCCCTCCCGTTCCTTGAGACCTGGCTACCTATATATAGGGGCCAGGAGAGGACGGTGATGGACAGATTAAAAGCAAGCCAAGTTCACCACCATGTTTACTTTCGATACACACCTTGTTTGACTGATTTTACCTTCGAGTTCATCCGATGCCCTACTTCCCCGATCCTAAGTCCTTCATCTAGGACATTTGTCGAGTTAACCCTCGTCAATTGGCGCCGACCGTGGGGATTCGGGGCATTGGAATCATGAATTCGACGACTTTTTCTCTTTTAGCCAACAACAATCCAGAAGTCGATAAAAATCAAAAGATGGAGTTGACGATTGGAAGTCTGAGCTTCTACGTCGGACATTCGGGTTCGACTCGCCTTTTGGATCCAGCAAAATCGGGTCCGTCGGCGAGCAAAACCAAGACAATCACAATGTCTAGATCATCTGTGGGCTCTTCCAACGAGGTAAACTCGCCGGTCAGCTTCACATCAACATAAAATACGCAAAAGAAATGAGGAATTCGATGAAACTCGAGAAGAACACGATGTGGAAGTAGCAGTGGACAAGTCACACGACAGTCAAAGGGACTTCGCCACTAGAAGCAGTGGCGTCTCCAGAAGCATACACCAGTTATGCGTCATTATCACTGAAGCAGCAGAAGAGAACGATCACGCAGATAATGGAGAAGTCGACGCGCAAGTCGACAAACCAAGGAGCAACGGCAAGAAGGAGAAGGAAAAAAATTCACGTCTCCACCGGGTAATGGAGAATCATCATGTCAGCCATCAATCACGGCACGGAAGTACCCGCCGATTCAAGAAGAGAAGTTCTGATGGGGTATCAATACGCACTGCACCAACGCAGAAAGAAGTTGAGGGAGAAAAAAGACAAGTTTAGGAGAAGTCAAGAAAACAACAGCGTATCAAGTGGAGCATATTGGGATGAATACAGCGATGCATCAGAGTCCAGCATGGAAAGGCACAGAGACCCGAAGCACAGCAGGAGGACAACAACATGGGCAAGAGAAGAAAGCCATATAAAAAGTATAAGTGCATATCCATCAGATGATGAAGAGGATTTTGTGCAAGAAACGCCAGAAGCAGCATTGGTAGCAGCACAGGCGTACCTACTAACTATGCAACCAAAGCCTGGAGATCCGCAGGAGCACATGCATCAAGTCGTAATACAAAGCCTCGGGTTGGTAGAAGACAGGTTAAGGAAACATCTTCCAGATAAAAAGGTGACATATCATAAGGAGAAGAGAAAGGAAGGATTTAAGTGCCAACCTTCGCAAAACGAAACAAGCAAATTGCCAGGCGACGAAAAGCGTAAAGCACGAAAGGAGGACGCGAGGAATATTATAGCACAAGCAAGAGTAAATAATGCGCGCTATGCATGGAAAGAAGAAAATTATGAAGACGACGAAAGAGAGATGGGCGCGCTATGCTTTACCCGAAGGGTTCGCAGAACGCGGGTACCCAAAGGATTCAAGCTGCCACACGATCAGCAAAAGTATGATGGATCACAAGAACCCACACTATGGTTATCAGACTACCTGCAAGCAGTACAAATACTCGGAGGAACGAGAGCAACAGCAATGCAAAGTCTGCAGTTACACCTCACCGGTGCAGCGCAGTCCTGGTTAAATACTCTACCCAACGATTCCATCGGGAGTTGGGGAGAACTAGAGAGCCAATTCGCAAGAAATTTTTGCTCAACATACAAACGCCCAGCGTCATTAGAAGAAATCAAGTCATGTGTACAAAGGAAAGACGAAACTCTACACTCCTATATACAGTGGTGGAGTATAATCAAAAACTCTGCAGAAGACATCTCCGACGAGCGGGCAGTCGATGCTTTTTCGGCTGGCCTTCACCGTTCGGACCTCGTGGAAGAGTTAGGGAGAACAAAGCCTAAGACAGTATCGGAATTAATGGAATTAGCTAATAGATTCGCCGATGGAGAGGATGCATACAACAATAAAAGGGGACGTTCGCCAGAAGTCGACAAAGCAAGCAGGCAAAGGCGAAGGTACCGCAATGAAGATGGTCACGCAAGGCAAAATCAGATAGCCGCAAGTTATGAAAGAAGGGACGAGGAAGGCTATGAAAGCAGGGAGTTTCAAGGAGGAGGCAATCGTAGAGCAGAAAACCTAAGTACTCCGGCCCGTCGGTGGAGGACATGCTCCATGGTCCCTATCGCATCCACTATGCGTACTTAGATGGGAAAAAAGTTTCTAATCACCAGATGAAGGATTGCAGAATATTCTTAAGGTTGCAAGGTGCTCTGGACCAAAGCAAAGGAGCACATCAGGGAGGAAAGAGTACAAGTCAAGGATATAAAATGCAGCGTCTAGCAAAACATCTAGAATCAAACGTTTATATATCTGCAATGATCCAACCGGTGCCAAAATCCAAAAAAGAGCGGAAGAGCATATCCAGACAAGTAAATCTAGCAATATCATCACCACCAGCCACAACAGAGTACATAAAATGGTCCGATCAACCAGTCAGGTTCAGCCGAGCAGACCACCCAAGGAAAGTACCAAGCCCAGGACACGCGCCCATAGTGTTGAAAGCACAAATAGGGGGATACGATGTTGGGCGAGTATTCATGGATGCAGGAAGCGGCATAAATTTAATATATGAAAGAACCCTGAAGGCAATGTGCATCTCATTGGAAAGCCTAAAGCCGACAGATTGCTCCTTCCATGGAATAGTACCAGGAGGCGCAAATTACCCCCTCGGGAAAATAGAACTCGACGTTTGCTTCGGCAATAGCAGCAATTATCGTAGAAAAAAGTTAGAGTTTGAAGTCACGGACTGGCCTTCACAGTATCATGCAATCCTGGGGCGCCCAGCATTTGCAAAGTTCATGGCAGTACCTCACTACACATATATCATACTCAAAATTCCAGGACCTAAAGGAACAATCATGGTACAAGGCAGCTTGGAAGTATCCAACACTTGTGACAAAGAATTCAACAGGCTGGCGCAAACTTTCGGCATGACAGTGGAATACGCAAGGCTGAAGGGCGAAACTGACCACAACGTGCTATCCGACATCGGATGATCCCTGCCAGATCAGGCTTTCGATGCAACCCAAGACTCGAAGAAAATCCAGGTCCACCCTACGGACCCGAACAAGACCACCTCCATAGCAGTAAACCTGGATCCTGCATAGGAAAGCGCGCTCATTGAGTTCCTCCGTGAGCGCTAGGAAATCTTCGCCTAGTGTCCTTCAGACATGCCAGGGGTTCCCAGGGAACTCATCGATCACGCACTAAATGTGGATCCTAAAGTAAAGCCAGTCAAGCAACCGCTGCGACGATTCGACGAACCCAAAAGGAAAGCAATAGCATCCGAGCTACACAGGCTAGAAAATGCAGGATTCATCCAAGAAATCAAAGCATCAACTTGGGTATCTAATCTAGTAATTGTCCCTAAGAAAAATACAGACGTACAAAGAGTGTGTGTCGACTACACATCTCTCAACAAACAATGTCCAAAGGATCCCTTTCCTCTACCTCGCATTGATCAGATAATAGACTCAACTGCGGGGTGCGCAAGGCTTTTCTTCCTGGACGCATATTCTGGTTACAACCAGATCAAACTGAAGAAAGAAGACGAGGAAAAAACATCTTTTATCACACCATACGGCGTAATCTGCTATCAAGTCATGCCTTTTGGCTTAAAAAACGCAGGAGCAACCTACCAGCGGATGATGCAAAACTGCCTCGGAAGTCAAATAGGATGCAACATTAAAGTCTACATCGACGACGTGGTCATCACCACAAGAAAAGAAGAGTCCTTAATCAGTGATTTGGCAGAAACCTTCGACAACCTAAACAGGTACAAGATCAAGCTTAACCTGACAAAATGTTCTCTTGGTGTGTCAGCAGGACAACTTCTGGGATTCCTGGTATCAGCAAGAGGAATAGAAGCAAACCCAGAGAAGATCCAAGCAATACTAACAATGGGGAAACCAACCAAACTGCACGACGTACAGAAGCTCGCAGGGCGCGTCGCGGCACTAAGTCGATTCGTCGCACGATTGGGAGAAAAAGCGCTTCCTTTCTATGCACTCATGAAAAAATCAGACGACAAATTCGAGTGGACAGAAGAAGCGGATACAGCCTTTGCACAATTGAAAAAAGTGCTCTCCACACCGCTGGTGTTGGTCGCACCAAATGAAAAAGAGCCGCTACTACTGTATATTGCAGCAACACATCAAGTGGTAAGCACAGTACTAGTATCGAAAGAAGTGAAGAGGGAAAAGATCATGAAGTCCAGAGGCCAGTATATTTCCTCAGCGAAGTACTATCTCCAACAAAACAGAGGTACCCGCACTATCAAAAACTTGCATACAGTGTATTCACAACAGCACGAAAGCTACATCAATATTTCGCGGTGCATCCAATCATAGTGGTTAACGAAGCACCACTATCCAACATATTGAACAACCCTTCAGCAAAAGGACATGTCTCCTTATAGGGAATCGAATTGTCACCCCTGGACATCACGTACGAAAAGCGAAAGGCAATCAAATCCCAAGTGTTGCCGGATTTCACAGCAGAGTGGCTAGAGTTACTGAAAGAGCATTTCCCTCCTAATTGATTTTGGCGTTTGTTAACAATACATTATCTATTAATGTGGTGATTATTCTTTGCAGGATTTTATTATATTCTTGCACAAGATATTAGGTTTCCTATATTATAGTTGATAATAATCATTGCCCAAAGGAAATTCTTGAGGAAATGGTTTATATAAGCTCGGGAAGTTGATTACAATGAAGTTTGGCTGACTTGGCCGGCTATAGCCGGACCCCAGACCGACTTTAGCTGGATTGCCCAGTTTTTGGGAGCGCAAAACCTCTCTGTTGCAACCCGGACATTTGTCCGGCTATTTCAGCCAGGGGCGGTTTTTCCTGGCCAACTTTAGCCGGTATGGAGGCCGGCTTTAGCCGGTGTGGTTGGCTATAGCCGGACTTAACTCCGGCTTTAGCCGGACTTTCTGGCAGCCAACGGTCAGATTTTTCGAGGGGGTATAAATACCCCCTCCTTCTTCCCCAATGAGCTGCTCGTCCCAAGCTTGAAGAACACCATTTTGGAGCCACCAAATTCACAAGATCTCCCCCCTCAACCCACCAAAGCTCTTGATCTTTGGAGAATCGAAGGAGGAGGCCTTGATCTACATCCTCACCGAAGCAATTTACTTTCCCCTCTCATTTGCTTGAGGGCCCTTGTGTCTTGGGTTCCCTTGTGTCCCAAGACCTTGATTTGTGTATTTGATATCTTGCTACTTGTTGTTTGACAGCATTGTGTTGTTCTTGGGATCCTCCAATTCGGTTGTGGATGCGTGCCCCAAGATTGTAAAGGCTGGTTCCGCCTTGAGGAATCCCTTAGTGGAAAGTGAGCTAGGCCTTTGTGGCGGAAGCTTGCACCGGAGAATAGGGTGAGCCTTTGTGGCGTTGGTTAGGCCTTTGTGGCAACCACACCTCTCCAACGTAGACATACTTCCCCTAAAAAGGAAGGAACTACAGGAATTACATCCGTGTCTCCGTGTGCACCACTCTCGGTTACCTCTATCCTTTATTGCCTTTACTTATTGTATCTTGCTTAGCTTGTTAGTTGTCATATAGGTAAATTCACCTTAGTTGCATATCTAGAGAATTTACCTTTTGTGTCAAGCCTAATTTGAAAAAGAATTAAATTTTGAGTAGAACCTATTCACCCCCCCCCTCTAGGTGCCCTTACGATCCGTTCAATTGGTATCAGAGCCTCGGCTCTTTATTCGGGCTTAACCGCCTAAGAGTATGGGCACGCAAGAGACTGAGGGCTCGGGTCAAGTTTCCATGGATGATTTCAAATCCTTGGAATCATCCATGACAACTCAAATAAGCGAGTTGCGTGAAATGATAGCGCAACTCATTCAAGCTAAAACTCCTAGTGCTCCTCCTCCGAAAAAACCCGCTAGTCCACAAGTGGAGAATGTGGGGCTGGAAGAAGAGGATGCCGACAAAGGTACCGATGCTAAGTCTTGCACTAAGGGCGACGAGAAAGGTGAATTCCCTCATTGGTATTCACCCGACTTGCCGGTTCCTCATCCTCATATTAACAATAGAGGTGATCCACCTAAGCTTGATGCATTAAACTTTGGTCAATGGCAATATCAAATGATCTCTCATATGCGCAGTTCTTGCATCGAGCTTTGGAGGATTGTTGAAGAAGGATTCAAGGCCGTGGATCCCAACAACTTAACAAGAATAGAGGCGGTCGATAGCCAACTCAATGCAACCGCTCTTCACATGATTCAAGTTGCCGTTGGGTCCAAGGACTTGCCTCACATTCAACACTTCTCCACCGCCAAAGAAGCTTGCCAAGGTCTCTCCGATGTGTTTGTTGGCAATGAGAGCATGAAGAGAACAAGATATGTGGCCTTCTCAAATCAAGCGGAGGGCATGATGGATGGTGAGGACCATCAAGAGATGTATAGAAGACTCAAGGCTATAGCTACCACCTTCAAGAACCTCGGTGCTCACCATATTGATGATGAGTGGATCAAGATGAAGTACATTCTTGCTCTCACCCCATATGAGCCCGCGGATGTGAAGAGTGTTCAAGGAAAGCATAACTTCCATGAGATGACCTCCAATCAAGTGATGCAAGAGATTCAAGCCTACAAGGTTGCCACACAAAATGCAGAAGATGCTCGTGCTCGTGCCATGGGAATGCAAAGAAGCTCCAACCTTGCTTTGAAGGCAAGTGTGGTTGAGAAAGATGTTCCTCTTCAAGCAAGCATTGAAGCAAGACTAGAGATGTGTCCCGAGGATATGAGGCATGAGTACCATGAGCACATGGCTTTCTATGGAAAAACCTTTTGGGTTGATCCCCACAAGGCTAAAGAAGACAATCAAAGAAGAAGCAAGTCAAGTGGCTTTCAAAGGAGTGACAACAATGGTCAAAGGGTGAGGACATGCTACAATTGCAATGATAAATTCCAGTTTGTTGCCGAGTGTCCTTACGAGAAGAGAGAAGATCATGGTAGGAAGCTCATTCTCAAGAGCAAGACCAAGTCACCATCAAAGAAGCCATTTGTGAAGAAGGGTGGACCAAAGAAGAAGCAACCAAAGTTTGTGTTCTTGACTCAAGAAGAATACTCCGGGAGTGAGAGTGATGAAGAAGAAACCTCGACTAGTGAGATGGCCGCAATTGCAACCACCTCCACCTCTTCCGCTTCACTCTTTGAATCCCCCAATGAGGACTCTCTCATCAAGAACGTCAAGTGCCTTATGGCCAAGTCTTTCGAGGACTATGCTTCCGGTGGATCAAAATGGATGCTTGATAGTGGATGCACAAGTCATATGATCGGAAGCAAGAAGATCATGACGGAGATGAGGCCTAATGTCAACAATATAACCGTCACTTATGGAGACATGTCACAATCCGAGGTATTGGGTCTTGGCAAGGTGGTGGTCGCACCGGATATTTCCCTTGTGGATGTCATGCTTGTTGAGACCCTTGGTTACAATTTACTTTCAGTTCGTGCTCTTGGTAAGATGGGCTTTCCCATCTTCATTGATAATGAAATTGTGGTACTCTTGTGGAGCAAGTCTCTAAAGGTCGCTTTCGTTGGGCACATTAAAAATAACTTGTATGTGGTGGACTTCTCGGGGAAAACCACTACAAGTGCAATGTGTTTATTTGGAAAGACCGATGTGGGTTGGCTTTAGCATCGCCGACTAGCCGATGTCAATATGAGAACTTTGCAAAGTCTTCACAAGGGTGGCCACATACTCGGACTAAAAGAGAATGTTTCTTTTGCCAAAGATCGTGTTTGCAGGGCTTGCGTTCTAGGAAAAATGCATGACTCTCCCCATACAAGCAAGACTATCATTTCTTCCAAGAGGATCTTGGAGCTCCTTCATGTGGATCTTTTTGGTCCTCCCTCTCATGCAAGTCTAGGTGGGAAGAAATATTGTTTGGTGATTGTTGATGACTATTCAAGATATACTTGGGTCTATTTCTTCAAGCACAAGAGTGAGACTCAACAAACCGTCATCGACTTTACCAAAGAAGTTGAATGCCAACATGGGCAAAATATATTGGCAATAAGAAGTGACAATGGCTCTGAATTCAAGAACTACACCTTAAATGGCTTTATTAGTGATGAGGGGATTCAACATCAATATTCTGCTGCATACACCCCTCAAGAAAATGGTGTAGCCGAGAGGAAGAACCGGACTCTTATGGATATGGCTAGGTCCATGTTGGCGGAGTTTAAGTCTCCATACAACTTTTGGGCCGAAGCTATCTCTACGGCTTGTCACTCTTCGAACCGGCTCTTCCTCCGCAAAGGCTTAAACATGACTCCGTATGAAATACTCACCGGAAGCAAGCCCAACATCTCCTACTACCGGGTTTTCGGTTGTAAGTGTTTCTTTCAAAGAAAAGGAGTTCGTTTAGGTAAATTTGATCCAAAAGCAATAGAAGGTATTTTTATTGGTTATGGTGCCGAATCTCACACTTATAGAGTCTTCAACAAGTCCACCGGATGTGTTGAAGAATCTTGTAGTGTGGTATTCGAAGAAAATGATAGCTCCCAAGGGGGGCGAGATGTTGTTTCTTGTGATGTAGATGATGAAATACCTCAAGATGCCATAAGTAGAATGGGCGTGGGATTTTTCTGCCCCATTGAGGGACACCTTGTGGTGGACCGAGAAGGACTATGCTCTACTCAAGTGGAGCCCTCATCTACACAAGCTCAACAAGCCTCTCCCAAAGAAGCAACTAATGCACCAACCGAAGAACAAGACAAGGACCTTCATGAAGAAGAAGGGGCACCACCATCCTCTCCGGTTATCTCAACCGCCCCTAATTCTTCACAAAACCAAGATCAACCTACTCATGAAGAGAGTGATTATGTGCATAATGATGATCAAGGTCAAGTTGAAGGTCAAGACGGGGACCAAAATTATCAAGATGATCAAGTGATTCCTCCAAGGTCAAATGAGGAGATCGAAGCCCGTCGCAAGAGAAGAGTTGAAAGGGACTTGGAACTTAAAGGTCATACCCTTGAGAGGGTTATTGGAGATTTAAGAAGCAAAGTGTCAACCCGGAGGCAATTGGCACAATTTAGCAATCATCATGCCTATATCTCCATGTTTGAACCCAAGAAAGTATTTGAAACACTTGAAGATCCGGATTGGTTGGATGCTATGCATGAAGAACTCAATAACTTCAAGCGCAATAATGTGTGGGTGTTAGTGGAGAAGCCAAGAGAGTGCCGCAATGTGATTGGCACAAAGTGGATATTCAAGAACAAGCAAGATGAGCATGGAATTGTTGTGAGGAACAAGGCAAGATTGGTTGCTCAAGGTTTCTCTCAAGTTGAAGGCATTGACTTTGGAGAGACTTATGCTCCCGTGGCTCGCCTTGAGTCCATCCGTATCCTTCTTGCATATGCCACTCATCATAATTTTAAGTTGCAACAAATGGATGTTAAGAGTGCTTTTCTTAATGGTCCATTGAAAGAGGAAGTGTATGTTAAGCAACCCCCAGGGTTTGAGGATCTCAACTTTCCTAACCATATCTACAAACTCCATAAGGCACTCTATGGCCTTAAACAAGCCCCACGTGCGTGGTATGAGCACCTTAGGGAGTTGTTGTTAGACCGTGGGTTTGAAGTTGGGCAAATCGATCCCACTCTTTTTACTAAGAGGGTCAATGGGGAGCTTTTCGTATGCCAACTATATGTTGATGATATTATCTTTGGCTCTACTAACAAAGCTTTTAATGATGAATTTTCAAAGCTTATGACCGATAGGTTCGAGATGTCTATGATGGGCGAAATGAAGTTCTTTCTTGGTTTTGAAATCAAGCAATTGAAAGAAGGGACTTTCATTAATCAAGCCAAATATGTCCAAGACATGATCAAGAGGTTCAAGATGAAGGAACTAAATGGGGCCGCCACACCAATGCCCACTAAATGTCATCTTGAACTAGATCCCAATGGTAAAGATGTGGATCAAAAGGTATACCATTCTATGATCGGTTTTTTGCTTTACCTTTGCGCTTCTAGACCCGATATTGTGTTGAGTGTAGGTGTGTGTGCAAGGTATCAAGCCACTCCTAAAAAAAACCACCTTATGGCGGTTAAGAGAATCTTTCGATATTTGGTTCATACCCCAACTTATGGGCTTTGGTATCCCAAAGGCTCGAATTTTTCTCTTTGTGGTTTCACGGATTCGGATTGGGCCGGTGACAAGGATGATAGGAAATCAACCTCCGGAGCTTGCCAATTTCTTGGTAGGTCTTTGGTGTGTTGTTCTTCTAAGAAGCAAAATTGTATATCTCTCTCCACCGCCGAAGCCGAATACATTGCCGCCGCAAGTGGATGCACTCAATTGTTGTGGATGAGGCAAACTTTAAAGGAATATGGTGTCAATTGTGACAAAGTGCCTCTTTTATGCGACAATGAGAGTGCTATCAAGATAGCCTATAATCCGGTGCAACATTCAAGAACCAAGCATATTGAGATCCGGAATCATTTTATTAGAGATCATGTTGCCCGTGGTGATATTGAGCTTGCATATGTATGCACCAAGGATCAACTTGCCGATATATTCATGAAGCCCCTTGATGAAGCAAGATTTGGATATTTGAGGAATGAGCTAAATATCATTGATTCAAGGAGTGTGGCTTAAGCATCTTGCAAATACACCTATATTTCAATACTTGTTTGGTTTAGGTGTGGGCATGGAAATAGGGGGAGTGCGGTCCTAATTAATTGGGCTATCCCTCCCCCCATAATGGCGATAGTAACAAAATTATTCTCTTACTATCATTTTGTGATATATGAGCTTCAATGACGAGTATTGGTTATGGACCCAAGATACATCTTCGCGGTCCAATGCCATAAAACTCATACATGGTGGCCTCGGCCACCGACCTCTTCTTTTCGAAGAGTTGATTCCTTGCAAATTCTATTTGAGTTTTATTGAGCTTTTTTCGTCTTTGTCTCTATCCTTGAAATGGGAAGGCACTTGCATTGGATTTTCCGATGATTTCTTGTTTCTTGCAATGTCAAGTGCCGAGAACCACTCCTTGTGTGTTTTCCATCCTAAGCCCTCTTATCTAAAGCCTAGCATCTTTGTCTCTCTCACTTGCATGCCCAGAATTTCATATTTCAGTATTCCTGTCTTTGGCGATCTAGGCCGGCTATTGCCGGACTTTGTCCGGAAATAGCCGGTGGGGCGGCTATAGCCGGCCTTTACACCGGCTAAAGCCGGCCCCTGTGTGGCCCGACTATTCCTTCTTAGGGCTGTGGGGTGAGGGGTTACCTCATTTCCCCCACGCCCTATCCTCTTCCCAGCCGCCGCCTCATCCTTGGACCCGCCGCCGCCGTCCGTCCTCCCTCCGGTCGCCGGAGTCCTCACTCCGGCCGGCCATCTTCTCCGGCGCCCTCTCCCATGGATCAGGGTACCCTTCCCTACTCTCTCCTCTTTCTCTCTCCCTAGGTGATCTCTAGGGTTAGGGTTAGATGTTTTTGGTACCTTGGATTCAATGGGAGGTCTTGGTTTTGTGGTTCTATCTTACATTGCATAGATCGAAAGACTTGACTAGATTTGGTGGCCTACACTTGAGATTTCATGTTCTGCTCATCTGGTCTGGCTAAAGCCGGTGTCAGACCGGCTATTGCCGGCCTGACCGGCTAAAGCCGGCCTTTGACCGGAAATAGCCGGTGTAGATCACCTTCTTCTGTCCTGTTTTTCCTTTTGTGCTAATGCTCTTTGATCCTCTGGCATGTATGCTTATCCTATATGCTTTCTACCTATGTGCTGTTCACAGGTGGCTCGCATCCTAAGCGAACTCGCTATGTTGTTCCACCCATTGGCCGCCGTCAAGAACAACAAGATGCTCGTGTGGCCGCTGCTGTCAAGAAGAAGAGGTTGGAAGAAAGGAAGAAGAAATCTCTGTTTGCTAGCATTTCTGATCTCAAGAGGCTGTCAAAGCAAGAGTACCATGAGTTCCATGAGCAGAAGTTCTATGCCATGCCTAGAGACATCACCAGTGGTTCCTTCTACCGGTTAGAGCATCAGAGGATCTTTGAGCAGGTTTATGAGACCATGAGCACGAAGGTTTTCCCCATGAAGTTCACCAACATTGTGTCACTGTCCAAGGATGAGTACTTTGCCGATGCTCTTTGGGTCACCGAGAAGTTGGGTTTGCACAAGTTGATGGTCTTCAAGCAAGACTACAATCCTCGTTTGATTCAGCAGTTCTTTGCCACTTTGGAGTTTGACACTCGGGATGAGGTTGGCTTCACTTGGATGTCAGGTGAAGTGAGGAAGAGCTCGACCATCACTCGCTTCGGGTAGCTCTTGGGCTATAGGTTTGATGGTATTCATCGACCTAGAGGTGCCCGCTTGCATCTTGATACCACAGAGTACAACAAAAGGAAGATCCAGTGCCTCTATGGTCCCGGGGGAAAAGCGGGAGAGACTGCAAATCTCCTTCCCCTTTATGATATTCTGCTTCAGATGTTTCGTGCCAACATTGCTCCAAGTGGGGGCAACAATGACTCTATCAGAGGTGGGCTTGTGCATCTTCTCCACCATGCCCGTCTTGTCTTTGAGGCCAGAAGGGAGTGTGAAGGGATGGAGCTTGATGTGATGTACTTTATCTTCATGGAGATGAAGATTGCTATGCTTGACAGGAAGATCCCTCCTTATGCTCCGTACATCATGAGGCTCATCATTGACAGAGGCATTGAAGGAGACTTTGAGATTGAGCAAGATTTTCTCGGTGATAAGGCTCATCATGAGGCTCACTTGTTGCCTAGCACCTCAAGTGCTTTCCCTTCTTCGAGTGATGTGATGGGTGGCAACCGCTATGCTAGTGGTTGTAGGAGGAAGAACGCGGATCCACCAAGTGGTGGAATGGGGGAAGAAATAAAGAAGCTCAAGTGGTGGCAAAGGGCTTTGTTTTGCATGAACAATGATGTGCGCCAAACTCAATACAAGGACTATGTGGACTGCAAGCACATTCACGAGAAGCAACGGGATTTGGATGCTCGTTTGAGGATTGTGGAGAAGGGCAAAGGAGCTAGCACTCAAGAAGAGTCCCAAGAGCAAGATCCGTCCGAGGACACTTTCTCCTTTGGCAAGTGGAATGAGGGCTCATCTTTTGATTGGAAGGAGTTAGCCGAAGTCACCTCCAATGGCAAGGAAGCCATTGAGGAAGAAGATGAGGACGAAGATGAAGATGAAGAAGATGATGACCATGGAGATGATGATGAGGATGATGAGGACTTTGATGAATTTGAGGAGTGATCTTGTGTTGTTGTCTCCCTTTTTGGCGTCTTGATGCCAAAGGGGGAGAAGTCCTATTTGCATGTGTTTCCATTTGGATTTGAGTTGGTTTCTTCCATTTGGATTTGGTTGGGTCACAAGCTCTTATCGTGTGCTTGCTCGCTTGTGTCCCATTGTTGAACTCTAGTTGGATTATTATCTACTACTATGTGTTGAACTATGCTATTATGTGTGTAGTAGACTTATTGATTATCCTTGTTGATCCTACTTGCTATATATCTTGTCATATTTTATATGCTTGTTGATTATGTGCTATTGAATTATCATATATCTTGTGCACATATGGATCACATTATAAAATCTAGGGGGAGTTCTTATTGTTGATGTGTCTTTGTATTCAAATACAAAATTCAAAATAAGGCACATAGCAAGGGGGAGCTCCGTCTATATTTTATATCGTTTGAAACATGCAAAATTATGTATTGTCATCAAACACCAAAAAGGGGGAGATTGAAAGAGCATTTCCCGCCTAATTGATTTTGGCGTTTGTTAACAATACATTATCTATTAATGTGGTGATTATTCTTTGTAGGATTTTATTATATTCTTGCACAAGATATTGGGTTTCCTATATTATAGTTGATAATAATCATTGCCCAAAGGAAATTCTTGAGGAAATGGTTTATATAAGCTCGGGGAGTTGATTACAATGAAGTTTGGCTGACTTGGCCGGCTATAGCCGAACCCCAGACCGGCTTTAGCCGGACTGCCCAGTTTTTGGGAGCGCAAAACCTCTCTATTGCAACCCGGACATTTGTCCAGCTATTTTAGCCAGGGGCGGTTTTTCCTGGTTGGCTTTAGCCGGTATGGAGGCCGGCTTTAGCTGGTGTGGCCGGCTATAGCCGGACTTAACTCCGGCTTTAGCCGGACTTTCTGGCAGCCAACAGTCAGATTTGGGGGGGGGGGTATAAATACCCCCTCCTTCTTCCCCAATGAGCTGCTCGTCCCAAGCTTGAAGAACACCATTTTGGAGCCACCAATTCACAAGATCTTCCCCCTCAACCCACCAAAGCTCTTGATCTTTGGAGAATCGAAGGAGGAGGCCTTGATCTACATCCTCACCGAAGCGATTTACTTTCCCCTCTCAATTGCTTGAGGGCCCTTGTGTCTTGGGTTCCCTTGTGTCCCAAGACCTTGATTTGTGTATTTGATATCTTGCTACTTGTTGTTTGATAGCATTGTGTTGTGCTTGGGAGCCTCCAATTCGGTTGTGGATGTGTGTCCCAAGATTGTAAAGGTCGGTTCCGCCTTGAGGAATCCCTTAGTGGAAAGTGAGCTAGGCCTTTTGTAACATCCCAGAATTTTCCAAATTTTGGAATGATAAATTTTTTTTTTGAATTGTTTGTCTTGATTGAAAAATTTACAAGGAATTAAAACTTTTGAGTTTATTTAAAAGATTTTCCCTGAATAAAGTTTTCCTAAACTTTCAAACCCAAGTTATTTTGCTTCCAAAGTTTTCCAATTTATAAAAGAGTTTCTTATAAACATTTCAAATTCAAACATTTTGTTAGAAAAACTATTTCAAATTTCTATCAATTCTTGAAGGAATTCTTTTGGGAAAATAGGATTTCAAAAATACTATTATGAATTTATTCAAACCTATGCAAGCTTATTTGCAAAGGAAAATATTTCCAAAATGATTTATATTAAATAAAGTTTGCATTACCAAAAAAATATGTTTGAAAATGAATTTCAAATATTGTTTTATAGAGTTTATTCTCTAAATTTTAAAGGATTATCTTAAAACCCTATTTCTATTTTGAAATATGCAAATAAAGCCCTATTGGCCAAATTTATAAAGTTTTGTTGAAAAATTTATTTTGGAATGAAAAGTGGCTCCTTACTGTTTTTAAATGTTGTGCTTAATTTTAGATGAAAAAAATGTAGAATTTGGTTTGACCTTATTGGAACCTCAAATACAAAAGTTATGAAAGAAATCAAAAACAAAAATAAAGAAAACACAAAAAAAAAGAGGAGCGACCCAACTTGGGCCAGCCCAGGCCGGCCAGCCCACTAGGACCGTGGCCCGATCCCTCATCTGCCCAGACGACTGAGTCGTCTTCCTTCTCGAGCGCACACGTACAGGAGTACGTCCATCGCAGTTTAACTTTCCCCCCCTTCCCCAATCTATTCGGTTGTTCTTTCTCTTCGGCATGAACACAGAAGTTGCTCAGTATTCAGTAGACTTTCCATTCAGGAAATTCACTTTCCATCTAGGTATCTTAATCCTTCAAACGAATCTCGTGAACCGAATGCCAACCGATGGCATACACCACCCGATCTCCCTCCTCAGACCATATCAATGCGAACCAAGGAGAGCACCTCGTTCCCCTTACTGTCCTCTTCCACTTTCTATCACAAAGTTTGATCTGAGATGATCTGTACAAACCGTCATAACCATGCCAATCTGAGGCTAAAACTCGAGTTCACCGCTAGATTCCGAAGCCCTCGGTGATCATCTCGTTGGTTCCTCGCGCCAGGAGACTAATATCATCAAGAACAACCTCCAGGACATGGTGGTGTATCATGTTGTCGTGATTGGCCACAACGTCATCGGAGTTCACCGCGACGGCCGCCCGGCGCCCGCCGTCCGTCCGCCTCCGCCGCCACCGGCGCGAGAGTCATCTCCAAGCCTTCACGAGGACGACACCGACTTCACCGTTGACGCACGTGACATAGCCGAGGAGATAGGGACACCTTCGTCCACTTCGCCAAGTCGGAGAACTGGAGGAGTACCCAGCGTTGCCGTCATCAACCACCGAGCCGGCCGCGTGCCAGCGATCTTCTCTGTGGCGTCCAGTCACCGCTGGTAGGACATCCTCCATCGAATCTGTATGGTTTCCTAGTGTCCGTATTAGTCCACTTACTTGAACCATTTCATGCAAATCATGTCTTGCCGTGGATCATGTTTCCTGCCTCGCGACTCATGAACTTTGTACTAGATCAAGATGCGTATCAGCGTATGTGCATAGAAATCATAGCCGGTTACAGATCTTATTCTCCTTCCTTCCTAACTGAATTGCTACACCGATCCTGCATGCACGTATAGCGAATTGCTACACCGACCCTGCATGCACGTATAGCTAACCTATTCCCTTCGCTGCTATATTTTCCAAGTATAATTTGCTGCTCCAAAAAAACGGGACAGCCGATCCAAACTTTATGTTTTTAGGCAAACCGATCTCCACGTAAATCAGCGGAAACTTCCTAAAAGGAAACAAAACCGATATATACATCAATTCCTTCCCTTGCGGGCTCGCTAGAATATATCCCACATACCAATCCTCCTTTTTTCTCCTTTAGCGCTGCAAACTTGCCGATCCAAACCCTTCCTTGAATCCTCGTTGCAATCTGAACCACGTTGTGGTACATGCTCGATCGATCGATCGCTTCGCTTATGCTAGCTGATACTAAATTTTATAATTTCATATCTGTAGTTTTATAGATTCATAAATAGAAATTTATACATCACTGGATTCAGGAAAATGAGAAGAACACATAGGAACAGAGAAACTTGAAGTTTGAACAAGTTCACATATACTCAAATTTAAATATGAGGACTTGAGTATTTTCACTATAGAATTAAATTCTATAATTAATTTGTGCATAATTCCTATTACCAAAGTAATCTCTATGATCATACCTATCCACAAAACCATTTATACATTTTACACACTATTCTGAGATAATTTCATTATTAATCCTTTGTGCCTAGTATAAGTTATTCAAATTGTAATTGAGCTATTTGAGTAATTTAACAAATCTTTAATTCCTACCATCCCATGTGCACTTTGTGCTATTTGATGAGAATTGTCACACCCTGCACAAATGGTATTCAATCACATGCTTTAAATCTTTTTAGACTCATGTTAATTCAATCACATGGACCATTCCAATTATCCATTCTTAGTCTAGTCTATGGAAGTCTTTCCAAATACTTAGATAACCTTTTTTTCTTTCTAAGTACTTCACCTTGCCATCCAAACTATCAAAGCCATATCATACAAGCCACAAGCCTCCTGCCATATCTTTCTTACCATCGATGTCACAATAAAGTTAAAATGATAAATCAACCCTTTCCAATTGTTTGCATTGCTTGATTTTGTTTTTATTGGAGTGGTGTGTTTATGTTGTGTTATTTCTATTTTATAGTTGGTGCGGAGTGCAACGCGTTTTGTTAAGAGAAGTGAAAGAGCTTAAGCTCCAAAAAGGCAAGTGACACACATGCTTCTACCCACTTTTACTACTGCATTAGTGATTTTCAGTAGTATGCATGATAGGTGGAATGTTCAACTGTTTTATAAAAAGCTTAGATCCTAGTAGTGTGTAGCTATCCTTTAAACCCCACCTGTTAGGATGCTAAATACTTTGAAAAATATTGATGCCATGCTATGATCACTTGTTACAAGTGTTTTGTGAACAAATTAAGAACTTCAACTAAAATGAAACACCTGGGTGGATTGGTTTGTTGATGGAGGCGAAGTTGAGTGTCTTCTGGGGCCTCATGCCTCCTAGAGGATGGGGTGAACCCCAGGAGTACACTTGTGGAATGCCACTCAGGAATAAAGAGGTTACCAAGTCTTCCATGCTTAGAGTACTTCCAGTGCAGCCTTATGACAATATGGGCTCTGTCTTGACTGATTAGATGTGAGGGTGCAACTTGTGTGCAAGAAGATGGCTGATAGTTGAATTGTAGGTTGGGAACGGATCTTGCCAGTTGGTTGCTCTCTCCTTCTAAAAGGTCTCGTCTCATTTTATGTATGGGCGTAAAATGAGTCTTAAGGTGAAAGTGCACAACCCCTGCAGGGTGTCAAACTAATCGATTAGCCGTGTCCCCGGTTATGGACAATTTGAGTCTCTAGACATGGAATGTACGGAAGAATCTCATCACCATTTCTGAATGCTCTTAAAACTTGACTAGAAACCCTTAGGCAGGAGCTCAGGGCCATACACTCCGAGGGGTGGTGGTTTCTGATGTTCCAACTTTGTTGAGATTCGCCCAGAACTACATACCGGCCAGTATGTAATGTATGGGGGTTGTCTTGACCCTTATAAACTAAAATTTTGAAACAAAGTTTTGAAAAGGATTTTAGGATAAAATTGGCTTTATGCAAAGCAGCTTATGAGATCCACCAGCCAAATATCATGTAGCTAGTTCTTTCACAAAAGCCACCAAATATGTGTCATTTGCCAGTACATCATTGTACTGACCCCCATTTGTGGGGCTGCATATTCAAATGTGCAGGTTTTCAGAAAAGGATCGTTAGTAGGATCTCGAGACTACATTCCAACATGTCTGCCTGTGGCACGTGATGAAGATGGAGGCTCATTGCCACTTTGTTTTCCGCTGTGTTTCTATAAGGATTGAGACTTATGTAACTGGATCTGCGATGTAATATTTGACACGATTGCAATGATCACTATATTTTGTACTGTGGTGCTATCAGAGATCCAGGGAATAGCACTTAACACAGGTGTTCCACCTTAAATCAAAGGTGGGGCGTTACAAAATGGTATCAGAGCATAGTGTTGCCTGTAGAATCGAGACCCTAGGTTTGGATTAGAAACAAGAAGACCCTAGGATAAAAAAATCAATCTCATCTTGCTTCTGTTTATATATATATATATATTTTTTAAAAGTTTGCGATTTGAACTCCTTGTATTCTCTCCTACTTCCTTTTCAAATGTTTCATTTTGCCTTAGATGACCCAACATGAAGAACTACATTGAAGGCCGACGAAGAATTTGGAGAAATACAGATATGAAGACTGCACAATACCCAACAATACATTGAGGAAGTGGAAATGAGAACAAGGAACAATGAAGATTGTGTTAGATAAGACCACCAATAATTCTAGTTTATAGAACCAACGATATCGTAATAATCTAATGATCATACCAAATTGGGATATGACCATACTGGATTGTTAGTGTTTGAAAACTAGTTTGCTTGATGTGATGAATGATTGTTAGATGTTGTTTGTAAGATGAATTGCCTTGATCTGCTGTGTTTTGGGTAGGAATTTTTCTTTAGCTCCCTTCTATCTATTCTCAACTTCATCCCAATCCCAAACAAGTGTTTTCTAGACAATTCTCTGTGAAGACAGCAACATTATTGGCTCCATCTAAGATGTTCGGTCTTCAAGGAGGAGAAGCATACAACATGATATGGCAAACCGAAGGATCTGCAAGCTAAGAGTTAATGCCATACGAGAGTTTACGCAAACCTCCAGCTAAGGAATGATAGATTTGTTTTCAAAAATTCAAAAATGGGATTTGGAACATTGGTTCAATTTTCAAGAAAATTTTGTCAAAGCAAGTAAGGTTGACCCAGAGTTAGAATACGAGGTTTACAAACCATGTATGAAGTAATGATTTGGGTGCAGGATGGATTGATCACCATTCCTACTACTCTTATTATTCGCTCTCATAATGTTGGCTTTGCAAACCTAGAGAGACATGCCTAAGAGAGACGACGTTGTTAAACCTTAACCTTAGGAGGATAAGATGTTACACCCCTTATAGTGAGCCAGTGTGGCCAAAACATAGGATTTTGGTGAGTATGAATCACAAGCTTACCGTTGAAGAAGACACATGATGGAATGAGTCCTACCAATCTGGAGAACTCCGTTTGACCCCAAAAGTGCTCACCAAGGAAGCAACCATAAGATGAAGGACCTTCAAGGATGTCAGCAAAGAGGATGAAATGAAGATAGGAGATCATCTTAACTTGGTCCTCTGATTGACCCAAAGAGTGACCCTTCAGTGTCCAAAGTAGTTCAGCAAACTACATTGTTGGATAGGAGCTCTACCATGGAGCAAAGTTATACTCAAGCTTCCTCGATAAATATTGGAAACCCAAGATTGTGTATAGACACCCACCTATTGGAAATGAAGCCAGAAACTTACTATGGATTCAAAAGATGACCCAGTGCCAAGTCAAATCCCAGGTGTGCTTACTTTGAATCAAAGACCTAGACTACCCACAAAAGTTTCTTTTAAGGGTGGTAGCCCACCCAGGTATCCCAAACCCATCTATCTTTCTAGCCTCTCCAAATCTCGGGGACGAGATTTCTTTTAAGGGTGGTAGTCTGTAACATCCCAGAATTTTCCAAATTTTGGAATGATAAAAAAAAATTAGTTTTTTTTTGAATTGTTTGTCTTGATTGAAAAATTTACAAGGAATTAAAACTTTTGAGTTTATTTAAAAGATTTTCCCTGAATAAAGTTTTCCTAAACTTTCAAACCCAAGTTATTTTGCTTCCAAAGTTTTCCAATTTATAAAAGAGTTTCTTATAAACATTTCAAATTCAAACATTTTGTTAGAAAAACTATTTCAAATTTCTATCAATTCTTGAAGGAATTCTTTTGGGAAAATAGGATTTCAAAAATACTATTATGAATTTATTCAAACCTATGCAAGCTTATTTGCAAAGGAAAATATTTCCAAAATGATTTATATTAAATAAAGTTTGCATTACCAAAAAAATATGTTTGAAAATGAATTTCAAATATTGTTTTATAGAGTTTATTCTCTAAATTTTAAAGGATTATCTTAAAACCCTATTTCTATTTTGAAATATGCAAATAAAGCCCTATTGGCCAAATTTATAAAGTTTTGTTGAAAAATTTATTTTGGAATGAAAAGTGGCTCCTTACTGTTTTTAAATGTTGTGCTTAATTTTAGATGAAAAAAATGTAGAATTTGGTTTGACCTTATTTGAACCTCAAATACAAAAGTTATGAAAGAAATCAAAAACAAAAATAAAAACAACACAAAAAAAAAGAGGAGCGACCCAACTTGGGCCAGCCCAGGCCGGCCAGCCCACTAGGACCGTGGCCCGATCCCTCATCTGCCCAGACGACTGAGTCGTCTTCCTTCTCGAGCGCACACGTACAGGAGTACGTCCATCGCAGTTTAACTTTCCCCCCTTCCCCAATCTATTCGGTTGTTCTTTCTCTTCGGCATGAACACAGAAGTTGCTCAGTATTCAGTAGACTTTCCATTCAGGAAATTCACTTTCCATCTAGGTATCTTAATCCTTCAAACGAATCTCGTGAACCGAATGCCAACCGATGGCATACACCACCCGATCTCCCTCCTCAGACCATATCAATGCGAACCAAGGAGAGCACCTCGTTCCCCTTACTGTCCTCTTCCACTTTCTATCACAAAGTTTGATCTGAGATGATCTGTACAAACCGTCATAACCATGCCAATCTGAGGCTAAAACTCGAGTTCACCGCTAGATTCCGAAGCCCTCGGTGATCATCTCGTCGGTTCCTCGCGCCAGGAGACTAATATCATCAAGAACAACCTCCAGGACATGGTGGTGTATCATGTTGTCGTGATTGGCCACAACATCATCGGAGTTCACCGCGACGGCCGCCCGGCGCCCGCCGTCCGTCCGCCTCCGCCGCCACCGGCGCGAGAGTCATCTCCAAGCCTTCACGAGGACGACACCGACTTCACCGTTGACGCACGTGACATAGCCGAGGAGATAGGGACACCTTCGTCCACTTCGCCAAGTCGGAGAACTGGAGGAGTACCCAGCGTTGCCGTCATCAACCACCGAGCCGGCCGCGTGCCAGCGATCTTCTCTGTGGCGTCCAGTCACCGCTGGTAGGACATCCTCCATCGAATCTGTATGGTTTCCTAGTGTCCGTATTAGTCCACTTACTTGAACCATTTCATGCAAATCATGTCTTGCCGTGGATCATATTTCCTGCCTCGCGACTCATGAACTTTGTACTAGATCAAGATGCGTATCAGCGTATGTGCATAGAAATCCTAGCCGGTTACAGATCTTATTCTCCTTCCTTCCTAACTGAATTGCTACACCGATCCTGCATGCACGTATAGCGAATTGCTACACCGACCCTGCATGCACGTATAGCTAACCTATTCCCTTTGCTGCTATATTTTCCAAGTATAATTTGCTGCTCCAAAAAAACGGGACAGCCGATCCAAACTTTATGTTTTTAGGCAAACCGATCTCCACGTAAATCAGCGGAAACTTCCTAAAAGGAAACAAAACCGATATATACATCAATTCCTTCCCTTGCGGGCTCGCTAGAATATATCCCACATACCAATCCTCCTTTTTTCTCCTTTAGCGCTGCAAACTTGCCGATCCAAACCCTTCCTTGAATCCTCGTTGCAATCTGAACCACGTTGTGGTACATGCTCGATCGATCGATCGCTTCACTTATGCTAGCTGATACTAAATTTTATAATTTCATATCTGTAGTTTTATAGATTCATAAATAGAAATTTATACATCACTGGATTCAGGAAAATGAGAAGAACACATAGGAACAGAGAAACTTGAAGTTTGAACAAGTTCACATATACTCAAATTTAAATATGAGGACTTGAGTATTTTCACTATAGAATTAAATTCTATAATTAATTTGTGCATAATTCCTATTACCAAAGTAATCTCTATGATCATACCTATCCACAAAACCATTTATACATTTTACACACTATTCTGAGATAATTTCATTATTAATCCTTTGTGCCTAGTATAAGTTATTCAAATTGTAATTGAGCTATTTGAGTAATTTAACAAATCTTTAATTCCTACCATCCCATGTGCACTTTGTGCTATTTGATGAGAATTGTCACACCCTGCACAAATGGTATTCAATCACATGCTTTAAATCTTTTTAGACTCATGTTAATTCAATCACATGGACCATTCCAATTATCCATTCTTAGTCTAGTCTATGGAAGTCTTTCCAAATACTTAGATAACCTTTTTTTCCTTCTAAGTACTTCACCTTGCCATCCAAACTATCAAAGCCATATCATACAAGCCACAAGCCTCCTGCCATATCTTTCTTACCATCGATGTCACAATAAAGTTAAAATGATAAATCAACCCTTTCCAATTGTTTGCATTGCTTGATTTTGTTTTTATTGGAGTGGTGTGTTTATGTTGTGTTATTTCTATTTTATAGTTGGTGCGGAGTGCAACGTGTTTTGTTAAGAGAAGTGAAAGAGCTTAAGCTCCAAAAAGGCAAGTGACACACATGCTTCTACCCACTTTTACTACTGCATTAGTGATTTTCAGTAGTATGCATGATAGGTGGAATGTTCAACTGTTTTATAAAAAGCTTAGATCCTAGTAGTGTGTAGCTATCCTTTAAACCCCACCTGTTAGGATGCTAAATACTTTGAAAAATATTGATGCCATGCTATGATCACTTGTTACAAGTGTTTTGTGAACAAATTAAGAACTTCAACTAAAATGAAACACCTGGGTGGATTGGTTTGTTGATGGAGGCGAAGTTGAGTGTCTTCTGGGGCCTCATGCCTCCTAGAGGATGGGGTGAACCCCAAGAGTACACTTGTGGAATGCCACTCAGGAATAAAGAGGTTACCAAGTCTTCCATGCTTAGAGTACTTCGAGTGCAGCCTTATGACAATATGGGCTCTGTCTTGACTGATTAGATGTGAGGGTGCAACTTGTGTGCAAGAAGATGGCTGATAGTTGAATTGTAGGTTGGGAACGGATCTTGCCAGTTGGTTGCTCTCTCCTTCTAAAAGGTCTCGTCTCATTTTATGTATGGGCGTAAAATGAGTCTTAAGGTGAAAGTGCACAACCCCTGCAGGGTGTCAAACTAATCGATTAGCCATGTCCCCGGTTATGGACAATTTGAGTCTCTAGACATGGAATGTACGGAAGAATCTCATCACCATTTCTGAATGCTCTTAAAACTTGACTAGAAACCCTTAGGCAGGAGCTCAGGGCCATACACTCCGAGGGGTGGTGGTTTCTGATGTTCCAACTTTGTTGAGATTCGCCCAGAACTACATACCGGCCAGTATGTAATGTATGGGGGTTGTCTTGACCCTTATAAACTAAAATTTTGAAAGAAAGTTTTGAAAAGGATTTTAGGATAAAATTGGCTTTATGCAAAGCAGCTTATGAGATCCACCAGCCAAATATCATGTAGCTAGTTCTTTCACAAAAGCCACCAAATATGTGTCATTTGCCAGTACATCATTGTACTGACCCCCATTTGTGGGGCTGCATATTCAAATGTGCAGGTTTTCAGAAAAGGATCGTTAGTAGGATCTCGAGACTACATTCCAACATGTCTGCCTGTGGCACGTGATGAAGATGGAGGCTCATTGCCACTTTGTTTTCCGCTGTGTTTCTGTAAGGATTGAGACTTATGTAACTGGATCTGCGATGTAATATTTGGCACTATTGCAATGATCACTATATTTTGTACTGTGGTGCTATCAGAGATCCAGGGAATAGCACTTAACACAGGTGTTCCACCTTAAATCAAAGGTGGGGCGTTACACCTTTGTGGCGGAAGCTTGCACCGGAGAATAGGGTGAGCCTTTGTGGCGTTGGTTAGGCCTTTGTGGCAACCACACCTCTCCAACGTAGACGTACTTCCCCTAAAAAGGAAGGAACTACGGGAATTACATCCGTGTCTCCGTGTGCTCCACTCTCGGTTACCTCTATCCTTTATTGCCTTTACTTATTATATCTTGCTTAGCTTGTTAGTTGTCATATAGGTAAATTCACCTTAGTTGCATATCTAGAGAATTTACCTTTTGTGTCAAGCCTAATTTGAAAAAGAATTAAAATTTGAGTAGCACTTATTCACCCCCCCCCCTCTAGGTGCCCTTATGATCCGTTCAGTTACAAAACACATGACCGCCAGATCTATCAAGTGTGTGGACAATGTACTTTGACGGATCAAAAAGAGTCCAAGGCGCAGGAGCAGGAGTAGTCTTGATATCACCGCAAGGCGACAAGTTAAAATATGTTTTAAGGATGAGTTTTCCTCAAGCTTCCAATAATGAAGCCGAATACGAGGCTCTGCTCCACGGAATGAAAATGGCCAAAGCATGCGGAGCAACTCGACTGAAAATATTTAGGGACTCGAATCTCGTCGTCCAACAAGTGATGAACCGGTGTGACACCATTAGTGATAACATGACAGCATACAGAAACTTATACTACTATCTAGAGGGAACATTCGATGGATGCGAAGTTTCGCACGTTAGTAGGGCCAGCAACGAGGAAGCCGACAATTTAGCAAATATCGGGTCCCAATGCCTGCCTATACCACCAGGAGTGTTTTGGGAAGAAATCATGGAGAGATCAATAAAGAATAACAAAACTTCGACTACAGAAGAACAAGGACATCACCAAACAACAGGCTCGGGGGCTGACAAGCCTGGCATAGGAAGTACAGCAGAACCAGAAGAAGTCATGATGATCGAAGAAACCTGGATGCAGCCATATTTGGCATATATGATAAACAAAGCACTACCTGAAGACACAGTGGAGGCAAAAAGGATAATACGACGATCCAAGGCTTTCATCGTGTTGCAGGGAAAACTATACAAGAAAAGCATAACCGGCGTCCTACAATGATGCATCAGCCCTCAAGAAGGGCAAGATATATTAAGATATATCCATGCAAGAGTATGTGGGCATCATGCTAGCAGCAGAGTATTGCAGCTAAAGCTTTCCGTGCAGGGTTCTACTGGTTAACGGCCATTGAAGATGCAAAAGAGATAGTCAGAAGGTGTGAAGCCTGTCAACGATTTGCATCCTGACCACACGCACCAGCAGCAGAGCTACAGCCGATACCATTATCATGGCCTTTTGCGCAATGGGGTCTCGACATGGTAGGGAAATTACACAAATCTTGGCCAGGAGGGCATGTCTACATGTTGGTGGCGGTAGACAAATTTACTAAATGGGTAGAGTTAGCCCCACTAACAACACAAGATTTCACAGCAGCAATCAACTTTATCAAGTCTATAGTATTTCGATTCGGAGTACCGCACAACATCATCATAGACAATGGGACAAACTTCACATCGAAAGAGTTCAAAAGCTACTGCGAGAGTTTGGGAATCAAACTAAAATTCATGTTTGTAGCACATCCAAAGACAAATGGACAAGTCGAGAAAGCCAATGGCTTAATATGTAACGGGATAAAAAAGAGGCTATTAGCACCCCTGGAAAAGTCCAAACACGCCTGGGTAGACGAACTACCCTCCGTGCTTTGGAGTCTTTGAACAACACCCAACGCGGCTACCCAAGAAACTCCATTTTTCCTGTTCCATGGCGCAGAAGCCGTGCTTCCAGTCGAAATCACCCATGAAGCCCCAAGAATCGCGGCTTACAACGAGGCAACTTCTATAGAAGCACTACAAGACGACGTTGATGCACTCAACGAAGCAAGAGATGTAGCACTCGCCAGAGCTATGCAATACCAGCAAAGCCTACGAAACTACCATAGTAGTCGAGTTCGTCCATGATCTTTCGTGGTAGGAGATTTAGTCTTGACTCAAACAAGACAGTCATGGCAAATTAGAGTCCCCATGGGTGGGACCGTACATCATGACAGAAGTAATACCAGGAGGAGCTTATCGACTACAAGATAAGAAGACAGGGAAAGACGAGAGCAACCCGTGGAATGCGGAACAACTCTGGCGTTTCTATGCATAAAAGGAGTATGGCGACATGAACTTTCGAGTTATGACCCTCTGAACCCAGAACATGAGGCCACATGTCGGGTTCTTTGGGTCAACTCGACAATATGTATAAGCATGTTTCTATTTTTCCACTCGGGGGCTCCGACCCTCGAGTCGTATGAAATAAAATAAGCAATTATCGAGATCCCATATCCATGATTATTCGAGAAATCTTACAAGGTTGTTCACAACCCGATATTCAACAAAAAAGTAAGCACAAGACAACTCGATGGTAAATCAAAAACATACCTCGGAACATCGATTAGTTCCCATGGTCTATTAATAGATAAACAAGGTGGCACAAAATGAAGATCATCATGGGTACTTATTACATGAAACACGAAAGAACTAAAAACGAAAGATTACATCGAAGGAGCATCTAATGAAAGTGTACTTCAGCCTCATACTCCTTCCGGCACTGAGTACCATCATAGATCTTTACATCAAACTTCGATGTACCGCAATGGTAATCGAAGATCATGAAAAACCCTTGATGGAGGTCGTGGTCTTCCGCAAACTGGGACCATCCACCCCTGAAGTACATCTCGCCGTCTCTGTCGTACCACACCTCTACCTCATAGGGAGTTCCTCCTCCAGAGTGTTCGCAAAGGATTGCTTCACGAAGTTCCCGCCCATCCATGAACTTAGTAAATTTCAGCGGCACCCGCTGAATCTCGCGGCATTGAGCACCGGTGATGCAGAAGAAGGAATAAATTTTGGGAGAAGGAGGAGGAGAAGCATTACGCGGCGGAGCGCTAGGACCTGGTGTAGCAGCAGAAACCTTGGGCTTGTTCTTACTCCCCACAGGGCGGCCAGGGCGCCGTTTCACAGGCACGGATGATGAGGCCACCATAGTGGGGTCTTTGGATTTATTTTTACTGCCGCGAGGACGGCCATGACCCCGCTTTTCGACCTGCGCACCAATGTTCAGGTGCAAACCACCAGCATCGGCCATGGGAAGCAAGTACTGGGAGAGAAAACCCTAGATGAGATGCGGGAGATGAAGACGATGCAGCGGGGGAAGATAGTAATGAAAGAGTTAGGGTTTTTCCCTAGCCAACGTGCTTTATTTATAAGTAAACTTTAATGGGCCTTTGCAAATTAAATGTCCAAATACATCTACGGGCTTTTATATTTGCCCCAAGCAGAAGATATGATAGCGACAGCATATCAAGGACAAGACACATGTGTAGCTGTAAGGAGAAAATGGGAGTATGGATGAAAAAGTGTAGAAGTACATCAAGGAGCACAACGCATCTCGTCATGGCCTCGAGGGCTTATATCGTCAGAAGAGCTAGAAGAGTATCTAAGCACAAACGTGCCAAGACTATTGCAGGAGAAAGTTTACTGGTGACAGCATATTTTTTAGTCTATACCCGAATTTTTTTGGCTATAGCCTTGGGGGCTACTCCTATCGGGAGCGCTGGCCGCGCACCCGATAAAAAGGCAGTTTCGAGAAAGAATTCGACAGAAAGAAGAAGAAGAACAACAACAAATTGGAGCCTATGATCGGCTACAAGTACCCGTCCATAGCCTCAGGGGCTACTTACATCAGGAGCACTGGTTGTGCACCCAATGACATTGGACCAACTTGACGACAAATAAAATAGGCACAATCGACTACCTTTCGTCGACAACGAACTTCGACTTCATTATCGACAAAATAACGATCGATTACTCCTATCGGGAGCTATTTATGAGATTCTGAAAGAACAATTCGAATATTTTGTACATTCCAACAGCCAAACAAGGCTGCGACATATGATTCTCGAGTTGCGTCATCGCGACGAAACTCGAATGCCATGATTGAAACATATTGTGAAGGTAAGACCCCAGGATCCATCCTGTGTGGCCTGGTATACGCACATGAATGCACTCTGCTAGTACTTATCCGTGTCTATGACACGAAGAAAATCCTGGTGGATGCACTGGGTACCCTGAGAACCACTGGGACTCATTCTTTGTAAGTCCTAAATGCGGCAAAAGAATGGGTTTGACCAGTTTTCCGGATTCAAGTCCAAGGGGATTGAATTTGAAGTAGGTGACAAGTATCTGTTCCGGCAGTTAACTGACCTCTTGATCCGTCAGAGTTTTCAGGCTTGTTCATCAAAACCCCTTGCAAGATAATATAACGAAAGATGTTTATTTTTTAGTATAGGAAGAAGAAGAAGCCGAAAGATGGATCGAGTCGAAGATATGAAGATTTGAGATTCAACCCGAATCTACAATTCTGGTAGAATCTCGAGGGCTACTGACAAGGGTATAGATATTAGAGCCCGTTACTTGAGTATCCCTGAGGCCCGTTAGGCTAGGCGCAAGTGTAATCCTAGTCGAGATATGAGTTTATGTCGTATACCGATATTGTAATACGTATCGGACCCCTCCCGTTCCTTGAGACCTGGCCACCTATATATAGGGGCCAGGAGAGGATGGTGAGGGACAGATTGAAAGCAAGCCAAGTTCACCACCACGTTTACTTTCGATACACACCTTGTTTGACTGATTTTACCTTCGAGTTCATCCAACACCCTACTTCCCCGATCCTAAGTCCTTCATCTAGGACATTTGTCGAGTTAACCCTCATCAATATCCTTAAAATTTAAATAAAAATTAAATTTAGATGTATTTTTGAGGTATATTATTACTATGTAGCGCCCTGCCTTATCAAAAGACAGAACTCCTGTGTATCCTTGCCATTCCCTGGATCAGTAGATAGCACCACAGTACAAAATAAGTAATCATTGCAATAGCATCAATATTTTAACGTAAACCCAAATATAAAGGTCTTCAACCTTACGAGTACACAGCATAAAGCATAGTTGCAATGAGCCTCCATCTTCATCAAGTGCCACAGGCAGACATGCTGGAATGTAAGCTCGAGATCCTACTCCTGGTTCCTTATTCAACAATAAAAACCTGCACGTTTGAATATGTAGCCCCAGAGGGGTCAGTACAACAACGTACTAGTAAATGACACATATTTGGTGGCATTTGTGAAAAGACTATACTACATGACATTTGTCTTGTGGATCTTTTGGTTAATTTGCATAAAGCAAGTTTTATCCTATATTTTCGAAATCAAAACATTTCAACACTTTGGATTTTTCTTTAAGGTCAAGATAACTCCTAGGTCACCTCCACATACATGGTTTTCACTGCCACTATGTAGCCCTGGGTAGTTGATTGCTGGTTGATGGCGCCAGAAAAGAGTTGGTGCCTAGTTGAATGACCAGCCCGTTGGGAACCCCAACAGGAAGGTGCGATGAATATAGCAGCAAGAGTTTCCCTCAGTTAAGAAACCAAGGTATGTCGATCTCGAGAGGAGCAAACAAACGACTGAAGGTGATGCTTGATAGCCTAGTGACATTCCAACAAGGGTGCCATTTCACAACAAAACGAGTTAGTGCGTCTTCAGCTAGTAGCAACGTGGAACCTGCACACAACACAACCAAATACTTTGTTCCCAACTTGCGATGAGGTTGTCAATCTCACCGGTTTGCTTAAAACAAAGGGTATGAGCGTATCGAGTGGAAAGTGATAATAGTAAGCGAGTAAAGTAAACAGGTGATAGCAATATAAAGGAAATAGGACCGGGGTCCACAGTTCACTAGTGGTGTCTCTCCATAAGATAAAATAACACATGCTGGGTAAACAAATTACAGTTGGGCAATTGATAGAATAAAGATAACATGCATATGATGAGAGGATCACTATGAGATTTACTCTGGGCATTACAACAAAATACATAGACCGCCATCCAACTGCATCTATGACTAATAATCCACTCTTGGGGATATCATCCGAACACCCCATGAGTATTAAGTTGCGAACAATAGATAACTGCATTAAGCAAAGTGTGTAATGTAAACAAAGCATATACCCTCGAGCATATGAATGTTGTTTTTCCCCTAGTAGCAACAGCACATCTACAACCTTAGAGGTTTCTGTCACTCACCCAGATTAAATAGAGGCATGAACCCACTATCGAGCATAAATACCCCCTCTTGGAGTCACTAGCAACTACTCGGCCAAGATAGCTACTAACAACAGAGAGCATGCAAGATCATAAACAACATAGAGATAACAAAAGATAAATTTCAGTACTTCAACTCAAGCATAACACCAATATTCATCGGATCCCAACAAACCAAACATGTAGAATTACATAACGGTGATCTCAATCATGTAGGGCAGCTCATGAGATCTAAACATGAAGCACATGGTGGAGAAGACAACCATCTAGCTACTGCTATGGACCCATAGTCCAAGGTAGACTACTCACTCATCGCTCCGGAGGCAAGCATGGCGATGAAGAAGACCTCTGGTGGCGATTCCCCTCTCCGGCAGGGTGCCGGGAAGAGCTTCTGGACCCTCCCGATCTTCGGGTCGACGGCGGCGGCGGATTGCGATGTGTTCTGGAAAACTGATCGGGTACTTAGGTTTTTCCCGGCAGGGGGTCTTTATAGGCGAAGGGGCATCATCAGAAGTGGACCGAGGCGGCCTCACACATAGGGGGCGCGGCCCAGCCCCTGGCCACGCCGCCCTAGTGTGAGGACCCCTCGTGGCCCCACTCCAACTCCTCTTCGGTTCTCTGGAAGCTCCGGTAAATTTCTAGGCGACTGGCTTTGGTTTCGTCCAATTCCGATAATATTTCCTGTGTAGCTTTTCTGAAACACAAAAACAGCAGAAAACAGGGAACTGGCACTGTGGCGACTTAATAATAGGTTAGTTCCGGAAAATGCATAAAAGTGCCACGAAGTGTAACGAAACATTAGGCAAATGGTGTAAAAACAAGCATGGAGCATCAAAAATTTTGGATACGTTGGAGACGTATCAGTAGTCACTCTACAAAACTATGTTAATCTCTCAAGTTACTACAATACCATGGTTTTCACTGCCAGGCATGTAGCCCTGAGGCATCCCCTCTTTCTACACAAGTTTTAATTATTTCAAAAGGTGATGAGATTCTTCCGTACATTCCATGTCTAGAGACTCAAGTTGTCCATAACCGGGGACACGGCTAATCGATTAGTTTTACACCCTGCAGGGGTTGTGCACTTTCACCTTAAGACTCATTTTACCCCAAAGAATAAGATGAGACAAGACCTTTCAGAAGAAGCATACAACCAAATGGATCTGACCGTACCCCCTATATTCTGCTACCACCCTCTGTCAGTACCCATGGTTGAACCCTTAATCCTACTCAATCAAGACAGAGCCCATATTGTCATAAGGCTGCACTAGAAGTACATCTAAGCATGGAAGACATATTAATCCCTTTAATCCTGAGTGGCAAACCACAAGTGTACTACTTAGGCCACTAACCACATACCATGTTTTTCACTTCCAAGATATGGGACTCCTAAGCAGCCACTCAACACACCCAAAGCCACACCAATCCACCCAGGTAGTTCATTGAAGTTGTAGTTTAATTTTTAGAACAAATCATTAATAAAGCATAGCATCATTTTCCGAGATAAATTTACAATCCTATCAAGTGGGGTTTAAAGGATGGCTACACACTACTAGTATCTAAGCATTTCATAAACTTCTTTGAAAATCAACCTATCATGCATACTACTGAAAACACTAATGCAGTAGTAAAAGTAGGTAGAAGAATGTGAGTCACTTGCCTTTTTGAAGAATACGATCTTTCACTCCTCTCAACTAATCACGTGGCTCTTCACACAAGCTATAACACAGAAATAGCAATACATAAACAATCCATACAACACAATCAAACAAACAAACAATTGAAAAGTGTTTGTTTAACAATTTGGATTATTCAAGATGTTATGATAAGAAAGATATGGCAAAAGAATAGTGGATAGTGAGATATGGCTTAGAGAACTTAGTTGGGAAAGATCAATATGATCTGAGAGGCATGATATAATTGATGAAGTCTTTATGCTTCATTAAAGCATGAATGAGGCTTGGAATAACTCATGTGAATTAAATCACACAAGTGTCAAATTGTGCAACAACAATACTATTGAGTAAGTGTGACAATATTTAATCTTAAATAGTATATATTACACTTAGGCATTGGGCTAGGATTTATGAAGCATTGTAGTACTCGACTAACTCATTTGCTAATTGAATAGTTCAATACATAGGAACAAGATTAAGTAGGCATAGGGTTGGGTATGAATGATTGACATTTGAGAACATAGCTCAAAGGGTTCATTGAACATTATGAAGTATGATCATGAGCTATGATGTACAATTGAATCAACACTATAGTAGCAAGGATAGAATATTTGATTGAGATGAATTCATATTCTACTCAAGTAGCCCAATTACAATTTGAATATATATGAATTAGACAAATTATGTTTAGATGAACAAGATAAGGATCAAGGTGATGTCTAGATGATGTGTGATAGCTAGCTATGAACATAGGATTTACTAAAGTAGAAGGAATCATTAATTGAAAAAGAAATAGAATTAATCTATATTGGGATACTCAAATTCTCATATTTGAATTTGAATAATTGATGAAGTGATTCAATAATATTAGGAAGTGATACTACTGGATAGCTTGCAGTAAAGCAAAGTCACTGCAATTGGAATCATTCTAAAATAAATTTTAGAATTCAAATTATGATCAAACTAGTGATTTGCATAGATTTGAATGCACAAAGTGTGTGCACGTATCAACTTTGGATTTTCTTGATCCTATGATGTTCTACATGATAAGAGGATTCCAAAGACTACAAATTTGTAATCTTTGGATGGATAGAATAAAAGATATGAATTTAGCAAGCTAACAGAAGGGTTTAACTCAATTTGAAAATAGATTCAAATTGTATACTGAACCTATGAATTATGAGTACACTATTGGATTCTACGTGTTCTAAGGTTTCCATTGATATCTTATTTGTTATTTTTGGACTCATAGATCAAAAGATATGAATTGCCAAAATTTGGATCAAATCTGGTTTCAAATTCTATTTGAATCTTGTTTTAATTCCGGGGCCGCCACGTGTCGTGTTCTGATTGCACGATTACCGGTTCATTCGGATTAAGCCTCTGGGCCGTTGGATCTAAAGGGGCTCGGACGGATCTGATTGAAGGATACCCCTTCAGTTAAGTCATTGATCTGGGGCGTTAGATTGAAATCCAACGGGCGAGAGAGAAGGAGGGAGAGAGCTCACCATGGACCTAGGGTTCCGGCGTGGCTGCGACTCAGAGCACGGTCATCGTTGCTGATGCGGTGCACCCAGGCGTGGGAGAAGACTCAGACGAGAAGTGCGTGGCTACGGCGAGCTCGGTGGCGAAGTGTGCCGGACCGAGGTGGTCCGGGGCTCTGGATATCGTCGGCTGGAGATCTCGCTGTGGAGACGGCTTCGGCTCGAGGTTGTCCTGCTTGCAAACGGATGCTATCAGGCATCAAATCATGTTAGTAGGCTGCGCAAGGAGAAGGGAAAGCTAGAGGTAGGAGGGAGGTGGCGAGAGGAAGTCGAGGCTCACCGGAATCGTCGACGAAATCTGCCAGTACCTGCGGGTCCTCGATGACGAATTTGTCGGCTTGGTGTAGTCCTTCGTGAGAGAGAGGAAAGGAGAGGGGAGAGGGGGTCCCAGGCCTTTTATAGGTGAGCCAGACATGGGGAGGGTGTTAGGGTTTGGCGGCCTGGGGCGATCGGAGGGCTGGCAGTGCACGCCCAGGTCTCCTGGCCGGAGCTGGGAGATGACCTGAGATGTGGGTCCCACATGTCAGCATCGGTGAAGCTGGCAACGTACCGGTTCGGGTGGGCTAGATAATGGGCTGCGGGCTGTTTCTGAAGCTGGGCCAAATGGGTTTCCCGCGGCCCTTTTCCTTTTTCAGATTTCTTTCTCCTTTTCTTTTTCCTGTTTTCTGTTTTTATTTTCTATCTTTTGCAAAAATGCTTCAATACAATTCAAATAAATTCCTATATTCTTCAAATCTTGCAAGCAAAGTTTTAAACCAGCAGTAGGACTATTTTTCAAAATTAAGACCTGTTTTCAAAATAAAAGATGTTTTTCAAATAAACTTTATATGCATAGCATAATGGTTTTGTTTGCATAACAAAAACTAGGATTAGGGTTTAAGAAAATAATTCTTTTAGAATTAGTGAAAGTATTCTATAAACTATCATTTTGAAATTCATAATCAAACAAGGTTTTGAAGGGCAATCTTATAAAACACTTTTGTGATTCATTCCTTTGCAGGCAAGCTTGCATAGGTTTGAATAAAGAAAGGAAGAAAATAAGATTTTGACACTTAGTTTTCTCCAAGAAATTCTTCAAGAAATATAGGAAGTTTGAAATAGTTTTCCTAATAAAAGCCTTTAAATAAACCCAAAATGTTTTAAATCCTTGTGAAATTTCAATCAATGCATTCAAAATAAAAGCAAAAAATTTCCCCCAAAATTTGCTAAAATCTTGGGATGTTACAGACTACCACCCTTAAAAGAAATCTCGTCCCCGAGATTGGCGAGGCTAGAAAGAAAGTAGGTATTGGGTTATCTAGGTGGCTACCACCCTTAAAAGAAACTTTTGTAGGTAGTCTAGATACTTGGGTCTCAACCAGAAACACCTTGGTGTTGACTTGGCATTGGGTCATCATTTGTACCCATAGTTAGTCTTTATCTTCATTTCCAATAGGTGGGTGTCTATTCACAAATCCGAGCACCAACTGTCCTTATGGGGTTGCTTGAGATAACGTTGCTCCATTGTAGAGCTTTCTATCCAGCGGGGTAGTTGTTGAACTACTTTGGACACTGAGGAGTTACTCTTTGGGTCAATCAGAAGTCCAAGTTGATATGTTCCTTTTGGGTCAATCAGAAGACCAAGCTGAGTGGGTATCCTCTCATCATCTCAACTTCCTTATTATCATCCTTAGAGGGTCTTCATCTTATGGTTGCTTCCTTATGATACCATTCTATTTCATCCCAGTAACCTTCCATGTTATTAGGATTTCTTCCTTATTATACCATTCTACTCTTCAACTTTCCATGATACCATTCTGTTCTAGTATCCTTCCCGGTTGTCAAACATCTTCCATTGTGAGTCTTCTTCAACAAAAAGCTTGAAGTTCATCTTTGTCGTGTTCCTACGTTTTGGCAGCACTTGCCCACTATAAGGGTATAATATTTTACCTTCCTAAGGTTAAGTCTTACAACGTCGTTTCTTGTAGGTATGTCTCTCTAGGTTTGCAAAACCAACATTATGAGAGCGAATGATAAGAGTAGTAAGAATGGTGATCAATCCATTCTGCACCCAAATCATTACTCCATACATGGTTTATTAAACCTCATATTCTAACTCTTGGTCAACCTTTCTGGTTTTAAACAAAAGTTTTCTAGGATATGGACTTAAAATTCCAAGTCCCATTTTTTAATTTTGAAAACAAAATCTATCGTTCCTAGCTAGGGGTTTGCGACACAACTCATGGCAACAATCTTTAAGTTGTAGATCCTTAAGTTTGCCATTTAAGGGGAATTAAAATCCTTTGCATTGCCTTGTTTGCTCTTTCCATTGCTCTATTTGTCCTTTCCATTGCTCTGTTTGCTCTTTCCATTGCTCTGTTTGTCCTTTCCATTGCTCTGTTTGCTCTTTCAACCTTCCTTACATGAGGTGGTTGAATAATATTGCTTCCACATTAGCTACACCATGGGGTGTCTTCTTATTGTACTTGTGGCATCCTTTAGTTATTCCATCTCGTAGTACTCTTTCCTAGGCATCTTCTTGCCTAGTGTCCTTTTGATTGTACTTGAAACAAGTGATCATACTGAGGTCCTTCTTCACGCTTCCTTGTGGGTTTGCCTTGTTGTTCCTTTCTGGACATTTGGATGGGTACTGTCCTAGTTCCTTGTAATTGAAATACAGTACCTTGTTGTTGTCCTTTGCATCATTATCTCCATCTGAGGGTACTGTGGTTGTTCTATCGTTGAGAATACTTTGGTTTGGGTTTTAGGACAAGTTTAGGTCTTAGCATAGATAAGAATTAGATAGAAAGGATCTAAAGAAGATTCCTACCCAAACACAGCAGATCAAGGCAATTCATCTTACAAGCAACATCTAACAAACATTCAACCATCTAACAAACTAGTTCAAACACTAACAATCTAGTATGGTCATACCCCAATTTGGTATAATCATTAGATTATTTCGATATCGTTGGTTCTATAAACTAGAATTTATTGGTGGTCTTGTCTAACACTGTCTTCATTGTTCCTTGTTCTTATTTCCACTTCCTCATTGTATTGCGGGGTGTTGTGTAGTCTTCATATCAGTATTTCTCCAGGTTCTTCGTTGGTCTTCAATGTAGTTCTTCATGTTGAGCCGATGAATATCCTATGAGTAGAAGTCTCATTCGTCTGGCACATTGTGATCTTCTTGTCCTTTCTTGAAGGTTTCTAGTTTGGGTCGTTTTAAAGCAAAAGGAAAACATTTAAAGATGAAGTAGGAGAGAATACAAGAAGTTTTCAAGATGTAAAATTTTCTTTAACACATATAGAAGTAAGATGAGATAGATTTCATTTAGAAAACCAAAATGATATTTTATTTTATTTTGAAAGAAGAAGACAAAATCTTAGGGGCTTCCTAGTCTATTCCAAACCTAGGGTCTCGATCCTACAGGCAACACTATGCTCTGATACCATTCTGTAGCGCCCTGCCTTATCAAAAGACAGAACTCCTGTGTATCCGTGCCATTCCCTGGATCAGTAGATAGCACCACAATACAAAATAAGTAATCATTGCAATAACATCAATATTATAACGTAAACCCAAATATAAAGGTCTTCAACCTTACGAGTACACAGCATAAAGCATAGTTGCAATGAGCCTCCATCTTCATCAAGTGCCACAGGCAGACATGTTGGAATGTAAGCTCGAGATCCTACTCCTGGTTCCTTATTCAACAATAAAAACTTGCACGTTTGAATATGCAGCCCCAGAGGGGTTAGTACAACAACGTACTGGCAAATGACACATATTTGGTGGCATTTGTGAAAAGACTATACTACATGACATTTGGCTAGTGGATCTTTTGGCTAATTTGCATAAAGCAAGTTTTATCCTATATTTTCCAAATCAAAACATTTCAACACTTTAGATTTTTCTTTAAGGTCAAGATAACTCCTAGGTCACCTCCACATACATGATTTTCACTTCCAGTATGTAGCCCCGGGTAGTCACTCTACAAAACTATGTTAATCTCTCAAGTTACTACAATACCATGGTTTTCACTGCCAGACATGTAGCCCTGAGGCATCCCCTCTTTCTACACAAGTTTTAATTATTTCAAAAGGTGATGAGATTCTTCCGTACATTCCATGTCTAGAGACTCAAGTTGTCCATAACCGGGGACACGGCTAATCGATTAGTTTTACACCCTGCAGGGGTTGTGCACTTTCACCTTAAGACTCATTTTACCCCAAAGAATAAGATGAGACAAGACCTTTCAGAAGAAACATTCAACCAAATGGATCTGACCGTACCCCCTATATTCTGCTACCACCCTTTGTCAGTACCCATGGTTGAACCCTTAATCCTACTTAATCAAGACAGAGCCCATAATGTCATAAGGCTACACTGGAAGTACATCTAAGCATGGAAGACATATTAATCCCTTTAATCCTGAGTGGCAAACCACAAGTGTACTACTTAGGCCACTAACCACATACATGAATTACAATTTGAATATATATGAATTAGACAAATTATGTTTAGATGAACAAGATAACTCCTAGGTCACCTCCACATACATGGTTTTCACTGCCACTATGTAGCCCTGGGTAGTTGATTGCTGGTTGATGGCGCCAGAAAAGAGTTGGTGCCTAGTTGAATGACCAGCCCGTTGGGAACCCCAACAGGAAGGTGCGATGAATATAGCAGCAAGAGTTTCCCTCAGTTAAGAAACCAAGGTATGTCGATCTGGAGAGGAGCAAACAAACGACTGAAGGTGATGCTTGATAGCCTAGTGACATTCCAACAAGGGTGCCATTTCACAACAAAACGAGTTAGTGCGTCTTCAGCTAGTAGCAACGTGGAACCTGCACACAACACAACCAAATACTTTGTTCCCAACTTGCGATGAGGTTGTCAATCTCACCGGTTTGCTTAAAACAAAGGGTATGAGCGTATCGAGTGGAAAGTGATAATAGTAAGCGAGTAAAGTAAACAGGTGATAGCAATATAAAGGAAATAGGACCGGGGTCCACAGTTCACTAGTGGTGTCTCTCCATAAGATAAAATAACACATGCTGGGTAAACAAATTACAGTTGGGCAATTGATAGAATAAAGATAACATGCATATGATGAGAGGATCACTATGAGATTTACTCTGGGCATTACAACAAAATACATAGACCGCCATCCAACTGCATCTATGACTAATAATCCACTCTTGGGGATATCATCCGAACACCCCATGAGTATTAAGTTGCGAACAATAGATAACTGCATTAAGCAAAGTGTGTAATGTAAACAAAGCATATACCCTCGAGCATATGAATGTTGTTTTTCCCCTAGTAGCAACAGCACATCTACAACCTTAGAGGTTTCTGTCACTCACCCAGATTAAATAGAGGCATGAACCCACTATCGAGCATAAATACCCCCTCTTGGAGTCACTAGCAACTACTCGGCCAAGATAGCTACTAACAACAGAGAGCATGCAAGATCATAAACAACATAGAGATAACAAAAGATAAATTTCAGTACTTCAACTCAAGCATAACACCAATATTCATCGGATCCCAACAAACCAAACATGTAGAATTACATAACGGTGATCTCAATCATGTAGGGCAGCTCATGAGATCTAAACATGAAGCACATGGTGGAGAAGACAACCATCTAGCTACTGCTATGGACCCATAGTCCAAGGTAGACTACTCACTCATCGCTCCGGAGGCAAGCATGGCGATGAAGAAGACCTCTGGTGGCGATTCCCCTCTCCGGCAGGGTGCCGGGAAGAGCTTCTGGACCCTCCCGATCTTCGGGTCGACGGCGGCGGCGGATTGCGATGTGTTCTGGAAAACTGATCGGGTACTTAGGTTTTTCCCGGCAGGGGGTCTTTATAGGCGAAGGGGCATCATCAGAAGTGGACCGAGGCGGCCTCACACATAGGGGGCGCGGCCCAGCCCCTGGCCACGCCGCCCTAGTGTGAGGGCCCCTCGTGGCCCCACTCCAACTCCTCTTCGGTTCTCTGGAAGCTCCGGTAAATTTCTAGGCGACTGGCTTTGGTTTCGTCCAATTCCGATAATATTTCCTGTGTAGCTTTTCTGAAACACAAAAACAGCAGAAAACAGGGAACTGGCACTGTGGCGACTTAATAATAGGTTAGTTCCGGAAAATGCATAAAAGTGCCACGAAGTGTAACGAAACATTAGGCAAATGGTGTAAAAACAAGCATGGAGCATCAAAAATTTTGGATACGTTGGAGACGTATCAGTAGTCACTCTACAAAACTATGTTAATCTCTCAAGTTACTACAATACCATGGTTTTCACTGCCAGGCATGTAGCCCTGAGGCATCCCCTCTTTCTACACAAGTTTTAATTATTTCAAAAGGTGATGAGATTCTTCTGTACATTCCATGTCTAGAGACTCAAGTTGTCCATAACCGGGGACACGGCTAATCGATTAGTTTTACACCCTGCAGGGGTTGTGCACTTTCACCTTAAGACTCATTTTACCCCAAAGAATAAGATGAGACAAGACCTTTCAGAAGAAGCATACAACCAAACGGATCTGACCGTACCCCCTATATTCTGCTACCACCCTCTGTCAGTACCCATGGTTGAACCCTTAATCCTACTCAATCAAGACAGAGCCCATATTGTCATAAGGCTGCACTAGAAGTACATCTAAGCATGGAAGACATATTAATCCCTTTAATCCTGAGTGGCAAACCACAAGTGTACTACTTAGGCCACTAACCACATACCATGTTTTTCACTTCCAAGATATGGGACTCCTAAGCAGCCACTCAACACACCCAAAGCCACACCAATCCACCCAGGTAGTTCATTGAAGTTGTAGTTTAATTTTTAGAACAAATCATTAATAAAGCATAGCATCATTTTCCGAGATAAATTTACAATCCTATCAAGTGGGGTTTAAAGGATGGCTACACACTACTAGTATCTAAGCATTTCATAAACTTCTTTGAAAATCAACCTATCATGCATACTACTGAAAACACTAATGCAGTAGTAAAAGTAGGTAGAAGAATGTGAGTCACTTGCCTTTTTGAAGAATACGATCTTTCACTCCTCTCAACTAATCACGTGGCTCTTCACACAAGCTATAACACAGAAATAGCAATACATAAACAATCCATACAACACAATCAAACAAACAAACAATTGAAAAGTGTTTGTTTAACAATTTGGATTATTCAAGATGTTATGATAAGAAAGATGTAACACCCCACTTTTGTTGACAAAAATTAAAACCTTGTTTAAGTATTTTATTTTGGGTGAATTAAAAACTTTTGCTAGGCAATGTGCTTGTGTGCTATCATACATGACCTCATGTGTGTTTGTGTATGATTTCATGTGAATGTGTGTGTGTGTGAATACATGCCATGAACCTTCTTTTTCAACACATGTGTTTTATGAACTAGAAAGAGTGCTATGATTTTATGCATCAAATTTTGACCCTAGCTTATGCTTGTGTGCACCAAAAACCCTAGCATGAATCCTTTGTTTGATCACCTCTCTATTCTTTTCTTTTCCTTTTATTTTTGCTCCTTTATCCGAAATTAGAGATTTCTCTAAAACCCTAGCATATCAAGATCAAAATTCTTCAAACTTTGGCTATGACCTCCTAACTATGTTTAAAACCTCTGAAGACTATTTTGAGAGATTTTCAAATCTAGTTTGGTTGAATTCAAATTTCAAATTTGAATTTGGCTAAGTTACCCTAGCCTTTGCTTAATCTCTTCCCTCTCTCTTTTTCCTTCTCTTGCAAGCCGACCAAGGGGAGGGAAGGGGATCTGCTGGGGATCTCTCTCTAGAGTCAAGGGATCTTCAAAACTCTTTTTTGCTTGTCCTATTCACTTGGCATCGAGGGGAAGAGGAGGAGCCCGAGGCCACCCTGCCAGTACTCCCTCTCTTCGATCACCCCCACTTCCGTAGACCCAACGGGCGTGCGCTACCCTGCTGGCCCCCTAGCCCAACCCCCACCTCACAGAGACCGACCCAGCACACCCCACGCCGCCCAGGACATCGCCGAGACACCGCCGTGGATGCCCAGCACCGACCGCCTCCCGTACTGTCACCTCGCCCTCGAGCACCTTAGTGCACCCTCGAACAATTCCCCGAGCCACCCCTGCCCTAGGCCTAGCGTGCGCGACGCCCCGTCCATGTCAACGTGGCGCGAGCTAGCCGCCCAGCATGTCCAGAGCGGGCAGCGCGTTCCCGTGCGCCTGCACCCCATCTAGCCCCGCTCAGCACCAGCACCTGCACGACAACATGCCACCGACGCGACGACGCCCTCGCCTTGCACGATGATGCACCTAGCTGACCGTGCCACACACCGTTTTACCTGCACGTACTCTGAAACCGCCTCCCTCATGACCAAACCGGCCAGCCACCGACACTGCCATCCGTACCCCTAGACCCAGCCCACGACGCCGTCCCTAGACTCCGCCCACGACGGCCAATCGCTTTCGATGAGACCCACCCTAGACCGAGCTCATGCATGTAGTTATAAGCCGAGAACCCTCTCTAGAACCCTCTCCTCCCTCTCATTTGCCCCTGTCCGCTCTCACTCGTCTACAGGACCTTGCCGCCGTGAAGCCGGGACGAGTCCGTCGCTGGAGAGCTCGAGAGCTTCGGTTAGATCGTCGATGGCGACGGTGAAGGTTGCAGTCGATCTAGCCGGAGTCTCTGCCCTCTCCTTGCTTTCCGAAACTCGCCTCCACCCTCTGGATCTCACCCCCTCTATTTCTACTCCCGTGGCAGGCCGTAGCCGTCGACCTCGCCGACCATCACCGGAGCTTATCGAGACATCGTCGACACCACCGCGAGCACCATCTCTTCTGCATGCAAGTCCATTGGTCGCCCCTCATCTCCTGAATAGCTCCGCCGTCAATCCGACCACCGCCGACCACCAACCATCCCTCGTTGAGCCCTCCCCTGCGAAACCCTAGCCGAAGCCGCCCCGTGCGCCTGCATGCAGAGGACGGCGATGACGACGGCGATCTGTCGTCGCCTGCCTCCTAATCAGACGGCCGAGGCGCCCCCGTACCGATTTGGTCAGAGCCAGGCTGGCCGGCGAGCCAGCGGGCCATTCTGGCCCAGATCTGGCGAGGCCTGGCCAGATCCGGCCTCTTTACTTTTTTTCGCCTGAGTGTTTCTATGATAATTATTACTGCTACATTCTAAATTGCTTAGAAAATTTTCTAGGCATCAAAAATTTGTGATTCAAATTTTCCTGTGATCCATGCAATATTGTCTAGCCACTGGCACTGCATGTTTGATTTTTAGGGTCTTATATATTATCTGGTAATTAAATATGGTAGATCTATTGTTTTTCACTCATATTGCAAGTAAGTTGTTCTGTGTAATGAAAATTATTGATTCCAATTTTCAGAGGTGCTTTACTGTTTTGTTGAACTATAGGAACTGGATTTACTATTTTAGGAGCTGTGCATTGCCTGCAGTAATTATTTTAGGGTTATTAGTTTTCTGCCTTGTTTTATTTATTGTGCTCTGTAGGATTGTTATTTTTGATTGATTCCACCTCTGGTGTGTTGTGCATCTCAGTAGCTTTCCAGTATGACCTCTGGTAGAATTTTTGGAGCTACAAAAAGTTTTAGGGAAATATATTGCTATTCTAGTGGTTAATGGGAATAGAAAATTCCTAGTAATTTACCTTTTTAATCTTTTGGATTGATTCCAAGTGTGTTGCTTCTATAATGTTGTTAGCTACCTGTAAGTATGCTGGATGCCATGTTTTGATTAACCATGATACCTGCAAGTTGTTTGTTTGTGATTAGGTATTACTATGCTAATAGAAATTGCTTGCTATTATTATGGTAGTTTATTCTTTTGTAAATGAGATATTGGTTCAGATATCTGAACATGTTTGCTTCTGATACTCAATGCTTGAGTTGTGTGATGTTTGCCTTGAGTGTGATCCATGTATGCATGAATGTTTATTGTGTGTGTGTTATTGTTTTTCCGGCGATAGAATCAAACGACGATTGTGCGGAGGAAGGGGAGGTGTTTGAGTACCAGGAAGAAGGAGATCAGGGACAAGCCAACCAAGGCAAGCCATCTACTTGTTGCATATCTGAATCCTACTAAGTCACTATGCATTGTTCTACTCTTGTTTTCTTAATATGCATGATTTTCTATATTGCTATTATTTCCTATATAGCAATAGTTGACGACTTAGCTCCACAAGTCGACTTGATATCATCTAACAAGATGACACCCTTGACACCTAACTCAACACCCCTATATTAGAGACTTGATGGTTAGCATCATGGTCTTTGGAAAACTCTTAGTGGAGCCAAAAACTCTAGGATGGGAAAACTCTCGGAAAAGTTTCAAAAATGGTTTTGAAAACCTTGGAGTAGTATCTACTCCACTGAAATGTTTTCTAAATGATTTTCGGGACAAATGGGAATTGGGATATGGAAGGAAAGGAGTTGGTGGTTTTAGAAAAAGGCATTGGTGTTTCTTTGTAGTCGCTCGGAGCAATTAACCCGTGCAACCACATTACCCCGGTATGGGACGGGGCCTAGTTTGAAGTCCGTCTGCTTTAGTGCGGAGAGCCTTGTTCCCTAAATGCCATGCTGAAGACCAGCCAACCAACCTTATGCGAGGAGTTCGAGAAGTTTGGACTTGAGCTAGTAAGCCATGGTTTCTTGGCAAACCTTGAAGTCCGACCCACTCTCTTTGACCAGATCAAAGAAGCTCAGAAGGGTCATGAGAGTATCGAAGGTATTAAACGTAGGATAAGACGAGAGGAAGTACCTGGGTTTTCAATCGACCAGGAAGGTGTGCTATGATATAATGGCCGCCTATGCGTCCCTAGCATCGAGGAGTTAAAACAGCTTATTCTGGCGGAGGCCCATGATACCCCTTACTCTATTCATCCCGGAGGCACCAAAATGTACCAAGACTTGAAAGAACAGTTTTGGTGGCACAGTATGAAGCGAGAGATAGCTTTCTATATTGCTCGATGTGACGTCTACCAGCCTCTCAAGGCTCAGCACCAAAGGCATGTGGGTTTACTGCAGCCATTAAAGGTGCCAATGTGGAAGTGGGAGGAAGTCGGAATGGATTTCATCACTGGGCTACCTAGATCAAATCGAGGCCACGACTCTATCTGGGTTATTATTGATCGCCTGACCAAGGTCACCCACTTTCTACCTGTCAAGACCACCCATAAAGGCCGAGACCTAGCCGACCTGTATATGTCCAGAATTGTTAGCCTCCATGGAGTGCCCAAGGTGATTGTGACTGATCGGGGCACTCAATTCACCTCAAGATTCTGGAACAAATTTCACGAAGCCTTGGGAACAAAACTCTCCTTTAGCACAGCCTACCACCCACAGACTGGAGGCCAAACCGAAAGGGTAAATCAAATCCTCGAAGACATGCTTAGAGCATGCGTCCTCTCATACGGAGCCAAGTGGGAGGACTGCCTGCCATTTGCCGAGTTCTCCTACAACAATAGCTATCAGGCTAGTCTGCAGATGGCCCCCTTCGAAGCCTTATATGGCTGCAAGTGCCGTACCCCTCTCAACTGGTCCGAGACGGGAGAAAGCCAAGTATTTGCGCCCGATGTCATCAAGGAAGCCAAAGAGCAAGTCCAGCTCATCCGCAACCGTTTGAAAGCAGCCCAGTCCCGACAAAAGAGTTATGCCGACCCAAAGAGGAGACCTGTCACCTTCAATGTGGGAGACTTTGTCTACCTTCGAGTCACACCACTCAAGGGTATGCAACACTTCCATGTCAAAGGTAAACTTGCACCCCGGTACATTGGACCATTCAAGATCTTGGACCGTAAAGGCGCAAGGTCCTACAAGCTAGAACTGCCCCCAAAGCTATTCGAGTTCCATGATGTCTTCCATGTGTCGCAACTCCGCAAATGTCTCCAAGTCCCTAACAAGCCCGAGACCTTCAAGGAGATCGATCACAACTCCACTGATTTAAACCACGACCTCACTTATCGGGAGAGACCCATTCACATTCTTGAAGAAGACGTCCGTCTTACTCATAGACGCAAGATCAAGATGTATAAGGTGCAATGCAGTAACCATACCAAAGACGAAGCTACTTGGGAATGTGAGGATTATCTTCGACGAGAGTTTCCCAAACTACTTCACGCTTAGCTACCGAATCTCGCGACGAGATTCTTTTTAAGGGGGGAAGGTCTGTAACACCCCACTTTTGTTGACAAAAATTAAAACCTTGTTTAAGTACTTTATTTTGGGTGAATTAAACACTTTTGCTAAGCATTGTGCTTGTGTGCTATCATACATGACCTCATGTGTGTTTGTGTATGATTTCATGTGAATGTGTGTGTGTGTGAATACATGCCATGAACCTTCTTTTTCAACACATGTGTTTTATGAACTAGAAAGAGTGCTATGATTTTATGCATCAAATTTTGACCCTAGCTTATGCTTGTGTGCACCAAAAACCCTAGCATGAATCCTTTGTTTGATCACCTCTCTATTCTTTTCTTTTCCTTTTATTTTTGCTCCTTTATCCGAAATTACAGACTTCTCTAAAACCCTAGCATATCAAGATCAAAATTCTTCAAACTTTGGCTATGACCTCCTAACTATGTTTAAAACCTCTGAAGACTATTTCGAGGGATTTTCAAATCTAGTTTGGTTGAATTCAAATTTCAAATTTGAATTCGGCTAAGTTACCCTAGCCTTTGCTTAATCTCTTCCCTCTCTCCTTTTCCTTCTCTTGCAAGCCGACCAAGGGGAGGGAAGGGGATCTGCTGGGGATCCCTCTCTAGAGTCAAGGGATCTTCAAAACTCTTTTCTGCTTGTCCTATTCACTTGGCATCGAGGGGAAGAGGAGGAGCCCGAGGCCACCCTGCCAGTACTCCCTCTCTTCGATCACCCCCACCGCCGTAGACCCCCAACGGGCGTGCGCCACCCTGCTGCCCCCCTAGCCCGACCCCCACCTCATAGAGACCGACCCAGCACACCCCACGCCGCCCAAGACATCGCCAAGACACCGCCGTGGACGCCCAGCGTGAGCAGCCCGCACCGACCGCCTCCCGTACTGTCACCTCGCCCTCGAGCCCCTCAGTGCACCCTCGAACAATTCCCCGAGCCACCCCTGCCCTAGGCCTAGCGTGCACGACGCCCCGTCCATGCCAACATGGCGCGAGCTAGCCGCCCAGCGCGTCCAGAGCGGGCAGCGCTTTCCCATGCGCCCGCACCCCATCTAGCCCCGCTCCGCACCAGCACCTGCACGGCAAAGTGCCACCGACGCGACGACGCCCTCGCCTTGCACGGTGATGCACCCAGCTGACCGCGCTGCACACCGTTTCGCCTGCACATACTCTGAAACCGCCTCCCTCGTGACCAAACCGGCCAGCCACCGACACTGCCATCCGTACCCCTAAACCCAGCCCACGACGCCGTCCCCAGACACTGCCCACAACGGCCAATCGCTTCCGACGAGACCCACCCTAGACTGAGCTCACTCCTGCAGTTATAAGCCGAGAATCCCTTCTAGAACCCTCTCCTCCCTCTCATTTGCCCCCTCTCCGCTCTCACTCATCTACAGGACCTCGCAGCCGTGAAGCCGGGACGAGTCCATCGCTGGAGAGCTCGAGAGCTTCGGTTAGATCGTCGATGGCGACGGTGAAGGTTGCAGTCGATCTAGCCGGAGTCTCTGCCCTCTCCTTGCTTTCCGAAACTCGCCTCCACCCTCTGGATCTCACCCCCTCTGTTTCTACTCCTGTGGCAGGCCATAGCCGTCGACCTCGCCGACCATCACCGGAGCTCATCAAGATGTCGTCGACACCACCGCGAGCACCATCTCTTCTGCATGCAAGTCCATTGGTCGCCCCTCATCTCCTGAACAACTCCGCCATCGATCCGACCACCGCCGACCGCCAGCCATCCCTCAGTGAGCCCTCCCCTGCGAAACCCTAGCCGAAGCCGCCCCGTGCGCCTGCATGCAGAGGACGGCGATGACGACGGCGATCTGCCGTCGCCTGCCTCCTAATCGGACGGCCGAGGTGCCCCCGTACCGATTCGGTTGGAGTCGGGCTGGCCGGCGAGCTAGCGGGCCGTTCCGGCCCAGATCTGGCGAGGCCTGGCCAGATCCGGCCTCTTTACTTTTTTTCGCCTGAGTGTTTCCATGATAATTATTACTGCTACATTCTAAATTGCTTAGAAAATTTTCTAGGCATCAAAAATTTGTGATTCAAATTTTCCTGTGATCCATGCAATATTGGCTAGCCACTGGTACTGCATGTTTGATTTTTAGGGTCATATATATTATCTGGTAATTAAATATGGTAGATCTATTGTTTTTCACTCATATTTGCAAGTAAGTTGTTCTGTGTAATGAAAATTAGTGATTCCAATTTTCAGAGGTGCTTTACTGTTTTGTTGAACTATAGGAACTGGATTTACTATTTTAGGAGCTGTGCATTGCCTGCAGTAATTATTTTAGTGTTATTAGTTTTCTGCCTTGTTTTATTTATTGTGCTCTCTAGGTTTGTTATTTTTGATTGATTCCACCTCTGGTGTGTTGTGCATCTCAGTAGCTTTCCAGTATGACCTCTGGTAGAATTTTTGGAGCTACAAAAAGTTTTAGGGAAATATATTGCTATTCTAGTGGTTAATGGGAATAGAAAATTCCTAGTAATTTACCTTTTTAATCTTTTGGATTGATTCCAAGTGTGTTGCTTCTATAATGTTGTTAGCTAGCTGTAAGTATGTTGGATGCCATGTTTTGATTAACCATGATACCTGCAAGTTGTTTGTTTGTGATTAGGTATTACTATGCTAATAGAAATTGCTTGCTATTATTATGGTAGTTTATTCTTTTGTAAATGAGATATTGGTTCAGATATCTGAATATGTTTGCTTCTGATACTCAATGCTTGAGTTGTGTGATGTTTGCCTTGAGTGTGATCCATGTATGCATGAATGCTTATTGTGTGTGTGTTGTTGTTTTTCTGGCGATAGAATCAAACGACGATTGTGCGGAGGAAGGGGAGGTGTTTGAGTACCAGGAAGAAGGAGATCAGGGACAAGCCAACCAAGGCAAGCCATCTACTTGTTGCATATCTGAATCCTACTAAGTCACTATGCATTGTTCTACTCTTGTTTTCTTAATATGCATGATTTTCTATATTGCTATTATTTCCTATATAGCAATAGTTGACGACTTAGCTCCACAAGTCGACTTGATATCATCTAACAAGATGACACCCTTGACACCTAACTCAACACCCCTATATTAGAGACTTGATGGTTAGCATCATGGTCTTTGGAAAACTCTTAGTGGAGCCAAAAACTCTAGGATGGGAAAACTATTGGAAAAGTTTCAAAAATGGTTTCGAAAAGCTTGGAGTAGTATCTACTCCACTGAAATGTTTTCTAAATGATTTTCGGGACAAATGGGAATTGATATATGGAAGGAAAGGAGTTGGTGGTTTTAGAAAAAGGCATTGGTGTTTCTTTGTAGTCGCTCGGAGCAATTAACCTGTGCAACCACATTACCCCGGTATGGGACGGAGCCTAGTTTGAAGTCCGTCTGCTTTAGTGCGGGGAGCCTCACAACTATATAAGGGTCTGTAGGACCTTGGAATCCGGGTTGACGCCAAAAGAAGTCAACAAATATCACGGCATATCCCGAGCCGCCGGAAGACACTTGGGTTCTCCCGCCATGGCGCCGGAGTTACGCTCTGGAGGAGGTACTGCCGGGACATGCCGGGGAGGTAAACTCCATAGGGTAGGCACCCATACTAAGGTAGATAGATGGAGGGCTTTGATAGATTATCCGAACCCCGCATACTTGTGTATGACGGTCCGTGGTGGTATCCCGGCGGATTTATCGGATGGTGTGGGTAAAGTGTACTACCTCTGCAGAGTGTAAACCTATTCGAATAGCCGAGTCCTCGGTCATGGACGGTTGGAAAGATCACTACATTGCCCAATGTCAGGTTTTGGTTTTATAAATGGTTTCCAAGAAAAATGGAGTTTGTGCCGGACGGAGTACTTGGAGGGTACGGCCATGGCATGGGTGTTGTTCGGAGTACTTGGAGGGTACTGCCGACGACTTGAGGTGGTCATGTCTGATTGACCACCGACCTTATCTTGCAAAGGAGTTTCCCCCTTTCCTAGAGCTTTTTCCTATAATTGTTTTATAAAAGTCTTCTTTAATAAGGATATAGAAATGTTGTAAGACATGCTATATCTACACAGAAAACTTCCTACTTTATAGTTTCATTAAAGCCAAGCCAACCCTTGCTACAGCCATATAGCATGTAAATGTTTCTCTCCTAGATGGTTTGCGAGTACAATTCCAAAATGTACTCACGGCTTTGTCCCTGGCTATTAACTTGGCCAGACTTTGGCGATGACTATGAGGAGGACGATGAGGAGTATGACGACGCCGGTGCGAATTAGGAATCGTTTCCCGGTCAGTCACTTCTAGGATAGTAGGCCTGGCTTGGGTCGACTATGCTGCATGTATCCGCTGCTACTTCATGAATAAGTGTGTCAGTTGAACTTGCCCTGCTGGCATTTATATTCAGCCAAGCGGCTTATGTAAGACTTTAACACTCATATGTAATGGATGATGTAATCTGAAATGCTAACTCTGTTATGTGGATTCACGACGGTCTCCTGGGATCGTGAATTGTATGCATAACGGGAATCCCGGGTGATAAGCCGAGGTCCCCACAAAAGATATGGAAAAAGAATAGTGGATAGTGAGATATGGCTTAGAGAACTTAGTTGGGAAAGATCAATATGATCTGAGAGGCATGATATAATTGATGAACTCTTTATGCTTCATTAAAGCATGAATGAGGCTTGGAATTACTCATGTGAATTAAATCACACAAGTGTCAAATAGTGCAACAACAATACTATTGAGTAAATGTGCAGTATTTACCCTTAAATAGTATATATTACACTTAGGCATTGGGCTAGGATTTATGAAGCATTGTAGTACTCAACTAACTCATTTGCTAATTGAATAGTTCAATACATAGGAACAAGATTAAGTAGGCATAGGGTTGGGTATGAATGATTGACATTTGAGAACATAGCTCAAAGGGTTCATTGAACATTATGAAGTATGATCATGAGCTATGATGTAGAATTGAATCAACACTACAGTAGCAAGGATAGAATATTTGATTGAGATGAATTCATATTCTACCCAAGTAGCCCAATTACAATTTGAATATATATGAATTAGACAAATTATCTTTAGATGAACAAGATATGGATCAAGGTGATGTCTAGATGATGTGTGATAGCTAGCTATGAACATAGGATTTACTAAAGTAGAAGGAATCATTAATTGAAAAAGAAATAGAATTAATCTATATTGGGATACTCAAATTCTCATATTTAAATTTGAATAATTGATGAAGTGATTCAATAATATTAGGAAGTGATACTACTGGATAGCTTGCGGTAAAGCAAAGTCACTGCAATTGGAATCATTCTAAAATAAATTTTAGAATTCAAATTATGATCAAACTAGTGCTTTGCATAGATTTGAATTCACAAAGTGTGTGCACATATCAACTTTGGATTTTCTTGATCCTATGATGTTCTACATGATAAGAGGATTCCAAAGACTACAAATTTGTAATCTTTGGATGGACAGAATAAAAGATATGAATTTAGCAAGCTAACAGAAGGGTTTAACTCAATTTGAAAATAGATTCAAATTGTATACTGAACCTATGAATTATGAGTGCACTATTGGATTCTACATGTTCTAAGGTTTCCATTGATATCTTATTTGTTATTTTTGGACTCCTAGATCAAAAGATATGAATTATCAAAGATTTGGATCAAATCTGGTTTCAAATTCTATTTGAATCTTGTTTTAAATCCGGGGCCGCCACGTGTCATGTTCTGATTGCACGATTACCGGTTCATTCGGATTAAACCTTTGGGCCGTTGGATCTAAAGGGGCTCATACGGATCTGATTGAAGGATACCCCTTCGGTTAAGTCATTGATCTGGGGCGTTAGATCGAAATCCAACGGGCGAGAGAGAAGGAGGGAGAGAGCTCACCGCGGACCTAGGGTTCCGGCGTGGCTGCGGCTCAGAGCACGGTCGTCGCCGATGATGCGGTGCACCCGGGCGTGGGAGAAGACTCGAACGAGAAGCGCGTGGCTACGGCGAGCTCGGTGGCGAAGTGTGCCGGACCGAGGTGGTCCGGGGCTCTGGATATCATCGGCTGGAGATCTCGCTGCGGAGACGGCTTCGGCTCGAGGTTGTCCTGCTTGGAAACGGATGCTATCGGGCATCAAATTGTGTCAGTAGGGTGCGCAATGAGAAGGGAAAGCTGGAGGTAGGAGGGAGGTGGCAAGAGGAAGTCGAGGCTCGCCGGAATCGTCGGCGAAATCTGCCAGTACCTGCGGGTCCTCGATGACGAATTCGTCGGCTTGGTGTAGTCCTTCGCGAGAGAGAGGAAAGGAGAGGGGAGACGGGGTCCCGGGCCTTTCATAGGCGAGCCAGATGTGGGGAGGGTGTTAGGGTTTGGCGGCCCGGGGCGATCGGAGGGCTGGCAGTGCAGCCGTGCACGCCCAGGTCTCCTGGCCGGAGCTGGGAGATGACCTGAGATGTGGGTCCCACATGTTAGCGTCGGTGAAGCTGGCAACGTACCGGTTCGGGTGGGTGAGATAATGGGCTGCGGGCTGTTTCTGAAGCTGGGCCAAATGGGTTTCCCGCGGCCCTTTTCCTTTTTCAGATTTCTTTCTCCTTTTCTTTTTCCTGTTTTCTGTTTTTATTTTCTATCTTTTGCAAAAATGCTTCAATACAATTCAAATAAATTCCTATATTCTTCAAATCTTGCAAGCAAAGTTTTAAACCAGCAGTAGGACTATTTTTCAAAATTAAGACCTGTTTTCAAAATAAAAGATGTTTTTCAAATAAACTTTATATGCATAGCATAATGGTTTTGTTTGCATAACAAAAACTAGGATTAGGGTTTAAGAAAATAATTCTTTTAGAATTAGTGAAAGTATTCTATAAACTATCATTTTGAAATTCATAATCAAACAAGGTTTTGAAGGGCAATCTTATAAAACACTTTTGTGATTCATTCCTTTGCAGGCAAGCTTGCATAGGTTTGAATAAACAAAGGAAGAAAATAAGATTTTGACACTTAGTTTTCTCCAAGAAATTCTTCAAGAAATATAGGAAGTTTGAAATAGTTTTTCTAATTAAAGCTTTTAAATAAACCCAAAATGTTTTAAATCCTTGTGAAATTTCAATCAATGCATTCAAAATAAAAGCAAAAAATTTCCCCCAAAATTTGCTAAAATCTTGGGATGTTACATACTATATATTTTTTTATTAAAAATAAAAATCTCATAGTATTATGATACTACGATACGATTCTACGATATGATATTGCTGACAAAAAAATGATACTACCTAGTATCCCGATACTGAAAACCTTAGATGCTCCCCGTGAGATCAACCTAGACCCCTATAACTCTATAGTCTGTCCCTCTTGTATTCCTGTGCCGGTTTCGAGCCTAAAAAATTTCTCTCCGAAATTTCTCTTGACAGGAAAAGGATCGGATGGGGGCTCCTCTTACCCGCAATCCCTAGATCCCCTCCACCATAAGCCTTGTCCGGCTGGGTGGCGCACGACCATGATAAACCTTTGCTGGCTGCACAAGAGTGGAATATGCTGAATATTGAACATGAATTTGATGTGCAAAACCTGGTGCAAGCAACAAGGGGTAACGAGTTTCAAGATATGAATTTTAATTCTGTGTCGTTTCTGTATTGCCCCAGGGCTTTAGAGCATCTCTAGCCATGGTCCCGGCGAGGCCCTCGGCAGACTTTTTTTTATCCGAACGGCAAAAAACGGCCCAGTCGCGCCCCCGGTTCCTCGTTTTCGCCCGGATTTGGGACTTCATCCATCCGGCGAGCTCAGGCCATCCCCGGCCTTCCGGGGCACGCTCGGGGACTCCAGACGAAAGAAATGTGCGTGAAACAGTGAGAAAAGTTCCCGCGCGTCTGGTCGCCCCGACTTGTCGGCGAGAGAGGTCGGTCGTCGTCCTCATTGCATCATCTTCCGCGCATCATCATGTTTCCGCGCATCGTCTTTCATGCGCTATAAAAGTCTGCCACCGACGGACGTGCAGCCATGCGGCGAGGCGAGTTAATGCGCGATCGCCTATTTATCGCGGCCGCATTCACGCCCTTCTCTCCCCAATCCACTCTCCAGCGAAACCTGCCGAGCAATGACGAACTACGGCTCCGACGACGGTGTGGCCAACAATGGGTTCGGTCGGCGCTTCCTGCACCAGTGGGAGGGCCGCATGCTCTACGCGGCGGGCTACCCGGTGCCGCCCGACTTCCGCGCGCCCGGAGGCTGGCGCCTGAGCGCGGGGGGCGTCCCGATCCCTCTGCCGCTAGTGGGCGCCGCCCTCGACGCCACCATCGACGAGGTCCTCGAGGGGATGAGGGACGAGCAGCGCGCCGAGCCGCGCTTCTACCTGGACAACTACCCGGCGTGGAACACGTTCTTCCATCGCACGTACGAACGCGAACTCGCTTCGTACGATGGCCCTCCTCCTCCCCCTGCGCACAACAACACCGCCGACCGACGCCGCTGGTGGAGCGCGCTCGGCCGTACCCTCGAGGCCGTCCTCGCGCACATCGAGCGCGGGAACTCGCCCGTCCTTGGGATGCCGCCGCCACAGCCATCGACGCTGTCGCACCGCCGCGGGAGCTCGTGGATGCCACGGCGGATGGTATCCCAATCCTCTGGGTCGGTGTCATCCGGGTCGCCGTCAAGGTCGGCATCACGGTCGTCGGCATCGACGCCGAGGACCGTGAAGCAGGAGCCGCCATCCGTGCCGCCGAGACGCAGCGGCGGTGCCCTCGTCATCTGCGAGGGGGCGCGCACCTCGTCGCCGCTGCTGCACGGCCGCAAGCGGAAGCCGAGGAAGGACGACGCCAAGGTCGCGTCTGACCTTGCCGACGTGGAGGCCGCGTGCGCCAAGGACGCGGCGCTTCGCGAGGCGATCGCCAAGTCCCTCGCCGACCTCGTCCCCGCCGACAACTCCATGCCGATGGACGCGGCGCTCGCCTGGTCCAGGAAGGACTGGGAGAGGGAGCATGCGGAGCAGCAACGGCGGCTGCTGGACCTGGCGCAGGAATGGTGCCGCGCCGAAGCCGCCGCTCTACCGGCCAGAGGCGCGCCGGTCGTCAAGCTGGAAGACTCCAGCGACGACGACCTGTACCGGCCTACGCCATCGCGCTTCGGTGACGCTGGACAGGGGTCTAGCCGTTGGACCCCCGGCCAGAGCAGCCAGCAAGTGCCACCGTAGGACGACGGCGGCGGCGACTACACGCGTTTCTACCGCTATTTGGGCATGTAGAACGCGTGTTTTTAGTTTAGGTTAGGCCGAATTCAAATATATTACGAATTCGGCCTATATATGTAAAAACTCGCATATATATATAAATATCTCTAAATTTCGCTGAACTTTGAACGTTTATTGTCTAGTTTTGTTTGATTTTGAATTTTCCCCTGGGCTCGCTGCTGGGAATATGGGCCTCCCCACGCCAAAATTTTCATCCATCCGGCGCTAAATAGCGCCGGATTTCGGCCTGGGGAGCCCAAACGGCTGGAGATACTCTTAGTATGGTTGTGGATGCTCTTGGCACACACGCTGCAACCGTATGCTCCACGTGCAAGCGGGCACTTCGGCAGGGATTTTAGCAGTGGAGCAATTCAACTTTCAACCAGAACATCAGGTGAGTGCCACACTGCGCCTAATCGCCAGGCAAAACGTTACAATTGTTCAATATATTATTGATATATATCCCTTTAATTATTTTATTCATCTTTTGCATCCAGTGTTCTAGACATTTGTTACAAAGAACACAGAAAGAATGATAGTATTCAAATAAATGTTATGCAACTGGAAGTTAAATACATATGATTCTTAATATATCCAATTGATATGTAAAATATTATTGCATTACGTTATAACTATCATTACCTATATTTTTCTTAGGAGATAGGGCCCAATTTTAGATTTTGGCACAGGGCCCCGGGTTTTGCCGGCTCGGCCCTGCGGGGAGGCAAGCATACCAACCATTATTTATAATGGTGGGCATCTATGCTGCTCCATGAGAGGAGGAAATGGAAAGACCTGAGAGATCATGGGCATTAAAGAACTAGAGAGGAATCGGAAGAGGAAATATCTCTACAGGTTAGATGGTATAGCTTTGTACTAAGTCGGATAGCTGCCAAGGAGCTGAAACGCTAGAGCGTGGTGTGGTGGCACATAGTTGCATTGAAGGGAGTATTTAGTCAACTTCCAAGAATTGGAGTACATTTTCAAGGAAGGATCGGATGCTATATATATAGTGCTGGTGCATGCCACCTTCAGTTACTCTTCTAGTCTTCTTGAAGAAGATGAATAGGCACAATAATATCAATCAATGCCTCAATTTGCTACGAGAGGGGTAACGGAAAAGATAAGAGAATTATTTTAATGGAGGAGGTTAAGGAAAAAAAAAGTTAATGACTTTATGGACTTTCTTGTTGGGCTGAGATGGCAGAGTTGAAGACACTACAACAAAACATGCATGTAAAGACACTTAATTTATAGGCTAGAGGCGTTTTATTTCGTCCCTAGTGGATTGTAGAGACGTTGCCATAAAGCGTCATAGAAACATCTCCTTATGTACCGTCTCAAAGAATCAAGAGACGTTATTGTGAGCGTGTCTTCAACAAATAAGACGTTTTGAATAGTCTCTCTATGATACGTCTCAAACGTATCTATAATTTTTGGTGCTCCATGCTTGTTTATACACCATTTGCTTTGTGTTTTGTTACACTTCGTGATGTTTTTATGCATTTTATAGAACTAACCTACTAACGAGATGCCACAGTGTCAGTTCCCTGTTTTCTGCTGTTTTTGTGTTTCAGAAAAGCTACACAGAAAATATTCTCGAAATTGGACAAAACAAAAGTCAAAGTTCCTATTTTTCCCGAAGCGTCACGGAGTCCAACGCTGAGACGGAGGAGGACCAGGGGCCAGGCGCACCATGGGGTGGCGCGGCCCAGCCCCTGGCCGCGCCACCAGGTGGTGTGGCCGCCTGGCCCACCTTCTGACACCGCCATTGCGCCTATGTATTCCCCTCGATGGGAAAACCTAAAAGGACCGATCAATTTTCCTCGAAACATACTGCAAGCCGCCACCGTCGTCGATACGAGATCGGGAGGGTCTAGAAGCTCTTCCCGGCACCCTGCCGGAGAGGGGAATCACCGCCGGAGGCCTTCTTCATCACCATGCCTGCCTCCGGAGTGATGTATGAGTAGTCTACCTTGGACTACGGGTCCATAGCAGTAGCTAGATGGTTGTCATCTCCTCCATGTGCTTCATGTTTAGATCTTGTGAGCTGCCTAACATGATCAAGATCATCGTTGTGTAATTCTACATGTTGTGTTTGTTGGGATCCGATGAATATTGATACTATGTCAAGTTGATTTGCTGAATTATTATCTTTATGTTATCTATAGTTTATGATCTTGCATGCTCTCCGTTGCTAGTAGATATCTTGGCCGAGTAGATGCTAGTGACTCCAAGAGGGAGTATTTATGCTCGATAGAGGGTTCATGCCACTAGTAATCTGGGGGAGTGACAGAAACCTCTAAGGTTATAGATGTGTTGTTGCTACTAGGGAGAAAACAACAATCTTGTGTTCAAGGACATTTGTATTGTTTACATTACACACTTTACTTAAGGCGATAATCTGTTGCTTGCAACTTAATTTCCAATGGTTGCTCGGATGACATCCGGAGGGTGGATTATTAGTCATAGATGCAGTTGGATTACTGTCTATGTATTATGTTGTAATGCCCAAGTGAATCTCATAGTGATCCTCATGACATTTGTATGCTTGCTTTATTCTATCAATTGCCCAACTGTAATTTGTTTACCCAGCATGTTATTTATCTTATGGAGAGACACCACTAGTGAACTGTGGACCCCGGTCCATTCTTTTACACTATTATTACCGTTTACCATTTACTCGTTTTATTTACATTCTTGTAAACTATTACCTTTTACTACTCGATATGCTTAATCCTTTGTTCACAGCAAACCTGTGAGATTGAAAACCTCACTGTGAGTTGGGGCAAAATACTTGGTTATGTTGTGTGCAGGTTCCACGTTGTTGCTGGTGCATAGCTATGCCCTGGACAAGGCGCCATATACAAATTGTCCGGAGCTGTCGTGAAGCTAGCAAGAATCAACCTTCGGAAGTTTGGTTCTTTCTCCTACTGGTTCAATAAACCTCGATCTCATACTGAGGGAAGACTTGTTGTTGTGCTCATCATAACCTTCTCTTGGGGTTTCCAACTGGGCAATCATCTACAAAACTCCTACATCAACACCGCACCATCAACAAGTTTTCTGGCACCGTTGCCGGGGAGAAAGAGTATTTCTGCAAGGGGAGTCTCTCTCTTCCAATCCTTTACTTTGTTATTGTTTTGCTTTATTTTATTTTTGCTTGCATCTTTTTATCAAAAATACCAAAAAATTAGTTCCTTTATAGTTGTTATTTTTTACTTGTCTGCTTTTATTTTTGCTAGAATGGGTACTCCTGAGAACACCAAGTTGTGTGATTTTACTAGCACCAACAACAATGATTTTATCTGCACTCCTATTGTGCCACCTGCTCTTGAGGCACATATTTATGAGATTAAGCCTGCTTTGTTGAATCTTGTTATGAACGAGCAATTTTCTGGTGTTAGTACTGATGATGCTATAGCTCATCTCAACAACTTTGTTGAGCTATGTGAGATGCAAAAGTATAAGGATGTAGATGGTGATATTATTAAGCTTAAGTTGTTCCCTTTCTCTTTAAGAGGAAGAGCTAAGGATTGGTTGTTATCTTTGCCTAGAAATAGTATTGATTCTTGGGTTAAGTGTAAGGATGCTTTTATTGGAAAATATTATCCTCCTGCTAAGATTATAGCTTTGCGAAGTGATATTATGAAGTTTAGACAGTTTGATAATAAACATATTGCTCAAGCTAGGAAAGAATGAAATCTATGGTAAAGAATTGTCCCACTCATGGACTGACTACTTGGATGATTATCCAAACCTTTTATGCAGGACTAAATTTTTCTTCAAGAAATCTCCTAGATTCAGCTACTGGAGGTACTTTTATGTCCATCACCTTGGGCACCGCAACAAAGCTTCTTGATAATATGATGGTAAATTATTCTGAGTGGCACACCGAGAGAGCTCCACAAGATAAGAAGGTAAATTTTGTTGAGGAAACCTCTTCCTTGAGTGATAAGATTGATACTATTATGCTTATGCTTGCTAATGATAGAGCTCATGTTTATCCTAATAATGTTCCTTTAGCCTCTTTGGTTGCTCAAGAAGAGCATGTTGATGTAAACTTCATTAGAAATAATAATTTCAACAAGAGTGATTATAGGAACAATTTTGCTAGCAACAATTATAGGTCGTATCCTTCTACCAATGGTAATGGTTATGGCAACTCTTATGGTAGTTCATCCAACAACACTAGGGGCGTGCCCTCTAAGCTTGAAGTCATGCTCAAGGACTTCATCGGTAAGCAAACTGCTTTTAATAAATTTGTTGAGGAAAAGTTGGGCAAAATTGATATTCTTGCTTCTAAAGTTGATAGCCTTGCTCTTGATGTTGAACTTCTGAAATTGAAAGTTTTGCCTGAAGATGTGAAACAAAGCAAGACTTTGAATGCCATCCAGGTTAGAATTGATGAAAATGTCAGGTTGTTTGCAGAATTGAATGCCAGGTGGGAAAGAGAAGACGAGATGGCTAGAAATATGAACGTATGTACTATTACCACCTCTATTAATGTTGTTTCAAATGCTAGCAATACTCTTACTTTGATTGGTGCAGAGAAAACTCCTATTCCTTGTGCGAAAAAGCCTAAAACTGCGAAAACTTTTTCTATAAAAAATGCTGAAATTTTTCGGAGTATGGGAGATGATAGCTCTACTTCTTTTAATGATTTTGATGTTGATGGTTGCAATATCTCTGAAGTGCTTTGTTCTTGCAAAAGCTTTCTTTGAGTCTTAATGCTAGTTCTATGAATGTTGCTTTTACAAAGCATATTACAAATGCTCTCATGAAAATTAGGGAAGAAAAGTTAAAACAAAAGGTTTCTATTCCCAAGAAGTTAGAAGATGGTTGGGAGCCCATCACTGATATGAATGTTAATGATTTTGATTACCATGCTTTATGTGATCTTGGTGCAAGCATTTCTATTATGCCTAGAAAGATTTATGATATGCTTGATTTACCACCACTTGAAAGTTGTTATTTTGATGTTCCTCTTGCTAATGTTGCTAGGAAGAAACCTTTGGGAAGGATTAATGATGTTCATATTATGGTTAACCTTGTTCCTGTTGATTTCCTTGTTATGGATGTTGAATGCAATGCTTCATGTCCTATTATTTTGGGAAGACCTGTTCTTAGAACTATTGCTGCCATCATTGATATGAAGGAATGCACCATTAAATATCAATTCCCACTCAAGAAAGGTATGGAACACTTCCCTAGGAAGAGAAAGAAATTACTTTTTGACTCTATTCTTAGAGCAAATTATGAACTTGATGCTTCATCGCTTGATATTACTTGATTTCCACTTTCTGCGCCTAGCTCAAAGGCGTTAAAAAAAGCACTCCTAGGAGATAACTGATACGTCTCAAACGTATCTATAATTTTTGATGCTCCATGCTTGTTTATACACCATTTGCTTTGTGTTTTGTTACACTTCGTGGCGTTTTTATGCATTTTCCGGAACTAACCTATTAACGAGATGCCATAGTGCCAGTTCCCTGTTTTCTGCTGTTTTTGTGTTTCAGAAAGGCTACATAGGAAATATTCTCGGAATTGGATGAAACAAAAGCCAAACCTGCTATTTTTCCCGAAGCGTCACGAAGTCCGAAGATGAGACGGAGGGGGGCAGAGGCCAGGCTCACTCTAGGGTGGCGCAGCCTGCCCCTGGCCTGCGCCACCAGGGGGTGAGACCGCCTGGTCCACCTCCTGACGCCTCCCTTCCGCCTATAAATTCCCCTCGACAGGAAAAACTTAGAGGATGGATCACTATTCCTCGAAACATACTGCAAGCCGCCGCCGTCGTCGATGCGAGATCGGGAGGATCTAGGAGCTCTTCCTGGCACCCTGCCAAAGAGGGGAATCCCTGCCGGAGGCCTTCTCCACCACCATGGTCGCCTCCGGAGTGATGTGTGAGTAGTCTACCTTGGACTACGGGTCCATAGCAGTAGCTAGATGGTTGTCTCATCCACCATGTGCTTCATGTTTAGATCTTGTGAGCTGCCTATCATGATCAAGATCATCTTTGTGTAATTCTACATGTTGTGTTTGTTGGGATCCGATGAGTATTGGTACTATTTCAAGTTGATGTGCTGAATTATTATCTTTATGTTATCTCTATGTTGTTTATGATCTTGCATGCTCTCCGTTGCTAGTAGATATCTTGGCCGAGTAGATGCTAGGGACTCCAAGAGGGAGTATTTATGCTCGATAGTTGGGTTCATGCCTCTAGTAATCTGGGGGAGTGATAGAAACCTCTAAGGTTGTAGATGTGCTGTTGCCACTAGGGAGAAAACAACATTCTTGTGTCCAAGGACATTTGCTTTGTTTACATTACGCACTTTGCTTAATGCAATTATCCGTTGTTCGCAACTTAATGCCCGATTGTTGCTCAGACAACATCTGGAGGGTGGATTATTAGTCATAGATGCAGTTGGATTACGATCTATATATTTTACCATAATGCCCAGAGTGAATCTCATAGTGATCCTCATGACATATGTGCGCTATCTTTATTCTATCAATTGCCCAACTGTAATTTATTTACCCAGCATGTTGTTATTTATCTTATGGAGAGACACCACTAGTGAACTATGGACCCCGGTCCAATTTTCTTTACATTGTTATACTCGTTTACTATTTTACTTGCTTATTTACATTTTTGCATACTATTACCTTTTACCACTCGATACGCTTAATCCTTTGTTTACAGCAAACCGGTGAGATTGACAACCTCATCGTAAGTTGGGGCAAAGTACTTGGTTGTATTGTGTGCAGGTTCCATGTTGCTGCTAGGTGAAGAAGCTCCCATGTCAACTACGCACCAGTATTTTCTGGCGCCATTGTCTGGAGTGTCGCGAAGCTAGCAAGCATCACCTTCTGAAGTTTGGCTTTCTCCTACTGTTTTGGTAAACCTTGGTTTCACAACTGATGGAAACTTGTTGTTGTGCTCCTCATACCTTCCTCTTGGGGTTCCCAACTGGGTGCTTAACACGCACTATCAATAACCCAATGTTTTCTTTTAAGTACTTTTTTTATTTGAGTCTTGAAAGTTATTACTACTGTAATGACCTCTCCTTATCATTTTTATTTCATTTTTGTGCCAAGAAGAACCTCTAATTTGAGGAAGGTAGGATTTGGGGAAGTTCCTGTCTTAAAACAGATTTCTGCGCTGCACCGTAAAAATTCGTGAAAATTCTCAGAACATCTTTTCGATCTGCAATTTCTTGTGCGCATGCCCCAGGTTATTTCCAAACTTTTATTAGTTTTGCATTTTTTGATTTGAGCAACAGAAGGTCCTCTGAAAAATTAATCTTTGTCAGCTGTTCTGTTTTGACAGATTTCTTCCACTATTTGTGTTTGCCTCTCGATCGCTTTCTTTTTGAGTTCTTTTGAACACGGTACTTTTGAGGAAGTTGCTACAGTAGCTTATGCTTTAATGGATGGTATATTTGAGTTTGAAACTGAACCAAAAGAGTAGATTTATTATCATGCTTATACTAATGTTGCTAATAGAATTGTGTGAAGTTTTGTATGAAGGAAGTTTTCAAGTGTAGGGAAAGGAGAGTGATGAGATGAGATGAAGTATGGACAAAAGCTCAAGCTTGGGGATGTCCATGTCACCCCAAGAAATATCTAAGAGGTACAAGCATCTAAGCTTGGGGATGCCCCCGAGGCACCCCTTCTTCATCGGCAAAAATCAGGTCACCTTTCAAGACACTATATTTTTATTGCTTCATATTCTATGCGTTTTTCTTGGAGCATCTTTACTTTCGCTTTCAGTTTTCTTTTGTTTTGTTTTCTGCAATAAATGGTTGGACCCCAATAAATTTCTTTTGGAGAAGACACACTCCGTTTTTCATTGCCAAAAACACTCTAGTTTTCACTCTTATCGTTCAATGAGTGTTCTCTTTTTCTAGTACTATGTTTAGCTTTCACTTTTCGCCTTGATTTTTGTTCAGATCTTGTTATATATTTGTATCAAGGTGCATTTAGACCACTGGTCTATGTTGGTTTTCATCAAAAGAGTTGTTTCAAAAAGGTTTGAATGGTGTTGGAAAAGAGAAAAAGTTTCATGACTATAGTGGTACAAATGGGAGCTTGTTTAGACTGCGGCTTAGACTTTTGCATGTCATGTTTGATGTCGTTTTGATAGTATGCTTAGTAATTTTTGCTGTAGCATGACTTGTCTCAAATGACTGAGATTGCTTAATAAGCCTTTCAAAAAATCATGCATTGTTTTTATTATATGGGAGCATGTTATTGTGGTTTTCTTCTTTGATGCTTTATTTGGGTTGACTTGGCGCATGCTTACAACATGTTTGACTCTAACAAGTCGCCATATAGCCTCTATGATCATTTGGTTTTTGACTTGTGATACCACTTTATGCTTTGGTTAATGATGTTTTGTCGCTATGCATGATTATGGCTGTTATTGCTCTCTTAGTTGGTCGCTCCCAGTCTTTTGCCAGCCTTCATTTTGTACTAAGAGGGAATACTTCTCGTGCATCCAACTCCCAAAAACCAAGTTTATTCCAATGTGTCCACCATACATACCTATTAGCAATTTGCTATTCCAAGTACATTCAACTTGCTTTTATCTATCCTTCAAATTAAACTTTTTGTGTTATGTAAAAATTAGTCAGTAAAGCTCTCATGAACCTGACGGCACACTTTACTTTTCTTGCTTTTAATAATTTTGACCATTGTGGCTCTCTTATGTTGACGTTATGCTTTCAAGTTGTAAGTTGGAAATTAGCCCAGCCATGCCGTCATGGGGCAAGCTTTCAACATTGCACTTTCTCTCATTTAGTTGATATCGTGATCTTTTGTTTATGGATACTCGCGATGTGAAATAAGTTGGAAACTTGTGAGCTCATGGAGTTTGTATATGTGTTAGAGAAATGCCTGGGCCGCTAATCTAAGCCATGCATCATTCTTGGTGGAAATTTACAGCAAGCCCATAGTGCACATTCGACGATGCATCTCACAATAAAAAGCTAGACCAATGGTAAATAAAAGAGATGCCGAGATGTTCATTGTCTGTTTGTCTTGTCATTTTGATGTGGACTTGTTCCATGTCATCGGGCAAGAGGTAACCCATTGGCTTTCTCAATGATACGTGTATGCTTACAATGGCAAGAACTTGCTTGGGACCTAAGTCAAGTAGCATGAGGTTTGGGTATTCGTACTTCACGGGACACGAGATTTTCAACTTATGATTTGTTAAGCATATGCTTTGTAATTGTACTCGCATTAACCTTAACCACTCAAGATGCCTATGATGGGGGCAATGAGAGCTCAAAGCTAGTAAGTATCATAATTTTTGGAGGTTTATAAAACTTGCAATCACTGCTTCCCTCTGCGAAGGGCCTTTCTTTTACTTTTATGTTGAGTCTCCACCTTCTACCTTTATGCACCATCTAAGAGAGTATAGTTGTCATTCTGAGTTTAATGTGCATAGTCTCAAAATTTATCATTGATTGATTCATGATTATGGTTTTGCTTGTTCTTAAATTATTTGTATCTAGTCGCCCTCTTAAACTTGATGGTGTCCTATACATTTATGTTTTGCTATTCCATGAAGGACAAGCTGAAAACCACTTTGCTATGTTTTTCTATATGGTTGAAATACACACTTGACTTTCAATGCTTCATTACTCATGATCTTTTGTTTATGTTACTTTTCATGTTATAACATGGTTGCTAAGTTTTATTGTCAAGATTATGTCTCTTATGCCCATGTTTTAAGTACTTTGATCTCAGCACTCAATGTTTTACATCGTTGATCAAGATTGTGATGGTGCATGTCACCTCAAAAATTATTGTTTTGTTATCACTTACCTACTCGAGGACGAGCAGGAGTTAAGCTTGGTGATGCTTGATACGTCTCAAACGTATCTATAATTTTTGATGCTCCATGCTTGTTTATACACCATTTGCTTTGTGTTTTGTTACACTTCGTGGCGTTTTTATGCATTTTCCAGAACTAACCTACTAACGAGATGCCATAGTGCCAGTTACCTATTTTCTGCTGTTTTTGTATTTCAGAAAAGCTACATAGAAAATATTCTCGGAATTGGATGAAACAAAAGCCAAAGTTCCTATTTTCCCGAAGTATCACGGAGTCCAAAGCTGAGACGGAGGAGGACCAGGGGCCAGGAGCACCATGGGGTGGCGTGGCCCAGCCCCTGGTCGCGCCACCAGGTGGTGTGGCCGCCTGGCCCACCTTCTAATGCCGCCCTTCCGCCTATATATTCCCCTCGACGGGAAAACCTAAAAGGACCGATCAATTTTCCTTGAAACATACTGCAAGCCGCCGCCGCCGTCAACGCGAGATCGGGAGGGTCCAGAAGCTCTTCCCGGCACCCTGCCGGAGAGGGGAATCACCGCCGGAGGCCTTCTTCATCACCATGCATGCCTCCGGAGAGATGTGTGAGTAGTCTACCTTGGACTACGGGTCCATAGCAGTAGCTAGATGGTTGTCATCTCCTCCATGTGCTTCATGTTTAGATCTTGGGAGCTGCCTAACATGATCAAGATCATCGTTGTGTAATTCTACATGTTGTGTTTGTTGGGATCCGATGAATATTGATACTATGTCAAGTTGATTTGCTGAATTATTATCTTTATGTTATCTCTAGTTTATGATCTTGCATGCTCTCCATTGCTAGTACATATCTTGGCCGAGTAGATGCTAGTGACTCCAAGAAGGAGTATTTATGCTCGATAGTGGGTTTATGCCTCTAGTAATCTGGTGGAGTGACAGAAACCTCTAAGGTTGTAGACGTGTTGTTGCTACTAGGGAGAAAATAACAATGTTGTGTTCAAGGACATTTGTATTGTTTACATTACGCACTTTGCTTAAGGCGATAATTTGTTGCTTGCAACTTAATACCCAATGGTTGCTCGGATGACATCCGGAGGGTGGATTATTAGTCATAGATGTAGTTGGATTACGGTCTATGTATTATGTTGTAATGCCCAAGTGAATCTCATAGTGATCCTCATGACATTTGTATGCTTGCTTTATTCTATCAATTGCCCAACTGTAATTTATTTACCCAGCATGTTATTTATCTTATAGAGAGACACCACTAGTGAACTGTGGACCCCGGTCCATTGTTTTACACTGTTATTACCGTTTACCATTTACTCGTTTTATTTACATTCTTGGAAACTATTACCTTTTACCACTCGATACGCTTAATTCTTTGTTCACAGCAAACCGGTGAGATTGACAACCTCACTATGAGTTGGGACAAAGTACTTGATTGTGTTATGTGCAGGTTCCACATTGCTACTGGTGCAAAGCTACGCCCTGGACAAGACGCCATATACAAATTGTCCGAAGCTGTCGTGAAGCTAGCGAGCATCAACCTTCGGAAGTTTGGTTCTTTCTCCTACTGATTCGATAAATCTCGGTCTCATACTGAGGGAAGACTTGCTGCTATGCTCATCATAACCTTCTCTTGGAGTTTCCAACTGGGCGATCATCTACAAAACTCCTACATCAACACCGCACCATCACTCTACCCCCTAGAGACGTTTTGTTCGCTATCGGTACATATTGTCTCCATCAAACATAGAGTCGTCTTATTGCATGACAACACGTAACTACAACTTATTCTTTTATTTTTATATATAAATGAATAATTTATTTTCTTGTGAAACCAAAGATCAGGACAGTAGAAAAATGATATGCACTCCAAAGAGAAAATATATTTTATTTAAGAGCAAATGCACTTTACAACTGAGTTGTACACCAACATAAATTAATTACAAAATTCTCTAACAAAAATTGTAGAAAGTTGCGTATATTTCTCCAAAGAACTGCACTCCGAAGAACTTCAAATCCTATCTGTGACCTTTGTAAATGTGCATCAGCTCTAAGTCTTAATATCAGATCTTCGTTCGTCGAAAAAAATTCTTCAGAACTTCGTTATAGTTTCCCCTTGTTCTACGTGCCGCTGAGAAAACCAACTGAAAAAACAATTAAATTTATTGGACAAGTAAATACGTGACTAAGCACCATAACTTATCATCACGTGTAAGAGCAGAGAGCATCAGATAATTACCCAAGTATTAACATATAGATATATTTACTAAAAACAGTAGTGAACGTTACCACCATAAGAAAAGAGGATCTATTAATTGAAAAAGAATAAGCAGATCTAGATAAGTAGAACAAATATTGTTCAATTGCATCAAAAGAATCTGGCTCAGATTAAGAAGAGAAAGCCTGCTCCAGAGCTCTTGAAAAATTCTAATACTCCATAGAATACATCAACTACGTATTGTACTCGATCATTACTCTGCATAAATCATTTTCTGCCATTACTTAGGAATTTCATAATAAGGTCCCAAATCTGTTGGCCATGCTAGCAGGTCGTAGCAATATCGTCCATGAACATTGGAGCTTCTTCAGAATTTCATCAAATAGGCTGTGAGAATTACATAATCAAGCCTTTTCCCCATTTAAGAAACCAACTGTTAAAGCCTACAACTGTAATAATCAAAATAAAATAATATTTGTTATCAAATTGATGAGAAAAAATAAACATCAGGTTACGATAAAAAGATAACATGTTATTTTGATAAGTAATAAACAAGACAGTTATGTCTCAACAAAATAACTTTGCGAATGACCATCAGAATCTTACATATTATCACCAGGAGCTGGAGCCATAAAAAAGACTGATAACATAAGATTTCCTGGCACAATGATGAAGAAACAATGGGATTCAAAGTTTCAATACAAAGAAAAAAAATGAATGGTAGGGCAGATGGTGATTATAGACCTCCGTCGGGTACTCTTCTTCTCTGCGACCATTTCCCATACAGACTATCAAGTGCAGATCTAACTAGCAAGCATCATAAATTAATATAAAATGGTACCCAAATATATGCATGGAGGGATTACAGATGTGCGACAGCATACCAGATTAACGCAAGGAGGAGTGGCAAGAACGCGACTGGCATAGTGCGTGGTAGGAGGCAGGCGGAGGAGGAGCAAACCATGGACTGGAAAGGAACAGAGGCTGGCTGTCTGGACAGATGGGATGTCGTCCGCCGCGCGCCAAAGATCTCGCGGGCACAGAACTGAGCGGGAGGGAACGAGTCTGGTCACTTTGTTGGCTGATTCCGTCGGATCGGCACCGCCGCCGCCGATAGATGTTCTGGCGGCGCTAGGTTTTCACATCTCCATGGGTCTTGCGTGCGTGGTGGATGGATAAGTGGAGCAGATTTTCTAGCTGCTTGGGTTAGGTTTTTTTACATCTTTGGAGCGCTGGAATTCGGTACGATGGGACGATTTGACCAACGTTTCAAACAACGTCGTTATGTGCCATACGCCCATACAGTCCTTGGCGTAGAGACGTAAAAAATATCGTCTTACAGAAAACGTATTTACGTGCTCATTTTCTTATAGTGAGACATGTAGCAACCTATGATTACTTGGAGATACTTGATGAGGTGGCATGCTTGTATGTTGAGAGAATTCAACTTAATGGGTTGCTTCTATATAGATATTTTTATATATAGAGATGGTGCATGTCACCTTCAGTTACTCTTTTTGAAGAACATGAATAGGCACAATAATATCAATCAATGCCTCAATTTGTTGTGCGAGGGGTAACGGAAAAGATACTAAATGAATTATTTTAATGGAGGAGATAAACAAAAAAAGTTAATGGCTTTATGGAAATTTTTGTTGGGATGAGATGGCAGAGTTGAAGACACGTGGCAACCTATGATTGCTTGGAGATGCTTGATGAGGTGGCATGCTTGCATGTTGAAAGAATTCAACTTAGTGGGTTGCTCCTATATAGATATTATAGATTATAGATTTGTAGTAAATAGTATATGTTGAAGATACATGAGCTATCTTCAGCAATTACATAGCAAAGTCTAAAAAAAACTAGCAAATCATCGCGGGCTTCAAAACCTTTCTTCTTTCATAACACAACCTTGTACTTTCAAGAAGGCAGCCGCATAAATAAGACATAGATACCGCAGTGTCAAGGCTACGTGCACGCATACATCCATTAGAGTAATCAACCAACATTGGCAAGATTACCAACACCAGTATTCCAGGAAAGATGAACTGATGTCGCTGGGCAGCTGAGAGTACGAATTACCATTGTCGAGGACGTAACAATCATGATAGATATTGTGAGGAAAAACCTCCTCGCGACAACCAACAAAAAACCTCCTCGCGACAACCAACAAAAAATTTAAAATCGATCGGGCAAAGCAAGATCTGAAAGCCAATACCTAAAAAATTGATCTTTCAACACCACTATTGATATTGAGAAGGAACTCACCTCGTCGAACAAAGAGCCGAAGAACACTTATTGAAGAAGTTTTCATCTTCATTGATACGAAGGCTAAGAAGACAACAACCAAAACGACACTAAATTGCTGCGAAACTACTTTTTAGGTTTCCGGCCTCTCTTGACGCTGCAAGGCCGGCCGGAGGAGGGGGAACCAGTCGATGCAAGAGGCAGAGTTGCGGCGGCTAGGGTTTTTGGAGGAGACAACAGGAAGTATGGAGACGTACGGTGACAACTTGTTTGATTATAGAGGCAAGTATTTCTAGTTTTGACTATCTACATTTATCCAACTCCTAGATTTATCTTGAAATACAATTTTATGGCCCATAATCATTAATAGGACCACAATTGACCAGAAAATTTTATAGGGTTTTTCTAAGACACAGTTGATTGACGTCAGTGCTGCCGAAGAGGAGAGGATGAAGAGGTGCTCCACCACCACCTCCATTCCCCAGTCGCTAGCACCAGTCGAACCGTTGACCGCTGCATCACTCATGGCCGGCATCGCTACCACCTTGCCACCCCTCCCTGCCCTAAGCTTTGGACCCGCCGGTCTATCGCCACCTCCGCCATCCCTCTAAGACCCGCATCGCCACCCCTAAGGTTTCTTCCTCGCCTCTGCTGACACCATTGCTAAAGCCTTGAGCTTCGGCGAGCTCGTGGATCACTGTTGCCGTCTCCACCATAGCCAGTTGCAACGCCACTGGCTCCGACTCGATAGTCGTCTCCTCCGCCTCCTCTCTCCCTCTTTCGATTTGATCGCCGCACATACGTAAAAGAAGAGGAAGATATGAGGAGATAAGATAGGAGCACATGGATAAGGTGGAGCTTTCCATGTGCCGGCTTAGGTAAGCATATCCGATTTCCCCAGGAATAGCCAGAACCACCAAGGCAGCAAGATAAACAGTGAAGACATTATACTTACTCATGCCTCTACCCACAAATGAAGCTCCATAAGATTACCACATAAGACCGTCCAAAAGAATACAGCTCTCTAATCTCCTTACCACATAAGATTTCCAAGACGTGAAGGGGAAATGGCAGCACTACATTGTAGCAGTACATCGTAATTGCAACAAGACTGATACAGAACACAGACAAATATCGCTGTGGCGGTAGCTTTACATGTATTCTCTACTATCAGCGGCAAACAACCAAGATTTACTTATCATCAGTCAGAAACTATTTCCCTAAAAGCAAGTACAAAGTATGCCGTATGCACTGTTACACGTGTACCTCTCTTTAAAACACCACAGTGGCAAATATCTTTCCAATAACGCCCGACTCCACATCTGAATCCTGATACTGAGATTCAGAACTTCTACAGCTGCCTTGACTATGAGCTTCAGTGATCAGTACAGAAGCCACTAGACTAAAGAACATGTCAGGAAAGCTATATAAAGAGGATTTGTATCACAGTTCTACTTCTGTAGTTTTCCAACTGTGAACTGGGGAACAAAAGGGAAGATGGAGCAAAATATTTTATCCAATAGTAATCAACGAGCCAACAAATAGTATGTTCCTTCCCGAGTCCTTGCAAAAAAAATTGTAACTAATTTTTCTGGATTAGCTTTGCAAGGCATATCACCAGTACAACCAAAATGCAGTTATAAACACGCTGTAAGAGTTACTACCTCCGTTCCGAAATGTAATCCTTTTTAGAATCTAATTTAGCTTTCTAAAAAAGGCTTACATGTCATGTAAAAAAAAAGGCTTACATGTTGGAACGGAGGTAGTATTGTTTTTGGACACCTACAAACACAAGAGAAATTTAATGCTACAGGGTGAGCGTAATTTCTTAAACATTGACACGTTTAGTCCACCCAGCTATACAGGCAGTTTATATAAGCACGTAACATCCAAGCACGGGCAATATTAACACAACTAAGGATTTGAGGGGAACAAAGAAATACAGTCATACAGTCCGAAGTGACAAATAACTATGTTGTGCATAACTGCATATCAAGAACTTTAATCTCCTGGTGCAAAATGGTTACCGTGAATAATGAAAGCAGATGAATGATGTACTATATATCTTGAAATCTTGATCATACATACAATTGATGACTGGAAGAAAAGAATCAACATTAAGATATCCACACATATAGAACAAGCTCTCTATCTTCAAGAAAATTATCGTATATAGAAGAATAATGATTGGAACGTACATAATGCACACCACATACAGACTAAATTGCATACAAAACATGAGTAGGTTGCATGTATTGTCTTACTGCAAGGTAGAGACTAGCACTAGCTGGCTTCTCTGAGCCTCTTGATCAGGGTATCCAGAGATTTCTTCTTTGGATTCTGCCTATTACCCCTAGTTCCAAATTGCGAGAAATAGCTCTCTGAGGCATCCCTGAACTTCTCCGAGATAGCTGCCACCTTTTTGTAATCAAGCTTATTGTAGCTCTTCTCACGAATCACTGGGTTAAGGAAATTCTCTGGGCTGTTGCTCATAAGAAGATTCACCAGCTGCCTTGCCTCCACCAATGCAGCCTTCATTTCACTTGCTGCAGAATCCTGACCAGAGTCCACAAAAAGGCTGGACATGCTCTCTACAAATGTCTCAAACATTTTGAGATCAGTATCTATACCGACGACTGCGTTAGCACTGAACCGCTTGACTGAGTCACTCAAAAAGAGACCAATAATACTGTCAGAGATATGCACAAGCACTGCAACAAGAACACGACGGAGCACAGGAAGAGGAAGGATCTGCTGCGCAGTTGAAGTGAGCGTCTCCAGATAGATAGTGACCTCATTGGCATACTCATTGCCCCCCACAGGTGGGTCATCAGCGATCCAGTTGACACCATCAGATAGCTGCATGAACTCATCGACCTTGGAGCACAATAGCCGTAGCAGAAGCGCCTCGGCAGCATCTCTAGACTTGCGAAGAGGGAAGTCACGGCGCCCACGCTCCACAGCACGTAGCGGAACGCCACACAATTGGGCCGCATGGCGTGTAAAGAACTCGCATGCACGCTCCATGACAGACATGTTTGCAGCAACTTGCATCGCCTGGGAGACGCTCAGACCACCACCTGAATCCACAAGCTTTTGTATCGAAGCATCCACCACCTCTGAGAGAATCCGACCAAGGTACTTCTTCACTGCTGCATATGTGTCACCACCACCACCATGTGCCATGAAGCTCACAGAGTCCTCAATGAATGACCGCACAATACGACAAATGTCCGGCACAGTGCATGAAAATGGTGCGACGTATGGGAACGCCGGGGTGATATCAGAGCTCTGAATCCCAAAAGCAAGTACATTCATCGAATACTCATACTCCTTCCTCATGAGCATCTGATCAAACTTATCAGCAGCCAGCGCCTCTGCTACCTGTCTACGGCAATCAGCAAGCAGCAAGTCATGATACTTGTCCCGATGCTTAGCCAGCACATCGAGTAGCATCCCTACTGGATAACTATATCGCCTCATTGTGGCGGCAAGCAAGGCAGCATAATCAGTTATGAGAAGCAAGTGGTTTGCTGTCTGCATCCGAGAGAAGTTATCTTCCAGCACAGAGACCATCTTCCCCACTGCAGCCTCCCACAGTGCATCCACATCCGCCCGGGACGTGAGTCCACCCCCTGTTCTAAACACGCGGTCCTCGACGATGAAGAACCCAGCAATCTGAGCGAAGAACACCTGATGGGACTCGAGGAATGGCGTTGCTGCAATTACATCAAAGTCAGACGTTAGCTGCAGCTTCCTGTTCTCCAGGTAGAACTTCTTGAATCGCTCCCCGAGCGCCAGCGTCTGGTGTATGTGCATGGCTCGGTACAGCTGTGTGAGATCAAAGGAGGCCGCAGCTGCACCATCCGCCACATCCGACATCGCCGTGGCTGCGGCAAAGTCGTCGAGATCACCAGCCCCGTCGTCGTCCAGGGTGATGGACTCCTCCAGCGGGCGGTGCTTGGAGCGGAGCTCCTCCTGGCGCTGCCTCGTGGCAGCTGAGCGGCTAATGGCCACCTGTCCGAGGTGGCGCGAAGCAGCCCTGATGCTGACCATCCAGTCGGCGAACTCCCTGGAGATCTCACGCTCGGCGTGGACGCGCACCGCAGGAACGAGGCTGAGCAGCATTCGGCGGAGGGCGGGAAGGGGCAACGGCTCTGGGCCAGAGGCAAGGTCGAGGTCAATGGCATCGACGGCGCGGAGGGCGAGGTAGAGGCTTTGGTTGCCGGCCTGGAGGTGGTCATTAGCCCGAGCGGCGAGCGCGAGCAGGCGGACGCAGCGGCGGGAGGAGGCGAGAGCCGAGGAGAGGTTCCCGGCCAGCGCGCGCGCGGCAAGGAACGACTCGAGCGAGGCCAGCAGTGGCGCGGCGGAGGAGAGGAGCGCGGAGTGGGAGGTGGAGAGGGAGCCCTTGAGCACGTCGGCGTCGGCGAGGAGGGAGCGGAGGTCGTCGACGGCGCGGATGAAGTCGTGAAAGTGCGCTCGGCAGAGCTCCTCGATCTCGGACTCGCGGTCCCGCGCGACGGCGCGGAGAGAGGACAGCAGCGGCTCCGGCCGACCGCAGGCGAAGGCGCGGCGCACGAACGGGCCCAGGTCCTCCCCCGCCGAGATGGCGGTGGAGAGCTGCGTTAGGTCTGCTTCGGACGGGACTGACCCGCCGCCGGCAGACGCCGACGCCGGCGCGTCGCCGGGGAGCTTGCGCCGCATCGAGATCTGGAGGAGGGTGGGGTTGTGGGGAGAGAGCAGTTGCCGAGTTGGGCAGGAAAAGGGAAAAAATGATGCAAGCAGAAGAAACAGGGAGGCGGTCGGGCAGGCTGGCGTTGAGTGGCTGGAAGTGGGGTCAGATAATGAAGAAGTATTTTCGTCGACTAGTCAGGATTTGTTGGGGCCACATGTCAGTAGGTGTTGCGAGAAGGTAAGTTTTGGTGGCGAAGTGGGGGAGAGAACGCGGCGAAGGAAGAGGAGCTGACGGCTGGACACCGGACAGCTGTTGGATAACAGGTCAACAGGAGAAGGCAGGTGATACCGGTAGGAGGAAGAGAAAAGATGGAGAAGGCAAAGTCTGCCCCGAGAGTGTTGGTGCAGGTGAGACCATGTTGTCATGGAGTGCGTCCCCTCAATGAGTGAGAGAAGGTTTAACTGCGAGTAAAATGCCCCGGTCACCATTAAACTTGTCCATATAACATTTTCATCACCGTAATTCGAAAATACAGTACTCCCTCCGATCGGGAATAAGTGTTATAACTTAGTTATTTCGATCGGAGGGAGTATCGTTTAATAATCTTTGATGATGTTTTTGAGGCTCATCTATGGTCACTGGATAAGCTTTCTGATTCGTGTCCAGTCAGCGGTGGTTTTCTTTGCAAAAAGCTCCTTGGATTATTTCATCCCTATCCTCGTGGTGTCACTGAGTACTTCAGTTGGAGTGTCTAGCCAGTGACCAATGTGCCCAACCCCTTGCACCACCATGTCATTGAGCAAGGATGTGCGAGTCCACGCGCTCTACCCGCGTCGCACATGTCGGACGCAGTGAGGCAATACACACCGCTGTCAAGCATGGTTGCAGGAGGCGACGTGCTTTCGTTGCCACGCTATTGTTTCCTTCAACCAAAGGCATCACAACACAATCGCCATATCAATTTGTTCCATCCGTTTGTAGTGCAGGGTTAGTAGAGCTGAAGGAAATATGCCCTAGAGGAAAATAATATATAATTTATTTGTATATTTTATTTAGTTCATGATAAGTTTAATATTATGTTATAACTGTGTCAGTCGGAAAACACCGATACACGTGTGGTATTAAACAACTAAGGGCGTGTTTGGTAGCCCGGTTCCACTATTCCACCTTAGACAAGCTGAGTTGAGCTAGGCTGACTACATCCAGTTGTGTGTTTTTAGGTTGTGTTTGGTAGCTCGTACGAGCCGAGCTGAGCTCAACTGAGATGTTGTTTGGTAGATTGTATGAGTTGAGCCCTGCCCTATAAAATAAGAAAGCAATCAAGTCCCTGTAAAGAAAATACAAAAACAATCAGGTCCCTGGAAAGAAAATGCAAAAGCAATCGGGTCCCTGAGATCTCCTTCTCGGGCTCCGGCGCCGCCGCCGGCGGGAGGGGCCTCCGGTCTCTGCGGCCGTTCTTCTCCTCGACGCGGAGGTCGGGCTCCGGTCTCGGGCGCCTCTGCAGCGGCGGGTGCGGCGACCTCGGGCGCCTCTGCAGCGGCGGGTGTGGCGACCTCGGGCGCCTCTGCAGCGGCGGGTGCGGCGGGTGCAGCGGCGGGTGCGGCGGCCTCTGTGGCGGTGGCTCGCGGCCTCTGTGGCGCTGCGACGGTCGGCGTGGTCGGGGAAGGGAGAGGTGGTGGTCGGGGGAAGGGAGAGGAGTTCGGGGAGAGAGGACCGGGGTGAGAAAGAATGAGAGGGAGAGAGGACCGGGGCGGGGGTCTGGGGGGCGTGGGGCCCACCGGTTTCGGGGCGAGTCGGGCCGAGCTCACTTGCGAAGCTCGATTCTGGCTTCGCAGGTGGGCAGGGCTGAGGGGTAGTTTTCGTATGAGTCCGGCAGTGCCGAGATGGGCAAACCGGGCTAACAAACAGCCAAATTTCGGCTGAGATGGGATATTCTGAGTTGGGCCGGTCTACCAAACACGCCCTAAGAGTCCCTAATAAACCTCCATACTAGCTCATTGGTCAACTGATGATCATTTTTTGGATCATGTGACAAATACGTCAATTGACAATGAGGTTCATGCCATTGTGCAAATGCCATGATGGACATACCCAATATTATTATGCAACATGATCGTGTCATGATGTTCATGTTGCAATAATAAGAAACATTGTAACCTAATCCTTAGACCATGAGATCATATTTAATCACTACTTTTTGAGGAGGCTTTGATTGCATCAACCGTCATTACCGTAATAGGATTGACTGAAAAGGTGTCTCTTGGGTTTCCAATGGAGTAGATTGAGGCGTATGCATCAAGAGCAGGATTTGTTCTTTCGCGTGACGGAAAGATACTCTGGGCCCACTTGGTGAAATTTCATCCAATGTTGCAACATGTGACTAGGTCACGGGGATGGAATATCACGTAACGAGTAAATGGCAATGTCGATAACTAGATTGAACTAGGTATGAAGATACCGACAATCAAGTCTCGGATATTGAAAGTATCGCAGAAACAAAAGGAATAGGGCATCGACGTTTACGGTAACGATAAAATTCCTTCATGGGAATACACAGGGATCATGACGGATATCTAGATCTGATTGATGATCATTTACCGGAGAGAAGTCTCGATAATGTCTGGAGTATTCCTAAACCGTAGGGTAACACACTTAAGGGTGCGATGACATTAAGATATATCTGGAATTGTCAAAGTGTTAACAGAAGGAAGCCAGAAAAGTTCCGCGGAGATCCGAAAGTCGTTCGAAGGGTTTAGGAAGGAGTTTCAGAGCAGCATGGATTGAATAAATAAGTAATTAATTTTAATTAATGGAATTAATATTAAATACATTGATTTATTATTTAATAAAGGTAGCCCACCTTAATGGGCTTCTCCCGGAGAGAAGCCCACTAGGGCCTAGCCGCCCCCTTATTGGATAAGGGTTTGGGGCGCCTAGGGCCTTAGGAGTGGGCCAAATGAGGCCCATGGGGGTGGCCGGCCAGCCAAGGCTGCCCTAGGCGCAACCCAATGCATCCTCCCTTTAGTCCCACATTGCTAGTTGAAGGGAGGATGCCTCCTCCCTCCACCTATATAAAGGACCCCTTGGAGGAGAGTTTAACATAAGTGGATTGAGGGAGTTCCTTAGAAGAGCTCTCCTCTCATATCCCCACCATGCGCCTCCCATCTCCCCTCTCTCTCATGTGGCTCCCCGAAGGGTTGCGTCAGAGTGAGGGCAACTCCATCGCTGCACGATGAAGTGATGTGGGAATTCCGGATCAGATCCAAACCGATCTACTTCCGCAATCTCGGATGGATCCGGATCCGGAAGGAGTCATCATGCGCCGTATGTGCGAGTACTACGAGGTACTACACGTGCGACCCTATGTTGTTGCGCCATGTTGTCACACTGGCGTCGTGGCGTCAAGATCTTCACGACCTTGAGGTCGGCTACGTCGTCTTCATCGTCAACGCTTGTGCGGGAGCGTAATCCACGCGTTCGGTATACAAGGGTATGTTACCGAGTCTCCGTTAATCATTAAAGTTACAACATTACTAGATAGATATATCTTAGGCAATTCAGGGTTCTGTAGGGAATAAATTTTTGTTATTTGCACCAAAACCTTGCCATCTCCGGAGTGGAGGAAAAGCTAACCATAAGAAGGGGTCCCTAGCTTTGTGGGGGACTCAGAGAAGAAGGTGAGCCTTCGTGGCATTCGGGGGCCTTCGTGGTTTCCCGCATCTCTCCAACGGTGATTAGCTTACTTTATGTAAGTGAACATCGGGATACATCTTCGTCTCCGCGTATCTCGGTTATCTCTATACCCGAGTTTATTTCCTTGTGATAGCCTTCATGCTTGAAGTACTTATATCTTGTTTATCACTTGTGAATTATATCTTGTGCTATCTTGCTTATTTCTAGTTGTTGTTGGTGCACTTAGTTGATCCTAGCATATTTAGGTTTTGTGCTTGAAGAAAATAAATGTTAGTTTAATTCCGCATTCCTTCAAGACAATTCCGTAATTGTTTTTAAAACGCCTATTCACTCCCCTCTAGGCGACACCTCATCCTTTCAATTGGTATCAGAGCAAGGTCTCTCCTTGTTTAGGTTTCACCGCCTTGAGAGTAAAGATGTCGGCTAGTTATTTAGTGCACAATGACACAATTATTTTTGATGGCACAAATTATATCTTATGGAGAAATTGCATGATTTTTAATCTCTGGACTTTGTGTCCAAATATAGAGCGATTTCTAGATGTAGGTTTTTCTCCTCCGATGGATCCTCAAAATATATCTTTAGAGGATGACAAAAAATTACATCTTGAAGCTCAAGTATCTAATGAAATTTTATTGTTTGTGAGCTCCATAGTTTATGTTTGCTTGATGGGCTCAAAGTGCAAGACGTCTCATGAGATATGGACCAAGCTAGAAGAGTCATTTGGTGGGGTCCATTTCACTTGAGGTTGAAAGTGAACCCAAGGAGCTCTCTTCACCTTCACATCATGAAGAGCTCCAAGTTCCTTCCACATCCGGTCGTGATTGTCATTCAATCTCTTCCACTTCACCAACTTGTGACGCATCACAAGGTAATGATATCGTGAGTGGAGAAATCATATGTGATGATGGTAGCTTTGTTCTTTGCACCAACGATTCTACTTTGTTAAATTCTAATGGTGTAGAGAGCTTGGACCTAAACACTTCGTGCAAGAAGTTCTTTACTCATTCTTGTGTTAAAGGTCCTTGCATATCTCCTAGAATTTGCTTGATTAAATTTTGTGATGACATGCTTGTCTCTAGTTATGACCATGATCAAAATGACTCTATTTCCTCTAGTTGTTGTATGACTAACCATGTAGAGGAAATTAAAGAAAATTTGGGTCACATAATTAAAGAAGAAATCAATATAAGAACCAAGAAGGTTGCTATCAAGAGAAGGCAGTGCTATGAATGTCACGAGTGTGGACATCTCGCAAGAGCTTGTCCTACACTCGACAATGAAGAATGTGCCTCTATTGATGGTCCCTCATCATCTCCCCAAGTTCACATGTGCCTTATGGCAAGCGGGTCAATTGAATCCCAACACATCTCCTAATGATGAGAGTGATTATGATGATGTTGATAATGAAGCTTTCTTGCATGAGATGGGAATTGTGTATGCTTCCCTTCGTTGTAATAATGATGCTCGTGCTAAAGTCAAACACTTAATGGAAACCTTGTTTGAACACAAGGAGACCATTAAGGAATTGAACTCCCTGGTCAATGAGGGGAAATGGAGATTCAATCTCATCAAGCAAGAGCTATCTGAAGAGAAGCATACTAATTCTTCCCTGTCTCAATCTATTAAATCTTATGAGCTTACAAATGTTAAATCTATTAACGATGCTTGTGCTACTAACTCTACTTTTTGTGTAGCATCTATATTAAAGGAGAATGTTGAGCTAAGGGCTCAACTTGAGTTGCTAACAAGCAATTATAAGAAATTGGAGGAAAACCATGAAAAGCTCTCGGGCTCTCACGGGGATCTCCTAATCTCTTATAATGAGCTAAAGTTAGCTCATGAGGCAAGTATCACTAAGAAAACATCTTGTGAGCCTCATTTGGACATTAGCACTACTTTGAACCAAAATGCTATATTACCATGTGCTAGTCCTAGTAATTTGTCTAGGCATAATATTTCTACATCTTGCGAGGAATTACTTGCTATGCCTTGTTGCTCTAACAAAGCTTCTACTTCCTCTAGTACTTGTATTACTACTAACCTTGTAGAGAAAATCAAAGAGCTCAAGGCCCAAGTCACTAGTTTGGAGAAAGACTTGGATAAGCGTCATGAAGGGAAATCCACACTCGATAATATTTTGAGTGTGCAAAAATCCCCTAATGACAAGAGTGGACTTGGATTCAACTCCAATGACAAGAACAAGTCCAAGAGCAACAAGAAGAAGAAGGGCCAAGACCAAGTCAAGAATTTGTCCAAGATTGTTTGCTTCAAGTGCAAGATTGAAGGACATCATGTGAGATCTTGCCCATTGAAGAAGAAACACTTGAGTGAGAAGCAACAAGGGAAGTGGCCACAAGGTCAAGCTCAAGCGCGACCTCAAGTGGAAGATATGCCACTTCCCAAGAAGAAATAAGATGAAGCTTCCCAAATCAAGAAATCAACGAAGAAGAGAAAGGGAAGCACTTGTTGCTATATTTGCCGTGGGAAGGGGCACTTTACTTCTTCTTCTTAAGTGGTACCTTATCTAATCCTATATATCATGGTTGATGATGATTATTCTCTTAGGAAAGATAAGGATGGCAATGTCTTTGCTAAGTTTGTTGGAACTCAAAGTGGTGCCAAGAAAAGGATCATTTGGGTTGCCAAGCCTATTGTGACTAACCTCTTAGGACCCAACTTTGTTGGGGACCAACAAGCTAAAACTTGATCAATAGGTGTTTTTGGAGGGCATTGGAGACTTGGCTACCTCATGAAGAATTTAGGGATCTTCATTAATTTTATTTCATCAAGCCAAGTCATTGACACTATCATTTTATATCCAATGTGCCTCTTTGCGGTAACTTGTACTTAACCTCTTTATATTGTAAGTTACTTGCCCCTTTGCATGTTTTGGTTTTGTGCCAAGTATGCGTCTGTATATGTTGTTACTTATACCTACTTATCTTGTGTATTCAAGTAGGTATTGGTTGTTTAGCACATCATATACTTGTGTGTTTGCTTTGAGCCTCTAATGCATCTTGATGGTATCTTATTTGGCTCTTATCGAGTGATTAATGGAACATCCCATTTTGGGAGAGTGATTTTCCATTGGCACCTCACAATCCTATAAATGTGTGCACATGAGTAATACCACTTAGTATTGGTATTGTAAGATTATCTAGTCACTATGTGGTATGCCATCCTCATGAGAAATTCAAATTCTATACCTCCATTAATTATCTTTAGTTAGATTTTGTTTGCCTTTTGTTGAAAATAATTTAATATCACATTATGGGGGAGTAATATGCCTTGTGCATATCACAAGCCTAGGAAATGTGAACATTTGAGGTATTGCCACTTAGAGTTGATATTGTTAATTATCTTGTTCCTAGGTGGCATGTTTGCTCAAACAAGCTCTGTTATTTCTTAAAAGATTTTATTGCTCATTTCTTTGGTCTTGGTTTGATTAAGAATTCTTGGTGCGGTTTTACTCAAATATATTTCTCTATATCATAAGTAGGAAACCATTTGCTTCAATATACTCTAATCATTGCTTTGAATGATTGTTTGTCTACCAAGAATCCTTTTTTGTGCATGGTTCCTCATTTGAATATTTAACCATATGCCTTTTATTGTGAAGTTGATCTTGAATATCTTTGCAATACACCACCAGAAAATAATTCCAATATGAACTTCTTGTCTTTGACAATTGGTATTCGTATATATGTGTGGTAATTCTTCTAGATCATCTTCACCTTGGAATTTGCCTCTTATTGCCCTTATCTCTTGCCAAGAATTTTTTTTGACTCCCATTGTCTTATTTGCCTTCTTGAGGATCTTCTTTCTTGACTTTGTCTCATCTTACAATCCCTATCAAGTGTGTGTTGATGTAAGACAAACTTTTTCTTTTCGGTACTTGTGCCATTGTGAAAAGTGTAGAGGGTTTGGTTTATTTGTTGGAACCTTGCTCTTTTGGGAGTTAGTTATCTCATTCCTTCTTCTATGATTTATCTGATTGAATGAGATAAATCTTTGAGCATGTGTTTTTGTATTCTTACTTGCTCAATAAGTTGTTAGGTTCATTCATTGAATTTCGTTGAATAAATCATTTGTTGATTTGTTCCTTTGATATCATTTGGACAACAAATGTATTTTACCACACCTTTTATACCTCCTTGTACTCTTGGGGTTTTTGTCTAAATTGTATCTTCTTTGGATCTTGAAAGATAGGCGCATGCATATTTTCTTTATGCTTAGTTTTTTTTATCTTAGTTGCTTTCTTTGATCCAAAATATATGTTATACTCCATCAAATCCTAAATGGCTAAGATGTGCATGAAATTCAAATTTCATCTCTAACTATGCACATATTTATATGGAGTCTATCATATGTATTGTGGTTAGTCTAACCACTTTGGACCCAATAAGTTTGGGGACCAAGATGTACTTGAATGATGTCTTAAGTACATTGGACATTCAATGGATGCTTGTATCATTTATACGGAAGGTGTTGTCACCATATGATTATTGGAGCCAAGCTAGGATGATCGGCGAACTCTTATCTACTACATCTATAGCACCCCGGGTTTCTGTCTACCTGGCAGCTACCTGAAATGTTACCACACCATCCAAATTATTTACAAAAAACCAAAGACCAAGCATAAATTTGACAGCACCTCCTTTGTTTATAAGGACATCCAAGACAAGCACAACACAAGATGATATAGATGCAAAATCGATAACATCAATAGGCATTCACACAATCATGTAACAACTCCATGACACAAACATTTATAATTCAGAGCGACCAAAGGCTCACAAAAGACGTAAAAGACTCCAAATACTAATATAAAGATCTAATGATGATCTAAGAATTAAGTGGTATGAGTGTTTATAAGATGTAGTGCCGATATGTGTATCCAAGTGATGGTGAAACTACTCCCTCCCATGCATGCCGCTACGATGAGTACCTGAAAATCCAAATAATAACCAAGGAAGAACAAACAAGGGTGAGTAAAGAATACTCAGCCAAGTACAACACAAAACCGATAAGTGAACAAACATTTACATTAAGATACAAACTGAACTGAATACGGAGATGCAGGTTAACGATGCATTGCTGAACTGAAATTTCTAGAATAGACACCCACGCCATTCTCTCACCGGACTAGACATATTTGACATTTCTCAACGGTCAATTCTGGAATAGTCAACCTATGCCTTAAATGAGTGATGTATGATTGAATAGAAAACCATGAGAACACCAAACAAAGAATAAAGATGGTAGTCATAAATAAGAAATTCCATCTTGCACTTGCCTTGGGATGAACATTCAAGCCGAAGGACCACTTCTAGCATCCGAAACTCTGAAACCTGGGCGACAACGATAGATGAGAGTGCCAAGCCGATGCAGGTGACGACGACCTGGCACCCCGCACTAGAGCAGCTACTGGCGGCGGACTGGACGAAATTCGAGTCAATGGCGTTGGCGACGGCGGCGTTCAGGTATTGGGGAGGATTAGGTTCACGGTGAGGCTGGGACAGGTGCGTGGGGATATTTATGTTTCCCCTTTTTTAACCCGAAACCAAACAGAAAACATATTCTGAAATACCTCTAATAGTATATTTTTAACAAAACTCCAAATGTTATTTTAAACTCAGATTTGTAGGAACTTATACAAATTTTCGATCAAGTTGATGATACGAATCCAACTATGGTTTTAGATTTTCCATACAGCTTATGGATAAAAACAACTTTTGATCAACTATAAGGAGCTATCTTAAAATTATCCATTAGAAATTCTGGGGCATTACATTCTCCACCCATTCAATCGAATTCGCCCTCGAATTCTCACTCCCCAAACTGACACAAGATAACAAAGTTTAAGCAAAACATAGTTACTCACCTAGTGTAAATAGCTCAGGATATTTCTCTCGCATCTTTGTTTCCAATTCCCATGTTGCTTCTCGCTCTGTGATTTGTCCAAATAATCTTGACAAACCTGAGTGCCCGACGCGTCATTACCCAATCAGCCTCCTCCAAAATCCGTACCGGACAAGCCTCAAAAGTCAAGTCTTGATCAATCATAACCGGCTCCAATGTTGTCTGCCGCTCAGGATCTCAAAAGTACTTTCTTAGCATGGAGACATAAACAACATTATGTACACCCTTCATTGACTCAGGTAACTCAAGACGATATGGTAATTTCCCAACTCGTCCACTATCTTGAAAGGACCAATGTAGCGTGGGCTGAGCTTCCCTTTGATATTAAATCTCACAACACCCTTAGTAGGTGATATGCACCTCATCCCCTACTTGAAATTGTACGTTTCGTCTCTTGGGATCAGCGTAACTCCTCTGCCTACTCTGTGCTGCCAGCATATGTTGTCTAATCTTGGCAACACTCTCAGTTGTTTGTTGAACCCAGTCTGGCCCCAACACTGCTTTCTCACCCATGGCAGTCCAACAAAGTGGAGATCTACACTTTCCTCTGTACAGAGCTTCGTAAGGTGCCATGCGGATGCTAGCTTGATAACTGTTATTATATGAAAATTCCACAAGTGGTAGGTGATCCTCCCAACTACCTTGCCAAGATAAAACACAACATCTTAACATATCCTCCAAGGTCTAGATCGTGCGCTCTGACTGGCCATCTATTTGGGGATGAAACACCGTACTACGCCTCAACTCGGTACCCAATGCACTCTGAAGGCTCTCCCAAAACTTTGATACATTTAAGGCATAGGTTGACTATTCCGGAATTGACCGGAGAAATGTCAAATATGTCTAGTCCGGTGAGAGAATGAGATGGGTGTCTATTCTAGAAATTTCTGTTCAGCGATGCATCGTTAACCTGCATTTCCGTATTCAGTTCAATTTGTATCTTAATGTAAATGTTTGTCCACTTTTCGGTTTTGTATTGTACTTGGCTGAGTATTCTTTACTCACCCTTGTTTGTTCTTCCTTGGTTATTATTTGGATTTTCAGGTACTCATCATAGCGGCATGCATGGGAGGGAGTGATATGTCCATTTTGCATCACTATTTTATATCATAATTTACTGTTATTCATTGATATATTTCATATTTAGAGGTGATACTTATGTTGTTTCATCTGTTTTTACATGTTTGTTGATCATTGGACAACTTGCTGCCGGAGTCAGGATTCTGCTGGAAAAAGGACCGTCAAGACACCATATTTCTGAAGATCAACAATTCCAGAGAAATACCCAGAAATTCATATATTACCAAAAGACGAAGGTAGCCAGAAGGAGAAAGCGAGAGGAGCAGCAGGGGGGCCACACCACCAGGTGGCGCGGGCCCACCCCTGGCCGCGCCGCCCTGGGGTGAGGCCACCCTGGCCCACTCCTGCCATCGCCCCATCGCGTATATGGTCGTCCCCAAAAACCTAAGTCAAGGGGGGCATCAGAGATAGACACTGCCGCCTCTATGGGGCAGAAAACACCGAGAGAGAAAAACTCTCTGGCAGGCAGAAATCTGCCAGGGAAATTCCTTCCCGGAGAGGGGAGATCATCGCCATCATCATCACCATCGTGCTGGACTTTATCGGGATCATCACCACCACCATCATCATCACCATCACCTTCATCTCCACCATCACCACGCCATCCCGCTGTAACATCTTGGGTTGAATCTTGTCCAATTCTTAGGGGAAACTTTCCCGGTGTTAATTACTCTTGTAGTTGATGCTATTGAGTGGAACCGTTGAATTAAGGTTTATGTTCAGATTGTTATTTATCATTATTTCACCTCTGGTCATGATCCATATGATGTCTTGTGAGTAGTTCGTTTAGTTCTTGAGGACATGGGAGAAGTCGAGATGTTAGTAGTGAAACTATGTTGAGTAATATTTAATGGTTTGATATTTATATGTTGTGGTGCTATTCTACTAGTGGTGTCATGTGAATGTCGACTACATGATACTTCACCATTTATGGGCCTAGTAGAATGCATTGTGTATTTGGCTACTAATTGTGGGGTTGCCGGAGCGACAGAAACCTAAACCCCTGTTAGGAAACCATTGCACCAGGGAGCATAGGATCTCTGAGTATAAGGTTGTGGTTAGATTTATCTTAATTACTTTCTTGTATTTGCGGATGCTTGCAGGGGGTATAATCACAAGTGTGTATTAGTCCTAGTAAGGGTAGTACGCTAGCACATGTTCACCCCCATAACACTTATCAAACCAATGAAGATTACTTAGCAGCATTAAGCGAAAGCTCTCGACAGAAACTCCCGTGTGTCCTCAGGAATGTTTGGTAATCATAAGTTACACAACCGGCTTGTCCTTTGCACTAGAAAGGATTGGGCCACTTGTAGCAATTACTATTATTGTCTTTTATTTATTCATACTTTATTTACTTGCATTACCAAATACCCCTGAAAACCCGTTTGCTAGTATTTACAGTGAATCCTTGATCAAAACCACTTGTCAACACCTTCTGCTCCTCGTTGGGTTCGACACTCTTATTTATCAAAAGTACTACGATACACCCCCTAGACTTGTGGGTCATCAAGACTATTTTCTTGCGTCGTTGCCGGGGAGTGAAGCGATATTGAAGAGTGGAATTGGTAAAGGTAACCTTCGCTGTGAGTATTGTTTTTAATTTTGTCTTTTATTTTATTTTGCTATGGAGAATTCTCCATTTGGTTCCCTGTTTGGGAACAATACTGCCTCTGTTACGGTAGAGGATGAACCACCGACTGCTCAATTAGATCCTTTTAAAATACCTATGAAAATTGTTGAACGTGTTATGAATAACTGCTATTCAGGAGATGGAACTGTCCATTCGGGTGATCATTTACTCTTTATACATGAATTATGCGAGTTGTTCAAGTGTGCAGGTATTTTATCAAGCCAGGTTAAGAGGAAGCTATTCTCTTTATCACTGAAGGGCAAAGCTGCAGAATGGTATAGGCTGCTAAAGGATGGTCCATCTATTGGCTGGGAGGAAATTGTACCTCTCTTTTATTCTAAATTCTATCCTCCAAGTGAGATTCATAAAGATCATAATCAGATATATAATTTTTGGCCTCATGATGGAGAGAGTATGGCCCAAGCGTGGGGGAGATTGAAGTCACTAATGCTCAAATGTCCCATTCATGAGCTCCCCAGTAATATTGTTATTAATTAGTTTTATGCAAGGCTTACTCTTCACGACAAGGATTTATTGGATGCTTCTTGCTCTGGATCATTCACACGTATGAAAGAAGAAGCTAAATGGGATCTTCTAGACAGTATTCAAGAAAATACTGAAGGATGGGAGAACGACAAAGGTAGAAAGTCAGGTATAAATTATGATTATGAATGCATTAAAACTTTTATGGGAACCGAGGACTTTCTTAATGTTAGTGCTGTTTATGTTCTTGATTCCCAAATACTTGCTAATTGTTTTAAGGCCTTTGCCTCTTATCTTGATGTTCCAAAGAAGGATTGGAACAAGTACCATGCGCCTTATAAAGATATTACTAGTTGTATTCCTGCTAGAACTACTGAAGTCTGTACTGTTGATCACATTTTTCCTGAGCCTTATTTTGAGAAAACGCCTTTCCCTGCTATGGTAAAGGAGCATTCTACTTTAATTAGTGTACTTAAGAAAAATGCAAAGAAAGCTATAGAACCTGATGAGCAAATTATTATTAAGTCTCCTGTAGCTATAGTGAAGGACCTTGTTACTAAAAATGTAGGAGATGAACATATTGTCTTTTGTGAAGATGCTTCTAACATTGTTTCACATCCTAGTAGATCTAGGAAAACAAGTGTTCTTGTGCTTTCTGTCAGGATTGGTGATCATTGCTATTATGGTTTATGTGACATTGGTGCAAGTTCAAGTGTTATTCCTTATGAGCTTTACAGAGAAATCATGCATGAAATTGCCCCTTGCGAACTTGAAGAAATTGATGTGGTTATTCAGCTTGCTAACAGAGAGACTGTCTTGCCAATTGGTATTGTTAGAGATGTGGAAGTTTTATGCGGTAAGACTAAATACCCTACCGATTTTCTAATACTTGGTACTGAAGCTAGTAAAACTTGTCCTATTATTTTTGGTAGACCCTTTTTGAACACTTGTGGCGCTGTTATAGATTGTAAGAAGGAGAAAATTTAGACTAAGTTTGATGGAGAATCTTATGAGTTTAATTTTTCCAAATTTACTAAAGCTCCTTATGAAAATGAATTGCCTGATGAAAATTTTAGAGTTGAACAGCTTGCCTCTATTGCTCTTGCTCCTAATAATGCTTTGCAGCAATTTATGGAGGATCATGAAAGTGAGATCTTTAGGGAAGAAAGAGAAGAGATTGACGATATTCTTCTTTGTCAACCAGCGTTGATTAAACACAATTTACTTGTGGAGGATTTGGGTACCACTTTGCCACCTAAGGAAGATCCTGTTTTTGATTTAAAGCCTTTACCTGATGATCTTAAATATGCTTATATTGATGATAAGAAAATATATCCTGTTATTATTAGTTCTAAACTTTCAGTAAAGGAAGAAGAAAGGTTACTGGAAATATTGAGGAAACACCGAGGAGCCATGGGATATACTCTTGATGATTTAAAAGGGATTTCTCCTACTATATGTCAGCATGCTATTAACATGGAGCCAGATGCAAAGCCAGTTGTTAAACATCAACGCCGTTTAATTCCTAAGATGAAGAAAGTGGTAAGAAATGAGGTATTGAAGCTCCTTGATGCTGGTATTATTTATCCTATTGCTGATAGTAGATGGATTAGTCTCGTTCATTGTGTTCCTAAGAAAGGAGGAATTACTGTTGTGCCTAATGAGAATAATGAGCTTATCCCTCAAGGGGTAGTAGTTGGTTATAGGATGTGCATTGATTTTAGAAAGGTAAACAAAGTTACTAAGAAAGATCATTATCCTTTACCGTTTATAGATCAAATGCTAGAAAGGTTATCTAAGAAAACTCATTTTTGTTTTCTTGATGGTTATTCTGGTTTCTTTCAGATTGCTGTTAAAAAGCAAGATCAAGAGAAAACCACTTTTACTTGTCCTTATGGAACTTATGCTTATAGACGTATGCCTTTTGGTTTGTGCAATGCTCCTGCTACTTTTCAAAGATGCATGTCTGCTATTTTTCATGGCTTTTGTGAAGAAATTGTGGAGGTGTTCATGGACGATTTCTCCGTCTATGGAATTTCTTTTGATAATTGTTTGCACAATCTTGATAAAGTTTTGCAGAGATGTGAAGAAACTAATCTTGTTCTTAATTGGGAGAAATGTCACTTTATGGTGAATGAAGGAATTGTTCTTGGACATAAAATCTCTGAAAGAGGTATTGAAGTTGACAGAGCAAAGGTTGAAGCAATAGAGAAAATGCCCTGTCTTAGGGATGTTAAAGGTATTCGTAGTATTCTTGGTCATGCTGGTTTCTATAGGAGGTTTATTAAAGATTTCTCTAAGATTTCAAACCCTCTTACAAATCTTCTTCAAAAAGATATACCATTTGTTTTTGATGATGATTGTAAGGAAGCTTTTGAAACTCTTAAGAAGGCTTTAACTACTTCTCCTATTGTTCAACCACCTGATTGAAATTTACCCTTTGAAATTATGTGCGATGCTAGCGATTTTGTTGTAGGTGCTATTCTTGGACAACGCGTAGATAAGAAGTTGAATATTATTCATTATGCTAGTAAGACTCTTGATGCTGCTCAGAAGAATTATGCTACTATTGAGAAGGAGTTTCTTGCTGTTGTTTTTGCATGTGATAAGTTTAGACCTTATATCGTTCATTTGAAAGTTACTATTCATACTGATCACGCTGCTATTAGATATTTTATGTCGAAGAAGGATGCTAAGCCTAGACTTATTAGATGGGTGTTGCTTTTACAAGAGTTTGATCTGCATATTGTAGATAGGAAAGGTGCTGAAAATCCTGTTGCTGATAATTTGTCTAGATTGGAAAACATTTTCTTTTGATCCTATTCCTATTAATGATAGTTTTCCAAATGAACAGTTGGCTTCAATAAAGGTAACTTCACGAGAAGTACCTTGGTGTGCTGAGTATGCTAACTTTATTGTTTCCAAGTATTTGCCTCCAACCTTTACAGCTCAGCAAAGAAGGAAATTCTTTTATGACTTGAGGCATTACTTTTGGGATGACCCACACTTATATAAAGAAGGAGTGGATGGTATTATGCAAAGATGTGTTCCAGAATATGAACAACAAGAGATATTGAGAAAATGCCATGGTAGTTGTAACACCCTACTTTTTGTAACCCAAATTTGAATCAGTTCCCATGCATTATAAAATGGGGTAAACAAAAACTTGTTTCCAATTGAGCTTGTGTGCTAGAGTAGAGATCTTTCTTGTGTGCAATGTATGATTTCATGTGCATATGTGTGTGTGCTAGTTATTTTCTTTTTCTCTAGAATTTTCAAAATTTGGTCCTATGCATGAGTGCTTGATGGAGTGCTATGATTTTATGCTCTAGCTTGACCATATAGAAGGGTGCTAGATAACATCCATTCTTTTTCTCTCTTTATTTCAAACTTTATTTTTGCACCTTTATTCCATAATTAGGACTTCACCAAAAATCCCTTTTACACTTATTCAAAAATTCTGAAAACTTGCAAGGTGGTTTATACCACTTATAGGACCCTTTTGGGCAAACCATCACTACCTCTTCCTTGGTATTTTGAGTTTTCAAAATTTAAACGAATTTCAGCCAAATGTCCTTACTTCTTCTTTCTTTCTTCCTTTCTTCTCCCTTTTCTTTGCAAACTGACCAGGAGAGGAGCCCTAGCCGACTACCCTTCCCTCTTCCTTTGCCCTCTCTCAAACCCCAGCCCTAGTTCTTGTCCTGTAGCTCTTGGACACAAAGAAGGGGAGGAGCCCGAGGAGATCTTCCCCATTTCTTTTCTCTTCTCCCCCTGCCGTCGATCACCCCCAACCAGAGGCCAGCGCCACCACTACAACACCACCCGGCCCCAGCCTGCAGAGAGAGACCCAGCCCTTACCTCACCTTGCCCTCTCTCACTCGCCGACGTAGCCAGAGCGCCGACCGTTGCACTGGAGCTTCGAGGCGAAGCCACCGGCCGACACCGCGCCACCCGACCCCACTCACCACCTCCACGCTCAACCAATCGGCCGTTGCCGCCCAAGAACCCCATAGGCCATGCCACGACCCCGCTCTGCATGCGCCCGACACTGCCCAGACATGCCACGACCGGCACGCGCGTTCCCGCACGCACACACACTCATTCACGCCGTTCTGCACACGGGCGTGCACAGCATCGTGCACTCGTCACGACGCGCACCTCGCCCTGCACCCTAGCCAGCCCAGTGCGTTGCGCCACGCACCATTCCATTCGCACACGATCTGAATCCGACGGTGCCGCGAAGCAAACAGTGCACGCCTGCCCTAGCCGACCCTAGCCCTGGACATAGCTCACGACGCCGCACCAGAAGCACCGCCTGCATCGCCCAATCGTCACCCTCGAAGTGTACCCTACACCATGACCACGCTAGCCCGTTAAAAGCCCCCGACCCCCTCTGGAACCTCCCTCTGCTGCTCATTTGCCCCTCCTCTTCTTCCTCTCACTCCCCAGGAACTCGCCGCCGTGGAGTTGAGCTCCTGCAGCCATTGCCGAGCGCCCTCGCCGGAGTAGATCAACGGCAACGGTGAAGGTTGCCGTCGGTCGGGAAAGCGTTTCCCTCTCCCTCTTTTGCGCTAGCCTACCTTTCTCTCTCGAGCCCCACCTCACCGCCCCTCGATTTCTTGCAGGGAGTGCTCGCCATCGCCATCGCCGGTGACTCCAGGAGCTAGCCGAGAACCGCCGCGACCGAACCCTCTGCACGCCCCTCTTCTTCACGCATTCAAGCTCCCGCCGCCTCGCCGTCACCTCCTCCGCCGATAGCTACCCCCGTGACGTGCTGCACAAGCCCAGCTAACCCCCGGTGAGCCTCGCCGTCGACCAAACCCTAGCCAGGTTCTTCTCCCTCTCCCGCGCATGCAGATCGGCGAGGACGACGACGGCGCACCGTCCGATCTGCATCGGACGGTAGCATACCGTTTCGCCCGAGCCAGGCCCGGGCAGGCCGCCGCATCTGGGCTGGCCAGGCTCAGCGCCGCTGCCTCGGCCCGTTTCTGTTTTTCCTTCAGAATTTGTTTTTCAAATTTAAATTCCCTGCTAGATTCAAAAATGAATAGAAATATTTCTGTGAGTCCAAAAATGGTGATTCAAATTTCTATATGCTCCTAGTGTTATTGGCTATCTGATTGTGCTGCATGTTTGATTTTTAGGGCAGTAGAAATTATCTGTGCATAAATTGTTGTAGATCTAGGGTTTTATCTCCATAAATCCAAATCTGAAGTTATATGTGATGAAAATGGTTGATTCCAATTTTCATGGATGCTTTGTTGCTTTATGAAGCTATAGGAAGTGGTTTTGCTATTTTAGGAGTATTATATCTCCTGCAGTAATTATTTTAGGGATAATAGAAAAGTGTGTGGTTTTATTTATTGTGTGCAGTAGTTAAATATTTTCAGGTGATTCCACCTCTAGTGTGTTCTACATTACTGTAGCTTTCTAAGAATGCCTCTGGTAGAATTTTAGTGGTTACAGAAAGTTTTATGGAAATAAAATGCTTTTCTAGTGAGATGTGAAACTAGGAAATTCATAGAAAATCCATATTTTGCTCTTTTGACTTGATTCCAATTTTGTTGGTTCTGTAATATTGCTGGTTACTTGAATACATGTTGGTTGCCTTATCTTGATGCATGTGGATGCCTGCAACTTGTTTGTTTGAGAATAGGGTTTAGTTGCTAGTAGAAATTGATTTGTTTCTATGTGAGTAATGTTTTCTTGTGAGAATATTGTTGGTTGAGGTATCTAAACTTGTTTGCTTCTGATACTCACTGTTGAGTAGTGTGTTGCATGATTGAGTGTGAATCTTGTATGCAAGTGTGCTTATTGTGTGTGTTGTCCTTTCTCCGGCGATAGATTCGAACGACGAGTGTGCGGAGGAAGGAGAGGTCTTTGAGTATCAAGAGGAAGGAGACCAGGGACAAGCCAACCAAGGCAAGCCATCTACTTGATGCATATTTGAATCCTATTTTTACTCTATGCATTGCTTACTCTTGCTCTCTTATTGATGCATTATCTTGCTATTGATCCCTAGATAGCAATAGTTGGTGACTTAGCTCCACAAGTCAACTTGATATCATCCTTTGCGATGACACCTATATTGACCTATTCAACATCTCTTCTATTAGAGACTTGATGGCTAGCATCAGTGTCTTTGGTAAACTTGAAGTGGAGGCAAAACTCTAGGAAATTGGGTTTACTCTTGGGAAGCATTTCAAAAATGATTTCGAAAACCTTGGAGTAGTTGCTACTTCATTGAGATGTTTAAAATGGTTTCATAAACAAGGAGTGGACAATGGGAGATGAAGGAGTTGGTAGATTTTCTGAAAAAGGGCATTGTGTATAAGTGTTCACCAAACCAATTACCCCCGTGCAACCACATTACCCCGGTATGGGCCAGGGCTTAGTTTGAAGTTTATTTGTCTTAGTGCGGGGGGCCTCACACTATATAAGGGTTTGTAGGACCCCGGAATCCGGGTTGCCGCCAGTTTGTGAGCAATAGTAAATCGGGGTCCTTCGGGATTTATTCGGCCGGAAGACACTTGGGTTCTCCCGCCGTGGCGCCGGAGTTACGCTCTAAAGGAGGTACTACCGGGACGTGCCGGGGAGGTAAACTCCATAGGGCAGGCACCCGTACTAAGGTAGATAGATGGAGGGCTTCGATCGATTATCCGAACCCCACATACTTGCGTATGACGGTCCGTGGTGGAATCCCGGCGGATTTATCGGATGATGTGGGGAAAGTGTACAACCTCTGCAGAGTGTAATCTATTCGAATAGCCGCGTCCTCGGTCATGGACGGTTGGAATGGCCATACTTAATCTGTGTCGAGTTTTGGTTTTATAAAATGATTCTTGAAAAAGGGAGTTTGTGCCGGACGAAGTGCTCGGAGGGTACTGTCGTGGCACGGAATTGGATCGGAGTACTCGAAGGGTACTGCCGAGGTGAAGGAGAATGGTCATGTAGGATTGACCATGGTTGCCATGGGCAAGCATAAAGGAGTTTCCCCCTTTCCTAGAGCTTTTGCAAAGACTTCTCTTTCAAGCATCTTCTTTAATAAGGATATAAAGATGTCGTATGACATGCTATATCGACATGAGAATCTTACTGCAAAATCTTCTTTAATAAGGATATAGAAATGTCGTAGGACATGCTATATCGACAAGAGAAACATTCTAATATTAAGCTGCCTTCAACCAAGCCAACCTTGCTACAGCCCAAACAGCATGTGTTTATCCTCTCTTAGATGGTTTGCGAGTACAATTCCAAAATGTACTCACGGCTTTGTCCCTGGCTATTAACTTGGCCAGACTATGATGATGACTATGAGGAGGACGATGGAGACTACGACGACGCCGTGTAGCGCCCTGCCTTTTGCTAAAGGCAGAACTCCTGTGTATCTGTGCCATTCCCTGGATCAGTAGATAGCACCACAGTACAAAATAAGTAATGATTGCAATAGCATCAATATTACAACGTAAATCCAGTTACATAGGTCTTCAACCTTACGAGTACACAGCATAAAGCATAGTTGCAATGAGCCTCCATATTCATCAAGTGCCACAGGCAGACATGTTGGAATGTAAGCTCGAGATCCTACTCCTGGTTCCTTACTCGAAATCAAAACCTGCACGTTTGAATATGCAGCCCCAGAGGGGTCAGTACAATGATGTACTGGCAAATGACATATATTTGGTGGCATTTTGTGGAAAGACTATGCTACATAACATTTGGCTGGTGGATCTCATAGGCTGATTTGCATAAAGCCAATTTTATCCTAAAATCCCTTTTAATACTTTCTGTCAAAAAAATTATTTTCAAGGGTCAAGACAACCCCCATACACTACATACTGGCCGGTATGTAGTTCTGGGCGCAACTCAACAAAATTCGGAACCTCAGGCACCACCACCCCTCGGAGTGCATGGTCCTTAGTTCCTACCTAAGGGTTTCTAGACAAATTTTATTAATTCAGAAATGGTGATGAGATTCTTCCGTACATTCCATGTCTAGAGACTCAATTGTCCATTCCGAGGACTCGGCTAATCGATTAGTTTTAAACACCTTGCAAGGGTTGTGCACTTTCACCTTACGATTCATTTTATGCCCATACATAAAATGAAACGAGACCTTTTAGAAGGAGAGGGCAACTAACTGGCAAGCTCCGTCCCCAACCTACAATTCAACTACCAGCCCCTGCTCTGCACACAAGTTGCACTCCCACATCTAATTAGTCAAGATAGAACCCATAATGTCATAAGGCTGCACTGGAAGTACATCTAAGCATGGAAGACTTATTAACCTCTTTGTTCCTGGGTGGCAAACCACAAGTGAACGCCCAGGCAGCAACTACACAACGTGTAGCCCCAGGTCGCCACTCAACATCGCCTCCATCATCAAACCAATCCACCCAGGTGTTTCATTTTAGTTGAAGTTCTTAATTTGTTCACAAAACACTTTTATCAAGTGATCATAGCATGGCATCAATATTTTTCAAAGTATTTAGCATCCTAACAGGTGGGGTTTGAGGGATAGCTACACACTACTAGGATCTAAGCATTTTATAAAACAGTTTAACAATTCACCTATCATGCATACTACTGAAACACACTAATGCAGTAGTAAAAATAGGTAGGGGATATGTGTGTCACTTGCCTTTTTGAAGATCACGACATTTCACTTCTCTCAACTAAGCACGTAGCTCTTCACACCAACTATAGCACAGAAATAACATAACATAAACACACCATACCAACACAATCAAACAAATCAAACAATTGAAAACAAATTTAGCTTTTTGATATGTTATGATAGAAAGATATGGCAAAGGAAATATGAATTGTGAGATATGGATTTGAGGGCTTAGCTGGGGAAGATCAATATGATTTGAGAGAGAATTGGACTAGGCAAATATAATTGATGAAGGTTTTATGTTTTATCAAAGCATATAAGAGTTTTAGGAATAGCTCATGTGTAATAATTTACACAAGAGTCAATTTGTGCAACTACAACACTATTGAGTAAATGTGACAACAATTACTCTTGAATAGTATCTATTACACTTAGAAACTAGGCTAGGTTTTAAGAACGCTTGAACTACTCAATTAGCATATTTGCAAGTTGAATAGTTCAATACATGTGAACAAAACTAAGTAGGCATTTGATTGGGTATGAATGATTGATATTTGAGGACATGGCTCAACTGCTTCATTGATCAACATGGCATATAACTCATACTATGGTACAGGTTATAACAACACCACATTAATGAAATCTAGGTTTGAGATGAATTCATATTCTACTCAAGTAGCACAAATGCAATTTGAATATATATATGAATTAGACAAAAATAATGAGTGAGGTCTTTATGCTTTATTAAAGCATATTGAATCTTGGAATATCTCATGTGGGTAAATCACATAAGAGACAAAATAGTGCAATAGCAATACTATTGAATAAGTGTAACAACAATTATTCCTAAATAGTATTTATTACACTTAAGCTTAGGCTAGGATTCTTATAACATTGAAGTACTCAATTAACTCAAATGCAAATTGAATAGTTCAATGCAAGGCTAAGATTGAGTAGACATGAGTAAATGGCTATGGATATGTATAGATGATGTTTGAAAACATGGCTTAAGGTTCCTAATGAGTAAATGGGATTGGGTTAAGTACTATGATGTTGATTTGATCAATACCATAGTAGCAAAGGTAGAAACTAAGATTGAAAGTATCACACTTTACTCAAATGACACATTTGTAATTTGAATAAGTGGGTACTATATAAGATAGGTCTAAGTGAATATGATCTTGATCAAGATGTTGTTTAGATAACATTGATGACTAGGTATGAATATAAGATTTGCGATGGTAGAAGGAAACATTACTGAACAAAAATAGATTTATTCTTATAATAGAAATTACTCAAATCCTCATATTAGAATTTGAATAATAGTGAAATGTCTCAATAAAAATAGGAAGTGATGCTACTGGATAGCTTGCAGCAAAACAAATCTACTGCAATTGGATTCATTCCAAAATAAGTTATAGAATTCAAACTATGATCAAAATAGTGATTTGGATAGATTTGAATGCACAAAGTGTGTGCACGTATCAACTTTGAAATTTATTGATTCTATGATGTTCTACAAGTTCTAAGGAATCCAGAGACTACAAAATTGTAATTTTTGGATTAATAGAACTAAAGATATGATTTAAGCAAGTTAACAGAAGGTTTGATCCCAATTTGAAAATAGTTTCAAATTGAACCCATAAAATAAGAATTTTTATTGTACTAATGGATTCTAGACGTTCTAAGGATTCCAACGGTATATTATTTGTAATTTTTGGACACAGGAATCGAAAGATATGATTTTATGAAGATTTGGATCAATTCTGATTTCAAATTCTAATTTGAATTCGGGTTTTAACAGGGGGCTGCCACACGGCGTGTTCTTATTAGTCGATACCGGTTCGGCCGGATCGGGAATTTCAGCCGCAGGATCTTATGAAGCTTGGATGGTTCAGATCATTCTGTACCCCTTCATTAAGTGAGTCTTTCGGGGACGTTGGATCAAGATCTGAGGGTCAGGAAGGAGAGGGAGAGAGAGCTCACCGTGGGGGTCATCGATGGCGAGGTTCTGCGGCCAGGGCGTGGACGCTGACCGCTCCCCGGTGATCGCCGGCGTCGGAGAAGGGGTCAACGAGGTGCGGCATGATTCGGTGGGTCCTCGGGTGGCTTCGACTTTGCGTCTCCCTTCCAGTAACGACGATTGGAAGTGACCGGGGATGCTGCGGGCGTCGGCAAGATCCAGTCGACGTTAGACTCATCGTCCTGAAGATTGCGAAGACAAACAGATGGTTTAGGGAGTTGCGTAAGTGCATGTGGAGAGGCGGGGTTCCAAAAATATGTGTCGGCTTGCCTTGATTGCGAGGGAGTCGTCCTCGGGTTCCGGCGGTAGAAGGGAATCTCCGGCGAGAAATTGTAGCCTCCTGGCGGTGGTTCTCGAGAGAGGGAGGAGGGGGAAAAGAATAGGAGACAGTGGGGAATATCGGGGTATATATGGGGAGGCCGTTCAGGGTCTGGGAGGAGAGGGAAGAGGGGCGGGATCGACGGCGACGGTTTCCAGTGAGGAGTAACGGCTGGGGGTTGAAGGTGGAGCTGACATGTGGGGCCCACTTGTCGGCGCAAAAAGAAAAGAAAAAGAAAAAAGGAAGAAAAGCACAGAGAGGGGCGCGGGCTAAGGCCGGCTAGGCTGCTGCTCGGTCTTGGGCCCCGAGGTTGGCCCAGTCGGGCAGTTTTCTTTTTTTTTATTCTGTTTCTTTTCTAATTTTCTGTTTTATGAATTGTTTCATAACTCTAACATTTGAGCCCCAAATGCATTCAAACAAATTTCTAATTTTTTTTAAAATTCAACAATACATTTTAAAACAGTAATGGGACATTTTTCATGGACAAAATCATTTTCAAGAAGATCCTTTTAAATTGGCCAACATGCTTTATTTTGCATAAAGCAATATGTTGGATTAGGGTTTGAAAAAAAAATCCTTTTAAAATAAGAGTATAACACTTTAAAAATTATTATTTACAAATTGTTTTCAAATCACCTTTTGCAAAGCAAACCCTTTAGACAAAAGAATCATTTTAGGAGGTATCCTTTGCAAGTAGCTTGCATAGGTTTGAATAAAAGAAAGGAAAATAATATTTTGATACTTGATCTTTCTCAAAGAAGTTCTTCAAGAAAATAATAGAAAGTTTAAAATAGTTTTCTAATAAAGCTTTCAAATAGACTCAAAAAGTTTTAAATCCCTGTGAATTTCCAATCATCTCAAGCAAAACAAAAGCAAAAATTTCCCCCAAAATTTGATAAAATCTTGGGATGTTACACGCCGGTGCAAATTAGGATCGTTTCCCAGTCAGACGCCTGTAGGGTAGAGGCATGATTCGGGCTACCGACGCTATCTTTGTTTCCGCTGCTATGTTTAGTGAACTTGCCCTGCGAGGCATTTGAATTCGGCCAAGTGGCCATGTAAGACTTAACGACTTATTTATGTAATGGATGATGTACTCTGTAATGCCAACTCTGTTGTGTGGATTCATGACGGTCTTCCTGGGATCATGAATTGTATGCATAACGGGAATTCCGGATGGTAAGCCGGGGTCCCCACAGAGTTGGTATCAGAGCCATCCTGACCTTAGGAGACCCTAGTTTAGCATGGGCGTTAGATCCGACCAAAAATTATTTTCCTAAAATAAAAGAGATGGCTATATATATCAAAGGTAAATATATATATTGCTCTCATCTCTTCCCTTATTCTTTAATCATCTTTAATTACTTGCATTTAAATTCAAGATTTTACTTATGTATAAATTTTGCACACTTGGGTAAGTCATTAAGAAACTCTACTTTAAAACTTGTGTAGATGGACGCTCCCACTGCACACCGACAGGTCGGCACCCACGAGGACGTGCTGGTCTTCGAGAGAGACCTGGTGGAGTTGGCCGCGCGCCTTGGACGCCCGCGTCCCGAGGTGCGAGGCTATCACCTGTTCGAGGAGGGTACCCGGGAGCTGGCTATCCGTGTGGTATGCCAGGTCCGCGGGAAGGAGGTCCCGCCTACCTCACCAGAGTTCACTTTCGAGGTGATCAAGCGCAACTGGGGCGATGGCCTGATGCGCATTCTGCGTCACGCCATCTTGCGCCTCGTCCACCTCCACTATGACGATCTACTTGGTACCCGCTACGAGCACTACGGGAGGGTCGACTCCGATGGCCTTCCCTACCAGGCTGCTGCGTACACCCCCTTTGGCCGTCACTTTTGCCACACCGAGGCCCTTCTGCACCACACACAGGAGCATCTGGACCATGTCCGGATGGTCGCCGACGAGAAAGGCCTTGAGCTGGCCGTTCTTCGTGAGGATCTCCAGGAGTCTATCTTCTCACGTCACCGTCTCCTCGTTGCCAAGAGGAAGATCGTGAAGAAGAACAAGGCTCTCAGGAGGCGCGTCCGTGAGTTGGAGGACCACTTGGCTTCCCTTGAGAGCCACGTGTCCGAGCTGGAGGAAGAGACCGCCGAGCTCCGCAAGGAGAACGAGGCGGTACTTGGCCGCGACGACGACCACCAGGAGGCCTTCGACGAGGAGCCCGCTAGCACCGACGACGACGACCGTGGTAGCGAGATTGGTGAGGACCGCGATGCTATCCTCGACTTTTACGCTCCTAAGACTCCTAGTGAGGAGGACCCCGAGGAGTTAGTTCCCCACGTTAGCGGCAACGAGTAGATTCCACCACACCTTACACGTAGGCCGCCGTGTAGTTATTAGCTTGCTCCCTTTTGCGTATCGTTGTTGTATGGTCTTCCTAGAACCATTTGCCTTGGGTGATGTATGAGACTTGGTGGTATGTGTGTGTGCCTAGACATGTTTGGCACTCTTTTGCTTGTATGTATGATGTATGTCTGAACTTGCTATGCATGGTTGTTGGAGTTTGTTATGTATGTTGCCATGGATGTGTGCTTTGCATGAGTATAGTTCCTCTCTTTCTGATTGAAGCATGCATAAGTTTTTCTTGTTTTGAATCTCACCAAACCCCTCTCTCCAGAATGGCTCCGGAAACGTGAGGCCAAGCTGGAGGCAATCCGCCACCACCCCCTGAGCCAAGCATGGAGCAACTGTTGCGGCTCATGCTTGAGGACCGCGAAGCCGCGCGAGCCGAGCGCCAAGCCAACCTCGCCACCCTTCAGCACCTCACGCAAATTGCCACCCATCACAACGACAATGGTGGCAACGATGACGACGAGCCCCGCAGCAAACTTAGAGACTTCCAGAATTCGAACCCACCAACCTTCGCCAAGTCCACCGAACCCCTTGACGCCGACGACTGGCTCCGCACTATCGAGAACAAACTCGAGTATGCAGGAGTTGGAGAGAATGAGAAGGTGCTCTATGCCACTCACTTCCTAGCCGGAGCAGCGGGTGCTTGGTGGGAAAATGTCCGCGCCATGCAGCCCGAAGGCCAAGTTATGACTTGGGATGCTTTCAAGAGCAAGTTCCGCAAGGCCCACATTCCCACTGTACTGATCAAGATTATGCGCGACAAGTTCCTCAACCTCAAGCAAGGCGGGATGAGTGTCACCGAGTACTTGGACAAGTTCACTACCTGGGGGAGGTATGCCACTAACGACATCGACACAGATGAGAAGAAGAGAGAACGGTTCATGAACGGACTCCAGGAAGATCTGCAGCCCTACCTGGTCGTTGTGCCTTACAACGACCTGGAAGCTCTGGTAGACGCTGCTATCATGGTGGAAGACAAGAACAAAGCTGCCCGCGAAAGCCACAAGAGAAGGATGATGAGTCAGGGAGGACCAAGCAATCAAAGGTCCCGCAGCATGCCCCCGTCAAGGTCTGCGCCACCACCTCTGAGGTTCGCCTCTCAAGCCCCCAGGCCCAATAACCCCAACCGCCAATATCCAAGCAACCGCTCTACCGGAGGGAATACTTCTGGAGGCAACCGCAATACCTTCAACCCCGCCAATCGCAGCCAAGGAAGTGGCTGCTACACTTGTGGACAGCTCGGACATTTCTCTAAGGAGTGTCCCCTGAAGAAACCATCCGCGCCGAGCCTCAGCACGCCGAGACCCAATCAGGGTCAAGGCCGTGGACCCACTGGAAGGAACCCAAAGACTCAAGCCAACAATGCCAAAGGCCGCCTCAACCACGTCACTGCTGAGGAAGCTGCTGAAGCACCCGACATTGTTCTGGGTACGTTTCTCGTCAACTCCACCCCTGCCAGAGTGCTGTTTGATTCGGGTGCATCCCATTCTTTCGTAACCGAGAACTTTGTTGAAAAAGGAAAGCTAAAGTCAACTATGATGCCTAGAGCTATGCTAGTTCAGATTCCCGGGTCAGTCATGAAAACCAAGAGGAATTGGCTAGATGTGCCAGTAGATATCCATGGGGTGTCTTTCGAAGCCTACCTAATTATTTTAGGCACCAAGGGTTTGGACGTGGTACTTGGGATGGATTGGATGTCCAAGTACCATGGTCATATAGACTGCGCCCGGAAAGCAATAACCGTGACCAGCAGTGATGGAGTCCAGATTGAGCACATCGCCACCATGCCATCCCGTAAAGCTTACTATAAGAAGTCTGTCGCTGGGCCGACTCTTGACCAAGTACCGGTGGTATGCGAATACCCCGACGTCTTTCCGAAGGAGCTGCCAGGTATGCCCCCTGACCGGGATATCAATTTCATCATTGAGTTGGTTCCCGGAACATCTCCTATTGCTCAAAGACCTTATCTTATGAACCCCCAAGAACTCAAGGATTTAAAGAAACAACTCGCTGATATGCTCAGCAAAGGCCTCATCCGTCCCAGCGCATCACCATGGGGATCGCCCGTTATTTTTGTGGACAAACGAGACGGTACCATACGCCTGTGTGTGGACTACCGTAAACTGAATGAGGTGACCATCAAAAATAAGTACCCACTCCCAAAGATCGAGGACCTGTTTGATCAGCTAAGTGGAGCAAGGGTGTTCTCCAAGATTGATCTCCGCACTGGATATCATCAGCTGAAGGTCCGAGAATCCGATATTCCCAAGACTGCTTTCACCACACGCTATGGCCTATTTGAGTACACGGTCATGTCCTTCGGCCTAACCAATGCCCCTGCCTACTTCATGAACCTCATGAATAAAGTATTCATGAAGTTCCTGGACAAATTTGTGGTGGTCTTCATCGATGACATCTTAGTCTACTCCAAGACCGAAGAAGAGCACGCAGAGCACCTGCGGCTAGTACTGGGAACCCTGCGCGAGCACCAGCTCTACACCAAATTCAGCAAGTGTGAATTTTGGTTGAAAGAAGTTGGATTTCTAGGCCATGTTATCTCAGCTGGTGGAGTATCCGTGGACCCTTCCAAAATTACCTCTATCCTAGAACAGAAAGCCCCAACTAATCCCACCGAAGTCCGAGCATTCCTTGGGCTAGCCGGATACTACCGGAAGTTTGTAGAAGGGTTTTCTAGTATTGCTCGTCCGTTGACCCAACTACTCAAGAAGGATAAGAAGTTTGAGTGGACTAAGAAGTGCGAGGAAAGTTTCCAAGAGCTCAAGAAGAGACTCGAGTCCGCCCCTATCCTAACCATGCCCGACATTACCAAGAGCTTCGATGTCTACTGCGACGCCTCCAAGCTTGGGCTTGGGAGTGTCTTGATGCAAGACGGCAAGGTCATCGCCTACCTATCCCGTCAACTTCGCCCGCACGAGTTGAACTATCCTACCCATGACCTAGAGCTTGCCGCTATTGTCCATGCCCTCAAGACATGGCGACACTATCTTATGGGGAACCGATGTGAGATCTACACCGATCACAAGAGCCTGAAGTATATTTTCTCTCAGAAGGAGTTGAATATGAGGCAGAGGAGATGGATTGAGCTCATCAAGGACTATGACCTAGGAATTCATTATCATCCCGGTAAAGCGAATGTGGTCGCCGATGCTCTCAGCCGAGAACCTTGTTCCCTGAATACCCTATTAAGGTCAAGTCAGCCAGCCCTGTGCGAAGAGTTTGAGAAGTTTGGACTCGAGCTTGTAAGCCACGGTTTCCTAGCAAACCTAGAAATCTGACCCACGCTCTCTGACATCATTAAGGAAGCTCAGAAGGGACATGAGAGTATCGAAGGTATCAAGCGTAGGATGGGACGAGAAGAGGTACCTGGGTTTTCAATTGACCAGGAAGGTGTGCTATGGTATAATGGCCGCCTATGTGTTCCTAACATTGAGGAGTTGAAGCAGTCCATTCTGAAGGAGGCCCATGATACCCCTTACTCTATCCATCCCGGAGGCACCAAGATGTACCAAGACTTGAAAGGACAGTTTTGGCACGGCATGAAGAGAGAAATAGCTTTCTACATCGCCAGATGTGATGTTTGCCAACGCGTTAAGGCTGAACACCAAAGGCCCGCAGGTTTATTGCAACCCTTGAAGATACCCTTATGGAAGTGGGAGGAGGTCGGAATGGACTTTATCACTGGGCTACCAACGTCGAGTCGGGGACATGACTCTATATGGGTTATTGTGGACCGTCTCACCAAGGTTGCCCACTTCATTCCAGTCAAGACCACCGACCATGGGAATCATCTGGCAGAGTTGTACATTGCACGTATAGTCAGCCTTCATGGAGTCCCGAAGACCATTGTCTCTGACCGAGGTCCTCAGTTCACCTCACGATTTTGGGCAAAACTCCAAGAAGCCTTGGGCACTAAGCTATCCTTCAGCACAGCCTATCACCCGCAGACTGGAGGTCAAACTGAGCGAGTAAATCAAATTCTAGAAGACATGCTTCGAGCCTGTGTCCTATCCTATGGAACCAAGTGGGAAGACTGCTTGCCGTTCGCTGAGTTTTCCTACAACAATAGCTACCAGGCTAGTCTGCAGATGGCCCCTTTCGAAGCCCTTTATGGACGCAAGTGCCGTACCCCGCTAAACTGGTCGGAAACTGGAGAGAGCCAAATCTTTGGCCCTGACATCATCAAAGAAGCCGAGGAACAAGTCCAGCTTATCCGCAACCGCCTAAAGGCCGCCCAATCTAGACAGAAGAGTTACACCGATTCCAAGAGGAGATCTGTTACCTTCAACGTGGGAGATTTTGCGTACCTTCGAGTGACACCACTCAAGGGTATGCAACGCTTCTATGTTAAGGGTAAGCTTGCACCCCGCTACATCGGCCCATTCAAGATCCTAGAGCGCCGCGGGGAGATGTCCTACAAGCTGGAGCTGCTCGTGGAGTTATCGGAGTTCCATGACGTCTTTCACATCTCGCAACTCCGCAAATGCCTACAAGTCCCAAACAAGCCCGAAACCTTCTTGGAGATCGACCACAACACCATTGACCTAAACCACGACCTCACCTATCAGGAGAGACCAATCCGCATCGTAGAAGAAGACGTCCGTCTTACCCGTAGACGCAAGATCAAGATGTACAAAGTGCAATGGAGTAACCATACCGAAAATGAGGCCACCTGGGAACGCGAGGATTATCTCCAACGAGAATTTCCCGAACTGCTTCACGCTTAGCTACCGAATCTCGGGACGAGATTCTTTTAAAGGGGGAAGGTCTGTAACACCCTACTTTTTGTAACCCGAATTTGAATCAGTTTCCATGAATTATAAAATGGGGTAAACAAAAACTTGTTTCCAATTGAGCTTGTGTGCTAGAGTAGAGATCTTTCTTGTGTGCAATGTATGATTTCATGTGCATATGTGTGTGTGCTAGTTATTTTATTTTTCTCTAGAATTTTCAAAATTTGGTCCTATGCATGAGTGCTTGATGGAGTGCTATGATTTTATGCTCTAGCTTTACCAAATAGAAGGGTGCTAGATAACATCCATTCTTTTTCTCTCTTTATTTCAAACTTTATTTTTGCACCTTTATTCCATAATTAGGAATTCACCAAAAATCCCTTTTACACTTATTCAAAAATTCTGAAAACTTGCAAGGTGGTTTATACCACTTATAGGACCCTTTTGGGCAAACCATCACTACATCTTTCTTGGTATTTTGAGTTTTCAAAATTTAAACGAATTTTGGCCAAATGTCTTTACTTCTTCTTTCTTTCTTTCTTTCTTCTCCCTTTTCTTTGCAAACCGACCAGGAGAGGAGCCCTAGCCGACTACCCTTCCCTCTCCCTCTGCCCTCTCTCAAACCCCAGCCCTAGTTCTTGTCCTGTAGCTCCTAGACACAAAGAAGGGGAGGAGCCCGAGGAGATCTAGGGGAGATCTTCCCCATTTCTTTTCTCTTCTCCCCCTGCCGTCGATCACCCCCAACTAGAGGCCAGCGCCACCACTACAACACCACCCGGCCCCAGCCTGCAGAGAGAGACCCAACCCTTACCTCACCTTGCCCTCTCTCACTCGCCGACGTAGCCAGAGCGCCGACCGTTGCACTGGAGCTTCGAGGCAAAGCCACCAGCCGACACCGCGCCACCCGACCCCACTCACCACCTCCACGCTCAACCAATCGGCCGTTGCCGCCCAAGAACCCCATAGGCCACGCCACGGCCCCGCTCTGCACGCGCCCGACGCCGCCCAGACATGCCACGACCGGCACGCGCGTTCCCACGCGCATACACACTCATTCGCGCCGTTCTGCACACGGGCGTGCACGGCATCGTGCACTCGTCACGACGCGCACCTCGCCCTGCACCCTAGCTAGCCCAGTGCGTCGCGCCACGCACTGTTCCATTCGCACACGATCTGAATCCGACGGTGCCGCGAAGCAAACAGTGCACGCCTGCCCTAGCCGACCCTAGCCCTGGACATAGCTCACGACGCCGCACCAGAAACACCGCCTGCATCGCCCAATCGTCGCCCTCGAAGTGCACCCTACACCACGACCACGCCAGCCCGTTAAAAGCCCCCGACCCCCTCTGAAACCTCCCTCTGCAGCTCATTTGCCCCTCCTCCTCTTCCTCTCACTCCCCAGGAACTCGCCGCCGTGGAGTTGAGCTCCTGCAGCCATTGCCGAGCGCCCTCGCCGGAGTAGATCAACGACAATGGTGAAGGTTGCCGTCGGTCGGGAAAGCGTTTCCCTCTCCCTCTTCTGTGCTAGCCTACCTTTCTCTCTCGAGCCCCACCTCACCGCCCCTCGATTTCTTGCAGGGAGTGCTCGCCATCGCCGTCGCCAGTGACTCCAGGAGCTAGCCGAGAACCGCCGCGACCGAACCCTCTGCACGCCCCTCTTCTTCACGCATTCGAGCTCCCACCGCCTCTCCATCACCTCCGCCGCCGATAGCTACCCCCGCGATGTGTTGCACAAGCCCAGCTAACCCCCGGTGAGCCTCGCCGTCGACCAAACCCTAGCCGGGTTCTTCTCCCTCTCCCGCGCATGCAGATCGGTGAGGACGACGACGGCGCACCGTCCGATCTGCATCGGACGGTAGCGTACCGTTTCGTCCGAGCTAGGCCCGGGCAGGCCGCCGCATCTGGGCCGGCCAGGCTCAGCGCCGCCGCCTCGGCCCGTTTCTGTTTTTCTTTCAGAATTTGTTTTTCAAATTTAAATTCCCTACTAGATTCAAAAATGAATAGAAATATTTCTGTGAGTCCAAAAATGGTGATTCAAATTTCTATATGCTCCTAGTGTTATTGGCTATCTGATTGTGCCGCATGTTTGATTTTTAGGGTAGTAGAAATTATCTGTGCGTAAATTGTTGTAGATCTAGGGTTTTATCTCCATAAATCCAAATCTGAAGTTATATGTGATGAAAATGGTTGATTCCAATTTTCATGGATGCTTTGTTGCTTTATGAAGCTATATGATGTGGTTTTGCTATTTTAGGAGTATTATATCTCCTGCAGTAATTATTTTAGGGATAATAGAAAAGTGTGTGGTTTTATTTATTGTGTGCAGTAGGATAAATATTTTCAGGTGATTCCACCTCTGGTGTGTTCTACATTACTGTAGCTTTCTAAGAATGCCTCTGGTAGAATTTTAGTTGTTATAGAAAGTTTTATGGAAATAAAATGCTTTTCTAGTGAGATGTGAAACTAGGAAATTCATAGAAAATCCATATTTTGCTCTTTTGACTTGATTCCAATTTTGTTGGTTCTGTAATATTGCTGGTTACTTGAATACATGTTGGTTGCCTTATCTTGATGCATGTGGATGCCTGCAACTTGTTTGTTTGAGAATAGGGTTTAGTTGCTAGTAGAAATTGATTTGTTTCTATGTGAGTAATGTTTTCTTGTGAGAATATTGTTGGTTGAGGTATCTAAACTTGTTTGCTTCTGATACTCACTGTTGAGTAGTGTGTTGCATGATTGAGTGTGAATCTTGTATGCAAGTGTGCTTATTGTGTGTGTTGTCCTTTCTCCGGCGATAGATTCGAACGACGAGTGTGCGGAGGAAGGAGAGGTCTTTGAGTATCAAGAGGAAGGAGACCAGGGATAAGCCAACCAAGGCAAGCCATCTACTTGATGCATATCTGAATCCTATTTTTACTCTATGCATTGCTTACTCTTGCTCTCTTATTGATGCATTATCTTCTATATTGCTATTGATCCCTAGACAGCAATAGTTGGTGACTTAGCTCCACAAGTCAACTTGATATCATCCTTTGAGATGACACCTATATTGACCTATTCAACATCTCTTCTATTAGAGACTTGATGGCTAGCATCAGTGTCTTTGGTAAACTTGAAGTGGAGGCAAAACTCTAGGAAATTGGGTTTACTCTTGGGAAGCATTTCGAAAATGATTTCGAAAACCTTGGAGTAGTTGCTTCATTGAGATGTTTAAAATGGTTTCATAAACAAGGAGTGGACAATGGGAGATGAAGGAGTTGGTAGATTTTCTGAAAAAGGGCATTGTGTCTAAGTGTTCGCCAAACCAATTACCCCCGTGCAACCACATTACCCCGGTATGGGCCAGGGCTTAGTTTGAAGTTTATCTGTCTTAGTGCGGGGAGCCTCACACTATATAAGGGTTTGTAGGACCCCGGAATCCGGGTTGCCGCTAGTTTGTGGGCAATAGTAAATCGGGATCCTTCGGGATTTATCCGGCCGGAAGACACTTGGGTTCTCCCGCCGTGGTGCCGGAGTTATGCTCTAAAGGAGGTACTGCCGGGACGTGTCGGGGAGGTAAACTCCACAGGGCAGGCACCCGTACTAAGGTAGATAGATGGAGGGCTTCGATCGATTATCCGAACCCCACATACTTGCGTATGACGGTCCGTGGTGGAATCCCGGCGGATTTATCGGATGATGTGGGGAAAGTGTACAACCTCTGCAGAGTGTAATCTATCCGAATAGCCGCGTCCTCGGTCATGGACGGTTGGAATGGCCATACTTAACCTGTGTCGAGTTTTGGTTTTATAAAATGATTCTTGAAAAAGGGAGTTTGTGCCGGACGAAGTACTCGAAGGGTACTGTCGTGGCACGGAATTGGATCGGAGTACTCGAAGGGTACTGCCGAGGTGAAGGAGAATGGTCATGTAGGATTGACCATGGTTGCCATGGGCAAGCATAAAGGAGTTTCCCCCTTTCCTAGAGCTTTTGCAAAGACTTCTCTTTCAAGCATCTTCTTTAATAAGGATATAGAGATGTCGTATGACATGCTATATCAACACGAGAATCTTACTGCAAATCTTCTTTAATAAGGATATAGAAATGTCGTAGGACATGCTATATCGACAAGAGAAACATTCTAGTATTAAGCTGCCTTCAACCAAGCCAACCTTGCTACAGCCCAAACAACATGTGTTTATCCTCTCTTAGATGGTTTGCGAGTACAATTCCAAAATGTACTCACGGCTTTGTCCCTGGCTATTAACTTGGCCAGACTATGATGATGACTATGAGGAGGACGATGGAGACTACGATGACGCCGGTGCGAATTAGGATCGTTTCCCGGTCAGACGCCTGTAGTGTAGAGGCATGATTCGGGCTACCGACGCTATCTTTGTTTCCGCTGCAATGTTTAGTGTACTTGCCCTGCGAGGCATTTGAATTCGGCCAAGTGGCCATGTAAGACTTAACGACTTATTTATGTAATGGATGATGTACTCTGTAATGCCAACTCTGTTATGTGGATTCATGACGGTCTTCCTGGGATCATGAATTGTATGCATAACGGGAATTCCGGATGGTAAGCCAGGGTCCCCACAGTAGTCCTTATGGAGGGCATCATGCTGGAGATAGAACTGCACAAAAAAGTTCTACAATCAGGTTTTTATTGGCCTACTGATGTCGCGGTGTTGAATGATGCCAGAAAAATGTTGGCGTGTAGTTGATGATATAAATGACCGGCCAGTTGGAAACCCCAAGAGAAGGTTTGATGAGTACAGCAGCAAGTTTTCCCTCAGTTATGAAACCAAGGTTATCAATCCAGTAGGAAAAAGCCAAACTCAAGAAGGTGATGCTTGCTAGCTTCGTGACACTCCAACAAGGGCGCCGTTAACGATATCTTGTTAGCGCGTCTTCAACTAGTAATAACGTGGAACCTGCACACAACACAACCAAGAACTTTGTTCCCAACTTACGATGAGGTTGTCAATCTCACCGGTTTGCTGTAAACAAAGGAATGAGCGTATCGAGTGGAAAGCAATAGTAGTATGCGAGTAAAGTAAACAGTGCGAGTAAAGTAAAAAGGTGATAGCAATATGAAGGAAATAGGACCAGGGTCCACAGTTCACTAGTGGTGTCTCTCCATAAGATAAATAACACATGCTGGGTAAACAAATTACAGTTGGGCAATTGATAGAATAAAGATAACGTGATATGTCAAGAGGATCACTATGAGATTTACTCTGGGCATTACAACAAGATACATAGACCGCCATCCAACTGCATCTATGACTAATAATCCACTCGCGGGGAATCATCTGAGGACCCCTTGAGTATTAAGTTGCGAACAACAGATAACTGCATTAAGCAAAGTGTGTAATGTAAACAAAGCATATGCCCTTGGTCATAAGAATGTTGTTTTCTCCCTAGTGGCAACAACACATCTACAACCTTAGAGGTTTCTGTCACTCCCCCAGATTAAATAGAGGCATGAACCCAACTATCGAGCATAAATACCCCTTCTTGGAGTCACTAGTATCTACTTGGCCAAGATAGCTACTAACAACGGAGAGCATGCAAGATCATAAACAACATAGAGATAACATAAGATAATATTCAGCACATCAACTCAATCATAACACCAATATTCATCAGATCCCAATAAACACAACATGTAGAATTACATAACGGTGATCTCGATCATGTAAGGCAGCTCACGAGATCTAAACATGAAGCACATGGTGGAGAAGACAACCAACTAGCTACTGCTATGGACCCATAGTCCAACGTAGACTACTCACTCATCACGCCGGAGGCAAGCATGGCGATGAAGAAGACCTCCGGTGGCGATTCCCCTCTCTGGCAGGGTGCCGGGAAGAGCTTCTAGACCCTCCCAATCTCGGGTCAATGACGGCGGCGGATCGCGATGTGTTTCTGGAAAAGTGATCGGGTTTTTTAGGTTTTTCCCGTCGGGGGGTCTTTATAGGCAAAGGGGCATCGTCAGAAGTGGACCAAGGTGGTCACACACATAGGGGGCGCGACCAGGGCCTGGGCTATGCCGCCCTGTTGTGTGGCCGGCTCGTGGCCCCTCTCCGTCTCCTCTTCGGTTCTCTGGAAGCTTCGGTAAATTTCTGGATGTTTGGCTTTTGTTTCGTCCAATTCCAAGAATATTTCCTGTGTAACTTTTCTGAAACACAAAAACAGCAGAAAACAGGGAACTGGCACTGTGGCATCTCGTTAATAGGTTAATTCCGGAAAATGTATAAAAACGCCACGAAGTGTAACGAAACACTAAGCAAATGGTGTAAAAACAAACATGGAGCATCAAAAATTATAGATACGTTTGAGACGTATAAGCATCCCCAATCTTAACTCCTGCTCGTCCTTGAGTAGGTAAGTGATAACAAAGAAATAATTTTGGAGGTGACATGCACCTACACAATCTTGATCATCTATGTAAGCATTGTGTGATGGGATCAAAAGAACTTAAAATATGGGCATGAAAGATATAATCTTGATATAAGAAACTTAGCAACCATGCTATAACATGAAAAAGAACATAAATGAAAGATCATGAAAATGAAACAATGAAAGTCAAACGTGTGTTCAAATCATATGGAAAAACATAGCAAATGGTTTTCAGCTTGTCCTTCATGGAATAGCAAAACATAAATGCATAGGACACCTTCAAGTTTAAGAGGGCGACTAGGTACAAATAATTTAAGAACAAGTGAAACCAACATCATGAATCAATCAATGAAAACTTTGGGACAATGCACATTATACTAAGAATGACAACTATGCTCTCTTAGATGGTGCATAAAGATAGAAGGTGGTGACTCAACATAAAAGTAAAAGAAAGGCCCTTCGCAGAGGGAAGCAGTGATTGCAAGTTTTATAAACCTTCAAAAATTATGGTACTTACTAGCTTTGAGCTCTCATTGCCCCCATCGTAAGCATCTTGAATGGTTAAAGTTAATGCGAAAACACTTATGATGCATATGCTTGACAAATCATAAGTTGAAAACCTCGTGTCCCGTGAAGTACGAATACCCAAACCTCATGCTACTCGACTTAGAGTCCCAAGCAGGCTCTTGTCATTGTAAATATATGTGTATCATTGAGAACCGCCAACGGGGTACCTCCTGCCCAATGACATGGAACAAGCCCACATCAAAATGACAGGACAAATAGACAATAAACACCTCGACATCTCTTTTATTTACCACTGGTATAGCTTTTTAGTGTGAGATGCGTCGTCGAATGTCCACTATGGGCATGCTGTAAATTTCCACCATGAATGATGCATGGCTTAGATTAGCGGCCCAGACCTTTCCCTAACACATATAAAAACTCCATGATCCCGCAAGATTCCCAACTTATTTCACATCGCGAGTATCCATAAACAAAAGATCACGATATCAACTCAAATGAAAGATAGTGCAATGTTGAAAGCTTGCCCCATGACGGCATGGCTGGGCTAATTTCCAACTTACAACTTGCAAGCATAACAACTCAACATAAGAGAGCCACAATGTCAAAATTTTAAAGCGAGAAAAGTAAAGTGTGCCATCAGGTTCCTAGAGCTTTACTGGCCAATTTTCGCATAACAACAAAAAGAGTTTAATTTGAAGGATAGATAAAAGCAAGTCAAATGTACTTTGGAATAGCAAATTGCAAATAGGTATGTATGGTGGACACAATGGCAAACTTGGTTTTTAGGAGTTGGATGCACGAGTAGAGCTCATACTCAGTACAAAATGAGGGCTAGCAAAAGACTGGGAGCGACCAACTAAGAGAGCAATAACAGCCATAATCATGCAAAGCGACAAAGCAACATTAAAATAAACATAAGATGGTATCAAAAGTCAAAAACTAGATGATCATAGAGGCTTATGGCAACTTTGTATGAGTCTAACATATGTGAGCATGCGCAAAGTCAACCCAAATAAAGCATCAAGGAGAAAACCAAAATAATGCTTCCAAATAATAAAAACAACGCATGATTTTTTCAAAGGCTCATTAAGCAATCTCAGTCATTTGAGACAAGTCATGCTACAGCAAAACCACTAAGCATACTATCAAAAATACATCAAGCACGACATGCAAAAGCCTAGGCCGCAGTCTACACAAGCTCCATTTTGTACCACTTTTTTGCATGAAACTTTTTCTCTTTTCCAACACTATTCGAACCTTTTTAAAACAAATTTTTTTGGTGAAAACCAACATGGACCAGAGGTCAAAATACACCTTGATGCATATATATAACAAGATCTGAACAAAAATCAAGGCGAAAAACGAAAGCTAAATGCAGTAGTAGAAAAAGAGAACACTCGTTGAACGATAAGAGTGAAAACTAGAGTGTTCTTGGCAACGAAAAACGAAGTAAATCTTCTCCAAAAGAAATTTGTTGGGGTCCAACCATTTATTGCAGCAAACAAAACTAAACAAAACTGAAAACTAAAACAACTGACGCTCCAAGAAAAACGCATAGTGCATGAAGCAATAAAAATATAGTGTGTTGAAAGGTGACCTGATTTTTGCCGATGAAGAAGGGGTGCCTCAAGGGCATCCCCAAGCTTTGACGCTTGTACCTCTTGGATATTTCTTGGGGTGCGTGGGCATCCCCAAGCTTGAGCTTTTGTCCATTCTTCAACTCATCTCATCATTCTCCAATCCCTACACATAAAAACTTCCTTCATACAAAACTCAACACAATTCTATTAGCAACATTAGTGTAAGCATAACAATGAATCAACCCCTTTTTGCTTCAGGTTTCAACTCAAAACCACCACATATAAAGCATATACTACTGTAGCAACTTCCCCAAAAGTTCCGTGATCAAAAGAACTCAAAAAGAAAGCGATCGAGAAGCAAACACAATTAATGGCAGAAATCTGTCAAAATAGAACAGCTGAAAAAGGTCGAATTTTTAGAGGGTTTTCTGTTACTCAAATCAAAAAGTGTTAAACTAATGAAAGTTTGGATATAACCAGGGGCATATGCACAAGAAATCGCAGGTCCAAAAGATATACTTAGAATTGTCACGAATTTTTACGGTGCAGCACCGAAATTTGTTTCAGGACAGCAACATCCCCAAATCTTACCTCACTCAAATTAGAGGCTTCTCTTGGCACAAAAACAAAATAAAAATGATAAGGAGAGGTTATTAAAGTAGTAATAACTTCCAAGACTCAAATAAAATAAAAAGAACTGAAAGTAAAACATTGGGTTATCTTCCAAGAGTGCTTTTCTATAACGCCTTTGAGCTAGGCGCAGAAAGTGCGAATCAAGTAATATCAAGTGATAAAGCATCAAGCTCATAATTTGCTCTAAGAATAGAGTCAAAAAGTAGTTTCTTCCTCTTTCTAGGAAAGTGTTCCATACCTTTCTTTAGTGGGAATTGATATTTGATGGTGCCTTCCCTCATATCAATGATGGCACCTACAGTTCGAAGAAAGGGTCTTCCCAAAATAATAGGACATGAAGCATTGCATTCAGCATCCATAACAAGAAAATCAACGGGAACAAGGTTATTGTTAACCATAATAAGAACATCATTAATCCTTCCCAAAGGTTTCTTCTTAGCAACATCAGCAATAGGAACATCATAATAACACTTTTCAAGCGGTGGTAAATCAAGCATATCATAATTTTTTCTAGGCATGATAGAAATACTAGCACCTAGATCACATAAAGCATGGCAATCAAAACCATTAACATGCATATCAATAATGGGTTTCCCACCATCTTCTAACTTCTTGGGAATAGAAGCTTTTTGCTTCAACTTTTCATCCCTAATTTTCATAAGAGCATTGGTAATATGCTTAGTAAAAGCAACATTTAAAGAACTAGCATTGGGACTCAAAGCAAGCTTTTGCAAGAACAAAATAACTTCAGATATATTGCAGCCATCAACATCAAAATTATTAAACGAAATAGAGCTATCATCTCCCACACTCCGAAAAATTTCAGCACTCTTTTGAGAAAAAGTTTTAGCAGTTTTGGGCTTTTTAACACAAGGAGTGGGAGTTTTCTCTATACCAATCAAAGTAAGAGGATTTCTAACATTTGGAACAACATCATTAGAGGTAGTAATGGTACATACCTTCATCTTTCTAGCCATCTCATCTTCTCTTTCCCACCTGGCATGCAATTCTGCTAGCATCCTAACATTTTCATCAATTCTAACTTGGATAGCATTAGCAGTGCCAAAAGTATTGTTCTCTTTCACATCATTACGCAACACTTTTAATTTCAGAAGTTCAACATCATGAGCAAGGCTAACAACTTTAGAAGCAAGAATATCAATTTTGACTAACTTTTCCTCAACAGCCTTTTAAAAGCAGTTTGCTTACCGATGAAGTCCTTGAGCATGACTTCAAGCTCAGAGGGCGCAGCCCTAGTGTTGTTGGAGGAATTACCATAAGAGTTGCCATAACCATTACCATTGGTAGAAGGATACAACCTATAATTATTACTAGCAAAATTGTTCCTATAAGCATTGTTGTTAAAATTATTATTTCTAATGAAGTTTACATCAACATGCTCTTCTTGAGCAACCAAAGAGGCCAAAGGAACATTATTAGGATCAACATGAGTTCTATCATTAGAAAGCATAAGCATTATAACATCAATCTTATCACTCAAGGAAGAGGTTTCCTCAACAGAATTTACCTTCTTACCTTGTGGAGCTCTCTCGGTATGCCATTCAGAATAATTTACCATCATATTGTCGAGAAGCTTTGTTGCGGTGCCCAAGGTAAGGGACATAAAAGTGCCTCCAGCAGCTGAATCCAATAGGTTCCTTGAAGGAAAATTCAGTCCTGCATAAAGAGTTTGGACAATCATCCAAGTAGTCAGTCCATGAGTGGGACAATTCTTTATCATAGATTTCATTCTTTCCCAAGCCTGAGCAACATGTTCATTATCAAACTGGCTAAACTTCATAATATTGCTACGCAAAGCTATAATCTTAGCAGGAGGATAGTATCTTCCAATAAAAGCATACTTACACTTAGCCCATGAATCAATACTATTTTTAGGCAAAGACAGCAACCAATCCTTAGCTTTTCCTCTCAAAGAAAAAGGAAACAACTTAAGCTTAATAATATCACCCTCTACATCCTTATATTTTTGCATCTCACATAGCTCAACAAAATTGTTGAGATGAGCTGCAGCATCATCAGTACTAGCACCAGAAAATTGCTCTTTCATAACAAGGTTCAACAAAGCAGGCTTAATCTCATAAAAATTTGCAGCAGGAGCAGGTGGCGCAATAGGAGTGCAGATAAAATCACTATTATTAGTGCTAGTAAAATCACACAACTTGGTGTCTTCAGGAGTAGCCATTCTAGCAAAGCTAAGAGCGGACAAGTAAAAATAACAACTATAAGGAAACTAATTTTTTTTGTGTTTTTTATAAAACGAAGCAAGTAAAAAAATAAAGTAAAGCAAAACTTAAAACAAAGTAAAGGATGTGCGTACGAAACTCCCCTTGCAGAAGTCTTCTTTTTCCCCGGCAACGGCGCCAGAAAACTTTTTGATGGAGCGGTGTTGAATGGTGCCAGAAAACTGTTGGCGTGTAGTTGATGATATAAATGACCGGCCAGTTGGAAACCCCAAGAGAAGGTTTGATGAGTACAGTAGCAAGTTTTCCCTTAGTTATGAAACCAAGGTTATCAATCCAGTAGGAAAAAGCCAAACTTAAGAAGGTGATGCTTGCTAGCTTCGTGACACTCCAACAAGGGCGCCATTAACGATATCTTGTTAGCGCGTCTTCAACTAGTAGTAACGTGGAACCTGCACACAACACAACCAAGAACTTTGTTTCCAACTTACGATGAGGTTGTCAATCTCACCGGTTTGCTGTAAACAAAGGAATGAGCGTATCGAGTGGAAAGCAATAGTAGTATGCGAGTAAAGTAAACAGTGCGAGTAAAGTAAACAGGTGATAGCAATGTAAAGGAAACAGGACCGGGGTCCATAGTTCACTAGTGGTGTCTCTCCATAAGATAAATAACACATGCTGGGTAAGCAAATTACAGTTGGGCAATTGATAGAATAAAGATAACGTGATATGTCAAGAGGATCACTATGAGATTTACTCTGGGCATTACAACAAGATACATAGACCGCCATCCAACAGCATCTATGACTAATAATCCACTCGCGGGGAATCGTCCGAGGACCCCTTGAGTATTAAGTTGCGAATAACAGATAACTACATTAAGCAAAGTGTGTAATGTAAACAAAGCATATGCCCTTGGACATAAGAATGTTGTTTTCTCCCTAGTGGCAACAGCACATCTATAACCTTAGAGGTTTCTGTCACTCCCCCAGATTAAATAGAGGCATGAACCCAACTATCGAGCATAAATACACCCTCTTGGAGTCACTAGTATCTACTCGGCCAAGATAGCTACTAACAACGGAGAGCATGCAAGATCATAAACAACATAGGGATAATATTCAGCACATCAACTCAATCATAACACCAATATTCATTGGATCCCAACAAACACAACATGTAGAATTACATAACGGTGATCTTGATCATGTAAGGCAGCTCACGAGATCTAAACATGAAGCACATGGTGGAGAAGACAACCAACTAGCTACTGCTATGGACCCATAGTCCAAGGTAGACTACTCACTCATCACGCCGGAGGCAAGCATGGTGATGAAGAAGACCTCTGGTGGTGATTCCCCTCTCCGGCAGGGTGCCGGGAATAGCTTTTGGACCCTCCCGATCTCGGGTCGACGACGGCGGCGGATCGTGATGTGTTTCTGGAAAAGTGATCGGATTTTTTAGGTTTTTCCTGTCGGGGGGTCTTTATAGGTGAAAGGGCATCGTCAGAAGTGGACCGAGGCGGTCACACACATAGGGGGCGCGACCTGGGCCTGGGCTGCGCCGCCCTGTTGTGTGGCGGGCTCGTGGCCCCTCTCTGTCTCCTCTTCGGTTCTCTGGAAGCTTCGGTAAATTTCTGGATGTTTGGCATTTGTTTCGTCCAATTCCGAGAATATTTCCTGTGTAACTTTTCTGAAACACAAAAACAACAGAAAATAGGGAACTGGCACTGTGGCATCTCGTTAATAGGTTAGTTCCGGAAAATGTATAAAAACGCCACGAAGTGTAACGAATCACTAAGCAAATGGTGTAAAAACAAGCATGAAAAATCAAAAATTATAGATATGTTTGAGACGTATCACCTACCCTTTTTAAAGATGCTAGAAAGTTTGTTTTATCTTGTGATGAATGCCAAAGAGTTGGTAATATTTCTAGACGCAATGAAATGCCTATGAGTTATTCTCTTGTTATTGAACCATTTGATTGTTGGGGATTTGACTTTATGGGTCCTTTTCCTCCTAGACGCAACTTAGCTTGGTCAGTAGCAACATTACCTTGAGGTTTTAGTAGAAAAAGAAGGAAGTGTTAGTAGATACATCATTTCAGTTTTCCTTCATGATTGGCTTATAAGCATTAGTATTCTCAACTTAAAATTGTTCGTGCTTTCAAGGAAAATTTGTATGATTGTTTTCTATCACATGTATGTATGTTTGTTTCATGCAACTCTTATGCTTGCTACCCAGCCTTGCTAGCCAAAAACCTGTACTGAGAGGGAATACTTCTCGTGCATCAAATCCCCAAAAACCAAGTTACTTCCAAAGAGTCCACTATAAATTCCTATGCATGGTATTTCAAGCCATTCCAAGTAAATTTTCATGTGCTACCTTTCGAAAACTTTTAACTACTTCTCATTTTGTGCCACTATTTTTAGCTCATGAGGACATAGTGGTTGGGTTTGTTATCTTCCATACTAAATTGAGTACCCCTCGACTTGCATGCTTCATCTGCTCGTCACTAATTTTGCAAGGGAGCTGGTCAGACCATTGTAATCTAAAAAAAGAAAAGAAAAGAAAAATGCACTCCTCCATGGTATGTGAAAGTTGGTGGGCACCCGATGGAATCGCTTAGCCATGGTTTGAGAAAGGAAAAAGTGGGAAACCCCAAGAGAAGGTTTGATGAATATAGCAGCAAGTTTTCCCTCAGTTATGAAACCAAGGTTATCAATCCAGTAGGAAAAAGCCAAACGACTGAAGGTGATGCCCGCTAGCTTTGCGACAGCTCCGGACAATTTATAGGGCGCCTCGTCCAAGCTTTGCTTTGCGAGCGGCAACGTGGAACCTGCACACAACACAACCAAATACTTTGTTCCCAACTTACGATGAGGTTGTCAATCTCACCGGTTTGCTTGAAACAAAGGGTATGAGCGTATCGAGTGGAAAACAATAGTAGTATGCGAGTAAAGTAAACAGTGCGAGTAAAGTAAACAAGTGATAGCAATATAATGGAAATAGGACCGGGGTCCATAGTTCACTAGTGGTGTCTCTCCATAAGATAAAATAAAACATGTTGGGTAGACAAATTACAGTTGGGCAATTGATAGAATAAAGACAACGTGCAAATGTCGAGAGGATCACTATGAGATTTACTCTGGGCATTACAACAAGATACATAGACCGCCATCCAACTGCATCTATGACTAATAATCCACTTGTGGCGAATCAATTCGAGAACTCCACAAGTATTAAGTTGCGAACAACAGATAACTGCATTAAGCAAAGTGTGTACTGTAAACAAAGCATATGCCCTCGAGCATATGAATGTTGTTTTCCCCCTAGTAGCAACAACACATCTACAACCTTAGAGGTTTCTATCACTCCCCCAGATTAAATAGAGGCATGAACCCAACTATCGAGCATAAATACACCCTCTTGGAGTCACTAGTATCTACTCGGCCAAGATAGCTACTAACAACGGAGAGCATGCAAGATCATAAACAACATAGAGATAATATTCAGCACATCAACTCAATCATAACACCAATATTCATTGGATCCCAACAAACACAACATGTAGAATTACATAACGGTGATCTTGATCATGTAAGGCAGCTCACGAGATCTAAACATGAAGCACATGGTGGAGAAGACAACCAACTAGCTACTGCTATGGACCCATAGTCCAAGGTAGACTACTCACTCATCACGCCGGAGGCAAGCATGGTGATGAAGAAGACCTCTGGTGGTGATTCCCCTCTCCGGCAGGGTGCCGGGAAGAGCTTTTGGACCCTCCCGATCTCGGGTCGACGACGGCGGCGGATCGTGATGTGTTTCTAGAAACTACTCGGCCAAGATAGCTAGTAACAACGGAGAGCATGCAAGATCATAAACAACATAGAGATAACATAAGATAAAATTCAGTACATCAACTCAATCATAACACCAATATTCATCGGATCCCAACAAACAGAACATGTAGAATTACATAACGGTGATCTCGATCATGTAAAGCAGCTCACGAGATCTGAACATGAAGCACATGGTGGAGAAGACAACCATCTAGCTACTGCTATGGACCCATAGTCCAAGGTAGACTACTCACTCATCGCGCCGGAGGAAAGCATGGCGATGAAGAAGATCTCCGGTGGCGATTCCCCTCTCCGACTTGGTGCCGGGAAGAGCTTCTGGACCCTCCCGATCTTGGGTCGACGACGACGGCCGATCGCGATGTGTTTCTAGAAAAGTGATCAGGTCTTTAGGTTTTTCCCGTCGGGGGGTCTTTATAGGTGAAGGGGCAGCATCAGAAGTGGACCAGGGGCCCACACCATAGGGCGGCGCGGGCCAGGGGCAGGCCACGCCCCCTGGTGGTGTGGCCACCCTCTGGCTCGGCTCTGTCTCCTCTTCGGTCTTCTGGAAGCTCTGTTAAATATCTGGACGTCTGGCTTTTGTTTCATCCAATTCTGAGAATATTTCCTGTGTAACTTTTCTGAAACACAAAAATAGCAAAAAATAGGGAACTGGCACTGTGGCATCTCGTTAATAGGTTAGTTCCGGAAAATGTATAAAAATGCCACGAAGTGTAACGAAACACTAAGCAAATGGTGTAAAAACAAGCATGGAGCATCAAAAATTATTGATACGTTGGAGACGTATCAGCATCCCCAAGCTTAACTCCTACTCGTCCTCGAGTAGGTAAGTGATAACAAAAGAAGTAATTTTTGAGGTGACATGCACCTACACAATCTTGATCATATATGTAAGCGTTGTGCGCTGGGATCAAAAGAACTTAAAACATGGGCATGAAAGATATAATCTTGATAGAAGAAACTTAGCAACCATGTTATAACATGAAAAAGAACACAAACAAAAGATTATGAAAATGAAACAATGAAAGTCAAACGTGTGTTCAAATCATAAGGAAAAACATAGCAAATGGTTTTCAGCTTGTCCTTCATGAGAGAGCAAAACATAAATGCATAGGACACCTTCAAGTTTAAGAGGGCGACTCCATACAAATAATTTAAGAACAAGTGAAACCAACATCATGAATCAATCAATGAAAACTTTGAGACAATGCACATTATACTCAGAATGACAACTATGCTCTCTTAGACGGTGCATAAAGATAGAAGGTGGTGACTCAACATAAAAGTAAAAGAAAGGCCCTTCACGGAGGGAAGCAGTGATTAAACATGTGCTAGATTTTTTCATTTGTAAAATAGAGAGATAAAACTTGGGTTTTGAGAGGTTGTTGCTTTTGTCAACGACTGGCAATGGTGTCTTACTATCTTCCATAATAAACAAGTGAGAGCGGTTCCAAGTTCTTTGAAAATTTGGCACATTGGTGCTCTTTTATAAAGCTTTGGCACTCCTCCCCACCTTTTTTCCTTTCTCAAACCATGGCTAACCGATTCCATCGGGTGCCCACCAACATTCACATACCATGGAGGAGTGCCTTTTTTTCTTTTTTAGAATTAGATTGTAATGGTCTGACCAGCTCTCATGCAAAATTAATGACGAGTAGATGAAGCTGCCTAGTCGAGGGGTACTTAATTTAATATGGAAGATAGCAATTCCGACCACTACGTCCCCATGAGCTAAAAACAGTGGCACAAAATGAGAAGTATTTGAAAGTTTTGAAAGGTAGCACATGAAAATTTACTTGGAATGGCCTGCAAATACCATGCATAGGAATTTATAGTGGACACAATGGCAAACTTGGTTTTTAGGAGTTGGATGCACGACTAGAGCTCATACTTAGTTCAAAATGAGGGCTAGCAAAAGACTGGGAGCGACCAACTAAGAGAGCAATAATGGCCATAATCATGCAAAGCGACATTAAAAGAAGCATAAGATGGCATCAAAAGTCAAAAACTAAATGATCATAGAGGCAATGGTGACTTTGTATGAGTCTAACATGTGTGAGCATGCGCCAAGTCAACCCAAATAAAGCATCAAGGAGAAAACCAAAATAATGCTTCCAAATAATTAAAACAACGCATGATTTTTTTAAAGGCTCATTAAGCAATCTCAGTCATTTGAGACAAGTCATGCTACAACAAAACCACTAAGCATACTATCAAAAAGACATCAAGCATGACATGCAAAAGCCTAGGCCGCGGTCTACACAAGCTCCTTCTTGTACCACTTTTTTGCATAAAGCTTTTTCTCTTTTCCAACACCATTCGAACTTTTTATAAACAACTCTTTTGATGAAAACCAACATGGACCAGAGGAAAAATTACAACTTGACATAAAGATATAACAAGATCTGAACACAAATCAAGGCGAAAATCGAAAGCTAAACGCAGTTCTAGAAAAAGAGAACACTCGCGGAAATCTGTTTTTCACTCTTATCGCTCAACGAGTGTTCTTGGCAAATGAAAAACAAGGCAACTTCTCCAAAAGAAATTTGTTGGGGTCCAACCATTTATTGCAGCAAACAAAACTAAACAAAACTAAAAACTAAGACAACTGACGCTCCAAGAAAAATGCATAGTGCATGAAGCAATAAAAATATAGTGTGTTGAAAGGTGACCTGATTTTTGCTGATGAAGAAGGGGTGCCTCGGGGGCATCCCCAAGCTTTGACGCTTGTACCTCTTGGATATTTCTTGGGGTGACATGGGCATCCCCAAGCTTGAGCTTTTGTCCATTCTTCAACTCATCTCATCATTCTCCAATCCCTACACTTGAAAACTTCCTTCATACAAAACTAAACACAAATCTATTAGCAACATTAGTGTAAGCATAACAATGAATCAACCCCTTTTGCTTCAGGTTTCAACTCAAAACCACCACATATATAGTATATACTACTGTAGAAACTTCCCCAAAAGTTCCGTGATCAAAAGAACTCAAAAAGAAAGCGATAAAGCGGCAAACACAAATATTGGCAGAAATCTGTCAAAACAGAACAGCTGACAAAGGTCGAATTTTTAGAGGGTTTTTTGTTACTCAAATCAAAAAGTGTTAAACTAATGAAAGTTTGGATATAACCTAGGGCATATGCACAAGAAATCGCAGGTCCAAAAGATATACATAGAATTTTCACGAATTTTTACGGTGCAGCACCGAAAACTGTTTCAGGACAGCAACATCCCCAAATCTTACCTCACTCAAATTAGAGGCTTCTCTTGGCACAAAAACGAAATAAAAAGGATAATTAGAGGTTATTACAGCAGTAATAACTTCCAAGACTCAAATAAAAGAAAAAGAACTGAATGTAAAAACATTGGGTTATCTTCCAAGAGTGCTTTTCTTTAACGCCTTTGAGCTAGGCGCAGAAAGTGCGAATCAAGTATTTTCGAAAGAAGCATTTAGATCAACTGCAGAAGTCTTTTCAATAAGGCATTGTATTTCATCCACATAATTTTTGAAGACCCTTTGTGATCACGCTTTGGTTCACTTAAATCACTAAAAAGGTTTTTGGGACAGATCCAATCAAAATTATTTTCAAAAGCTTCATACAATCCCAAGAGCTTGCTAGGTATTGGTATTTCGGTTCCTTCATTGTTTGTACTAACAACCTTTATAGGTGAACCGAGCTTATTAAAGTGCTTAAGAACTTTCCTAGCTTCAATGGCAACATCTCTAAACTCTATACGCAAAGTTTCCAAGATAAAAGCTTTCTTTTCAGGATCTTCATTTTCATGAAGCTTAAGGAACATGTGTTGCATAAAAGGATTAAGGCTAGCAAACCTAGCTTCCAACATGTGAATTAAATAAGCAGAAGCAACTTCAATACTAGGAGCAAGCTCAACCAAAGACTTTTCCTCAACTTCTTTATGCATACTAATATGATTAAAGAACTCCTCAATGTTACTTTTTCCAATAATTGAACCACTACCTATTGGGAGGTCCTCCAAAACGTACTTAGGGAATAACATAATGAACTAAAGTAAAGAAATAACAACTAAAAAGGATACTAATTTTTGTGTGTTTTTGATAAAACGATGCAAGTAAAAATAAAGTAAAGCAAAACTTAAGACAAAGTAAAGGATGTGCGTGTGAAACTCCCCTTGCAGAAGTCTTCTTTTTCCCCGGCAATGGCGCCAGAAAAGTTGTTGATGGCACGGTATTTAAGGTGCTAGAGAACTTGATTGCGTTTGTTGATGAAGTAAAATGACCGGCCAGTTGGAAACCCCAAGAGAAGGTTTGATGAATATAGCAGCAAGTTTTCCCTCAGTTATGAAACCAAGGTTATCAATCCAGTAGGAAAAAGCCAAACGACTGAAGGTGATGCCCGCTAGCTTCGCGACAGCTCCGAACAATTTATAGGGTGCTTCGTCCAAGCTTTGCTTTGCGAGTGACAACATGGAACCTGCACACAACACAACCAAATACTTTGTTCCCAACTTACGATGAGGTTGTCAATCTCACCGGTTTGCTTAAAACAAAGGGTATGAGCGTATCGAGTGGAAAACAATAGTAGTATGCGAGTAAAGTAAACAGTGTGAGTAAAGTAAACAGGTGATAGTAATATAATGGAAATAGGACCGGGGTCCACAGTTCACTAGTGGTGTCTCTCCATAAGATAAAATAAAACATGCTGGGTAGACAAATTACAGTTGGGCAATTGATAGAATAAAGACAACGTGCAAATGTCGAGAGGATCACTATGAGATTTACTCCGGGCATTACAACAAGATACATAGACCGCCATCCAACTGCATCTATGACTAATAATCCACTTGTGGCGAATCAATCCGAGAACTCCACAAGTATTAAGTTGCGAACAATAGATAACTGCATTAAGCAAAGTGTGTAATGTAAACAAAGCATATGCCCTCGAGCATATGAATGTTGTTTTCCCCTAGTAGCAACAGCACATCTACAACCTTAGAGGTTTCTGTCACTCCCCCAGATTAAATAGAGGCATGAACCCACTATTGAGCATAAATACCCCCTCTTGGAGTCACTAGCAACTACTCGGCCAAGATAGCTACTAACAACGGAGAGCATGCAAGATCATAATCAACATAGAGATAACATAAGATAAAATTCAGTACATCAACTCAATCATAACACCAATATTCATCGGATCCCAACAAACACAACATGTAGAATTACATAACGGTGATCTCGATCATGTAAAGCAGCCCACGAGATCTAAATATGAAGCACATGGTGGAGAAGACAACCATCTAGCTACTACTATGGACCCATAGTCCAAGGTAGACTACTCACTCATCGCGCCGGAGGCAAGCATGGCGATGAAGAAGACCTCCGGTGGCGATTCCCCTCTCCGGTAGGGTGCCGGGAAGAGCTTCTGGACCCTTCCGATCTTGGGTTGACGACGGCGGTGGATCGCGATGTGTTTCTGGAAAAGTGATCGGGTCTTTAGGTTTTTCCCATCGGGGGGTCTTTATAGGCGAAGGGGCAGCGTCAGAAGTGGACCAGGGGGCCCACACCATAGGGCGGCGTGGGCCAGGGGCAGGCCGCACCCCCTGGTGGTGTGGCTGCCCTTTGGCTCGGCTCCGTCTCCTCTTCGGTCTTCTGGAAGCTCCGTTAAATATCTGGACGTCTGGCTTTTGTTTCGTCCAATTCCGAGAATATTTCCTGTGTAACTTTTCTGAAACACAAAAACATCAGAAAACAGGGAACTGGCACTGTGGCATCTCGTTAATAGGTTAGTTCCGGAAAATGCATAAAAATGCCACGAAGTGTAACGAAACACTAAGCAAATGGTGTAAAAACAAGCATGGAGCATCAAAAATTATGGATACGTTGGAGACGTATCAGCTACTAATTGTGGGGTTGCCGGAGCGACAAAAACCTAAACCCCATTAGGAAACCATTGCACCAGGGAGCGTAGGATCTCAGAGTTTAAGGCTGTGGTTATATTTATCTTAATTACTTTCTTATATTTGTGGATGCTTGCAGGGGGTATAATCACAAGTGTGTATTATTCCTAGTAAGGGTAGTACGCTAGCACAGGTTCACCCCCATAACACTTATCAAACCAATGAAGATTACTTAGCAGCATGAAGCGAAAGCTCTCGACAGAAACTCTCGTGTGTCCTCAGGGACGTTTGGTAATCATAAGTTACACAACCGGCTTGTTCTTTGCACTAGAAAGGATTGGGCCACTTGCAGCAATTACTATTATTGTATTTTATTTATTCGTACTTTATTTACTTGCATTACCAAATACCACTGAAAACCCGTTTGCTAGTATTTATAGTGAATCCTTGATCAAAACCACTTGTCAACACCTTCTGCTCCTCATTGGGTTCGACACTCTTATTTATCGGAAGTACTATGATACACCCCCTATACTTGTGGGTCATCAGGGAGTAGTTTCACCATCACTTGGATACACATATCGGCACTACATCTTATAAACACTTATACCACTTAGTTCTTAGATCATCATTAGATCTTTATATTAGTATTTGGAGTCTTTTACGTCTTTTGTGAGCCTTTGGTCGCTCTGAATTATAAATGTTTGTGTCATGGAGTTGTTACATGACTGGGTGGATGCCAATTGATGTTATCGATTTTGCATTATATCATCTGTGTTGTGCTTGTCTTGGATGTCCTTATAAACAAAGGAGGTGCTGTCAAATTTATGCTTGGTCTTTGGTTTTTTGTAAATAATTTGGGTAGTGTGGTAACATTGCCAGGTAGCTGCCAGGTAGATAGAAACCTGGGGTGTTACAACATCATACCATTGCTATCTCGGTAACAAGTATAACCTTCATGCATACTTTTCTAGCATCCCAACTCTTGTAGGTTGGCTCTTGGCATGATAATATTTATTTGCAAATGTTGCGGTTCTTGCAAAGGTCTTATAAAGAAATATCTTTATTGCATATGTGAGCATGCTGAGATGATTGCATATGATGGGGAGTATATAAAATCATGTTTATGATTCACCAATCCCAAATATGCATTTTATCAATTTATTGCATATTAATTCCTCAACGCTCTCTCATGTGCAATATGGATAATGTTGCAAGTTGTACCCTTCTTTGTTATGCTTGTTGCCTTTCAAAGAATCCCAACTATCTTTTGATCCCTTATTGCTAGTTGTGATGGCTTTGATGATTTTGTGTGGAGAGTTCATTAATATACCATAATGGGCAATGGAGCCTTGAGCTATATATGCTTGCTAGCAAAGTTATGTGGTGTATTCTATGACTCTCTCTTGGATATCATGTATTTCTTTAATTCAACTAACCTCTTGTGTATACATGTTCCTTTGTGGATTGTTCATCATGATTTTTTGTCCACTTAGAAATATATATGCATAAGAGTGTTAATTTCTTTCCTTGATATCCTTGTTCTTTGCTGACCATCTTTCTTATCCATTTGGTTCTTGATGGTGTTGGTAAGAACTTGATTTATGAGTGCTATTTTATTCTTTATTTATTGCCTCTTCTTGCACTCATATCTAGTGAATCTTTTTGGACTAAAGTTCACTTTGATAAGCGTATTTATTCTTTTGTATTCTCTCATGCTCATGGTTGTTTTTAAATGATATAGAGGGAGTGAGGATTCCATGTTTGTGCATATTGTATTCAAATACAACAAAAATTCAAATTTATGCATGAACCTTGGGGGACTTCCTTATTTCATTTAAAGCACCTAGTAGCTCTTATCATCATAGCTTCTTGTGTCTAATTGGTTCTTTGGGTCTCTTGATTGCTTGCTTGCTTCATTCGTTGAAGCTTCCTTCATTATGTCATGTTTTTACAATCTTTGATCCTCAATATGGTTTGACTTCCTCCAAATATTGTTAATTCGATAAGTGCATATGATTTCACTCATTTTTATGAGAAATGCACATCTTGGGGAGGAACTCATACTATATTGGCCTTCTAAATTTCTTCATCCATTTTGGCAATCGTTGCCAATGGGGGAGAAGTTTAGAGGGTTTAAGGGAAATGGTTTTTATACTTAAGTTTGGTTGTGCTTAAGTGTTTGCCTTTCATGCATCTCTTCTTTGTTAGATGTTTTGCATGGTTGAATATATAGTGTAAACTCCATCAAAGGTTTATCTTGACAAGAAATTCAAGTTCATTACACATGCATATATTGTGGGGGAGTTTGCTTTATATATTTTGGTTGTACTCACATCAATCATATTCGTTGTAGTTTATGTGAGTACAATTTGTTTTGATATGCGTTAGTAGCATCGTGTTACTTGACCATATCAAATACAACCTCTTGTATGCAATTTATTCCCGAATAAGTTGCATATTAGTTTCTATTATTCATTATATAAACCCTCTTATTGATATTGTCATCAATTACCAAAATGGGGGAGATTGTAAGGGTAAATTGCTCCTAAGTGTGTTTTTGGTAATTAATGACAATCCCTATGGACTAATGTTTCATTGAGCTTTTTATGAAGGAATTGTTCATAGGAATTGCTTGAAGTCCATGTGTTGGATTCAAGGCTTGGATGCCATGAAGGTAAAGATATATCTTAAGTATTGGCATCAAGATCATTGAATAGAGGAGATGAATCCAATATGATCAAGAAGAATAAATAAAGATGTAGTTCTTGTGTAGAACTCAAGTAATCCATGCTCTAGCTTATGTGTTCAGCTAAGGAGTTTCAAGATCTTGAGAATTTGGCTACAAGAGAAGAATTCAAGATATGGATCTATGTCAAGGTCATGATGGTCTCATGAGTTGAGATATGATTGGCTAATACCTAGAGCATGCAATCAAATGAAGAATTCTTTACATGGCTCAATATATTGCGATAGAGCATGAGAAGATTCAAGGTTGACCAAGACAAAGATCAAAAATTAGATTCTAGATTGGTCAACACATGAAGCATAAGGAATGTGCCACATGTGACCAATTGGTATTGTGGTATGATAAGGTTTGTCAATTATGCTTTGTGAACTAACCCATTACATATGTGTGTTTGTGTTGTCTATGTGGGTTAGGTATTGTGTCATGGATATGCATCACTAGTGAGACTTCATATAGCCCATGAGAAGATGACGTCAAGTGGTGGTTGTCATCAAGGTTGAGTAGTGCAAGTTTAAGATAAGCATCTCGAGAAGGTCATATGCTTGAAGCTTGTCATCCATTTGGTAATAATGGAATTGCGAAGACATGCCTTAGTGAAGCTATCCCATTGTGGTGTATGGGGGAGCAAATTGGAAGTCTTCACGAAGAAACAATGATCAAGTGAAGCATTCTGGCATGACGGAAGCATGAAGCATCGTCATCAAGATCAAGCGGGATGCACAAGGAAAAGGTTTGTCCTTGCTAGGTTTTCCTTTTACCGGTCTCAAGGTGTTTGTTTGGAGACCGGGTTATAGGATAGATAGCCGCATTATCAAGAGGGGCTTTCGGTTGGGTAACTTGATCACATCGTCTTAGGGAGCTCAATCCTTTGCATACTTTGCTTCTCTCTATTTTGTTGCTTATTGATGTTTCTCTATGTGAGGTTCTTGAGCTTGTTGTTAGCTTTCCAACAAGTCCAAGTTCATTGAAAACAGATTTCGTATGCATCTTTTATTGCGTTTTTGGGTTTGGAGGATTTACGGTTCTTTATTAAGGGAGGTTCTCACCTCTCCATATTTGATATTTTACCTCTTACTAATTCTTGGGCTTTATGTGGTTCATTGGATATATCTTTCTCTTAGCTTTTCAAAAAGCCCAAGTTTGCTAAAATCAGAGTTCGGACGCAAAGGTTATCACCGTTTCCATCTTCCAAGTTTTTTAGTTGGTGCAAATCCGGTGTGCACCGGGATTTTCACCGGGAGGCCGGTTTCCACCCGGCGTGACCGGGTTGTACACCGGGAGGCCGGTTTCAGGCCGGCGTGACCGGGCGCCCTGGTGCAGGTCCCGATGCACACTGGTTCTTCACCGGAAATCATCTCTAGGAGGTTTTCCGGTGCAGGTCATGTGCTCACCAGGCTGTGCACCGGGAGTGTCGGCGCAGAGCCCGGCGACACCAGGTTTCCACCGGATTTGCCCAAACTTTTGCCCGAACGGCCATATTTCGATTTGCTATAAAAGGGGATTCTTCCCCAACGGTTTTCTAGGGTTCTAAGGGTGTTCTTGAGCATTTCTCTCTCCTCCATTGTTGAACCTCTTGAGCTTGCTTTCTCTCCCTTCCCTCCTATGATTCCTGCATATTTTTGAGGGATTTGGAAGAGGAGATCTAGATTACAGTCACCACCTATCAATTCCTCCTCTAAGTGAGGGGAACCCATTGGATCTAGATCTTGGAGTCATTGGTTGACCTCCACCCTTGTTCTTCCTCTCTAATTCCTCCATAGCATTTGTTCTTTTGGTGAGTTTAGAGAAAGAAGGATTTGAGCACTTTCCCTTGTGTTCTTGCTGTGCATCCTTGCATAGTGTTGGGCTCTCCATTACGATTTATTCGAGTGAGAGACCGTGAACTTGTTACTCTTGGAGGGTGACCTCTAAGTTGGCTTGGCAGTTGGTGCCTCGGTGAACTATTCGTGGAAGATTGTGAAGAGGCTCGGGCTTCCCCTTCATGGGAGTTGTAAACTGGTTGTGGAGCTTGTAATCTCCGGAGTGGAGGAAAAGCTAACCATAAGAAGGGGTCCCTAGCCTCGTGGGGGACTCGGAGAAGAAGGTGAGCCTTCATGGCGTTTGGGGGCCTTCGTGGTTTCCCGCATCTCTCCAATGGTGATTAGCTTACTTTATGCAAGTGAACATTGGGATACATCTTTGTCTCCGCGTGCCTCGGTTCTCTATACCCGAGTTTATTTCCTTGTGATAGCCTTCGTGCTTGAAGTACTTATATCTTGTTTATCACTTGCGAATTATATATTGTGCTATCTTCCTTATTTCTAGTTGTTGTTGGTGCACTTAGTTGATCCTAGCATATTTAGGTTTTGTGCTTGAAGAAAATAAATGTTAGTTTAATTCTGAATTCCTTCAAGACAATTCTGTAATTGTTTTTAAAATGCCTATTCACCCCCCTCTAGGCGACATCTCATCCTGTCACAAAGTGATACCAAGTTAATTCAAATACATGATAACCACAAAGTGGTGCTTTAAATGGAATGAGGAAGATCCCCAAGGTACGTGCACAAGATAGAATGTTGAATTTGAATACAATGTGCACAACATGGAATCCTCACTCCCTCGTTACCAATAAAACACAAACAGTTGCAAGAGATCATATATAAGAAGTTAAACTTAACACTTGCATCAAACAAATGGTTGAGCAACAAGTAAGAGATACCACAATAAAAGGCCCAACCAAAGGAATGTGTGAGAGAAAAGGCAAAGCATATTATAAGATTAATATAAAGATGACCAGAGCATCCACATAGTCCTCAATGAATAATATTTCTTAGCATTCCATCCCAACACACAAGGTTCAAATAACATATCAAATAAGGAGATACCATCTCTCATGTGTAATAGTTTCTAAGTAGACAACATCATAAATATATTTAACCACAAATAAATATGTACACATAAAATAGATATTAAGGAGAAGAACATGATATCCAAAATAAAGTCTTGCAAAATACCAATAAGATTTTTTTAAAAGCATGGCCAAAGGCTCAAAATTAATTTTATTGTATGTTGATGAACTTCAACCACAAACACGTCAAATACATCACAAATATCAACAAGGGAAAGAAGATAGTTGTGATGCTTTGAAAAAAATCAATATATAACATTAAAAGGATACCTCATGAAAGAACTAACATTTTCAAATTCATCAATATTGCACATGTGAGATTTTTGAGGAATTGATATGCAAAAAGATTGCTAGATTGACATATATGAAATAGGTGAATCATGAGCATGATTTTATATGTTCCCAATTATATGTACTCATCTCAACTAACTCAAATTTGCAATAATGTGGCTTCAATAAAATCTTTGAAAGAACCACATGGTTTGCAAATAAAGAAAACCATGCCATGAAACAACCTACACGAGGTTGGATGCTAGAAAAGTATGCATGAATTAGATACTTGTTACCGAGATATCGTCGGGAGGATGTATTAGATAGGAGTTCTTCAATAATCCTAGCTTGCATCAAATTATCAATTAGTCATCCCTTCATCCTTATTATTGAGACAAGCACCAATATATCTCCCATGTACCTAAAGCACATTCAAGTACAATATGGTCCCCAAACTCATTGGGTCCATGATACGTCTCAAATGTATCTATAATTTTTGATGCTCCATGCTTGTTTATACACCATTTGCTTTGTGTTTTGTTACACTTCGTGGCGTTTTTATGCATTTCCCGGAACTAACCTATTAACAAGACACCACAGTGCCAGTTCCTTGTTTTCTGCTGTTTTTGTGTTTCAGAAAAGCTACACAGGAAATATTCCCAGAATTGGACGAAACAAAAGCCAAACCTCCTATATTTACCGAAGCTTCATGAAGACCGAAGATGAGACAGAAGGGGTCCAGGGGCCAGGCTCACCATAGGGTGGCGCGACCCAGCCCCTGGCCGCGCCACTATATGGTGAGGCCAGGTGGCCCACCTTCTGATGCTGCCCTTTTGCCTATAAGTTCCCCTCGACGGGAAAAACCTAAGGGACGGATCTATTTTCCATGAAACATACTGCAAGTCGCCGCCGTTGCCATCGCGAGATCGGGAGGATCCAGGAGCTCTTCTCGGCACCCTACCGAAGAGGGGAATCCCTGCCGGAGGCCTTCTACACCACCATGGTCGCCTCCGAAGTGATGTGTGAGTAGTCTACCTTGGACTACGGGTCCATAGCAGTAGCTAGATGGATGTATCCTCCACCATGTGCTTCATGTTTAGATCTTGTGAGCTGCCCTACATGATCAAGATCATCTTTATGTAATCATACATGTTGTGTTTGTTGGGATCCGATGAGTATTGGTACTATGTCAAGTTGATGTTCTGAATATATATCTTTATGTTATCTCTATGTTATTTATGATCTTGCATGCTTTCCGTTGCTAGTAGCTATCTTGGCCGACTAGACATTAGTGACTCCAAAAGGGAGTATTTATGCTCGATAGTTGGGTTCATACCTCTAGTAATCTGGGGGAGTGACAGAAACCTCTAAGGTTGTAGATGTGTTGTTGCCACTAGGGAGAAAACAACATTCTTGTGTCCAAGGACATTTGCTTTGTTTACATTGCGTACTTTGCTTAATGCAATTATCTGTTGTTCGCAACTTAATACTCAAGGGGTTCTTGGATGACTCCCCGCGAGTAGATTTTTAGTCATAGATGCAGTTGGATGGCGGTCTATGTATTTTGTCGTAATGCCCAGAGTGAATCTCATAGTGATCCTCATGACATATGTATGTTGTCTTTATTCTATCAATTGCCCAACTGTAATTTGTTTACCCAGCATGTTGTTATTTATCTTATGGAGAGACACCGCTAGTGAACTGTGGACCTCAATCCAATTTCTTTTACATTGCTATACCATTTTACTTTTACTCGCACTATTTACTTTTACTTGCATACTATTATCCTTTTACCACTCAATACGCTCAATCCTTTGTTTACAGCAAACCGGTGAGATTGACAACCTCATCGTAAGTTGGGAGCAAAGTTCTTGGTTGTGTTGTGTGCAGGTTTCACGTTGCTGCTAGGTGAAGATGCACCAGCAATATTTCTGGCGCCGTTGTCTGGAGTGTCACAAAGCTAGCAAGCATCACCTTCTGAAGTTTGGCTTTCTCCTACTGGTTTGATAAACCTTGGTTTCACAACTGAGGGAAGACTTGCTGCTGTGCTCATCATACCTTCCTCTTGGGGTTCCCAATGAGCTATACTTACAGGCCATCAATGAGTTTTCTGGCGCCATTGCCGGGGAGGAAGAAGACTTCTGCAAGGGGAGTCTCTCACGCATAATCTTTTACTTTGTTTTTGTTTTGCTTTATTTTATTTTTGCTTGCATTGTTTTATCAAAAATACAAAAAATTAGCTTCCTTTATAGTTGTTACTTCATTACTCTTAGTTCATTATGTTGTTCCCTAAGTATGCTTTGGAGGACCTCTCAGTAGGTAGTGGTTCTATCATTGGGAAAGGTAACATTGAGGAGTTCTTTAATCATATTAGTATGCATAAAGATGTTGAGGATAGATCTTTGGCTGAGCTTGCTCCTAGTTATGAAGTTGTTGCTGCTTATTTAGTTCACATGTTGGAGGCTAGGTTTGTTAACCTTAATCCTTTTATGCAACAAATGTTTCTTAAGCTTCATGATATCGAAGACTCTGAAAAGAAAGATTTTATTTTGGAGACTTTGCGTAGAGAATTTAGAGATGTTGTTATTGAAGCTAGGAAAGTCTTTGAGCGTTTTAATATGCTTGGATCGCCTGTTAATGTTGTTGGTACAACCAAATAAGACATCAAAGTACCAATTCCTTGCAAACTCTTATGATTGCATGAAGCTTTGGAAAAGAATTTCGATTGGATTTGTCCTGAAAACCCTTTTGATGAAAGTAGTGAACCAAAGAGTGTTCACAAGGGATCTTCGGAAACTCATTTGGACAAAATTCAATTCATTGTTGAAAAGACTTCTGCAATTGATCTTAATGCTTCATTTGATATTACTTGATTTGCACTTTCTGCGCCTAGCTGAAAGGCGTTAAAGAAAAGCACTCTTGGGAGATAACCCAATGTTTTCTTTTAAGTATTTTTTATTTTATTTGAGTCTTGGAATTTATTACTACTGTAATGACCTCTCCTTATCCTTTTTATTTCGTTGTTGTGCCAAGAAGAATCTCTAATTTGAGGGAGATAAGATTTGGGGAAGTTGCTGTCCTGAAACAGATTTATGCGCTGCACCGTAAAAATTCGTGAAAATTCTCAGAATATCTTTTTGATCTGAGATTTCTTGTGATTATGACCCAGGTTATATCCAAACTTTCATTAGTTTTGCACTTTTCGATTTGAGCAACAGAAGGTCCTCGAAAAAATCGACCTTTGTCAGCTGTTCTGTTTTGACAGATTTGTGCCACTATTTGTGTTTGCCTCTCGATCGCTTTCTTTTAAAGTTCTTTTGATCACGGAACTTTTGAGGAAGTTGCTACAGTAGTATATGCTTTATATGTGATATTTTTGATTTTAAACCTGAACCAAAAAGGGTTGATTTACTATTATGTTTATGCTAACGTTGCTAATAGAATTGTGTGAAGTTTTGTATGAAGGAAGTTTTCAAGTGTAGGGATTGGACAATGATGAGATGAGATGAAGTATGTACAAAAGCTCAAGCTTGGGGATGCCCATGTCACCCCAATAAATATCCAAGAGGTACAAGCTTCAAAGCTTGGGGATGCCCCCGAGGCACCCCTTCTTCATCGGCAAAAATTAGGTCACCTTTCAACACAATATATTTTTATTGCTTCATGCACTATGTGTTTTTCTTGGAGCGTCTTTACTTTTGCTTTCAGTTTTATTTTGTTTTTTTTGCTGCAATAAATGGTTGGACCCCAACAAATTTCTTTTGGAGGAAATGTACTTGTTTTCATTTGCCAAGAACACTCTAGTTTTCACTCTTATTGTTCAATGAGTGTTCTCTTTTTCTAGAACTGCATTTAGCTTTCGTTTTTCGCCTTGATTTTTATTCAGATATTGTTTTATCTTTGCATCAAGGTGTATTTGGACCTCTGGTATATGTTGGTATTCATCAAAAGAGTTGTTTCAAAAAGGTTTAAATGGTGTTGGAAAAGAGAAAAAGTTTCATGCAAAAAAAGTGGTACAAAAAGGAGCTTGTTTAGACTGCGGCTTAGACTTTTTCATGCCATGCTTGATGTCATTTTGATAGTATGGTTAGTATCTTTTGTTGAAGCATGACTTGTCTCAAATTACTGAGATTTCTTAATGAGCCTTTGAAAAAATCATGCGTTGTTTTTATTATGTGGAAGCATTTATTTGGTTTTCTCCTTGATGCTTTATTTGGGTTGACTTGGCGCATGCTTACAACATGTTTGACTCTAACAAGTCGCCAATAGCCTCTATGATCATTTGGTTTTTGACTTGTGATGCCATTTTAAGCTTCTTCTAATGATGTTTTGTCGCTATGCATGATTATGGCTGTTATTGCTCTCTTAGTTGGTCGCTCCCAGTCTGTTGCTAGCCCTCATTTTGTACTGAGTATGAGCTCTACTCGTGCATCCAACTCCCAAAAACCAAGTTATTCAAATGTGTCCACCATACATACCTATTAGCAATTTGCTATTCCAAGTACATTTTACTTGCATTTATCTATCCTTCAAATTACACTCTTTTTGGTGTTATGTGAAAATTAGTCAGTAAAGCTCTCACGAACCTGATGGCACACTTTACTTTTCTCGTTTTTAAAATTTTGACATTGTGGCTCTCTTATGTTGATGTTATGCTTGCAAGTTGCAAGTTGGAAATTAGCCCAGCCATGCCTTCATGGGGCAAGCTTTCAACATTGCACTTTCTCTTATTTGAGTTGATATCGTGATCTTTTGTTTATGGATACTTGCGATGTGAAATAAGTTGGGAATCTTGCGGGATCATGGAGTTTATATATGTGTTAGAGAAACGCCTGGGCCGCTAATCTAAGCCATGCATCATTCATGGTGGAAATTTACAGCATGCCCATAGTGAACATTCGATGACGCATCTCACAATAAAAAGCTATACCAATGGTAAATAAAAGAGATGCTGAGGTGTTCAATGTATGTTTGTCCTGTCATTTTGATGTGGGATTGTTCCATGTCATCGGGCAAGGAGGTACCCCGTTGGCGGTTCTTGATGATACGTGTATACTTACAATGACAAGAGCTTGCTTGGGACCCTAAGTCGAGTAGCATGAGGATTGGGTATTCGTACTTCACGGGACATGAGGTTTTCAACTTATGATTTGTCAAGCATATGCTCATAATTGTACTCGCATTAAATTTAACCAGTCAAGATGCCTATGATGGGGGTAATGAGAGCTCAAAGCTAGTAAGTACCATAATTTTTGAAGATTTATAAAACTTGCAATCACTGCTTCCCTCTGCGAAGGGCCTTTCTTTTACTTTTATGTTGAGTCTCCACCTTCTACCTTTATGCACCGTCTAAGAGAGCATAGTTGTCATTCTGAGTTTAATGTGCATAGTCCCAAAGTTTATCATTGATTGATTCATGATTATGGTTTCACTTGTTCTTAAATTATTTGTATCTAGTCGCCCTCTTAAACTTGAAGGTGTCCTATGCATTTATGTTTTGCTATTCTATGAAGGAAAAGCTGAAAACCATTTGCTATGTTTTTCCATATGATTTGAGCATATGTTTGACTTTCATTGTTTCATTATTCATGATCTTTTGTTTGTGTTTCTTTTCATGTTATAACATGGTTGCTAAGTTTTTATTGTCAAGATTATGTCTTTTATGCCCATGTTTTAAGTTCTTTGATCCCAGCACTCAATGCTTTACATAGATAATCAAGATTGTGATGGTGCATGTCACCTCAAAAATTATTCTTTTGTTATCACTTACCTACTCGAGGACGAGCAGGAGTTAAGCTTGGGGATGCTTGATACGTCTCAAACGTATCTATAATTTTTGATGCTCCATGCTTGTTTATACACCATTTGCTTTGTGTTTTGTTACACTTCGTGGCATTTTTATGTATTTTCCAGAACTAACCTATTAACAAGACGCCATAGTGCTAGTTCCCTGTTTTCTGCTATTTTTGTGTTTCAGAAAATCTACATAGGAAATATTCTTGGAATTGGATGAAACAAAAGCCAAACCTCCTATTTTTACCAAAGCTTCGCGAAGACCGAAGATGAGATGGAGGGGGGGGGGGCTGGGGCCAGGCTCACTATAGGGTGGCGCGGCCCAGCCCCTGGCTGCGCCACCATATGGTGAGGCCAGGTGGCCCACCTTCTGACGCTGCCCTTTCGCCTATAAGTTCCTCTCAATAGGAAAAACCTAAGGGACGGATCTCTTTTCCACGAAACATACTGCAAGCCGCCGCCGTCGCTGTCGCGAGATCGAGAGGATCCAGGATCTCTTCTCGTCACCCTGCCGGAGAGGGGAATCCCTGCCGGAGGCCTTCTACACCACCATGGTTGCCTCCAGAGTGATGCGTGAGTAGTCTACCTTGGACTACGGGTCCATAGCAGTAGCTAGATGGTTGTCTCCTCCACCATGTGCTTCATGTTTAGATCTTGTGAGCTACCCTACATGATCAAGATCATCTTTATGTAATCATATATGTTGTGTTTGTTGGGATCCGATGAGTATTGGTACTATCTCAAGTTGATGTGCTGAATATATATCTTTATGTTATCTCTATGTTATTTATGATCTTGCATGCTTTCCGTTACTAGTAGCTATCTTGGCCGAGTAGATGCTAGTGACTCCAAGAGGGAGTATTTAAGCTCGATAGTTGGGTTCATGCCTCTAGTAATCTGGGGGAGTGAAAGAAACCTCTAAGGTTGTAGATGTGCTGTTGCCACTAGGGAGAAAACAACATTCTTTTATCCATGGACATTTTCTTTATTTACATTATGCACTTTGCTTAATGCAATTATCTGTTGTTCGCAACTTAATACTCAAGGGGTTATCGGATGACTCCCCGCGAGTGGATTTTTAGTCATAGATGCAGTTGGATGGCGGTCTATGTATTTTGTCATAATGCCCAGAGTGAATCTCATAGTGGTCCTCATGACATATGTACGTTATCTTTATTCTATCAATTGCCCAACTGTAATTTGTTTACCCAGCATGTTGTTATTTATCTTATGGAGAGACACCACTAGTGAACTGTGGACCCCGGTCCAATTTCTTTTACATTGCTATACCATTTTACTTTTACTCGCACTGTTTACTTTTACTTGCATACTATTATACTTTTACCACTCGATACGCTCAATCCTTTGTTTACAGCAAACCGGTGAGATTGACAACCTCATCGTAAGTTGGGAGCAAAGTTCTTGGTTGTGTTGTGTGCAGGTTTCACATTGCTGCTAGGTGAAGATGCACCAGCAATATTTCTTGCGCCGTTGTCTGGAGTGTCACAAAGCTAGCAAGCATCACTTTCTGAAGTTTGGCTTTCTCCTACTGGTTCGATAAACCTTGGTTTCACAACTGAGAGAAGACTTGCTGCTGTGCTCATCATACCTACCTGTTGGGGTTCCCAACGAGCTGTACTTATAGGCCATCAGTCCAAAATAGTTAGAGACACTACAATATATAGGACAAGCTCCATATAAATATGTGCATATAGATGTGAACTTGAATTTCATGCACATCTTGGCCGATTTAGGATTTATTGGAGTTTACCCTATATATTGGATCAAAGAAAACAAAGCATGACATAGAGTATTCATTTAGTAAATATGCATGCACAAGACTTTCAAGAGCCAAAAGAGATACAATTTGGACAAAACACCAAGAAGACCAAGAAGTCACACAAAGGTGTGAAAAACTAAAGGTTGTCCAATTTATATGAAAGAATCAATTCAACACAAGATTGACTCCAAAGTCCACCAAGTGCACAAAGCAAACGTCAGTGAGCATAAAGGATCACTAAAACACACATGCTCAATGAATTATCTCATTTTAAGAATATAGAGCAAAATCAAGAAATGAGATAGCCACTCTCCCAAAGAGATAAAGGTTTCAACAAACTAACCAAACTCTCCACTCTTTTTATAATGGCACACTAAGTACCAAATTGAAAAGATTTGTCTTCCAACAATAACCAATACCAATTGAAATAATCAATATGAGTTTGTTATAGCAAATATAGGAGAGCTCCCCCAAGATTAGTGCATTATTTATGATTTTGCATTTGAATACAAAGTGCACATAAATGGGATCATCATCTCTACCTACATTAAGAATAACACAAAACAAGTTCAACAAAATCAAATGGAATCACAAGAGTCAAGGAAGACAACATGAATTAAAACAATACATTTCATGGCAAGAGATAAGGTAACTAAAAGCAATAGCCAATGTAAATATGATAAATAATTTATATGCCACATGATAGAATACCAATTGTCCATGGACAAGAGGTATTTGGAATTATCTCCCCGGTGGTAGTTTACACATAAGTCCAAGATCATCTTCACAAAAAGAAGCATAGGAAAAGATACGAATTAGAACACCATGCTTAGATAGATTCTTGGTTGCTTCAAATTGTCAAACAATCATGCAAATCATAAATATTTTTTTGGAAACATATTGAAGCACACATTTGAGGAAAACCTCACCAAGAAGCTATCTCACGAACAAAAAGATGGTAGCACTAAGACCATTGAGCAAAAGAAACTTGCTTGAGAAAACATGCCACATATGAACAAGATAATTTTACAAAAACAACAATATGTGGTACAACCTCAAATATTCAAATTCTCTAGGATTGCAATATCCACAAATAATATTACTCCTCCATAATGTGATAAAGCATTTATTTTCACACAAGGCAAACGAAATCCAACACGAGATGATTAATGGACATTATAGAATTTGAATTTCTCATGAGCATGACATACCACATAGAGACTAGATAATTTTAAATATCAACACTATGTGGTATTCCCCATGTACACACATTATAGGATTGTGAAGTGCCAAAGCATATCACTCCCCCAAGATGGGATGATACATTAATCTCTCACAAGAGACAACAAGATAAAAACAATATGCAAAAAGGCTCAATAAGAACAACCATACATGGTGTGCAAACCAACATGCACATACTTGATTACTCAAAATAAATAAAGTAGGAAGCACAACATATACAAACACATGCAAAGGGGCGAGTAACTTTCAATGTAGACAAGTTAAGTACATGTTACCACAAGGAGGAACACTGGATATATGATAGAAACAAGATAATCTAATTGACTTGAATTGAGACAATATAATTCCCGAAGATCCCTTAATTCTTCATGATATAGCCAAGTCACAGAACAAAGCTCTGCTGTTAAAGAATCTGGACAAATTCTATAATAAATATGATGTTCCTTGGGTTAACTTAATCTGGGAGGCCTATTACAACAATGGAAAGCTACCTGACAAGCTTAATGTTGGCTCATTTTGGTGGAAATCTCATTTAAAGCTTCTGGACCTTTATAAAGGAATGGCTAGATGCAAAGCTGGAAATGGTTCATCTGCTATGTTTTGGACTGATCTTTGGCAAGATGTCTGTTTTCACCAAAAATTTCCCCACTTGGTGACTTTTGCAAAGGACTTTAATATCTCAGTTAAAGATGCTATTGGTCATGAATATATGCAAGATATTTTCCATCTTCCCCTATCTCAGCAAGCCTATGAGGAATTTCTGAACATGGAAGAGATTTGTAGCAATTTTGAAAGCTCTTACCAATAGGGTAATCTGGATTCATGGACCTATATTTGGGGAAATAACATTTTTTCTACCAAAAAGGGCTATCTGCTAATGAATGGAGAACAACAGACTCCTCCCCATTTTTCCTGGATTTGGAAGTCTTCTTGTCAGGCTATACACAAGTTTTTCTTCTGGCTTCCTCTGCATGACAGATTAAACACAAGGAACCTTCTGGGTAGGAAAAACTTTGTTCTGCAATCATATATTTGTGTCAACTGTGATTTAAATCATGAAGAAACTCTCTTCCACCTTTTCTGGTCCTGCCCATTCGTCTTAAGATGCTGGGAGTATATTTGCCCACAAAGAATTGGAGGTTCTTCAGTCCTGGAAAGTATCTCTGAAATTAGAGATAAAATGAATCTGCCCTTTTCGATGGATATAATTATCCTTGAAGCTTGGAGTATCTGGATTATCAGAAATAATAAGATCTTCAATGACCATAATCCCAGATTCAATGCCTGGAAAGCAATCTTCTTTCAAGAAATGCAAATGCTCAGCTATAGAATAAAAAAGAAACATGCTGAGAGCTTCAGAATCTGGTTGCAAGCACAACATTAATGTATAGCTTTTCTTGTTTTTGCCTTACTGATCTCACTTGAGATCATGTATATATATTGTACAAACACTTTATTCATTATAAAATTGAAAAATTGCAGTGGGATTCTCTCCCACTGTTGACCTTTCAAAAAAAAATAGCCAAGTCACTAATGCCCTCTAAAACACCTATTTATCAAGTTTGAGCTTGATGGTCCCTAACCAAGTTGGGTCCTAAGAAGTTAGTCACAATAGGTTTGGCAACCCAAATGGTTCTTTTCTTGACACCACTTTGAGCACCAACACATTTGGCAAACACATTGCCAACCTTATCCTTGGAAAGTGAATAAGCATCATCAATTATGATAGGGTTGGATGAGTTACCCATAGTGCATGAAGAAGAAAGGTGACCCTTCTCACGACATATGTAGCACGTTCTTTTCTTCACCTTATTCTCACTTGATTTCTCCACAATGGGAGCATTAGCTTGATTTTTCTTGGGAAGTGACCTTTCTTCAACTTGAGGTTGATCATGGACTTGAACTTGAGGCCGCTTCCCTTGTTGCTTCTCAACTAGTGTCTTCTTTGTGGGGACCTTGGATTACCCATCCGGAATACCCGATATGCATACAATTCACGATCCCATGATCACTGTGTCGTGAATCCACATATCCGAGTTGATAACAGAATTACACCATCCATTACATTAACGAATAATAAACTTACAACTGGTCACATGACCAAGCTCGATAATGCCACGCAGGGCAACTTCACATCTAAGCAGCGGATACCAAGCAGCGTTGATGACCCACATCATGCCGACTACCCTACAGGCAACTGACTGGGAGATGTTCCTAGTTTGCATCAGCGTTGTCAAACTCCTTGGTGGCGTGGTGTTGATGATATAAATGACCGCCCAGTTGGAAACCCCAAGAGAAGGTATGATGAGCACATCAGCAAGTTTTCCCTCAGTTATGAAACCAAGGTTTAATCGTCCAATAGGAAAAAGCTAAACTCCAGAAGGTGATGCTTGCTAGCCTAGTGACACTCCAACAAGGGCGCCATTAACGATACTTGTTAGCGCGTCTTCAACTAGTAGCAACGCGGAACCTGCACACAACACAACCAAGAATTTTGCTCCCAACTTACGATGAGGTTGTCAATCTCACCGGTTTGCTGTAAACAAAGGAATGAGTGTATCGAGTGGAAAGCAATAGTAGTATGCGAGAAAGTAAACAGTGCGAGTAAAGTAAACAGGTGATAGCAATGTAAAGAAAATTGGACCGGGGTCCACAGTTCACTAGTGGTGTCTCTCCATAAGATAAATAACAACATGCTGGGTAAACAAATTACAGTTGGGCAATTGATAGAATAAAGATAACGTGCATATGTCAAGAGGATCACTATGAGATTTACTCTGGGCATTACAACAAGATACATAGACCGCCATCCAACTGCATCTATGACTAATAATCCACCCACGGGGAATCATCCGAGGACCCCGTGAATATTAAGTTGCGAACAACAGATAACTGCATTAAGCAAAGTGTGTAATGTAAACAAAGCATATGTCCTTGGACATAAGAATGTTGTTTTCTCCCTAGTGGCAACAGCACATCAACAACCTTAAATAGAGGCATGAACCCAACTATCGAGCATAAATAGCCCCTCTTGGAGTCACTAGTATCTACTTGGCCAAGATAGCTACTAACAACGGAGAGCATGCAAGATCATAAACAACATAGAGATAACATAAGATAGTATTCAGCACATCAACTCAATCATAACACCAATATTCATCGGATCCCAACAAACACAACATGTAGAATTACATAACGGTGATCTCGATCATGTAGGGTAACTCACGATATGGTGGAGAAGACAACCATCTAGCTACTGCTATGGACCCATACTCCAAGGTAGACTACTCACTCATCGCGCTGGAGGCAAGCATGGCGACGAAGAAGACATCCGGTGGCGATTCCCCTCCCCGGCAGGGTGCCAGGAAGAGCTTCTGGACCCTTCTGATCTCGGGTCGACGACGGCGGCGGAGCGCGAAGTGTTTCTGGAAAATTGATCGGGTGTTTAGGTTTTTCCCGTTGGGGGGTCTTTATAGGCGAAGGGGCAGCGTCAGAAGTGGACCTAGGGGGGTCTCACCATAGGGCGGCATGGCCAGGGCCTGGGCTGCATCCCCTGGTGGTGAGGCCAGCCTCTGGCTCATCTCCGTCTCCTCTTCGGTCTTCTGGAAGCTTCGTTAAATATTGGGACATTCGGCTTTTGTTTCATCCAATTCCGAGAATATTTCTTATGTAACTTTTCTGAAACACAAAAATAGCAGAAAACAGGGAACTGGCACTGTGGCATCTTGTTAATAGGTTAGTTCCGGAAAATGCAAAAAAATGCCACGAAGTGTAATAAAACACTAAGCAAATGGTGTAAAAACAAGCATGGAGCATAAAAAATTATAGATACATTTGATACGTATCAAGCATCCCCAAGCTTAACTCCTTCTCGTCCTCGAGTAGGTAAGTGATAACAAAAGAATAATTTTTGAGGTGCCATGCACCTACACAATCTTGATCATCTATGTAAGCATTGAGTGTTGGGATCAAAAGAACTTAAAACATAGGCATGAAAGATATAATCTTGATAGAAGAAACTTAGCAACCATGTTATAACATGAAAAATAACACAAACGAAAGATCATGAAAATGAAACAATGAAAGTCAAATGTGTGTTCAAATCATAAGGAAAAACATAGCAAATGGTTTTCAGCTTGTCCTTCATGGAATAGCAAAACATAAATGCATAGGACACCTTCAAGTTTAAGAGGGCGACTAGATACAAATAATTTAAGAACAAGTGAAACCAAAATCATGAATCAATCAATGAAAACTTTGGGACAATGCACATTATACTAAGAATGACAACTATGCTCTCTTAGACGGTGCATAAAGGTAGAAGGTGGTGACTCAACATAAAAGTAAAAGAAAGGCCCTTCGCAGAGGGAAGCAGTGATTGCAAGTTTTATAAACCTTCAAAAATTATGGTACTTACTAGCTTTGAGCTCTCATTGCCCCCATCATAGGCATCTTGAATGGTTAAAGTTAATGCGAGTACAATTATGAAGCATATGCTTGACAAATCATAAGTTGAAAACCTCGTGTCCCGTGAAGTATGAATACCCAAACTTCATGCTACTCGACTTAGAGTCCCAAGCAAGCTCTTGTCATTGTAAATATATGTGTATCATCGAGAACCGCCAATGGGGTACCTCCTGCCCGATGACATGGAACAAGCCCACATCAAAATAACAAGACAAACAGACAATGAACATCTTGACATCTCTTTTATTTACCATTAGTATAGCTTTTTATTTTGAGATGCGTCGTCGAATGTTCACTATGGGCATGCTGTAAATTTCCGCCATAAATTATGCATGACTTAGATTAGCGGCCCAGGAGTTTCCCTAACACATATAAGAACTCCATGATCCCGCAAAATTCCCAACTTATTTCACATCACGAGTATGCATAAACAAAAGATCATGATATCAACTCAAATGAAAGAAAGTGCAATGTTGAAAGCTTGCCCCATGACGGCATGGCTAGGCTAATTTCCAACTTACAACTTGCAAGCATAACTACTCAACATAAGAGAGCCAAAATGTCAAAATTTTAAAGCGAGAAAAGTAAAGTGTGCCATCAGGTTCGTGAGAGCTTTACTGACCAATTTTTGCATAACACCAAAAAGAGTTTAACTTGAAGGATAGATAAAAGCAAGTCAAATGTACTTTGGAATAGCAAATTGCTAATAGGTATGTATGGTGGACACATTGGAATAACTTGGTTTTTAGGAGTTGGATGCACGAGTAGAGCTCATACTCAGTACAAAATGACGGCTAGCAAAAGACTGGGAGCGACCAACTAAGAGAGCAATAACGGCCATAATCATGCAAAACGATAAAGCAACATTAAAAGAAGCATAAGATGGCATCAAAAATCAAAAACTAAATGATCATAGAGGCTTATGGTGATTTTTTATGAGTCTAACATATTGTAAGCATGCGCCAAGTCAACCCAAATAAAGCATCAAGGAGAAAACCAAAATAATGCTTCCAAATAATAAAAACAACGCATGATTTTTTCAAAGGCTCATTTAGCAATCTCAGTCATTTGAGACAAGTCATGCTACAACAAAAATCACTAAGCATACTGTCAAAATGACATCATGCACGACATTCAAAAGTCTAAGCCGCAGTCTACACAAGCTCCTTTTTGCACCACTTTTTTGCATGAAACTTTTTCTCTTTTCCAACACCATTCGAACCTTTTTAAAACAACTCTTTTGATGAAAACCAACATGGACCAGAGGTCAAAATACACCTTGATGCAAAGATATAACAAGATCTGAACGAAAATCAAGGCGAAAAACGAAAGCTAAACGCAGTAGCAGAAAAAGAGAATACTCGTTGAACGATAAGAGTGAAAAACGGAGTGTTCTTGGCAAATGAAAAGCAAGGCAACTTCTCCAAAAGGAATTTGTTGGGGTCCAACCATTTATTGCAGAAACAAAACTAAACAAAACTGAAAACTAAAACAACTGATGCTCCAAGAAAAACGCATAGTGCATGAAGCAATAAAAATATAGTGTGTTGAAAGGTGACCTGATTTTTGCCGATAAAGAAGGGGTGCCTCGGGGGCATCCCCAAGATTTGACGCTTGTACCTCTTGGATATTTCTTGGGGTGCATGGGCATCCCCAAACTTGAGCTTTTGTCCATTCTTCAACTCATCTCATCATTCTCCAATCCATACACTTGAAAACTTCCTTCATACAAAACTCAACATAATTCTATTAGCAACATTAGTGTAAGCATAATATTGAATCAACCCCTTTTTGCTTCAGGTTTCAACTCAAAACCACCACATATAAAGCATATACTACTGTAGCAACTTCCCCAAAAGTTCTGTGATCAAAAGAACTAAAAAAGAAAGCGATCGAGAGGCAAACACAAATAGTGGCAGAAATCTGTCAAAACAGAACAGCTGAAAAAGGTCCATTTTTTAGAGGGCTTTCTGTTGATCAAATCAAAAAGTGTAAATCTAATGAAAGTTTGGATATAACCTGGGGCATATGCACAAGAAATCGCAGGTCAAAAAGATATTCTGAGAATTTTCACGAATTTTTACGGTGCAGCACCGAAATCTGTTTCAGGGCAGCCACATCCCCAAATCTTACCTCACTCAAATTAGAGGCTTCTCTTGGCACAACAACGAAATAAAAATGATAATGAGAGGTCATTACAGTAGTAATAACTTCCAAGACTCAAATAAAACAAAAAGAACTGAAAGTAAAACATTGGGTTATCTCCCAAGAGTGCTTTTCTTTAACGCCTTTGAGCTAGGCTCAGTAATTTGAGAAGATGCTCACATAAGAAATATGAATGGAAGCCAAAAAAGAGCATCAAGGAGCAAATATAAAACACATTTAAGTCTAACCCACTTCCTATGCATAGGAATCTTGTAAGAAAATAAATCAAAGAGGCACATAGTCACAAGTATGGGTAGATAAAATAAGAGCAACTTCGGAACTTTCAAAATAAAGAGAGGGTTTTTAGTAACATGAGAATTCCAACAACCATATTTTCCTCTCTCATAATAATTTTCAGTAGCATCATGAACAAAATCAACAATATAAATATCACACTCACCCTCCTTTGTTAAGCATGGAGGGCGATCAAATAAGGTATTAGTTAAAGAGTTACTCTTACTGGGAGGTAGATATGGGTAGCTCCATTCTTCCTCTTCTTGATCATCACCCTCCTCCTCTTTTTCATCCAATGAGCTTCCAGTTTCAGCAATTTCTTGTTCCATAGGCTCCTTCAAGGCATTACTCTCTTCCGTTGGAGAGCATCTATTAATATATTTAAGAATATAGCCATTTTCTTCCTTGTAATTATCAAAGCAAAATTTAAGTATATCATAAACCTCATATTTATAAGGTGCATCATCAGTATTTTCAAGCAAATAAGCAAGTTCGAATGCACCCTTCCAAGCAATAAATTCTTCAATTTTTCCACATCATAAAAGTCATAATTTCCATTAATATAAGAAGATATGGTAACATCATCATTATACTCACATTGAAAAGGGAGGTGTTTATACCTCCTACAGCAACAAGATCTATCAAAGCAATAAGCAACATTATAAGTAGAGCACACATTTCTAGCAATGATATATAATCTATTAATTTGTTCCCATAAGTGTTTCCCTTTTTGTGACAAGCAGTGTTCCTCATAATAATTTTGTTGTTCTTCCGTGAACCCACCTTGCCAAAAAGATTTAGTTTCAAAGAAACCAACCATTGATAGAAAGCATGATAAAACAAGACAATAACAGACCAACAAAAATTACAACTATAGAAGGAACTAATTTTTTTTGTATTTTTGATAAAACGATGCAAGTAAAAATAAAGTAAAGCAAAACTTAAAACAAAATAAAGGATGTGCGTGCGAAACTCGCCTTGCAGAAGTCTTCTTTTTCCTCGGCAACGGTGCCAGAAAACTTGTTGGTGGCGCGGTGTTGATGATATAAATGACCACCCAGTTGGAAACCCCAAGAGAAGGTGTGATGAGCACAGCAGCAAGTTTTCCCTCAGTTATGGAACCAAGGTTTAATCGTCCAATAGGAAAAAGCCAAACTCCAGAAGGTGATTGTGGGGACCCCGGATTACCCATCCGGAATTCCCGTTATGCATACAACTCACGATCCCATGATCAGTATGTCGTGAGTCCACATAACCGAGCTGATATCAAAGTTACATCATCCATTACAGTACCGAATATAAAGTCTTACAATTGGTCACACGACCAAGACTGATAATGCCACGCAGGGCAAGTCTACAAATAAGCAGCGGATACCAAGCAGCGTTGATGACCCACGTCATGCCTACTACCCTACAGGCAACTGACTGGGAGACGTTCCTAGTTCGCACCGGCGTCATCGAACTCCTCACCATCGTCTTCAAAGTCTTCATAATCTGGCCAAGTTAATAGCCAGGGACAAAGCCGTGAGTACATTTGAATTGTACTCGCAAACCATCTAAGAGGGGACAAGTTGCATGCTATTTGGCTGTAGCAAGAGGGGTTGGGTTGAGGCTAGTGCTTAACCTAATTGTACTTTCTCGTGTCGATATAGCATGTCATACGACATCTCTATATCCTTATTAAAGAAGAGTTTTTAGTAAAACAACTTTAGAAAAGCTCTAGGAAAGGGGGAACTCATTTTCAAGAAAAGAGCTGGGGTCAATCAAACATGACCACCATTAGATTCCGGTCAATCACACATGACCACTTCCCACCTTCGGCAGTACCCTCCAAGTACTCCGAAACCAAGCACGTGCCACGGCAGTACCCTCCGAGTACTTCGTCCGGCACTTTCTCCATTTCTTTCCAAAATCCACTTTGAAAAACAAAACCGACATTGGGCTAGGCAACGGTCGTCCCAACCGTCCATGACCGAGGACTCGGCTATTCGAATAGAATTTCACTCTGCAGAGGTTGTACACTTTACCCACACCATCCGATAAATCCGCCGGGATACCACCACGGACCGTCATACACAAGTATGCGGGGTTCGGATAATCGATCATAGCCTTCCATCTATCCACCTTAATACGGGCGCCTACCCTGTGGAGTATACATCCCCGGCAAACCCTGGCCGTCTACCTCTGCCGAGCGTAGTTCCAGTGCCACGGCGGGAGAAACCCAAGTGTCTTCCGGCCGGATAAATCCCGATGGATCCCGATTTACTATTGCCCATAATCTGGCGGCAATCCGGATTCCGGGGTCCTCCAGACCCGTATATAGTATGAGGCTCCCCGCACTAAAACAGATAAACTTCGGACTAAGCCCCGCCCCATCCCAGGGTAATGTGGTTGCACGGGTTAATTGTTCTGAGCGAACGCCTAGTGATCACCAATGTCTTTTGAAAAACCACCATCTCCTTGTCCTCCAGACATAAAAACCATTTTTGAAATTACTTCAGTGGGGTAAGTACTACCCCAAGGTTTTCGGAAACATTTTTGTAAACTTTCTTTGAGTGTTCCCAGTCCTAGAGTTTTAGCTCCACTAGAAAGTTTGTCAAAGGCATTGTTGCTAACCAACAAGCCACTACTTCAGGGGTATTGGAATAGGTAGCAAAGGGGTCATCTCGATGGATGATAACAACTTGACTCGCGGAGCCTGAGTCAACATATAATTGCTATGGGAACTATAGCAACATAAATCCATGCACTTTAATAAAATAGAAGGAGACATGCAATAGTGTACTTAGGGTTCAGATATGCATCAAGATAGATGGCTTGCCTTGGGTGGCTTGTCCCTGGTCCTCCTCTTCCTGATACTCGTACACTTCACCTCCTTCGGTACACTCCTCGTTCGACTCTATCGCCGGAAAAATAAAAGCACACAATAAGCATACACGCATACACAAGCCACAAGCATTTCAGCACTCATACCATCTTATCAAAGAGTATCAGAAGCAAACAAGTTTAGAAAACAAACAAAGCTTTAAAGGTTCTTAATTAACAAATGAAGCCTACTAGAAACTAGGGTTTCTTAAATTGATGTGAACAACACCACTTAGCAACCAATTCAAGCATGCAGGCACAAAATAGATCAAACAGCACTCCTATCAAACATGCAGGTTGACAACAATCTTAAGAACCTAACATAGTTGGATTTACTGAGAAACAAGTTATGGTTAATTTCTTATGAACTAACCAATAGGAAAACATCACTAGAGTACCAATTTAATCCCCAGATATTCTCTGCTACTCAGAAAAATATGAGGTCAAGTGCTCTGGAGAGCTCTTCCAGAACACAATCCAACAAAGTTGGATTCAACACCAAATTCTAATTCTACTGCAAGTGATGATTTTTCTAAAATTAATTACACACTATGCCCTTTTAATTACTACTGCAGGATTACAAGTCCTAAAATACAAAAACCAGTGGGACATGCAAGCTAACACATCAGGTTACTACTTAAAATTGGAACGACATCATTTCAGTATATAAAACTCAATATTTGAACTATTGCTTGAAAGGTGACCTATTTAGCTACACAAAATAGAATTTTATCTACATTATCCCTACAGGTATGAGACCAGTTCCATTTGAAAGATATCTGAACAAGCTACTCATAGAAGTTTGAATCACCCAAAAAGGACTTGTACTTATTTTTCTACAATTTTTACAAGTTCACAGCCACTAGAATAATCACAGAGTGGCAATGCTAAAAAAAATGTCTGCGGGCCGGATCTGAGCGGATCTACACCAGGCCAGCCCACTTAGCTACAGACTATAACTGGAACCTTGACTGAAAAAAAAAGCGATGCTTTAAAATTCGTGCTACAGGAAAACCAACCCATGCACGATGCCTGCTCGCAGTACTCGATGGAGTCGGCGAGGGAAGGGCGGGGGCTCACCGTGGGGAGTTCGTGGGTGGCAGAGGCGACACGGAGGACGGCGGGGTGTCGAGCAAAAGGGTCTGCATGGTCGTCTCCGACGCTCAGGTGGGCTCCGGTCGACGGTGAGGTCGAGGGAGAGCGCGGCGCCGGTGACATGAAGTCACGGATGAGGTCGACGACGGCGACCTTCCGGCGGCTACTGGGCATGGAAATAGGTGAGTTAGATTGACGAGAAACTTCAGAGACGGAAATAACAGAGAGCAAGGGTAGAGAGGGGCGCATGGCGGCCTCATCGGAGATGAGCAGCCGTGACGAGGACGAGCTCCTGCTCGCTTCCTCGCCGGACCGAAAATAGCATGAAGCGGGGATTTGCCCAAGGGGTATTCTGAGAGTGAGAGGAGTGCTAGGGGAGCGGTGAGGATAGAAGAGAGGGTCGGCTCCTTTAAGGCTGGGGGCGATGGTGCCGTACTGCCGTGGATGGAGAGCACGAGAGGGTCGTGGGTCAGGGTAGCGCGAACACGATTGGGCAACTAGGCGGTGGCATCGGGGACGGCATCAAGAGGTGGATCCGGTGCGGCCAGACATAAGGAAATTCGTTTGCTGAGCTTGCCGGGACGAGGTGGTGTCTATGTGTGCAAGAAGGTGTTTGATCACGTTCGTACCGTCTTGGGTGCATGAGAGAGGCATCGAGGTAGTCCGGCGTGTTTCTGGACTGTTGATCTATGCTAAAGCCGGTTTCCATGGCCTGGTTTGCCCGGGAGAAGCGGGAACGGATCGGCGTCCTACGACCGTGGTGGTCACGGGATGTCGAGCACGGCAGAGTCGGTTTGGAGCTGCGTCTCGCCTCGGGAGCATGCGCATGGCAGGGAGGAGAGACAGGACGTCTCAGTGGCGCAGCCTCGGGAGCAGACGAGCTCGGTCTCTTCCTGCCCAAGATCGGGTGGTGACCGAAAGGGAGATAGAAGAAGACGGTGATGCAGTTGATCTACTCCTTGCCTCTGACGCGTGGGGTCTTGGTGATGAGCTGGAGAGGGTCTGGGCGCTGGTTGGGGGTCGAAGAGAGGGTGGTGTGAGAGAGAGAGAGTTGAGCCAAATCTTAGCAAGATTTGCTTCGGGCATCTCCAAGTCCTCCATCCAAGAGAGGACAAGGAGTGCACTGTAACGCATCAGCGAGTTTGAGGGGTGAGAGAGGTTAGCTGGTATTCAGGGTAATCCTTCTCCTGGATCATCTTTGGATTCAGAGATAGGAAGAAGAGAGATGTAGCTAGGCTTTGGTTTGAATGAAAGTTTAAATGAAAATTTGGAATTGTTGGAGAGGTGTAGATGGTGTTGGTATGATTCAGAGATAAGAAGAAAAATATAGAAAGAAGAAGTTTAGGCCAAGTGGCATGAGTTGTTGGCCACCATAATTTACATTTCAAAAATTTGGCCAAAATAGAGTTTGAACAAGATTTTGAAAATAAGCATGTAGGGTTTTGGGTTAACAAGATTCTACATGTCCAAGATAACCTAGTAGAATTTCTCAAATTGGTGACGAGGGGAAATGCAAGTATTAGCATAGTTGCTATTCTTATGCACTATTGTTTAATAAAAAAAATAGGGAGATAGTTTTATAGAAATTTATTTTTGAGGACAAGTAGTGATATCATGGATGAACAAGATTTCCAGATGGTATTGAGGAAGATTTGCATTTTGGAGAGAATTAATGGTGAGGGTTAATAGTAGTCTTCAGAAATTGAGGAAGAATACTAAGGATAGAAATAGGTTTGACTACTGTTCAAAACATAGTCACATAAATGGGTGGCATGCTCCAAAATGCACCAGCAAGTGCATAGATAACTAGAGTAGACCAAAAGGAAGAGGAATAGGTCATATGATGGTATGTGACAATTTATTTCGAAAATTCAAAGTATGAGCAAAAGTGCATCTGATAACAATCAAATGGTCAGTAATTTGATTAGGGTTAGAAATTAGGTTAGAACAAGTAGCAGATGGCCTTAAATGACAAAGTGGTCATGGAGAGAATGGAAGATTAGATGACAAGGATGAGTTATAGATAGGTGCATTGGTATGGATAGAATCTATGAGCTTAATACAAACATCTAAAAACTGAATCTGTTAACAGGAGTGAAGATGGTCTGCACACTCAGCGTTTGATGAAATGTCTGCAAGAGATGATTTTCTAAATCTGAGTGAAACCTTTTTATGGTTGGATGAAGATGATTCTAATAACACCACGGGTGTTTTCCTTGGGCTAGTTTGATTAGTTTTAAGATTCCTCAAAATGGGGCTCCTAATGTCTCATGATAAGACTAAGACATTAGAGTTAGGGATTCAGGATTGAGAGGAAAATAACAAGATGGGTTTTATTTGAAGGATAGCATGAAAACAACTTATATGTGACAAAATATTAATGGATGTATTTTGAATAGGTTAGTCCACAGGCCTATAGGAGGATTATATCCACACACAAGCAACTCATCAAAGTCAAACAGTCACACAAAGTCAACTCACCACACGAGGTTAATCATCTACAGCTAATCTAGCATCACCAGAAACAATGAGTGAACAAGTGCTCAATAATGATCATGCCCTGGTCAAGTAGGAAAGAGTTTCAAATAAAGGAGTAGAGCTTTTGTAGAGTTTTTAGAAACTAGGGGAGACATAGCATCTCCTTTTAAAAAGTTCTCTTAAGAGTGATTGAAAAATCTTTTATAAATATTAGAATAAAAGTTTGTAAAAGAGTGGGACCACTCTACTTTGTAGGTCCAGATAATTTTGTAAATACTTAGTTTTGATAAAAGCTTTGTCTCAAAAATAAATCTTGGCGCCTATTTGGATAAATAAAATCATTTGAATAAAAAGGAGAGTTTGCCAAGATAATGGTTTTGGGAAAAATAGCTAGAAGCATAAATAAGAGCATGATCACACTGGCACAAGGGCTGTGTTGGTTCACAAAGGTGTTCAATGAGCAACTCAAGCAGACATCATTAACATAGCATCCAAGACAAACAAGCAAGAAGCAGCACTTCCAGAGGTTTGCTCAAAAAGTTTTTGTTGGCCCTCATTTTTGGATCACTAAACACTACTTAAACAGGGTTATAGAAAGTGGGGTGTTACAGTGATGCTTGCTAGCCTAGTGACACTCCAACAAGGGCGCCGTTAACGATACTTGTTAGCGCATCTTCAACTAGTAGCAACGCGGAACCTGCACACAACACAACCAAGAACTTTGCTCCCAACTTACGATGAGGTTGTCAATCTCATCAGTTTGCTGTAAACAAAGGAATGAGCGTATCGATTGGAAAGCAATAGTAGTATGCGAGAAAGTAAACAGTGCGAGTAAAGTAAACAGGTGATAGCAATGTAAAGGAAATTGGACTGAGGTCCATAGTTCACTAGTGGTGTCTCTCCATAAGATAAATAACAACATGCTGGGTTAACAAATTACAGTTGGGCAATTGATAGAATAAAAATAACGTGCATATGTCAAGTGCATCACTATGAGATTTACTCTGGGCATTACAACAAGATACATAGACCGCCATCCTACTGCATCTATGACTAATAATCCACCCACGGGGAATCATCCGAGGACCCTGTGAATATTAAGTTGCGAACAACAGATAACTGCATTAAGCAAAGTGTGTAATGTAAACAAAGCATATGTCCTTGGACATAAGAATATTGTTTTCTCCCTAGTGGCAACAGCACATCTACAACCTTAGAGGTTTCTGTCACCCGCCCCCCAGATTAAATAGAGGCATGAACCCAACTATCGAGCATAAATACCCCCTCTTGGAGTCACTAGTATCTACTTGGCCAAGATAGCTACTAACAACGGAGAGCATGCAAGATCATAAACAACATAGAGATAACATAAGATAGTATTCAGCACATCAACTCAATCATAACACCAATATTCATCGGATCCCAACAAACACAACATGTAGAATTACATAACGGTGATCTCAATCATGTAGGGCAGCTCACGAGATCTAAACATGAAGCACATGGTGGAGAAGACAACCATCTAGCTACTGCTATGGACCCATAGTCCAAGGTAGACTACTCACTCATCGCGCCGGAGGCAAGCATGGCGATGAAGAAGAGCTCCAGTGGCGATTCCCCTCTCTGGCAGGGTGCCGGGAAGAGCTTCTAGACCCTCCCGATCTCGGGTCGACGACGGCGGTGGATCGCGATGTGTTTCTGAAAAATTGATCGGGTGTTTAGGTTTCCCATCGGGGGGTCTTTATAGGCGAAGGGGCAGCGTCAGAGGTGGACCAGGGGGGTCTCACCATAGGGCAGAGCGGCCAGGGCCTAGGCCGCGCCCCCTGGTGGTGAGGCCAGCCTCTGGCTCGTCTTTGACTCCTCTTCGGTCTTCTAGAAGCTTCATTAAATATTGGGATGTTCGGCTTTTGTTTCGTCCAATTCTGAGAATATTTCTTGTGTAACTTTTCTGAAACACAAAAACAGCAGAAAACAGGGAACTGGAACTGTGGCATCTTGTTAATAGGTTAGTTCCGGAAAATGCATAAAAATGCCACGAAGTGTAACAAAACACTAAGCAAATGGTGTAAAAACAAGCATGGAGCATCAAAAATTATAGATACGTTTGAGACGTATCACTCCTCACCATCATCCTCATATTCTTCACCATAATCTGACCAATTTAATAGCCATGGACAAAGCCATGAGTACATTTGAATTGTACTCACAAACCATCTAGGCGGAAGTGTTGGCATGCAGTTTGGCTGTAGCAAGGTGAAAGGCTCTAGTCTAGTTTATCCTAACTAGTCAATTTCTCATGTTGATATAGCATGTATTACGACATTTCTATATTCTTATTAAAGAAAACATTTAGAAAACCTTTTTAGTAAAATCTCTAGGAAAGGGGGAACTCATTTGGTTTTCAAGAGAGATTCGGTGGTCAATCAAACATGACCACCTTCCTTTATAAAACCAGGTCAATCACACATGGCCATCTCCATTCCTTTGGCAGTACCTGATACGTCCATTTTGCATCACTATTTTGTATCATAATTTACTGTTATTCATTGATATATTTCACATTTAGAGATGATACTTATATTGTTTCCTCTGTTTTTACATGTTTGATGATCATTGGAGGATTTGCTGCCGGAGTCAGGATTCTCCTGGAAAAAGGACCGTCAAGACACCATATTTCGGAAGATCAGCAAATTCCAGAAAAATACCAGGAAATTATATTTTACCAGAAGACTGAGGAAGCCAGAAGGAGGAGGCGAGAGAAGCAACAGGGCGGGCTCACCACCAGGGGGCGCGGGCCCACCCCTGGCCGCACCGGCCTATGGTGAGGCCACCCTGGCCCACTTCTGCCATCGCCCCTTCGCGTATTTCATCGTCCCCGAAAACCTAAGTGAAGGGGGGGGCTCAGAGATAGACACCACCGCCTCTGCGGGGCGGAAAACACCAGAGAGAGAAAAGCTCTCCGGCAGGCAGAAATCTGCCGGGGAAATTCCTTCTCGGAGAGGGGAGATCGTCGCCATCGTCATCACCATCGCACCGGACTTCATCGGGATCATCATCATCATCATCTCCATCACCAGCACCTTCATCTTCACCATCACCACGCCATCCCGCTATAACATCTTGAGTTGAATCTTGTTAAATTCTTAGGGGAAACTTTCCCGGTGTTGATTACTCTTGTGGTTGATGCTATTGAGTGGAACCGTTGAATTAAGGTTTATGTTCAGATTGTTATTTACCATTATTTCACCTCTGATCATGATCCATATGATGTCTTATGAGTAGTTCATTTAGTTCTTGAGGACATGGGAGAAGTCAAGATGTTAGTAGTGGAATTATGTTAAGTAATATTTAGTGGTTTGATATTTATTTGTTGTGGTGCTATTTCACTAGTGGTGTCATGTGAACATCGACTACATGATACTTCACCATTTATGGGCCTAGTGAGATGCATTGTGTATTTGGCTACTAATTGTGGGGTTGCTAGAGTGACAAAAACCTAAACCTCCGTTAGGAAACCATTGCACCAGGGAGCGTAGGATCTTAGAGTTTAAGGCTGTGGTTAGATTTATCTTAATTACTTTCTTGTATTTGCGGATACTTGCAAGGGGTATAATCACAAGTGTGTATTTATCCTAGTAAGGGTAGTGTGCTAGCACAGTTTCACCCCCATAACACGTATCAAACCAATAAAGATTATTTAGCGGCGTGAAGCGAAAGCTCTTGACAAAAACTCCCGTGTGTCCTCGAGAACGTTTGGTCATCATAAGTTACACAACCGGCTTGTCCTTTGCTCTAGAAAGGATTGGGCCACCTGCTGCAATTGTTATTACTGTCTTTTATTTACTCATACTTTCTTTATTTGCATTACCAAATACCCTTGAAACCCCATTTGCTAGTATTTGCAGTGAATCCTTGATCAAAACCACTTGTCAACACCTTCTGCTCCTCGTTGGGTTTGACACTCTTATTTATCAAAAGTACTATAATACACGCCCTATACTTGTGGGTCATCAAGACTATTTTTTGGCGCCGTTGCCGGGGAGTGAAGCGTATTGAAGAATGGAATTGGTAAAGGTAACCGTCGCTGTGAGTATTGTTTTTATTTCTGTCTTTTTATTTTATTTTATTTTGCTATGGAGAGTTATCCATTTGGGTTCCTATTCGAGAAAACTACTACCACTGTTGCGGATGTGTATGAACCACAACCACCTCATGCTCAATTAGATCCTTTTAAAATACCTATGAAAATTGTGAACGTGTTATGGACAACTACTATTCAGGAGATGGAACTATCCATCCGGGTGATCACTTACTCTTTATACATGAATTATGTGATTTGTTCAAGTGTGCAGGTATTTCACCGAGCCAGGTCAAGAGGAAGCTATTCTCTTTATCACTGAAAGTCAGAGCTGAGGAGTGGTATCGGCTGCTGAAAGATGGTCCATCTATTGCTTGGGAGGAAATTGTACCCCTCTTTTATTCCAAGTTTTATCCTCCAAGTGAAATTCATAAAGATCATAATCGAATATATAAATTTTGGCCTCATGATGGAGAGAGTATTGCCCAAGCGTGGGGGAGATTGAAGTTACTAATGCTCAAATGTCCCATTCATGAGCTCCCCAGTAATATTGTTATTGATAACTTTTATGCGAGGCTTACTCTTCATGAAAAGGAATTTTTGGATGCTTCCTATTTTGGATCATTTACCCATATGAAAGAAGATGCTAAGTGGAATCTTCTTGACCGTATCCAAGAAAATGCTGAAGGATGGGAAAACAACAAAGGTAGGAAGTCAGGTATAAATTATGATTATGAATGCATTAAAGCTTTTATGGGAACCGATGACTTTCATAATGTTAGCACTGCTTATGGTCTTGATTCTCAAATACTTGCTAACTATTTTAAGGCCTTTGCCTCTTATCTTGATGTTCCAAAGAAAGATTGGAACAAATATCATGCGCCTTATAAATATTCTATTAGTCATATTCCTGCTATAGCTACTGAAGTTTGTACTGTTGATAGCATTTTGCCTGAACCTTATTTTGAGAAGACGCCTTTCCCTGCTAAGGTAAAAGAGCATTCTACTTTGGTAAGTGTGCTTAATAAAAGTACTAAGAAAGCTGCAGAACCTGATGAGCAAATTATTATTAAGTCTCCAGTAGCTATAGTGAAGGACCTTGTTACTAAAGATGTGGGAGATGAACATATTGTCTTTTGTGAGGATGCTACTAACATTGTTTCACATCCTAATAGGCGTAGGAAAACAAGTGTTCCTATTATTTCTGTCAGGATTGGCGATCATTGATATTATGGTTTATGTGACATTGGTGCAAGTTCAAGTGCCATTCCTTTAGAGCTTTACAGAGAAATCATGCATGAGATTGGCCCTTGTGAATTAGAGGAGATTGATGTGATTATTCAGCTTGCTAACAGAGAGACTGTCTGGCCTCTTGGTATTGTTCGAGATGTGGAAGTTTTATGCAGTAAGACTAAATATCCTACTGATTTTCTAGTACTTGGTACAGAAGCTAGTAAAACTTGTCCTATTATTTTTGGTAGACCCTTTTTGAATACTTGTGGCGCTGTGATAGACTGTAAGAAGGAGATTTTTTTTACTAAGTTTGATGGAGAATCTTATGAGTTTAATTTTTCTAAGTTTGCTAAAACTCCTTTTGAAAGTGAATTGCCTGATGAAAGTTTTCGAGTTAAACAGCTTGCCTCTATTGCTCTTGCTCCTAACAATGCTTTGCAGCAATTTATGGAGGACCATGAAAGTGATATTTTTAGGAAGGAAAGAGAAGAGATCGACGATATTCTTCTTCGTCAACCACCGTTGATTAAGCACAATTTACCTGTGGAGGATCTTGGTACCACTTTGCCACCTAAGGAAGATCATGTTTTTGAATTAAAACCTTTACCTGATGATCTTAAGTATGCTTATATAGATGATAAGAAAATATATCCTATTATTATCAGTTCTAAGCTTTCAGGAAAGGAAGAAGAAAGGTTATTGGAGATATTGAGGAAACATCGAGGAGCTATGGGATATACTCTTGATGATTTAAAAGGGATTTCTCCCACTTTATGTCAGCATGCTATTAACATGGAGGAAGACGCAAAGCCAGTTGTTGAACATCAATGCCGCTTAATTCCCAAGATGAAGGAAGTGGTAAGAAATGAGGTATTAAAGCTCCTTGATGCTGGTATTATTTATCCTATTGTTGATAGTAGATGGGTTAGTCCTGTTCATTGTGTTCCTAAGAGAGGAGGTATCACTGTTGTGCCTAATGAGAATAACGAGCTTGTTCCTCAAAGGGTAGTAGTTGGTTATAGGATGTGCATTGATTTTAGAAAGGTAAACAAAGTTACTAAGAAAGATCACTATCCTTTACCGTTTATAGATCAAATGTTAGAGAGGTTGTCTAAGAAGACTCATTTTTGTTTTCTTGATGGTTATTCTGGTTTCTCTCCGATTGCTGTTAAAAAGGAAGATCAAGAGAAAACCACTTTTACTTGTCCTTATGGAACTTATGCTTATAGACGTATGCCGTTTGGTTTGTGCAATGCTCCTGCTACTTTTCAAAGATGCATGTCTGCTATTTTTCATGGTTTTTGTGAAGAAATTGTGGAGGTTTTCATGGACGATTTCTTCATCTATGGAACTTCTTTTGATAATTGTTTGCACAATCTTGATAAAGTTTTGCAGAGGTGTGAAGAAACTAATCTTGTTCTTAATTGGAGAAATGCCACTTTATGGTGAATGCAGGAATTGTTCTTGGACATAAAATTTCTAAAAGAGGTATTGAAGTTGACAGAGTGAAAGTTGAAGCAATTGAGAAAATGCCCTGTCCCAGAGATGTTAAAGGTATTCGTAGTATTCTTGGTCATGCTGGTTTCTATAGGAGGTTTATTAAAGATTTCTCTAAGATTTCAAAGCCTCTTACTAATCTTCTTCAAAAAGATGTACCATTTATCTTTGATGATGATTGTAAGGAAGCTTTTGAAACTCTTAAGAAGGCTTTAACTACTGCTCCTATTGTTCAACCACCTGATTGGAATTTACCCTTTGAAATTATGTGTGATGCTAGTGATTTTGCTATTGGTGCTATTCTTGGATAGCGCATAGATAAGAAGTTAAATGTTATTCATTATGCTAGTAAGACTCTTGATGCTGCTCAGAAGAATTATGCTACTACTGAGAAAGAGTTTCTTGTTGTTGTTTTTGCATGTGATAAGTTTAGACCTTACATTGTTGATTCTAAACTTACTATTCATACTAATCACGCTTCTATTAGATATCTTATGTCAAAGAAGGATGCTAAGCCTAGGCTTATGAGATGGGTGTTGCTTTTACAAGAGTTTGATTTGCATATTGTAGATAGGAAAGGTGCTGAAAATCCTGTTGCTGACAATTTGTCTAGATTGGAAAAGATTTCTTTTGATCCTATTCCTGTTAATGATAGTTTTCCAAATGAACAGTTGGCCTCAATAAATGTAACTTCATGAGACCTTCCTTGGTATGCTGATTATGCTAACTTTATTGTTTCCAAGTATTTGCCTCCAACTTTTACAGCTCAGAAAAGAAGAAAATTCTTTTATGATTTGAGGCATTATTTTTGGGATGACCCACACTTATATAAAGAAGGAGTTGATGGTATTATGCGAATATGTGTTCCGGAATATGAGCAACAAGAAATATTAAGAAAGTGCCATGGCAGTGCTTATGGAGGACATCATGCTGGAGATAGAACTGCACAAAAGGTTCTACAATCAAGTTTTTATTGGCCAACCCTCTTTAAAGATGCTAGAAGGTATGTTTTATCTTGTGATGAATGTCAAAGAGTAGGTAATATTTCTAGACGTAATGAAATGCCTATGAGTTACACTCTTGTTATTGAACCATTTGACTGTTGGGGATTTGACTTTATGGGTCCTTTCCCTCCTTCAAAAGGGTATACTCATATACTTGTTGCTGTTGATTATGTTACCAAGTGGGTAGAAGCCATACCTACAAAGAGTGCCGATGGAGAGACCTCGTTAAAAATTCTTAAGGACGTTATTTTTCCTAGGTTTGGTGTGCCTAGATATCTTATGACTGACGGAGGTTCTCATTTTATTCATGGCGGTTTTAGAAAAACTCTTGCTAGATATGACGTTAATCATAGAATTGCTTCTGCTTATCATCCCCAAACTAGTGGGCAGGTAGAGCTTTCAAATAGAGAGATCAAGTCTATCTTGTAGAAGACTGTCAATAGATCTAGGAAAAACTGGGCTAGCAAGTTAAACGATGCTTTATGGGCTTATATAACTGCTTATAAGAACCCCATGGACATGTCTCCTTATAAGATGGTTTACGGAAAAGTGTGTCACTTGCCCTTAGAATTAGAACACAAAGCTTTTTGGGCAGTGAAAGAGCTTAATAGAGATTTTAAACTCGCCGGTAAGAAAAGGTTGCTTGATTTGAGTTCCCTAGATGAGTGGAGAAACAAAGCTTACGAGAATGCCAGACTTTTCAAAGAGAAAGTGAAACAATGGCATGATAAGAGAATTCTTAAGAGAGAGTTTCATGTTGGCGAGAAAGTTTTATTGTATAGGTTTCGTCTCAGATTTTTTGCAGGAAAATTACTCTCGAAATGGGAAGGACCTTATGTTATTGTGGAAGTGTACCGCTCAGGTGCGATAAAGATTGCCTCATTAAAAGATGACACTACACAAGTGGTGAATGGTCAAAGACTCAAACATTATATTGCTGGAGATTCTTATAATGAAGATGTTGATGTTATTCAAACGGTTTCTCTGGAAGAATTCATCCAGGACAATATGCAGGAACATGCAGAGTTTGTTTTCAAATAGGTAACAGTTCTAGTCAGAAAAGGTTCACGTAAAACTTTTCCATTAATATTTTTGTTGTTTTTATTAAATATGAAAAATCACGAGATGAAAATGGGCAGGAGACGGAGTCCGGTGGCTCCTCACCACCAGGGGGCGCAGGCCCACTCCAGGCCGCGCCGCCCTGTGGTGAGAGCACCCTGAAACTCATTTCCGTCCTGGTTTCCTCCTGTGATTTCGTCTCGATGTTTAATTTTCGCCTATATAACCCCCCGAAGTACCCGAGGTTTGCATATCATGTTTTCGTAGTGTTTTCGTCTCGAGCTATTTCTGTCAGGATTTGTTCTCGGTTCTCGGAGGATCATGGCTTCCTCGAGCAACGACAAGGAGAAGACACCTCCGGAAGATGACCACCAAGACCTTCAGTTGAAGGAAGAAGTTGAAAGTGAGGCCAAGGAAGAAGATCAAAGTTCACGCCCGAGTACCATGATCGCAAGCATTGGGGTGGTGACAAGTCATGACAAGTTCAAGAAAAGTGCACGTATAAGAACCGGAGGGGGTGTGCCGCACCACATCTTAGCTCCACGGACATCTCCGTCAGGCAACAACCCTTTCCATACTCTAATACATGAACATCAGATTCGAAAGGTGCCTAGATCACGATTGCCCTCTGGTTGGGATATAGATCGTTCTAACAGTGCAGGGAAAGAAAGTTCCAAGTGTGAAGAAGGATGGGGAAATAATTCCAAGAGCTGGGACTCTCAGGCTGACAGGTTCATGAGCCGTATTGAGCACAATTCAGAGATGATTTGTAACCTCAGTCACAAGATCGATGACTTGAAAGATTTGATTGAGAAGCTTATTAAGGACTCACCACCACCGAGGGAGTAATTCGTCATGGGTATTGGCATCCCCTTGGCTTGTTCCAAGCTTGGGGGAGTGCCGCGGTATCACATCATCATCTTTTGCTCATTTACTTTTCAAGTAGAGTCATATCATGAATAGAGAAGTTATCTTATAGAATAGTTTGCGATGTGGAAGTATCCTCCTTAGTTGATTATCTATGTATCCCTTTGTGTGAGTTGCGGTAATGAAATATTAATGAGAAGTTTTATCATTTACTTTCCGCACACTTTATTTTAGTTTGCAATCTCTCTTATACGATTAGTCTTGTTGATTAGTATTGGTATCACTTTGGGAGCATGAGTAAATTTAGTTGGTTTTGGCAAACTTAGCTTGGTCAGTAGCAACATTACCTTGAGTTTTGAGTAGAAAAAGAAGAAAGAAGTGCTAGTAGATACATCATTTCAGCTTTCCTTCATGTTTAGCTCATAAGCAATAGTATTCCCAAGTTAAAATCGTTGTACTTTCAAGGAAGTTTGCATGATTGTTCTTATTATATGTATGTTTGTTTGTTTCATGCAACTCTTATGCTTGCTACCCAGCCTTGCTAGCCAAAAACCTGTATTGAGAGGGAATACTTCTCATGCATCCAATTCCCAAAAGCCAAGTTACTTCCAAAGAGTCCACTATAAATTCCTATGCATGGTATTTCAAGCCATTCCAAGTAAATTTTCATGTGCTACCTTTCAAAAACCTTCAAATACTTCTCATTTTGTGCCACTATTTTTAGCTCATGAGGACGTAGTGGTTGGGTTTGTTATCTTCCATACTAAATTGAGTACCCCTCGACTAGGTAGCTTCATCTTCTCATCATTAATTTTGCAAGGTAGCTGGTCAGACCATTGTAATCTAAACAAGAAAATAAAAAGAGCACTCCTCCATGGTATGTGAAAGTTGGTGGGTACCCGATGGAATCGGTTAGCCATGGTTTGAGAAAGGAAAAGGTGGGGAGGAGTGCCAAGCTGTAAAAGAGCACAATTGTGCCAACTAATCAAACATCTCGGAACCGCTCTCACTTGTTTAGTATGGAAGATATCAAGAACTCTGTTGCTAGTCGTTGACAAAAGCAACCACCTCTCAAAACAACTTTTACCTCTGTTTTACAAATGAAAAGCTCTAGCACATGTTTAATCCCTACTTCCCTCTGCGAAGGGCCTGTCTTTTACTTTTATGTTGAGTCAACCTATTCCCCTCTATCTCAAGCAAGCATTTGAGTTGTTATGTTTCATTCATTCATATGTTGATCCGTTCAATCATGTTCACTATCTTCCTTTGTTTAGTATAATGCTTGTACCTGAAGGAATATATCTTTGAAAGCTTTCCATGATTACAAAGAGTTTGCCTTGTTGAGCATATAGTTTTTGCTATATTAGCTCTGTTTTAAAAGGCTCCGTTCAAAAATTAGTATAGTTTGTTCATTGTTCTCTGACCAAGAACTAAGGTTTGCCATCACCAATTATAGTTTACCTTGTGCATCTTTATTTGTGATTCCCTTTTACTTATTGCAAGTCTATATCATATAAAGGGAAGTTGCTGTCTATCATAATTTGTGCCTTTGTGAATGCGATGCTTCTTGTCCGTATTTTGATTATCGACACTTCACTCCATAAACCTGTGGTCATGTTTACAGAGTTCAGTTTTCGCTTGGGGACTGTAACAACCCAGAATTTGTAACCCAAGTCTTATTAAATAAAGAGTCAAAAATTGGACCCAAATAAAACTTTTTATCTATTATTGTATGCATACATGTATTTTCTTTAATTGTATTTCTATGATTTTATGTGTGTTCTTTTTGCTTGAGCATTGGTTAGATAATTCTAAGTGAACCAATAGAAACAACTAAGAAAGATATTAGGAACCAAAAGAACCAAAAATAAAAATAGGTAAGAAAGAGATAAAGTTAATATGATCTAGAAACTGTTAATGACTACACCACTTTGAGCCCTTAGATTAAGAAATCTACAGCTCACCTGCAGGTTTAACCTTTTAGTTGAGCTTAACCAAGTTATGGACTAACTCAACCAATCAAGAGCTACCAAAAATTCAAATTGGAACATCACTAAAACTTGAGCAAAAGTTGGAATCTGAAACAGGAACCATTTCAAATTTGAAATATAAATTTTTGCAAAACTCCTTCTTTCTCCAGAACAAAAATATGCCAGGGTACCTTATCCAATTTGATGAGCACCCAAAGGGGCAAATTTGAAAAATTCGAATTTTGAATTCTTGTGAGCATTTCGTCGAACACTGGCAGCAACAAATCGAGTGAGATCCATTTCACTGGTGCAGCACTGTTCTGGCGCGACCCAATGCTGTAGCCATGCCCTCTGGCCGCGCCTCGATCGATTCCAGCCCCCTCTGCCCCGACCCAAGCCATGGAAGAAGGAGGAGAAGAGGAGAAAACGCCCAGGACCCCCTCCCAGGAACCCTCTGTCCCGCGCGATGCCGACCGCCTGGAAGGCGCCAGAGGCGACCCACAGGACCCCGCGGCCGACCCAGCCACCTCCCAGCACGCGAGCGTGAACGCCGTGGCCGGAGCGAGCTTGCAACGCCGCCAGGACCCCCGCATCGTCGAGTTTCTGGCCGAGCTTGTCCCCGTCGCTCTGGCCTATATAAACCCCCGGCGATCAAACGAAACAACGCACCTCACTCCCCTCTACCTCCCAGACATCGCCGCTTACTCCCTCGTGCCCTAGTTCGCCGTCGCCAACCTCGCCGGAGCAGCACTGGACGGGCGGAGCGCCGCCGCGTTCGACCACCTGGAGGCCAGCTGCTGCAGGGAATCGGAAGAGGAGGAGCACCGCCGCCGATCCCGCACGTCGCCGACGAGCCCTGCTTCCTCTACGCGTCGCCCTCGCCGTCGAACACTCATCTCTGCGCGCAGGTGAGCCCCCGCCATGACTGAGGAAGAAGAAAGACCCTGAGCCGTTGGATCGCGATCGGACGATAGCATACCGATTCGGGTTTCGTAATTAGATCTGACATCGCGACCCCACCTGTCAGTCCCGTTTTTATTTCCTTTCCCCGCGCGAAACGGTATGGGCCGGCCCGTTCGGCGTGATTCGAAATAGGGCCCGGCTCGTTTCACGTTTCGGTCCGTTTCGTTTTTAAATAAACTCCCGCCCTTTTATTTATTTCGAATTTGTTTCAGATACAAATTTCAAACTTTAATTCCTAGAGTTTTATAAGTCCAAATTTAGCAAATAAATATTCGTTGGAAAACTTAGAAAATACTCTATCCAATAGTACTGGTTGGATTTCAATATCAGTTAAGAATAAAAATGGTTATGAATAGTGTGACCCTAGCTTGTTAATTAATGAAAGATTTCTAGAAAATTAATTAAGCTATCAAAAATCATGAAAATAAAAATGTGAACTTACTAATAACCCCTCTTACTGTTAGTCAACACTAACCTACCCCAAACCCTATTAGTGTGATCATTTAACTCCTAACCCAAACCTATTTGTTAGCATAAAATGATAGATCACTAGTGCACACTTAGAATTAATTATCCTCAATGCAATTCACTTAGTGGATCATTCCCACTTGAACTTGCCCTAGTAACCCTAAATCAACCCCAATGCTGCACAAGTGAACCACTTATGCTACTTAGTAGAGTAACTAGCTTGCACACTTGAAGAAAAACTTCCCATCCAACACTATAAAAAATTGCAACATGAATACTTTGGTTAGCAAACAAAGATGTGTGCTTGGTGTGTTGTTAGCTTGGTGAAGTGATGGTGTGTTTTGTGTTTGTTCGTTATTAGACGCTAGTGTTGCCGAGGAGGATATTGGAGGGGATTATTATTATCAAGAAGAAGAAGAAAACCCCGGACACTTTGCCAACCAAGGCAAGCCATCTTTTGATTCATACTCCCACTACCTAGTTTTAATATTGCATTCTACTTGTTTTAAGTAAATTGCATGATTGAATTGCTAGAGTAGAATGATAGGAGTAAATTGCATGATTGAATTGCTAGAGTAGAATGATAGAAGCATATTGATGTCTTGGTTATCAAGAGCATCAAGCTGAGTTTATCCCACCATAGTAGTAGTACTATCACTCAATGTAGTTGCTTAGTCGCTAATAAAAGTTGAGGCTATCTCTGGAGGAACCCCATTTGAAAAGTGGTGACTTGAACTTGAAATGGAGATCTCTCCTACATAATGGCTTTATGAAAGAAAATCAATCTTGATTAAGAACTATGAAATATCTTCGCAATGACAACGAGTGATGTACCATGGGAGCCAATTTTACCGTACAACCATATTACCCCTATATGGGAAGGGGCTCAATCCGTAGCTTGTTTACCTTAGTATGGGAGGTCTTGCATCACATATTCATGGAAGGACTCCACGGGCGGATACTTCTTGACCAAGTGGATTCCACTAACCCGGCCTCCGGGATGGGCAGAACTAGAGGCGCCGGAGCGGGAATTCCGTATCCCGGGCTCTAGGGAAGGATCCTATACTAGGATGAGCAAGTGAAAGGTTTTGTTTGATTATCTGAACCTCGCATACTTTGTGTATGTCGAACCGTGGATTTCTCCCGGCAGATGCATCGAATCTTGTGGGTAAAGTGTACCCCTCTGCAGAGGCTTTGAAACTATTCGAATAGCCGCGTCCGCGGTCATGGACGGTTGGCAATCTGTACTTGACTTTTGTCAAGACTAAAAATAACAAGGGTGACTTGGTGAATGACCTGATTTTGAATTGACATGACTTGACCTTGATCTTGACACATTGAAGTTCCTCTTTAGAATGAACTTAGAGAACTAAACCTCTTCTCTACGAATGAGCATTCTTGGGAAATAAAACTAGCTTTTGCAAACCAACTTAGTGCTTAGTCCACTATACCCAACCTTGCATATCTACTTCATCCTTTCATTTATAAGATGGTTTGCGAGTGCATCCAATGTACTCACGGCTGTGTCCCTGGCTATCAACTTGGCCAGACTATGGGGAGGAATACCAGGAGGAAGGGTATGAAGAAGAGTACCAGAACTAAGCTCGTCTCCGTGAGTCGCCAATTGCCTGTAGGGAGGAGGCATGGGCCGAAGACGTTATTTCCGCTGCTATATTAGGTTGTAATATGACTTGGTCTATATGACCCTTGTAATTGAATCATCGCATTGTAATGTCTATGGAACTGGTTATCAACTACGTTATGTATATCGCAACAATGATTCTGGGATTGCGGTGGAATACATAACGGGCACTTCGAATTTGTTATCAAATTTGAGGTCGTCACAAGTTGGTATCAGAGCCTAGGTTGACCATAGGAGACCTTAGTTAGAATGGGCGTTAAAACAAAACCTTGATAAAAGAAAGATACAAGAACGGTTGCAAAAATTGCTTAGTCTTTCCTCTCTAGTTACAAAGTTTTATACATACTTCAGTTTTAGCTTACTTAAAATTTTGCACACTTGAGTTGATCACTAACTTGAACTAATTTAAAATTTTGTAGATGGCCCTGGTATTCACTGAGCAGTACCAGTTGGGCCAAGGTGGCAGCCTTTGTTTCGAGCGCGACCTCACCACTTTGACCTTGTTCCTGAACCGTTTGTACCCGGAGTTCAAGGGAGCCGTGCTCAATGAGCACCCGGATGGAGAGCTACGGTGGCTCATCCGAGCTAGTTGCCGTGGCAAGAAGGGGATGTTGGGTTCTCCAAGGGTCAAGTTTGAGCTTGTGGAGAACACTTGGGCCGATGGTTTGGTCCGAGCGATGCAGGAGATGCACGCCCGCTTATGCGGACTGCACGTTGAGGAGGTTCAGGGAGGACGCTTCAAGGACTTTGCTCGGCGTGATGCGGATGGGCGTCCCGCAAACATGCCCGGGCAGAATGAGCCGAGTACCTACATCGACCACATGGACTTCTTGCTGTACTCCACTCAGCAGGAGGCCGACCGTGCCCGTACTAGGGCCAACCTCGAGCACGTTGCACTGGTGGAAGCAAGGAGCACTATCAGGATTCTTTCGAAGGAGCGCAAGAGCCTTCGTCGCCAGCGCGATGAGAAGGAACAGGACCTTGAGGAGTTGAAGGCCAATGTGGCGGAATTGACTGCATACATTGAGAGTCTTGAGGATCACCTTGGTGAGGAGGAAGGCATTGATCTCCGCAAGGAGGATAATGCCCTCATTAGTGATGAGGATGACTTCATGGAGGACCTCGATGATCCGGAGGATGGTGGACACAATGGATTCATTGTGAGCGACGAGGAGGAAGACCCCGAGGAGCCCGCTGTTTAGGTCCGAGATCCACGTATTATCTAGCTATGAGTTCCACTTTATGATCACTTCGTGTAGGTGTGAGTTGTATCCCCCTCTCTAGTAGACGAGTCGCAATGGTTCGATGTAAACCATTTGTAATGTGTGAACTCGTATGTATGATATGTTTGATGAGTGATGAATGAAATTTGAATTTGGCCTCTAAGGCCTTAGTAAAACAAAATTGCATCATCCATGTTACCTTTAAATCTTAGCAAATTAGCCTTTCCCTCTTGTCTTACGCACCTTATCTTCAGATGCCGCGAGCACCCCCACCCCCGAACCCGGAAATGGCCGAATTGCTAAGGTTGATCATGGAAGACCGGGAAGCAGCCCGAGCGGAGCGCCAAGCTAACTTGGCCACTCTTCAGCAGTTAACCCAGATGGCAACGAACCACAACAATGGCAATGGCAATGGTGAAGGAGAAAACCATGGCAATGGAGAGCACCGATCCAAGTTAAGGAGTTTCCAGAACACCAACCCTCCTATATTCACTAAGTCTGAAGAGCCCTTAGATGCCGATGATTGGCTTCGTACCATGGAGAACAACTTGGCAGTCGCTGAAGTTGGTGAAAATGAGAAGGTCTTGTACACCACCCACTATCTTGCTGGAGCAGCAAGAGCTTGGTGGGACAGCACCCGTGCCATGCAAGCCCCAGGGTATGTGATGCCTTGGGAGGAGTTCAAGAGCAAGTTTAGCAAAGCCCATGTTCCCATGGGATTGGTAAAAAGGATGAGAGATGAGTTCAGAAATCTGAAGCAAGGTTCCATGTCCGTGGTGGATTACCGTGACAAGTTCCTTACCTTGTCTAGATATGCCCCAGATGACACCAACACCACTGAGAAGAAGCAAGAAAGGTTTCTGGATGGACTTCATGATGAGATGCAATGTGTCCTGGTTAGTATTCCCTTTGCCGACCTGGAGTCATTGGTTGACTCTGCCATTCAGATGGAAGGCAAACTCAAGCAAGCTACCGAGAACCGCAAGCGCCGTATGATGTATCAAGGCAACCCGAGCAACTCGCAGAAGCCAAGGGGAAATGCACCAATGGGTTTCACCCCTAGACCAATGAGGCCGTCTGCACCTGCTCCGCGTCCCAACTATCCTAACCGCCCACCCGGCAACAACTTCAACCGTGCACCCCCAAGACCTAGTGGCAACAACTTCAACACCAATACTCCAAGGCCAAGTGGCGCCCCTGTGTTACCCAAGCCTGGTGACAAGTCTGGTGTTACATGTTATGAGTGCGGACTTAAAGGGCACTACTCCAATGAGTGCCCCAAGAAGCTGAATGATGCATCCAAAACTACTGTTCCTGCTCAGCAGCAGCGCCGTGTGGGAAATGGCAAGAACTATCCACCAAGGAACCAGCCTCACTCTCGAGGCCGTCTGAATCACATGAATGTTGAAGAAGCTCAGGAAGCAACCGACGTGGTGCTTGGTATGTTCCCTGTTAACTCAGTTCTTGCAAGAGTCCTGTTTGATTCTGGAGCTTCACACTCATTTGTTACCCAATTATTCGTTGATAAAAGTGGACTTCAACCCACACCCTTGAAAGATGTCATGTCTGTGCAAATTCCCGGGTCAGTAACAAAAGCTAGTTGTACTTGCTTGGCAGTGCCCATAGAAATCCATGGGATAGCTTTCTTAGCCGATTTGATAGTGTTGGGAACCAAGGGTTTGGAAGTAGTTCTTGGTATGAATTGGATGTCTTTTCATCAAGGAGTGATAAATTGTGCCAAAAAGACCATCACCATGAAGAGTAGCAATGGAATCATAGTCAAGCATGTGTCCGTAAAACCATCCCAAACCACCAGATGTCATAAGAGTATCTCAGGACCGACTTTGGAGCAAGTCCCCATCGTCGGTGAATACCCGGATGTCTTTCCCGATGAGCTACCCGGAATGCCACCGGATCGGGATATTGAGTTTATCATTGAGCTTATCCCCGGAACTGGATCAATAGCCCAACGGCCCTATCGTATGAACCCAGCTGAATTAGTTGAGTTGAAGAAGCAATTGGATGACCTCTTGAGCAAAGGATTAATTCAACCAAGTTCTTCTGCTTGGAGATCACCCGTTCTGTTTGTGGATAAAAGTGACGGTTCTAGCCGACTGTGCACTGATTATCGCAAGCTTAACGATGTGACCATCAAGAACAAGTATCCTCTCCCGAAGATTGAAGATTTGTTTGACCAATTGACTGGAGCCAGAGTATTCTCCAAGATAGATCTTAGAACTGGATACCACCAACTGAAGATCCGTGCAACGGATATCCCCAAAACAGCCTTCACTACCCGATACGGATTGTATGAGTACACCGTAATGTCCTTTGGATTGACCAATGCCCCTGCTTATTTCATGAATCTCATGAATAAGGTTTTTATGGAGTTCCTGGATAAGTTTGTTGTTGTCTTCATTGACGACATTCTTATCTACTCCAAATCCGAAGAAGAGCATGCAACCCATTTGAGATTAATTCTAGAAACCCTAAGAGAGCATCAGCTATATGCTAAGTTCAGTAAATGTGAGTTCTGGTTGAAGGAGGTTGGATTCTTAGGCCATGTGCTGTCAGCAGGAGGAATATCGGTAGATCCCAAGAAGATCAAATCAGTCCTGGAATGGGAAGCCCCTACCACTCAAACGGAAGTTAGAGGTTTTCTCGGATTAGCGGGATATTACCGCAAGTTCGTCGAAGGATTTTCTAGTATTGCCCGTCCGATGACCCAATTATTGAAGAAGGACAAGAAGTTTGAATGGACCCCTAAGTGTGAAGAGAGTTTTCAAGAGCTCAAGAAGCGATTGGTGACCGCCCCTGTCCTAACCATGCCCGATATCACCAAGAATTTTGATGTCTATTGCGACGCTTCCAAACTTGGACTTGGTTGCGTACTGATGCAAGAAGGAAAGGTCATAGCTTACCTCTCTCGGCAGCTTAAACCTCATGAAGAAAATTATCCAACCCATGATCTAGAATTAGCAGCCGTGGTTCTAGCCTTGAAGACTTGGAGGCATTATTTGATGGGCAACCGCTGTGAGATCTACTCCGACCACAAGAGTTTGAAGTATATATTCACCCAGAAGGAGTTGAACATGAGGCAACGGAGATGGATAGAGTTGATCAAGGATTATGATCTGGAAATTCACTATCACCCCGGTAAGGCCAATGTAGTGGCCGATGCGTTGAGTCGGAAGCCATGCTCATTGAATATGATGATCAAGGAAGAGCAACCTATGTTGCACCAAGAGTTTGAAAGATTTGGATTGGAACTAGTCAGTCAAGGATTCCTAGCCAACCTTGAGTTTCAACCCACCTTGATGAGCCAAATCAAAGAAGCCCAGAAGGGAAATGAGAGTATTGAAGGAATCAAGCGCAGAATTGGTTCCGGCAAGGTGCCAGGATTCGAAGAGGATGATCAAGGAGTTCTTTGGTATAAAGGCCGTATTTGTGTGCCAGCGGATTCAGAATTGAAGGAAGTGATTATGAAGGAAGCCCATGAGACACCTTACTCCATCCACCCCGGTGGAACTAAGATGTACCAAGATTTGAAGGAACAATTTTGGTGGCATGGAATGAAGCGTGAGATTGCATCGTTCATCTCTAAGTGTGATATTTGTCAAAGAGTCAAGGCTGAACATCAACGTCCGGCAGGATTGCTGCAACCTTTGCAAGTTCCGGAATGGAAGTGGGAATCTGTTGGAATGGATTTCATCACTGGATTTCCAAAGTCTAGCCGTGGCAATGACTCTATCTGGGTCATTGTGGATAGACTAACCAAAGTTGCCCACTTTATTCCTGTCAAGACCACTTACAACTCGGGACAGTTAGCAGATCTGTATTTAGCCAGAATTGTCAGTTTGCATGGAGTCCCAAAAACCATAGTTTCTGATCGAGGAACCCAATTCACCTCGAGATTTTGGAAAAGCTTACATCAAGCTTTGGGAACCAAATTAGCCTTCAGCACCGCTTACCACCCTCAGACTGATGGACAGACTGAAAGAGTGAATCAAATACTTGAAGATATGTTGAGAGCCTGTGTCCTAGCTTATGGAGCTAAGTGGGAAGATTGTCTGCCTTTCGCGGAGTTTTCCTACAACAACAGTTATCAAGCCAGTTTGCAAATGGCCCCATTTGAAGCTTTGTACGGAAGAAAGTGTCGTACCCCTCTGAATTGGTCAGAAACCGGAGACAGTCAGATTTTTGGACCAGATATGCTGCAAGAAGCCGAGGAGAAAGTTCGCAGAATTCGTGAATACCTCAAGGCAGCCCAATCAAGACAAAAGAGTTATGCCGACAAGAGACGTCGAGAATTGACCTTCCAGATTGGAGATTTTGTTTATCTTAGAGTATCACCTCTCAAGGGAATGCAAAGATTCCAAGTAAAAGGAAAGCTTGCACCAAGATATATTGGACCCTTCAAGATACTAGACCGCAGAGGAGAAGTGTCTTATCAGTTGGAAATGCCCCCTGAATTGTCTGAAGTACACGATGTCTTTCACGTGTCGTTACTTCGGAAATGTCTTGAAGTTCCGGAGAAGCCCGAAGTCTTCAAGAATATTGATCACCGTTCTGTGGACATCAACAAGGACTTGACCTATCGTGAAATGCCTATCCGTATCCTTGAGGAAGCCTATCGAACCACTCGAACCCGAAGCATCAAATTTCTGAAAGTTCAGTGGAGTAATCACACCGAAGAGGAAGCCACTTGGGAACGAGAAGATTACCTTCAGAAAGAATTTCCCAATCTTTTCAGTTCTTAATTAGTGAATCTCGGGGACGAGATTCTTTTTAAGGGGGGAAGATTGTAACAACCCAGAATTTGTAACCCAAGTCTTATTAAATAAAGAGTCAAAAATTGGACCCAAATAAAACTTTTTATCTATTATTGTATGCATACATGTATTTTCTTTAATTGTATTTCTATGATTTTATGTGTGTTCTTTTTGCTTGAGCATTGGTTAGATAATTCTAAGTGAACCAATAGAAACAACTAAGAAAGATATTAGGAACCAAAAGAACCAAAAATAAAAATAGGTAAGAAAGAGATAAAGTTAATATGATCTAGAAACTGTTAATGACTACACCACTTTGAGCCCTTAGATTAAGAAATCTACAGCTCACCTGCAGGTTTAACCTTTTAGTTGAGCTTAACCAAGTTATGGACTAACTCAACCAATCAAGAGCTACCAAAAATTCAAATTGGAACATCACTAAAACTTGAGCAAAAGTTGGAATCTGAAACAGGAACCATTTCAAATTTGAAATATAAATTTTTGCAAAACTCCTTCTTTCTCCAGAACAAAAATATGCCAGGGTACCTTATCCAATTTGATGAGCACCCAAAGGGGCAAATTTGAAAAATTCGAATTTTGAATTCTTGTGAGCATTTCGTCGAACACTGGCAGCAACAAATCGAGTGAGATCCATTTCACTGGTGCAGCACTGTTCTGGCGCGACCCAATGCTGTAGCCATGCCCTCTGGCCGCGCCTCGATCGATTCCAGCCCCCTCTGCCCCGACCCAAGCCATGGAAGAAGGAGGAGAAGAGGAGAAAACGCCCAGGACCCCCTCCCAGGAACCCTCTGTCCCGCGCGATGCCGACCGCCTGGAAGGCGCCAGAGGCGACCCACAGGACCCCGCGGCCGACCCAGCCACCTCCCAGCACGCGAGCGTGAACGCCGTGGCCGGAGCGAGCTTGCAACGCCGCCAGGACCCCCGCATCGTCGAGTTTCTGGCCGAGCTTGTCCCCGTCGCTCTGGCCTATATAAACCCCCGGCGATCAAACGAAACAACGCACCTCACTCCCCTCTACCTCCCAGACATCGCCGCTTACTCCCTCGTGCCCTAGTTCGCCGTCGCCAACCTCGCCGGAGCAGCACTGGACGGGCGGAGCGCCGCCGCGTTCGACCACCTGGAGGCCAGCTGCTGCAGGGAATCGGAAGAGGAGGAGCACCGCCGCCGATCCCGCACGTCGCCGACGAGCCCTGCTTCCTCTACGCGTCGCCCTCGCCGTCGAACACTCATCTCTGCGCGCAGGTGAGCCCCCGCCGTGACTGAGGAAGAAGAAAGACCCTGAGCCGTTGGATCGCGATCGGACGATAGCATACCGATTCGGGTTTCGTAATTAGATCTGACATCGCGACCCCACCTGTCAGTCCCGTTTTTATTTCCTTTCCCCGCGCGAAACGGTATGGGCCGGCCCGTTCGGCGTGATTCGAAATAGGGCCCGGCTCGTTTCACGTTTCGGTCCGTTTCGTTTTTAAATAAACTCCCGCCCTTTTATTTATTTCGAATTTGTTTCAGATACAAATTTCAAACTTTAATTCCTAGAGTTTTATAAGTCCAAATTTAGCAAATAAATATTCGTTGGAAAACTTAGAAAATACTCTATCCAATAGTACTGGTTGGATTTCAATATCAGTTAAGAATAAAAATGGTTATGAATAGTGTGACCCTAGCTTGTTAATTAATGAAAGATTTCTAGAAAATTAATTAAGCTATCAAAAATCATGAAAATAAAAATGTGAACTTACTAATAACCCCTCTTACTGTTAGTCAACACTAACCTACCCCAAACCCTATTAGTGTGATCATTTAACTCCTAACCCAAACCTATTTGTTAGCATAAAATGATAGATCACTAGTGCACACTTAGAATTAATTATCCTCAATGCAATTCACTTAGTGGATCATTCCCACTTGAACTTGCCCTAGTAACCCTAAATCAACCCCAATGCTGCACAAGTGAACCACTTATGCTACTTAGTAGAGTAACTAGCTTGCACACTTGAAGAAAAACTTCCCATCCAACACTATAAAAAATTGCAACATGAATACTTTGGTTAGCAAACAAAGATGTGTGCTTGGTGTGTTGTTAGCTTGGTGAAGTGATGGTGTGTTTTGTGTTTGTTCGTTATTAGACGCTAGTGTTGCCGAGGAGGATATTGGAGGGGATTATTATTATCAAGAAGAAGAAGAAAACCCCGGACACTTTGCCAACCAAGGCAAGCCATCTTTTGATTCATACTCCCACTACCTAGTTTTAATATTGCATTCTACTTGTTTTAAGTAAATTGCATGATTGAATTGCTAGAGTAGAATGATAGGAGTAAATTGCATGATTGAATTGCTAGAGTAGAATGATAGAAGCATATTGATGTCTTGGTTATCAAGAGCATCAAGCTGAGTTTATCCCACCATAGTAGTAGTACTATCACTCAATGTAGTTGCTTAGTCGCTAATAAAAGTTGAGGCTATCTCTGGAGGAACCCCATTTGAAAAGTGGTGACTTGAACTTGAAATGGAGATCTCTCCTACATAATGGCTTTATGAAAGAAAATCAATCTTGATTAAGAACTATGAAATATCTTCGCAATGACAACGAGTGATGTACCATGGGAGCCAATTTTACCGTACAACCATATTACCCCTATATGGGAAGGGGCTCAATCCGTAGCTTGTTTACCTTAGTATGGGAGGTCTTGCATCACATATTCATGGAAGGACTCCACGGGCGGATACTTCTTGACCAAGTGGATTCCACTAACCCGGCCTCCGGGATGGGCAGAACTAGAGGCGCCGGAGCGGGAATTCCGTATCCCGGGCTCTAGGGAAGGATCCTATACTAGGATGAGCAAGTGAAAGGTTTTGTTTGATTATCTGAACCTCGCATACTTTGTGTATGTCGAACCGTGGATTTCTCCCGGCAGATGCATCGAATCTTGTGGGTAAAGTGTACCCCTCTGCAGAGGCTTTGAAACTATTCGAATAGCCGCGTCCGCGGTCATGGACGGTTGGCAATCTGTACTTGACTTTTGTCAAGACTAAAAATAACAAGGGTGACTTGGTGAATGACCTGATTTTGAATTGACATGACTTGACCTTGATCTTGACACATTGAAGTTCCTCTTTAGAATGAACTTAGAGAACTAAACCTCTTCTCTACGAATGAGCATTCTTGGGAAATAAAACTAGCTTTTGCAAACCAACTTAGTGCTTAGTCCACTATACCCAACCTTGCATATCTACTTCATCCTTTCATTTATAAGATGGTTTGCGAGTGCATCCAATGTACTCACGGCTGTGTCCCTGGCTATCAACTTGGCCAGACTATGGGGAGGAATACCAGGAGGAAGGGTATGAAGAAGAGTACCAGAACTAAGCTCGTCTCCGTGAGTCGCCAATTGCCTGTAGGGAGGAGGCATGGGCCGAAGACGTTATTTCCGCTGCTATATTAGGTTGTAATATGACTTGGTCTATATGACCCTTGTAATTGAATCATCGCATTGTAATGTCTATGGAACTGGTTATCAACTACGTTATGTATATCGCAACAATGATTCTGGGATTGCGGTGGAATACATAACGGGCACTTCGAATTTGTTATCAAATTTGAGGTCGTCACAGGGACAAGCGAGGTCTAAGCTTGGGGGGGGGGGGTTGATACGTCCATTTTGCATCACTATTTTGTATCATTATTTACTGTTATAAATTGATATATTTCACATTTAGAGATGATACTTATGTTGTTTCCTCTATTTTTACATGTTTGATGATCATTGGAGGATTTGCTGCCAGAGTCAGGATTCTGCTAGAAAAAGGACCGTCAAGACACCATATTTTGGAACATCAGGAAATTCCAGAAAAATACCAGGAAATTATATTTTACCAGAAGACTGAAGAAGCCAGAAGGAGGAGGCGTGAGGAGCAACAGGGCGAGCTCACCACCAGGGGGCGCGGGCCCACCCTTGGCCACGCCAGCCTGTGGTGAGGACACCCTAGCCCACTTCTGCTATCGCCCCTTCGCGTATTTCATCATCCCCAAAAACCTATGTGAAGGGGGGCTCAGAGATAGACACCGCCGCCTCTGCGGGGCGGAAAACACCAGAGAGAGAAAAGCTCTCCGGCAGGCAGAAATCTGCCAGGGAAATTCCTTCTCGGAGAGGGGAGATCGTCGCCATCATCATCACCATCGCACCGGACTTCATCGGGATCATCATCATCATCTCCATCACCAGCACCTTCATCTTCACTATCACCACGCCATCCCGCTGTAACATCTTGAGTTGAATCTTGTTAAATTCTTAGGGGAAACTTTCCCGGTGTTGATTACTCTTGTGGTTGATGCTATTGAGTGGAACCGTTGAATTAAGGTTTATGTTCAGATTGTTATTTACCATTATTTCACCTCTGATCATGATCCATATGATATCTTGTGAGTAGTTCATTTAGTTCTTGAGGACATGGGAGAAGTCAAGATGTTAGTAGTGGAATTATGTTAAGTAATATTTAGTGGTTTGATATTTATTTGTTGTGGTGCTATTTCACTAGTGGTCTCATGTGAACGTCGACTACATGATACTTCACCATTTATGGGCCTAGTGAGATGCATTGTGTATTTGGCTACTAATTGTGGGGTTGTTGGAGTGACAGAAACCTAAACCTCCGTTAGGAAACCATTGCACCAGGGAGCGTAGGATCTTAGAGTTTAAGGCTGTGGTTAGATTTATCTTAATTACTTTCTTGTATTTGGGGATGCTTGCAAGGGGTATAATCACAAGTGGGTATTTGTCCTAGTAAGGATAGTGCGCTAGCACAGGTTCACCCCCATAACACTTATCAAACCAATAAAGATTATTTAGCGGCATGAAGCGAAATCTCTTGACAGAAACTCCCGTGTGTCCTCGAGAACGTTTGGTCATCATAAGTTACACAACCGGCTTGTCCTTTTCTCTAGAAAGGATTGGGCCACTTGCTGCAATTGTTATTACTGTCTTTTATTTACTCGTACTTTATTTATTTGCATTACCAAATACCCCTGAAAACCCGTTTGCTAGTATTTGCAGTGAATCCTTGATCAAAACCACTTGTAAACACCTTCTGCTCCTCGTTGGGTTCAACACTCTTATTTATCAAAAGTACTATGATACACCCCCTATACTTGTGGGTCATCAGTACCCTGCAACTACTCTGAACCATAACCGTGCCACGGCAGTACCCTCCAAGTACTCCGTCCGACACCTTTCTCCATTTTTCCAAAAACATTTTGTTATGAAAAAAACCGACATTGGGCTAAGTAACAGTCGTCCCAACCGTCCATGACCGAGGACTTGGCTATTTGAATAGATTTACACTCTGCAGAGGTTGTACACTTTACACACAAGATTCGATAAATCCCCTGGCATACCACCACGGACCGTCATACACAAGTATGCGGGGTTCGGATAATCAAACAGAGCCTTCCATCTATCCACCTTAGTACGGGTGCCTACCCTGTGGAGTCTACCTCCCCGGCATGCCCCGGCAGTACCTCCTCCAGAGCGTAACTCCGGCGCCACGACGGGAGAACTCAAGTGTCTTTCGGTGGCTTGGGATATGTCATGATATGTGTTGACCCGCTTTTGGCGTCAACCCGGATTCAGGGGTGTCACGTACCACTTTCTGGGCACCGCGAACCCTTATATAGTTGTGAGGCTCCCCGCACTAAAACAGATAAACTTCGGACTAAGCCCCGTCCCATACCGGGGTAATGTGGTTGCACGGGTTAATTGTTCTGAGCGAACACTTAGTGATCACCATTGTCATTTGTAAAACCCACCAACTCCTTTTTCCTCCATGATCATCTCCATTTGTCCAAAACCATTTTTTTGAAAACATTTCAGTGGAGTAGATACTACCCCAAGGTTTTCGAAAACATCTTCGAAAATTCTTTCTGAGTGTTCCCACCCTAGAGTTTTTGGCTCCACTAGAGGTTTCCCAAGGGCTTTGCAGCTAACCAACAAGCCACTACTGCAAGGATAATGAATAGGTGTTCAAAGGGGTCATCTCGAAGGATGATAACAATTTGGCTTGTGGACCTTGAGCCAACAATTAATTGCTACAAGGACTATAGCAATATAAAAACATGCAATTTAATAAACCTTTAAGAAACATGCAAAGTAAGTGAATAGGATTCAGATATGCATCAAGTTTAGATGGCTTGCCTTGGTTGGCTAGTCCCTGGTCTTCTTCCTCCTGGTACTCGTACACTTCTCCTTCCTCGTTGCACTCGGTGTCGTTTCGATTCTATCGTCGATAAAAGAAATAGCAAAAATAAGCAAGCATGCATACACAAGGCACAAGCATTTCATCACTCAACATCACACAACCAAAGAGTATCAGAAACAAACATGTTTAGAATCTAAAAAAAGTTTTCATGGATTTTTAGTAGCAAGTTAACCCTATTAAAAACAAGGGTTTTTCAAACATAGCAAATAAAACACCACTTCACTTCAAACAAGCATGCAGGTGTTTACATAGGTCAATTACCATACTCAGCACACCTGCAGATAAACAACAAGTTTCTGAACCCAACAAAGTTGGATTCACTCCAAAACACATTGTGGTTGATTTACTATGAATTAACTAATAGAAAACTATGACTAGAAGACAAAATAATTCCCAGATATTCTCTTGGCATCTGAAAAATATGCCCAACAGTGTTCTGGAAAGCTCTTCCCGAACACAATCCAAAGAAATTGGATTCACCCAAGAATTCCTAATCTACTGCAAAAGAGAATTTAACTAATACTAAATACACAATTAGCCATATTAAATACCACTACAAATCTACAGATCCTAAAATACCAAAACCAGTGGGACATGCAATCTAACACATCAGGGCACTACTGAAAATTGGAATCACACCATTTTAGTACACAAAGCTCAAGATTTGGATTTTTGACCAAAGATTGACAAATCTAGCTACACAAAATTCTATTTCACTTACATTATCCTAACAGGCATGAGACCAGTGCCATTTGAAAGATATTGAAATAAGCTTCTCGTGGGAATTTGAATCACTCAATTTGCATATACTAAGAATATTCTATGAATTTTTGAATCTGGCAGGAATTCCTAAATAACTAAATTGCTTAACAGAAAAAAAAAACCGGGCCGAGGCGGCAGATCTGGGCGGATCCGATCTGGGCCGGCCCAGATAGCAGCCACTAGGGGGAGTGAGAGGCCCAGGATGCCGAATCGGTACCTCACCCTTCGATCGGCGATGCGGGGAGGCGATGCGGCCACGTCGACCCTGGCCGACGGCGACCAGAAAATGCGGCAGCGTCTGCTCTGGTGCGATGCAGGGGACAGCAGGATCGCCGGCAGCAGCTATAGGGCATGCACGGACGCAAACTCCGCAGGAAAATGGCCAGCGCGAGGTCGTCGACCACCTGAGGCCACTCGAGCATCCCGAAGATGGCCAGAGGTGTGGCCTCATCGGAGACCGGAGGCGGGCGGAGGGAGTCGGGGTCAAACTCGATGATTTCGATGTCCCTGAAACAAATGGATAATGGTGTGAGCTTCAGGGAGGAGAGGTAAAGCTCAAGGAAGGGAGAGGAGTGAGGGAGACGTTCTGCAGCTTGCTGGCGATGTTGAGGTTCTCGCGGCAGAGCTCAGGTTTCTGACGAGGAGGAACTAAGTGGGGGAAGGGAGCTGGGGCTTGGCCTGGCGTTCATCTGAGAGGGAGGAGGTGCGAGTGAGAGGGAAAAAGGAGACCGGGCGTGCTTATAACCGCAGGATGGTCGATGCCCTGCCAAGACGTGGCGCTCGCTGACTGGCGTCGGTGGGCGGCGAGCGTGGCCAGAAGCAAGGGAACAATAAGGGAAGCTGTGGCTGCACCAGTCGGGTCACAGGGTCTGGTTGGGGTCTCTGGCGAGAGGACAGGGCAGGGGAAGGTCGGTCGGGTCAGAGGGAGAACCTCAAGTACATGCACACCATGTGTTCGACGTTGAGTCGGCCCCTCAGAGCGCGGCCGAAAATAGCCGGTAGGGTCAAGACAAGGCCGAGCGCGTGTGTTGTTTTGATCGAGGACAGATGTGGGATGCTTTTGGCGCGGTGGCTCGGGATGACAAGCACGTTTAGAAAAATGGCCATGCCAATGGCGGTCTAGGGCATCTTGAGAGAGATAGGGAGCTAGAGCTCTCCAAGGTAGCTTGCAGGTGAGGTAGAGGTTTGGTGCGAGGCACTGATACATGCCTGATCACTGGATGGAGTTCATGGTGGCTTGCTGCAATTAATTTGCAAGATCTTGCAAAGATATGCCATGCTTCTCTTCCTCCCTCTTCCAAGCACTAGAGGACAAGGAAGTAAGGGTTATGCTATAGTAGAATTCCGACTAGAGGGAGGTGGGGTGCTGGAGTGGTCATGGGGGATTGTTTGGTTGCGTTTCAAAAGAGTTTGAAGGGGTAGATGTTGGTATGGAGATGAATGCATGCAAGATTCAACATTTTGATTTGAGTTTGGCCGAAATAGTTAATTTGAACAAGATATAGAAAACTTAGAAGATGAGCAACTTAGGAAGGTTGGTTCCACTAGATATTCCATCATCTAAATCCATATCAAAATACATTCAAGGGTTAGAATGGAAGGATAGAATATCAGAGAGTGAAAATGAGAAGGATTTCAATTTAGAGTTTGAAATTCTATGAAATAGCCAAAATTATAAATGAGTCTTAAAAAGGTAGAAGTCAAGGTTAGTATGGGGGTGATGTTAGGTGTAGTTTAAGAGCAAGGCCAAAAGCTTAAATCAAGCCAAAAATGGGTTTTGAGGTGGAAAGTGATAGGTAGATGCTGATTTGATTAGGGTTCAAAACCTGGTCAGATAAATGGGTGACATGATTCAAAATGCACTAACAAGTGCATAGTTTTCTAGAGTAGATCAAAAGGAAGAGGATCAGATCATAGGATGGCCTCTAAACACTTTATTTCAAAATTTAAAGGTGTGAGCAAAACTACATCTGATAAAAGTCAAAAGGTCAGTAATTTGATTAGTCTCAGAAACACGAGTGAAACAATTAGAGGATGGCCTCGATTGACCAAGTGGTAATGGAGAGAATGGAAGACCCCATGACAAGGATATAATCTAAGATGGTGCATTGTCATGGATAGAACCTAAGATCTTAACACAAACGCCTGAAAACTGAATCTGTTAACAGACACAAAGATAGTCTCCACACTAGGTGTTTTATAAAATGTCTGCAAGAAAAATATTTTGCGCAAATTGAGAGGAGCCTCCTAATATGGGATGTAGATGATTCTAATAACACCATTGGTGCTTTTATTGGGCTAGCTTGATTGGTTTTAAAACTCCTCAAAATGGGGCTCCCAATGTCTTATGGTAAGACTTAGAGTTAGGGTTTTTAGGATTGAGAGGAAACATCAAGATAGGTTTTATTTGAAAGGTAGAAGGGAAACAATTTACACTGGACAAAATATTTATTGATGGGGTTTGAATAGGTTAGGCCACAGGCCTATCTGAGGATCATATCTACACACAAGCAACTCATCAATGTCAAACAAAGTCACACAAAGTCAACTCACCACACATGGTCAATCAATTGCAGTTAATCTAGCATCACTAGAAACAATGATTGAACAAGTGCTCAATGATGATCATGCCATGGTCAAGTTTGAAAAGAGTTTCAAATAAAGGCGTAAAGCTTTTGTAGACATTTCAGAAACTAGTGGAGACATAAACATCTCCTTTAGAAAGTTTTCTTAAAGGTGTTTGAAATCCTTTTATAAATATCAACAAAATATAAGTTTGTAACAGAGTGGGTCCACTCTACTTTGTAGGTCCCGATAATTTTTGTAAATACTTAGTTTTGATAAAAGCTTTGTCTCAAAGATAAATCTTGGCTCTTATTTTGGACAAATAAAATAATTTGGAAAAGGAGAGGTTGCCAAGATAATGGTTTTGGAAAAATAGCTAGAAGCATAAATAAAGGCATGATCACAAGGGCACAAGGATTCTGTTGGTTCACAATATTGTTCAACAAGCAACTCAAACAGAAATCATTAACATAACATCCAAGACAAACAAGCAAGAAATAGTACTACCAGAGGTTTGCACAAAAAAAGTTTTTGTTGGCCCTCATTTTTGGCTTACTAAACACTACTTAAACAGGGTTACAGAAAGCGGGGTGTTACATCACTACTGCAGAATAGCCTATCAATGACAGACTCAAAAGGCCCATTAGTGACGGGCAAGGCGCCCATCACTAGTAACGCGTCACTGGTAACAAGCAAGTGCCCGTCACTAGTATTTGTCTACTAGTGGCATCTGTTTATTCGTGCCTGTCACTACTTAGTTTCACGAGTAGTGCTTTTACCTCCTCATTAGATCTTAGCAGCGACAAACCCTTTGTTAGTCTGGTTGTTTGGCCATGACTAGTAAATATTTTAGGAAATAAAGATATTGCATTTTAGGAATAAAAAATATTGCATTTGCACATCAATAACACAATATGATCACATATACTCATAAATAACAAAATAGGATCATAAGTACTACAAAGTGGAATTAATATCCAATACAAGTTTGATGTCCTTTCAAACCAACCAACACCTCAAATTTAAATCGTCCAATTCTTATGAACGCTAAAGTTTCCACCATCTACTTCCCAAGACTCATTAGCTCTAACTCCAGCTGCTACCTAGAAAAATTGTATCCCAAACAAACGTTGACATGAAGCAGCCATCAGCATATCAGTTCTCATCACAACGCGCACGGCACCCCACGGCTAGAGCTTTTCAACATTTATCTGCATGGGACGGAAAATAGAAACTTTCACTTATTCAGTGATAGAATATTTTACATAAAGTATCAATATAAAAGAAATCTCATATGGTAATCTGTACATACGAAAAGATTATCAAAGCACAACCGTCTACCAAAATTAACACATACGAGCATACATCATTTGCAAAGAATTGACCGCAACACGTAGTATATTATATTAACTATTAAAATAATCCCAAAAAAAAATTTAACTATCAGAATAACTAGCCTATTCTGCTCCCAACGGTCTATCAATGCATCATGTATGTACCCACGAACAAGCATACTGATATGTAACCAACACAAACTTACATAATTAACCATCACGTCTTATATTAAATTGGCAATTGACACCAACATGCACACTGATATGTGAGTCGTCATGGTCAAATAGTAATGCCACTGACCTCATCCGATGGTCCTGCATGCTTGTCTGTCAAATAAAAGATCACCTAGCTTTTCAAAGTGACTTCCGTAAATTCTTCCCCTACAAGATAAAAATAAATAAAAGAATGGACATGTTGTTTCTTGCCTGGTCTTAATCTTGTACTAAAAAACATGGCATTGTTTTGTCACTGATTAAAAATCCCTGAATGCACCTACGTAACCATGTCCTCGTGTGGTATCCTCTTATGTTCTAGTTCACTTAAGAAGAAATAATTGCTGCTCACAGTAAACAATAATTCAAGGCAGTCAAGATATTCCATTAATAATTTTTACATACGGAAATAGTAAATAAGAAACTATTTCATCACCTGCATAGAAGAAGCGTGCACATTGCAAGATGATTCTTCAGTATCACTGTTAGTTTCGTGTAGTATATATGTATGACTAACCCTTCCAGGATGATCGACCTGCAACAAGAATATGATTAGAATATATAGATGTTCATTAATTTTTCTTTCTACACAGAGATGGGTTACGGTGCTAACTTCATTGGTCAGCGTTTCTTCTGCATTGTAAACATGAAAGCTAACTAGATTAAACTCAGTTTTTTATTAGTATTAGATGGGCTGAAAAAAGATGAAATAAGAAGTTCTGTGGTTACTAATCTGCGGCTACGAGAACTCAAAGGAGATAGGTCACTGCTAGTTACGTTCCTTTTATCCTTGCTTTGTTTTCCTTGTGCTGCTCATACAAAACCAACAAACAAAGATCCCACTATTAACTTCTCATACTAGCACATGTTCATCTGCCCAAATATGTCAATAATTAGGCAATCAACACATTTTGCGGTTATGGGATAGAACTTAGGGATGGAAACAGTAGAGGTAGTATCCAATCTAAACATAAAGTCATGAACATGAGAGAGAGCGGCCGCCATGGCCGGTGTCCTCGGGAGCTGGATCGACCCTTGGCTTGAGAAGAAAGCTGGGAGGTCTCTCTCGCGCCGCAGATCTGACTCCCACAAATTCTTCCCAGTTGCCGATGCCTTTTTCATGTATTTGCCGCAGCCACTTTGGATCGCCATCAGCTTCCGTTGCCTGCATCGTCCCTAGGGCTTGATTTCCTCACCTTTCTATCTGGTTCCTTTTTTGGTGGAAATAAACGTGGAGATAGGTGAGAAATAAAACCATATTGATGCATATTGCAGTGGTCAATGCTAGATCGATCTAAAGAAACCATAACATCTAAATGATATCGATTTGAGAGAGCATGAACCTGGGCAAAGGAATCGGACCCAACAGATTCGATCTCCAATGAGCGGTTCAAGAATTGTTAGTGGCGGCTGAAGAGATGGAGGTGAGGGAAAAAAAGGTGGGCGACATTATATATTAGGGAAAAAATTCTCAAAAGAAATGGCAGGAGTTTTCTTAAGCGGTAAAACAAAAATTGAGCGCCTAAATAAAAATTATTTCGGAAAATATCAGATCGTTTAGGTTGAAATATTGTTCACAATATCGCCAAAACCAAATAATTTTGAATCTGCCCTTTGTTACGGAGATGTATCCTAGAGCTTCTCAAGGGTGGGTTTAAATTAGCACGAACGTAATTATTCAGGTCTCTTAAAAGCTAATTTTCCGACGGTCTATGAGGTCTCAATGAAAGTCCCCACTTAGAGGTGCTCATGCATCCTAAAGATGAATATAAGAGCATCTTCAGCAGAAGTGAGGCCATATTCATCTCTAACAGAAACTCTAAATTTTGGTGCTATAAAAATGGATAGTTGTAGGTGCGCGCGACTTATGCCGACGCTCTTTCCTGCGCGGTACATATAGCGTCCGAAATAGCATTTTTCCCCGCGCTCTTTCTTACAGCGCCGATTGCAGCATCTGTTGGAGCATCAACTTGGGCCTCCCGCGCGTGAAACCACCTATTTTTTAGCGCAGGCGCGCTATACAGCGACTGTTGCAGATGCTCTAATCACATCCTAGGTCTGGTCAAGCTCTGCAATACTTGCAATAGTTAAAATCAATTAGGTAGTTAAACACTAATACATCATTTACCAACAAAATAATTGACTAACCATGGTGAGGATAGCAGTGACAGTTTTATAAACTAGTATGTCATTGATAATAGGAACACCAGCGACGGACAAGTCCACAAACCTGTCACTAGTATTATGTGAAATTACTAGTGACGGGCGGGTTTACTTCTCTGTCACTAGTACATTGTGCAGCCTGCTTGCCGACCTTTACTAGTGACAGGCATAATGTTGCCTGTCACTAATACATGTTACCAGTGACATGCATGTTTTTGCCTGTCACTGATGTGCTGGAGGTTATAAGCTATTCTCCTTCTTCTTCAAATGGCAAGATCTAACATGGTGCCCTTCAATTTTGCACTTGAAGCAAACAATCTTTGTTGGATCTTTGACTTATCCTTGGCCCTTCTTATTCTTGTTAATCTTGGAATTATTCTTGTTGTTGGAGATAAACCCAAGTCCTCTCTTGTCATGGGGGCATTTTTTGCACACTCAACATATTGTCAAGTTTTGATTTCCCTTCATGAATTTTTACCAAGTCTTTCTTCAAAGAAGGGACTTGGGCCTTGAGCTCTTTGATTTCCTCTACATGGTTAGTAACAACACAAGTACTAGAGGAACTAGAAGCTTCTTGTTAGAGCAAGAAAGAAAAAAAATCTCACAAGATTTAGGAATATTTTGAGTGGATGAATTATTAGGACTAGCACATGGCAATATGGAATTTTTAGAAGTAGTGCAAATGTCCACATGAGGCTCACTAGATGTTACCTTTGACATAAGGACCTCATGAGCTAACTTTAGCCTATCATGGGAAGCTAGAAGATCCTCATGGGAGCTAGAGAGCTTTCCATGACTTTTTTTCAATTTCCCATAATTTCTAGTTAGCAAAACAAGTTGAGCCCTTAGCTCAACATTCTCCTTCAAGATGGATGCTTCACAAGAAGTAGAGTTAGTAGCACAAGCATCATCACTAATGGAAACCAGAGAAGGCAATTTAGTAAGCTCATTTGAATTTGAAGTTTTAAGTTGCTCATGCGACTCGGTGAAAATGATGGGCTCACTCAAAATGACCCTAGAGTCATTTTTAAGAAGCTCAAAATTCTCAAGGAGTTTAGCATAAGTAACTACAAGCTCTTCATATTTTGTTTCAAAATCATTTTCCACCGCAAGAGTTCTATCATAAGATTTCTTTATTTTAGATAACTCTATAATAAAGGTATCCTCAAGAGATTCTTTGGCGGTTTGTTCTTCTTCAAGAGCTTCCTTAAGATCCGCGATCTCATCCGCGTAATCACGGGCACGACCTTGCATTTTAAAGATAGTATTCTCATGCTCCTCAATAATTTTATTGCTCTCGGTGGCAATAGCCAAAATCTTATAGAAGTAAGAGCAAGCAATTTTATTCTTATGAATAGCATGAAAAAACATTTCACTCTTCTCAACTAAAGAGGCAAGATCATCATCCTCTTCTTCATTATCCTCATTCTCATTATCACTAGAAATATTGGGTTCCAAAGTAGGAGTTACCTTTGAAGACCTAGCCATAAGGAAAATGTGGGAGACAATGGATGATGATGAAGAATTACTTGAAGTTCTAATTAAACCCTTGTCTTGGCCAATAGAATCTTCGGTTTCCTCTATATTGTTAGACACACAACAACTAGAGGAACAAGAATCATTTATATCATGGAAACAAGGAGTAACAAGCATATCATTATGAGATTTGTTTAAGGAGCATACACATGGGATGCAAGGACTATCAACACAAGAATGTAAATCATTTATGGTGCTAGAAGTGTTAAAGTCCAAAGATGAATCATTGCAATGAGATAGAGATAAACGGTCATCACAAGTAAGCTTAATATCAACATTGCAATATTCATCACCACTCACCATGTCGTTACCTTGTGTCTTACCACACGTTGGTGAAGTGGATGAGAGTTCATCACGGCCAGAAGTGGAGGGAATACAATCATCCTCAATAGTGTTGGACACATCATATTTTTCTTGAATATTTGTCCAACACTCATGAGCGTTATAGAAAGGCCGCATGATTACATGAATAACTGCATTGCTCACAACATCGAAAAGCACATTAGTAGCTCGAGAATTAAGATAAGAGTTTCTCTTCTCCTCCAAAGATGGACTTTGGGAATCCTTAGGAGGATAAAAACACATATCTAAAATTCTCTCTATATTTGGGTCCATATCACGAAAATGATTAAGCATGCAAATTTTCCAAATATCATAATTAGTGCCATCAAATATAAAAGTGTCATTGTGCACTAATCCCCTTACCGACATCTTTGCTCTCAAGGTGGTGAAGCCTAAAATTAGAGACCTTGCTCTGATACCAGTTGAAAGGACACGGATGTCGCATAGAGGGGGGTGTGAATAGGCGATTTAAATACTTTTATGAGTGGCTTGACAAATACGGAATAAAACTAACATTTAATTTGCCAAGCATACAAAACCTAAACAAACTAGGTTCACTGATACATCTCAAACGTATCTATAATTTTTGATGCTCCATGCTTGTTTTTACACCATTTGCCTTGTGTTTCGTTACACTTCGTGGCGCTTTTATGCGATTTCCGGAACTAACCTATTGACAAGATGCCACAGTGCCAGTTCCCTGTTTTCTGCTGTTTTTGTGTTTCAGAAAAGCTACACAGGAATTATTCTCGGAATTGGACGAAACAAGTTCCGGAACTCCTATTTTTCCCGGACGAAGGACGAGGACCAAACGAGAGCCAGAGGGGAGCCAGGGGCCACCCTCATACCAGGGTGGCGCGGCCCAGGCCCTGGCCGCGCCCCCTATGTGTGAGGAGCCCCTGGAAGCCCCCTGACGATGCCCCTTCACCTATATAAAGCCTCGGGACGGAAAACCCTAGGGGAGTCGGCGAAATTTCCAGAACAGTTCCGCAGCGCCGCCGCCGTCGAAGCCAAATTTCGGGGGACAGAAGTCTCTGTTCCGGCACCCTGTCGGGACGAGGAAGTGCCCCCGGAGCCATCTCCATCGGTCTCCATCGCCGTCTCCATCGACCTCACCGCCATCTCCATCAACCTTGCTGTCTCCTATGATAAGGAGGGAGTAGTTCACCCCCGGGGCTGAGGGCTCTACCGGTAGCTATGTGGTTCACCTCTCTCTCCCATGATGTGATCTTTATGTGATCGTGAGCTTTGTATCATGTTGAATAAGTAGATGCTACTCTTCATCATTATGCATAGTCTAGTGGTATTATTAAAGTAATCTATTCCTCCTGCCATGGTGTAACGGTGACAGTGTGTGCATCGTGGTGGTAGTTGGTCTAGGCTACAATTGTGATCTCTTATGGATTATGAGAATAATTATCACTATGATAGTATTGAAGTGATCTATTCCTCCTTTCATGGTGTAATGTTGACAGTGTGTGCACCATGTTAGTACTTGGTCTAAGTTGCAATAATATTTATCTTGAGTTGTGATTTGATTTGGATATCTCTATGAGTGGTGTTTGTCAAGTACTTGATAAACTTTAAGGGGTGCTTCTGTAGCCACTACGCAATGATTAGTGTTATTCAATAGGAGAGTAATTCAGAGTAGCCTAGTGAAGAGAAGTTATTTATTTGTTCAATTATGTTATATTTATTTTAGATTGTATTTACTACTTATAATCATCTATACCACTTGTATTTCACTATCTCTTCGCCGAACTAGTGCACCTATACATCTGACAAGTGTATTGGGTGTGTTGGGGACACAAGAGACTTTCTGTATCGTAATTGCAGGGTTGTTTGAGAGGGATAGCTTTGACCTTTTCCTCCCTGAGTTCGATAAACCTTGGGTGATCCACTTAAGGGAAACTTGCTGCTGCTCTACAAACCTCTGCACTTGGAGGCCCAACACTGTCTACAAGAACAAACGCGTGCGTAGACATCAAGCTCTTTTCTGGCGCCGTTGCCGGGGAGGTAAGGTAAAAGGTACTCACATCCTCCTGTGTGAGTGCTCGAAGTTATTTCCTTTAGATTCTGCAATTATATCTTTTTGTTTCTTGTTTTTATTTTCACTAGTTAGTCTTAATGGAAAATAAAGAGTTCTTTAGTCTTTTTCCTGAGTTTAGATATGAAGTGTTTGAAGAGAAAATTGAAAAACCTTTGGAGCTTAATCTGCATGCTAATAGTGTTATTAGTACGAATGCTTTGAATCTCGTTATTGCTAATGCTATAGAAAAGTCTAAGCTTGGGGAAGCTGGTTTTGTTAAGCATGATATTTTTAGTTCCCCAGCTTTAGTGGAGAAAGTTTGCTCTGATGATATTTTATCTCCCCTATATGATGTTCCTATGCCTGTTACCTATGTTAGTGATCATGATTGGGAAAAGCACTCTACTTTTGATATAAAATCTTTTTGGTACCAATTTTAAGGTTAATAATTGTTGTACCATTAGTGCTATCCATGTTCCTTCTTATGATGATATGTTTGATGAGTATGCTTTGCGACATAGCTGTTCTCTAGCTTGTGATGATACTAAACCTCTAGTTTATGATGGTTATGATAATGGGTATAATATTTTCAGTTCACCTACTATTGAGGATAAAATTAGTTATGATTACAATATGCCTCCTATTTTTGATGATTAGGGTGATAAGAATAATTATTCTGTTGAATCTGCTCCTACTACTATTGTTCATGTGGGGAGTATTAATTCTTTTATGCATGTGGCTCATGATAGGGATGCTTTATGTGATAGTTATATTGTTAGTTCTATTCATGATGCTACTGAAAGTTATTATGAGAGAGGGAAACATGGTTTGATGGATCTCAACAATATTAAGTTTCCCCTCTTTATGTTGCAAATCTTGAAGTGGCAATTGTTTTATCTATCCATGCTTGCTACTATGTGCCTCGTTGATTTATTTTCTTACAAGATTCCTATGCATAGGAAGTGGTTTAGATTTAAATGTCTTTCATATCTGCTTTTTGATGCTCTCTATTGCTTTAAGTTCCTATATGGCGCATTTGCCTCAAGCTCTTATATGGCGCCCACATGAGCATCTTTGCAAATTACTGCGCCTAGCTCAAAGGCGTTAAAGAAAAGCACTCTTGGGAGATAACCCAATGTTTTATTTCCAGTACTTTTTCTTTTATTTGAGTCTTGGAAGTTATTACTACTGTAATAACCGCTCCTTATCCTTTTTATTTTGTTGTTGTGCCAAGAGAAGCCTCTAATTTGAGTGAGGTAAGATTTGGGGATGTTGCTGTCCTGAAACAGTTTTCGGTGCTGCACCGTAAAAATTCGTGAACATTCTCTGTATATCTTTTGGACCTGCGATTTCTTGTGCATATGCCCCAGGTTATATCCAAACTTTCATTAGTTGAATACTTTTTGATTTGAGCAACAGAAAACACCTCAAAAATTCGACCTTTATTAGCTGTTCTGTTTTGACAGATTTCTGCCAATATTTGTGTTTGCCGCTTTATCGCTTTCTTTTTGAGTTCTTTTGATCGCGGAACTTTTGGGGAAGTTGCTACAGTAGTATATACTTTATATGTGGTGGTTTTAGGTTGAAACCTGAAGCAAAAAAGGGTTGATTAAATGTTATGCTTACACTAATGTTGCTAATAGATTTGTGTTTAGTTTTGTATCACTACTAGGAGAAACCCTATCTGTGGAGTACTATTTTGAGGCTTAGTGGCGCACCTGTGATGCGCCACGCATATCAAGCCACTGGTATATATTATCAGTGGCGCACGCCTATATGCGCCACGGCTATGTGTCCTATCCGTGGCGCACCCTAATGTGTGCGCCATGCATAATATCTGTGGCGCACCAAAGGGAGGTGCTCCACGGATAGGATGCGACAGTGATATTAAAATTGGTGCTCCACAGATATGTTTTCCATTTTATTTTTTTCGAAAAAAATTAAAAATAAAAAAAAACCAATTTTTTTAAAAAAAATCATAAAAATCAAAATAATGTGAAAAAACTATTGTATTTCAATTTTTTGAGGATTTTATCACATGAGGAACATTTTCAAATCACACCGAATTTCTTGACTTCCCGCTAGGTCACCCATCCTTGGACTACTCCGGGCTGAGCACGCTTAACTTCTTCATTCTATTTGCATGAGCTATCCCTAACCTACCCAAGTTCTTATTGATATTACTATCATATCAATCCTCTTAAGGCATATGTGTGCTTGTGTATATATGTGTGTGTATGTGTGTATATGTGTATATATGTGTATATGTATTATGTATATGTATGTATATGTATAGGTATATGTGCATATATATGCGTATATGTGTGTGTGTGCGTATATATGCGTATATATGTGTATATGTATGTATATTTGTGCATGTGTGCATATATAAGTATGTATATGTGTGTATATGTGTGCATATGGTATATATGTGTGTATATGTGTGTGTATGTGTGCATATGGTATATATGTGCATATATGTGTGTGTACATGTGCGTATATGTGTGTGTATATGTATGCATGTGTGCATATATAAGTGTGTATATGTGTGTATATATGTGTGTATATGTGTGTATATATGTATGTATATGTGTGTGTATGTCATATATATGTGTATATGTGTGTGTATGTGTGCATATATGTGTGTGTATATGTGTATGTATGTGTGCATATATGTGTGTATATGTGTGTGTATGTGTGCATATATGTGTGTGAATATGTGTGTGTATGTGTGTATATATGTGTATATATGTGTGTGTATGTGTGCATATAGCATATATGTGTGTGTGTATATGTGTATATATGTGTGCATATATGTGTGCATATATGTGTGTGTATGTGTGCGTATATGTGCGTATATGTGTGTGTATATGTGTGTGTATGTGTGCATATATGTGTGCGTATATGTGTGTGTATATGTGTGTATATATGTGTATATGTGTGCGTATATATGTGTGCATATATGTGTGTATGTGTGCGTATATGTGCATATATGTGTGTGTATATATGTGTGCATATATATGTGTGTATATGTGTGTGTATGTGTGCATATATAAGTGTGTATATGTATATATATGTGTGTATATATGTGTGTATATATGTGTGTGTATGTGTGCGTATATATGTGTGCATATATATGTGTGTATATGTGTGTATATATGTGTGCATATATGTGTGTGTATGTGTGCATATATGTGCGATATGTGTGTGTATATATGTGTATATGTGTGCATATATGTGTGCGTATATGTGTGTGTATATGTGTGTATATATGTATATGTGTGCGTATATGTGTGTGTATGTGTGCATATATATGTGTGTATATATGTGTGTGTATGTGTGCGTATATGGGCGTATATGTGTGTGTATATGTGTGTGTATGTGTGCATATATAAGTGTGTATATGTATGTATATGTGTGTATATATGTGTGTATATGTGTGCGTATATATGTGTGTATGTGTGCGTATATATGTGTGCATATATTTGTGTGTATGTGTGCATTTATGGTGGTAGGTACCACGATATATCCGTGGCACACATCAATATGGTGCTCCACAAATATCTACAGCAGTGGCGCACCACAGATATGCCTGCCACCTTTTCTAGAGGAGGGACCCACATTTATCCGTGGCGCACACGTTTGTGATGCGCCACTGATCTCTGCCCTATGCGTGGCGTACCCCCAATTCGTGCGCCACGGATATGGGGGTCTGACACCCCCGGCCCTGGTGCTCGTTGGGGCCCACATATGCGTGGCGCACCACCTTTTCGGTGTGCCACGCATAAGGAGATATCCGTGGCGCACGCGTCTGTGGTGCGCCACGCTTACTTATCCGTGGAGCACCGAAAGGTAGTGCTCCACAGATAATGGGCCCATGGATAAGGGTTTTCCTAGTAGTGTATGAAGGAAGTTTTCAAGTGTAGGGATCAGAGAATGATGAGATGAGATGAAGAATGGACAAAAGCTCAAGCTTGGGGATGCCCATGCATCACCCCAAGAAATATCCAAGAAGTACAAGCGTCAAAGCTTGGGGATGCCCCCGAGGCACCCCTTCTTCATCGGCAAAAATCAGGTCACCTTTCAAGACACTATATTTTTATTGCTTCATGCACTATGCGTTTTTCTTGGAGCATCAGTTGCTTTTGTTTTCAGTTTTCCTTTGCTTTGTTTGCTGCAATAAATGTTTGGATCACATCATGTGTTTGGAGAGAGATATTCTCCGTTTTTATTTGCCAAGAACACTCCATTTTTCACTCTTATCGTTTCAACGAGTGTTCTCTTTTTCTGCTACTGGGTTTAGCTTGCATTTTTTGCCTTGATTTGTGTTCAGATCTTGTTATATCTTTTCATCAAGGTGTATTTTTGCCTCTGGTATTTATTGGTTTTCATCAAAAGAGGTGTTTATAAAAAGTTTGAATGGTGTTGGAAAAGAGAAAAAGCTTTATGCAAAAAAGTGGTACAAGCAGGAGCTTGTGTAGACTGCGGCCTAGGCTTTCGCATGTCGTGCTTGATGTCTTTTTGATAGTATGCTTAGTGGTTTTGTTGTAGCATGATTTATCTCAAATGACTGAGATTGCTTAATGAGCCTTTGAAAAAATCATGCGTTGTTTTAATTATTTGGAAGCATTATTTTGGTTTTCTCCTTGATGCTTTATTTGGGTTGACTTGGCGCATGCTCACACATGTTAGACTCTTACAAAGTCGCCAATAGCCTCTATGATCATTTAGTTTTTGACTTTTGATGCCATCTTATGCTTCTTTTAATGTTGCTTTGTCGCTTTGCATGATTATGGCCGTTATTGCTCTCTTAGTTGGTCACTCCCAGTCTTTTGCTAGCCCTCATTTTGTACTGAGTATGAGCTCTACTAGTGCATCCAACTCCCAAAAACCAAGTTTGCCATTGTGTCCACTATAAATTCCTATGCATGGTATTTGTAAGCCATTCCAAGTAAATTTTCATGTGCTACCTTTCAAAAAACCTTCAAAATACTTCTCATTTTGTGACACTGTTTTCAGCTCATGGGGACATAGTGGTCGGATTTGCTATCTTCCATATTGTCTTATTCCAAAAAAAAAGGGCACTCCTCCATGGTATGTGAATGTTGGTGGGCACCCGATGGAATCGGTTAGCCATGGTTTGTGAAAGGAAAAAAAGGTGGGAAGGAGTGCCAAGCTTTATAAAAGAGCACAAAAGTGCCAATCTCTCTCTCAAAAACTTGCTTCATTTTTGTATGGAAGATAGTAAGAACCCCATTGCCAGTCGTTGACAAAGACAACCACCTCTCAAAACCAATTTGTATCTCTCTGTTTTACAAATGAAAAGCTCTAGCACATGTTTAATCACTGCTTCGCTCCGCGAAGGGCCTTTCTTTTGCTTTTATGTTGAGTCACCACCTTCTATCTTTATGCACCGTCTAAGAGAGCATAGTTGTCATTCTGAGTATAATGTGCATTGTCCCAAAGTTTATCATTGATTGATTCATGACTATGGTTTCACTTGTTCTTAAATTACTTGTATCTAGTCACCCACTTAAACTTGAAGGTGTCCTATGCATTTATGTTTTGCTCTCTCTCATTAAGGACAAGCTGAAAACCATTTGTATGTTTTTCCTTATGATTTGAACACACGTTTGACTTTCATTGTTTCATTTTCATGATCTTTTGTTTGTGTTTATTTTCATGTTTATCACATGGTTGCTAAGTTTCTTCTATCAAGATTATGTCTTTCATGCCCATGTTTTAAGTTCTTTTGATCCCAGCTCACAATGCTTACATATATGATCAAGATTGTGTAGGTGCATGTCACCTCAAAAATTATTTCTTTTGTTATCACTTACCTACTCGAGGACGAGCAGGAGTTAAGCATGGGGATGCTTGATACGTCTCAAACGTATCTATAATTTTTTATGCTCCATGCTTGTTTTTACACCATTTGCCTTGTGGTTTGTTACACTTCGTGGCGCTTTTATGCGATTTCCAGAACTAACCTATTGACAAGATGCCACAGTGCCAGTTCCTTGTTTTCTGCTGTTTTGTGTTTCAGAAAAGCTACACAGGAATTATTCTCGGAATTGGACGAAACAAGTTCCAGAACTCCTATTTTTCCCGGACGAAGGACGAGGACCAAACGAGAGCCGGAGGGGAGCCAGGGGCTGCTCTCACACCAGGGTGGCGCGGCGCCCCTATGTGTGAGGAGCCCCTGGAAGCCCCCTGACGATGCCCCTTCGCCTATATAAAGCCTCGGGACGGAAATCCCTAGTCGGCGAAATTTCCAGAACAGTTCCGCAGCGCCACCGCCGTCGAAGCCAAATTTTGGGGGACAGAAGTCTCTGTTCCGGCACCCTGCCGGGATGGGGAAGTGCCCCCGGAGCCATCTCCATCGGTCTCCATCGCCGTCTCCGTCGTCTCCATCGACCTCACCGCCATCTCCATCAACCTTGCTATCTCCTATGATGAGGAGGGAGTAGTTCACCCCCGGGGTTGAGGGCTCTACCGGTAGCTATGTGGTTCACCTCTCTCTCCCATGATGTGATCTTTATGTGATCGTGAGCTTTGTATCATGTTGAATAAGTAGATGCTACTCTTCATCATTATGTGTACTCTAGTGGTATTATTAAAGTAATCTATTCCTCCTGCCATGGTGTAACGGTGATAGTGTGTGCATCGTGGTGGTACTTGGTCTAGGCTACGATTGTGATCTCTTATGGATTATGAGAATAATTATCACTATGATAGTATTGAAGTGATCTATTCCTTCTTTCATGGTGTAATGTTGACAGTGTGTGCACCGTGTTAGTACTTGGTCTAAGTTGCAATAATATTTATCTTGAGTTGTGATTTGATTTGGATATCTCTATGAGTGGTGTTTGTCAAGTACTTGATGAACTTTAAGGGGTGCTTCTGTAGCCACTATGCAATGATTAGTGTTATTCAATAGGAGAGTAATTCAGAGTAGCCTAGTGAAGAGAAGTTATTTATTTGTTGTTTTGTTACTTGTTTGCTTGCTGCCATTTTTATTTTAGATTGCATTTACTACTTATAATCATCTATACCACTTGTATTTCACTATCTCTTCGCCGAACTAGTGCACCTATACATCTGACAAGTGTATTGGGTGTGTTGGGGACACAAGAGACTTTCTGTATCGTAATTGCAGAGTTCTTTGAGAGGGATAGCTTTGACCTCTTCCTCCCTGAGTTCGATAAACCTTGGGTGATCCACTTAAGGGAAACTTGCTGCTGCTCTACAAACCTCTGCACTTGGAGGCCCAACACTGTCTACAAGAACAGACACGTGCGTAGACATCATTCACCTATGTGCACCAACAACTTATGCTAAACAAGATAAGCAACTATGTGATAGCAAGATATATATAACTTCAAGCACGATGGCTATCACAAAGTAAATTGCATAAGTAAAGGAGCTCGGGTATAGAAATAACCGAGGCACGCGGAGACGATGATGTATCCCAAAATTCACACCCTTGCGGGTGCTAATCTCCTTTGGAGCGGTGTGGAGGCACAAGGCACCCCAAATGCCACGGAGGCTCACTGTAATCTCCTCCAGCGCTCCCACCAAGATGGAAGACCTGATGCACTATGGGACACTTGAGGGTGGTCACCAAACCCGTACAAGCTTGGGGCAATCTCCACAACTCAATTAGAGGCTCCCAAGAAATTGCCACTGAGGCACCACAAAGCTTGGGATGATCTCCACAACTTAATTGGAGGTCCCCAAGAAATTGCCACTGAGGCACCACAAAGCTTGAGAAGATTGATGTCTATGCACGTGTCTGTGCTTGCAGACAGTGTTGGGCCTCCAAGTGCAGAGGTTTGTAGAGCAGCAGCAAGTTTCCCTTAAGTGGATCACCCAAGGTTTATCGAACTCAGGGAGGAAGAGGTCAAAGCTATCCCTCTCAAGCAACCCTGCAATTACGATACAGAAAGTCTCTTGTGTCCCCAACACACCCAATACACTCATCAGATGTATAGGTGCACTAGTTCGGCGAAGAGATAGTGAAATACAAGTAGTGGTGATGATTATAAGTAGTAAACACAATCTGAAATAAAAATGGCAGCAAGCAAACATGTAACAAAACGGGAAGTAAACGGTGTGCAAAGCTTGGAAACAAGGCCTAGGGATCATACTTTCACTAGTGGACACACTCTCAACAAATATAACATAATTGAACCAATAGATACTATCATCCATATGCAACTTAGAACAATTCTCCAATGGAAAACATACACTAATCATGCGTAGGGCTACAAAGCACTCCTCAAAGTCCGTATGTACCCAAACTAGATTGTCCCACACTATCACCATGAACGCGCTAGATGGTTCCAACAAACACCAACATTTCATAGAGACATTAACCAAAAAGATACACATGATGCACACACTAGTCACTTTTACACCATGATATGAGGTATCTCCGGAGAGTATAATAATAAAGCATAGGAGTAGCATAATATCTGAATAATAACATCTACCAATTCAACTAGATACAAAGCTCACGATCACATAAAGATCACATCATGGGAGAGAGAGGTGAACCACATAGCTACCGGTAGAGCCCTCAGCCCCGGGGGAGAACTACTCCCTCCTCATCATAGGAGACAGCAAGGTTGATGGAGATGGCGGTGAGGTCGATGGAGACGGCGGAGACGATGATGGAGACTGATGGAGATGGCTCCGGGGGCACTTCCCCATCCCGACAGGGTGCCGGAACAGAGACTTCTATCCCCCGAAATTTGTCTTCAATGGCGGCGGAGCTGCGGAACTCTTTCAGGAAAATTGCCGACCCACTTAGGGTTTTCCGTCCCGAGGATTTATATAGGCGAAGGGGCGTCGTCAGGGGGCTCCCAGGGCCTCCTCACACATAGGGGGTGCGGCCAGGGCCTGGGTCGTGCCGCCCTGGTGTGTGGGGCCCTCGTGGCCCCACTCCGCCTCCTCTTCGGTTCTCTGGAAGCTTCCGGGGAAAATAAGACTTCTGGAACTTGTTTTGTCCAATTCCGAGAATATTTCCTGTGTAGCTTTTCTGAAACACAAAAACAGTAGAAAACAGGGAACTGGCACTGTGGCATCTTGTCAATAGGTTAGTTCCGGAAATCGCATAAAAACGCCACAAAGTGTAACGAAACACAAGGCAAATGGTGTAAAAACAAGCATGGAGCATGAAAATTTATAGATACGTTTGAGACGTATCAGCATCCCCAAGCTTAACTCCTGCTCGTCCTCGAGTAGGTAAGTGATAACAAAAGAAATAATTTTTGAGGTGACATGCACCTACACAATCTTGATCATCGATGTAAGCATTGAGTGCTGAGATCAAAGAACTTAAAACATGGGCATGAAAGACATAATCTTGACAATAAGAAACTTAGCAACCATGTTATAACATGAAAAGAAACACAAACAAAAGATCATGAATAATGAAACAATGAAAGTCAAACGTGTGTTCAAATCATATGGAAAAACATACAAATGGTTTTCAGCTTGTCCTTAATGAGAGAGCAAAACATAAATGCATAGGACACCTTCAAGTTTAAGAGGGCGACTAGATACAAATAATTTAAGAACAAGTGAAACCATGATCATGAATCAATCAATGAAAACTTTGGGACAATGCACATTATACTCAGAATGACAACTATGCTCTCTTAATGGTGCATAAAGGTAGAAGGTGGTGACTCAACATAAAAGTAAAAGAAAGGCCCTTCGCGGAGGGCAGCAGTGATTGCAAGTTTTATAACCTTCAAAAATTATGGTACTTACCGGCTTTGAGCTCTCATTGCCCCCATCATAAGCATCTTGAATGGTTAAAGTTAACGCGAGAACACTTACGCTGCATATGCTCGACAAATCATAAGTTGAAAACCTCGTGTCCCGTGAATACGAGTACCCAAACCTCATGCTACTTTACTTAGAGTCCCAAGCAAGCTCTTGTCATTGTAAGTATATACGTATCATCGAGAACCGCCAACGGGGTACCTCCGTGCCTGATGACATGGAACAAGCCCACATCAAAATGACAGGACAAGCAGACAATGAACACCTCGACATCTCTTTTATTTACCATTTGTATAGCTTTTTATTTTGAGATGCGTCGTCGAATGTCCACTATGGGCATGCTGTAAATTTCCACCATGAATTATGCATGGCTTAGATTGGCGGCCCAGGCGTTTCTCTAATACATATACAAACTCCATGATCCCGCAAGATTCCCAATTCATTTCACACCGCGAGTATCCATAAATAAAAGATCACGATATTAACTCAAATAAGAAGTGCAATGTTGAAAGCTTGCCCCATGATGGCATGGCTGGGCTAGTTCCCAACTTACAACTTGCAAGCATAACAACTCAACATAAGAGACCACAATGTCAAATTTTTAAGAACGAGAAAAAGTAAAGTGTGCCTTCCGGTTCGAGAGAGCTTTACTGACCAATTTTCACATAACACTGGTAAGAGTTTAATTTGAAGAGAAAATAAAAGCAAGTCAAATTTACTTGGAATAGCAAATTGCTAATAGGTATGTATGGTGGACACTTTGGAAAACTTGGTTTTTAGGATTTGGATACACGAGTAGAGCTCATACTCAGTACAAGGCGAGGGCTAGCAAAAGACTAGGAGCGACCAACTAAGAGAGCAATAACGGCCATAATCATGCAAAGCGACAAAGCGACATTAAAAGAAGCATAAGATGGCATCAAAAATCAAAAACTAAATGATCATAGAGGTTATTGGCGACTTTGTAAGAGTCTAACATGTGTGAGCATGCGCCAAGTCAACCCAAATAAAGCATCAAGGAGAAAACCAAAATAATGCTTCCAAACGATAAAAACAACGCATGATTCTTTCAAAGGCTCATTAAGCAATCTCAGTTATTTGAGACAAGTCATGCTACAGCAAAACCACTAAGCATACTATCAAAAAGACATCAAGCACGACATGCAAAAGCCTAAACCGCAGTCTACATAAGCTCCTTCTTGTACCACTTTTTTGCATAATGCTTTTTCTCTTTTCCAACACCATTCAATTTTTTTATAAACACCTCTTTTGATGAAAACCAATAAAGATCAGAGGCAAAAATACACCTTGATGAAAAGATATAACAAGATCTGAACACAAATCAAGGCGAAAACGAAAACTAAACACAGTTCTAGAAAAAGAAGAACACTTGTTGAAACGAATAGAGTGAAAAATGGAGTGTTCTTGGCAAATGAAAAGCAAGGCAACTTCTCCAAAAGAAATTTGTTGGGGTCCAACCATTTATTGCAGCAAACAAAATAAACTAAACTGAAAACTAAAAACAACTGACGCTCCAAGAAAAATGCATAATGCATGAAGCAATAAAAATATAGTGTTTTGAAAGGTGACCTGATTTTTGCCGATGAAGAAGGGGTGCCTCGGGGGCATCCCCAAGCTTTGACGCTTGTACTTCTTGGATATTTCTTGGGGTGATGCATGGGCATCCCCAAGCTTGAGCTTTTGTCCATTCTTCAACTCATCTCATCACTCTCCGATCCCTACACTTGAAAACTTCCTTCATACAAAACTAAACACAAATCTATTAGCAACATTAGTTTAAGCATAACATTGAATCAACCCTTTTTGCTTCAGGTTTCAACCCAAAACCACCACATATTAAGCATATACTACTGTAGCAACTTCCCCAAAAGTTCCGTGATCAAAAGAACTCAAAAAGAAAGCGATAAAGCGGCAAACACAAACATTGGCAGAAATCTGTCAAAACAGAACAGCTGAGAAAGGTCGAATTTTTAGAGGGTTTTCTGTTGCTCAAATCAAAAAGTTTTAAACTAATGAAAGTTTGGATATAACCTGGGGCATATTCACAAGAAAGCGCAGGTCCAAAAGATATACAGAGAATTTTCACGAATTTTTACGGTGCAGCACCGAAAACAGTTTCAGGACAGCAACATCCCCAAATCTTACCTCACTCAAATTAGAGGCTTCTCTTGTCACAAAAACGAAATAAAAAAGGATAAGGAGAGGTTATTACAGTAGTAATAACTTCCAAGACTGAAATAAAAGAAAAAGTACTGAATGTAAAAACATTGGGTTATCTCCCAAGAGTGCTTTTTTTTAACGCCTTTGAGCTAGGCGCAGTAATTTGCAAAGATGCTCATGTGGGCGCCATATAAGAGCTTGAGGCAAAGACGCCATATAGGAACTTAAAGCAATAGAGAGCATCAAAAATAAAATGTGAAAGACTTTTAAATCTAAACCACTTCCTATGAAAAATAATCTTGTAAAGAGACAAGTCATGAAAGCGCAAAGCAAAAAGCATAGGAAGGCAAAATAAGTACAACTTTAAGAGTTGCAACATAAAGAGGGGAAACTCAATATTGTTGAGATCCATCAAACCATGTTTCCCTCTCTCATAATAACTTTCAGTAGCATCATGAATAGAACTAACAATATAACTATCACATAAAGCATCTCTATCATGAGCCACATGCATAAAAGAATTAATACTCCCCACATGAACAATCGTAGTAGGAGCAGATTCAACAGAATAATCACCATAATCATCAAAAACAGGAGGCATATTGTAATCATAACTATTTTTCTCCTCAAAAGTAGGTGAACTGGAAATATTATACTCATCATCATAGCCATCATAAACTAGAGGTTTAGTATCATCACAAGCTAGAGAGCAACTATTTCGCAAAGCATACTCATCAAACATATCATCATAAGAAGGAACATGGATAGTACTGATGGTACAACAATTATTAACCTTAGAATTGGTACCAAAAAGATTTTCAATATCAAAAGAAGAGTGCTTTTCCCAATCATGATCACTAACATAGGTAACAGGCATAGGAACATCATCCCAATCAGAATTATCATAATCTATAGCAGGATCATAACGCTTAGGGGAAGGTACCGTGTCCTCTCGCCTTTTACTCCTCCTCTTCTTCTTCTTCATACTCTTCTTACTCTCTCCTTTAGGAGGGAGAGACTTGAAGGGCATCTTCTCCACATATTCTTTAGGAGGGAAAGGCATCTTCTCCACATAATCTGGTTTGCTGACAGAAACAACAGAAGAAACTTTGGAGGATTCCTCCTCTCTATTAATAAGATTGAAACATCTATTAGTCATGTCATAGCTTGGCAAAACATCATGTTTTATAAGATCTTGTAAGTAAGTATTTGCGAGGCAATCTTTAGCACAATAGAGACGACAACCACGAAGGGTGCTATTAATATCAACATCTCTAATATCAACCAAAGAAATCTTTCTAGATATCTCTTCACAATTCAAAAACAAAGTAAGCTCGTGTGACAGTTCTTGCATTTCGTTTGTTGCTTTGCATGAACATTTAGATATTGGAAAGCGAACTCCCTTAATTAGGAATTTCATAGATAGAGAAGGACGGGCAAAAAGAGAGAGACTGACTCCGGATCAATGCTGATTGACGACTGAATAAATAGCCGGAAGCAACAACTGCACGAGAGAGAAAGAGCGGATCCAACTAAGGAAATGCAGTACCTGTTCTGTCGGAGCTAATCATGCAAAGCTAGCGTAGCGCCAGCCGTCGAAGTGAATGAATTCGAAAGAACGAAGAAGTAAGGAAATGAGATGACTCTTTCTTGAACAATTTCATCATACTGATTGAAAGTAATCTTATTATCACAATACAAATCTGCGGTACTCGTTCGATTAATTGGGATTGAAAATTAAAGTGATCCTTTTTACCGCAAAATTCACAAAGAAAAGGATAAAGCTCACAAACCCTTTCACCAAGCACATCTAGATCCTTGAGCCACATACTGGTTTCTTCATTTGCGTGGGTGATGCAATAATCTTCCTTGTTGTAACTCTGTTCACAAGGTATATGTATTCCACAAAAATTAACATGCTTATTAGAAATAGGACTTTTAGAAGTTTGAGCATGTTTATTGCAATCAACAATAACAATATCACTTTCTATGCAAGTGTCCTTAAAAGGTTCATGATACACGTCCCCATTTCCTTTAGGAACATTCATATGGGAAGCAAAGGCTTTAAAGCAATCAACCATAATTTGAGGATCAAGACCATATTTAGTACTAAGCTCTTGAAAATTAGCAGTTTTAGCAAAAGACTTAATGCAATCAAACTCGTAATTCATACCTGATCCTTTACCTTTGTCGCTATCCCAACCTTCAATATTGTTTTGAATTGTCTCAAGCAGACCCCACTTGGTGTCGACATCCTTGCTTGTGAAAGACCCATCAAAGCATGCATCTAGATAGTCCTTGTAATATCCTGAAAGCCTTGCATAAAAATTATTAATAACAATATTATGGGGAAGATCATGAATAGGACATTTATGCATTAGTAACTTCAATCTTCCCCATGCTTGGGCAATGCTTTCTCCCTCATGAGGCCAAAAGTTATATATCCGATTATGATCTTTATGAATTTCACTTGGAGGATAAAACTTGGAATAAAAGAGAGGCACAATTTCCTCCCATGCAATAGATGGACCATCTTTAAGCAGCTGATACCACTCCTCAGCTCTACCTTTCAATGATAAAGAGAATAGCTTCCTCTTGACCTGGCTTGGTGAAATACCTGCACACTGGAACAACTCACATAATTCATGTATAAAGAGCAAATGATCACTAGGATGGACAGTTCCATCTCCTAAATAGCAGTTATTCATAACACGTTCAACAATCTTCATAGGTATTTCAAAAGGATGAGGAGCACAAGCATCATTAGAAACATCACATATGGGAGATAAAATATCATCAGAGCAAACTTTCTCCACTAAAGCTGGGGAACTAAAAATATCATGCTTAACAAAACCAACTTCCCCAAGCTTAGACTTTTCTAAAACAGTGTTCAAAGCATTCATACTAACAAAACTATTAGCATGCGAATTAAGCTCCAAAGGTTTTTCAATTTTCTCTTCAAATCTAAACTCAGAAAAAAGACTAAAGAACTCTTTATTTTCCATTAAGCCTAACTAGTGAAAATAAAAACAAGAAATAAAAAGATATAATTGCAGAATCGAAAGGAAATAACTTTGAGCACTCACACAGGAGGATGCGGGTACCTTTTACCTTACCTCCCCGGCAACGGCGCCAGAAAAGAGCTTGATGTCTACGCATGCGTCTGTTCTTGTAGACAGTGTTGGGCCTCCAAGTGCAGAGGTTTGTAGAGCAGCAGCAAGTTTCCCTTAAGTGGATCACCCAAGGTTTATCGAACTCAGGGAGGAAGAGGTCAAAGCTATCCCTCTCAAGCAACCCTGCAATTACGATACAGAAAGTCTCTTGTGTCCTCAACACACCCAATACACTCGTCAGGTGTATAGGTGCACTAGTTCGGCGAAAAGATAGTGAAATACAAGTAGTGGTGATAATAATAAGTAGTAAACACAATCTGAAATAAAAATGGCAGCAAGCAAACATGTAACAAAACAGGAAATAAACGGTGTGCAAAGCTTGGAAACAAGGCCTAGGGATCATACTTTCACTAGTGGACACACTCTCAACAAATATAACATAATTGAACCAATAGATACTATCATCCATATGCAAATCAAAACAATTCTCCAATGGAAAACATACACTAATCATGCGTAGGGCTACGAAGCACTCCTCAAAGTCCGTATGTACCCAAACTAGATTGTCCCACACTATCACCGTGAACGCACTAGATGGTTCCAACAAACACCAACATTTCATAGAGACATTAACCAAAAAGATACACATGATGCACACACTAGTCACCTTTACACCATGATACGAGGTATCTCCGGAGAGTATAGTAATAAAGCATAGGAGTAGCATAATATCTGAATAATAACATCTACCAATTCAACTAGATACAAAGCTCACAATCACATAAAGATCACATCATGGGAGAGAGAGGTGAACCACATAGCTACCGGTAGAGCCCTCAGCCCCAGGGGAGAACTACTCCCTCCTCATCATAGGAGACAGCAAGGTTGATGGAGATGGCGGTGAGGTCGATGGAGACGGCGGAGACGGCGATGGAGACCGATGGAGATGGCTCCGGGGGCACTTCCCCGTCCCGGTAGGGTGCCGGAACAGAGACTTCTGTCCTCCAAAATTTGTCTTCGACGGCGGCGGAGCTGCGGAACTCTTTCTGGAAAATTGCCGACCCCTTAGGGTTTTCCGTCCCAAGGCTTTATATAGGTGAAGGGGCATCGTCAGGGGGCTTCCAGGGCCTCCTCACACATAGGGGGCGCAGCCAGGGTCTGGGCCACGCCGCCCTGGTGTGTGGGGCCCTCGTGGCCCAACTCCGCCTCCACTTCGGTTCTCTGGAAGCTTCCGGGAAAAATAAGACTTCTGGAACTTGTTTTGTCCAATTCCGAGAATATTTCCTGTGTAGCTTTTCTGAAATACAAAAACAGCAGAAAACAGGGAACTGGCACTGTGGCATCTTGTCAATAGGTTAGTTCCGGAAATCGCTTAAAAACGCCACGAAGTGTAACGAAACACAAGGCAAATGGTGTAAAAACAAGCATGGAGCATCAAAAATTATAGATACGTTTGAGACGTATCAAAGATCTCCACAACTTAATTGGAGGTCCCCAAGTAATCTACTAAGCCGTCTAGGGTTCTAGGAACCCAAGAGTAATAAACTCAACAAACTTTCACCACCGAATCTCCAAGGAGAACTCAAACCGATGCAATGGCAAGAACACAAGTGCTCAAATCCTTCAATATCAAATTCCAACAAAGCAACTAATCCTTATGGGGGAATAAGAGATGAAGAACAAAGGAGGATAATCACAAAGAACTCCAAGATCTAAATCAACAAGAGGTTCCCCTCACTAAGAGGAGATTTTGATTGCTGGATAGATAGATCTAGACCTACTCTCTCTTTTCCCTCAACAAGATTCAAGAAGCATGGGAGGTATGTGGAGAAAGGGCAAGCTCTTCAAGGGCAACAATGGAGGAGAGAGAATGAAAGAGCCAACCTCCAAAGGAAGAAGAAGGAGCCTTATAAAGGCTCCCCACGAAAAATGACCGTTGCAGGATTTTACGGCCAGAAAATCCAGCCCCGGGGGCAGAATATCCGCCCCCTTACTGGGGCCCACACACAAAGTCCTTAGCAAAATTTTGAGGGGGGCGGATTATCCGGTCCAAGTTTGGTCCGGATAATCCGGCCTGGAAGAGCAAGCAATACAAAAACGGGGATAACTTTTGCATCCAGACTCTGTTTTTGATGATCTTGATCTCGTTGGAATCACTACAACGAGCTCTACAAATTCATCCATAAAAACATCATTGTCCAACAAAGGAGGGTAAAACCCAAATAATAAAAGTTTTGACCTATCTATAAAGAGGAACCGGTAAAACCTCTAACACCAAAAACTCAATAAGATTTTCATCCAAAATCTGTTTTTAATGAGCTAGAGCTTGTCATGGAAATAACCACGAGCTCTAAACATCACTTGGATAAAACCAAATAAGAAACAATAAATATGATGCCAAGTATGCAAAGGTTTGAGCTCTTTCTGAATGATATGATTAAGTTACTCACTCGAGAGCCCCTCTTGATAGTACGACTACCAATCCTATAACCCAATCTCCAAACTAAAACAAGAGACCGATAGAAGAGAAAACCTAACAAAAACAAACCTTTGCCTTGTCAGTTCCACTTGAGCTAGATAATTACGATCTTGATCTTCTCAAGTTGGACCACCTTTCTTGGTTGCGCTTGCTCGATGAAGTCTTGCAGATTGCTCCCCCATACTCCACTATGAGAGGGACTCTAGTAGAAATATCTTCATATGACCATTATCACCAAATGGACACTGAGCTTCAAGCATATGATATATTTTAGATGCCTATCTTGAAGTTGCACCTTGACTTGATCAATTCTTGAATCAATTCTTCTTTTTCTACAATGATGGTGTCTTTGAAGATACACATGAGATCACACTCAACCTTATTCTTCAAGACACACTCAATATAGGCTCAACTCCCTTATGAACAATCTTCATATCACTCCTTGAATAACACCTTGGTCATCACATAATCTTCTTTATGTCTATCTTCGTACAACCTTGAAACCAACAAATGGTTCAAGCATTATCTACGAACAAGTCCTACAAATATAAGTCAATGCAACCATTAGTCCATAGAAATTGTCAATAATTACCAAAACCACACATGGGCGCACATGCTCTTTCAGAGAGGCAAAGTTTTGCGAACCTATTGAAATTAATATCTCGCAACGGGAAATCTCGATTTGATGCATGATCAAAAGATTTTGGAATTGTCTGAAATATCGAGAAGATGTGTGATTTACATTAAACTGAGTGTGGGCTAAATTGAATAGTTTTCTCATCATTATATGTACATGCCATATTTCCGAGTGGGAGTTATGAATGGCTTTCTTGTCTCATAATATGTAGCAGACATATTTTGAGTGGGAGCTTGATGACATTCTTATATGTGGATGACATATTATGAATGGAGTAGTTGGTATTAACAATATTATTAAATGGTATATAATATATAAATGAAAAAATTGATATCTGTCGAGATAGATTGATATGATAAATAAAACATTAAGTCAGAATGTTTTCTTAGTTGAAATTCTAAAAGTCCAAAATGGAACAAGTCAGAGAGGAAACTCTTGTATGACTAAATGGCTAAGGAAGAAACATTGAGTTGGAACTCAATAAAATAATAGTGGCTGATAAATGTGCCACGTTGTGAACGTCATCTAAACCGTACTATGTATATGACATAATGTGACCCGAGTTCTTGGGTAGAAGAACACGTTCTAGAATGATTTGAGATTCATTGAACAAAGGATAAGTTTGAAGAATAAGTTCTGGAACGATTTGAAAATCGTTGAACAAAAGTTCGTCCTTCAGGTTCCAGGTAGACCTAAGGACATATTTCTAAAAGAAAGTAAGCTTGGCCTCAAGTGCGAGTTTACCGGGATTGGAAATTTGAAAATTCAAGGCTTAGATAAATAGTAGCGTGGTTAGACATCAAAGTTGCATTCTGCACCATCGGTTGAATCTACATAAATTGAAAAGTTAGAGGCTACTTCAAAGTGGCAAGTATAATGTTATGGCTTAGAAAGTTTGTCTTCTTGATAAGTGTGTTTCTGATACGGCGATAGAGAAAGTTCCTTTTGACTGATCGAATGCCATTACTAGAATACAAAGTCTCACTCTTCTGCCAAAACATATGTACTTTAATGACATCATTCGATGATGGGAAAATATCAAAAATGGTTGACAAGTTGCAAAGGATATAAAAGGTCTGAGTTGTACAGATCGTTGAAACATACTCTCACGAGCAAGTATGATCAAGAACATATATGTCTTATATGATATCATGATTGAATACAACTGGATTATTTGTACTCTAGTGCAAGTGGGAGACTGAAGGAAATATGCCCCAGAGGAAAATAATAAATGGTTTATTTACATATTTCATTTAGTTCATGATAAGTTTAATATTGTGTTATAATTGTGTCAGTCAGAAAACACTGATACACGTGTGGTATTAAACAACCAAGAGTCTCTTGTAAACCTCTATACTAGCTCATTGGTCAACTGATGATCAGTTTCCGGATCATGTGACAAATACGTCAATTGACAATGAGATTCATGCCATTGTGTAAATTTCATGATGGACATACCCAATATTATTATGCAACACGATCGTGTCACGATGTTCATGTTGCAATAATAAGAAACATTGTAACCTAATCCTTAGACCGTGAGATCATATTTAATCACTTCTTCCGGAGGAGGCTTTGATTGCATCAACCGTCATTACCATAATAGGATTGACTAAAAAGATGTCTCTTGGGTTTCCAATGGAGTAGGTTGAGGTGTATGCATCAAGAGCGGAATTTGTTCTTCCGCATGACAAAAATATACTCTAGGCCCACTCAGTGAGATTTCATCCAATGTTGCAACATGTGACTAGGTCATGGAGATGGAATATCACGTAATGAGTAAATGGCAATGTTGGTAATGATATTGAACTAGATATGAAGATACCGACGATCAAGTCTCGAATATTGCAAGTATCACAGAAACAAAAGGAATAGGGCATCGATGTTTACGGTAACAATAAAATTCCTTCATGGAAATACACAGGGATCATCATGGATATCCAGATCCGATTGATGATCATTTATCGGAGAGAAGTCTCGGTAATGTCTGGAGTATTCCCGAACCATAGGGTAACACACTTAAGGGTGCGATGACATTAAGATATATCTCGAATTGTCAAAGTGTTAATAGGAGGAAGCCGAAAAAGTTTCATGGAGATTCGAAAGTCATTCGGAGGGTTTCGGAAGGAGTTTCAGAGCAGTAGGGATTGAATAAATAAGTAATTAATATTAATTAATGAAACTAATATTAAATACATTGATTTATCTTTTATATCTAAATAAGAATCCCCCACTAACTTTTTTTCTAGCCTTCTGGTGCTTCCATGTCACCCCATAACCCAGGCGTTGTGTGGCTCGCTGCATCGCGTGCCTATTGGCTCCCTCGCTCTCCCGCATTTCTCAGCATGGGCTTCTCATGCTTTCTCTCTATTGGGCTGAACATTCCACGATGGGCTGGGAAGCCTGGGATGTCCACTCAGTCGCTCTAGATTCGTTCTATAAAAAAATAGCTCATTGTTTGGAAATCCACTTTGGCTCCTAGGTGTATATGCACCCATTGACCAAAAATCATTTTTCAAATGTCTAAAAATTCTGAAAAAAAAATCTTAGCGTGCATCTAGACATTTTATGTTCACTCACCAAGTTTTGTAAGAAAAAGATAATTTTTGTGACCTGTGTAAAAAAGACAATTTTTTATGCTACAAAATTGCTACTTATGTAGCTGTTTTTTTGTCTTTTTTACACAGGGCACAAAAAATGTCGTTTCACACCAAAACTTTGGTGGATGGACATAGAATGTTCAGATGCATACCGGGAATTTTTTGTTCAAATTATTTGAATTTTTTAAAATATATTTAAAATGTATTTTCATAATAGATGCATTTACTCCTATAAGCCAAAACACCATGTCCCTCATTGTTCGTCTTTCTGGTAGTGTTGTACGCCGCCGTGACCTTTGGCTTCATGACAACAAATGCTCCGCGACTTACTGCCTTCTTGCCACAAATGCCTGTGAAACCGCCCGATTGAGCCCACCAGCCATCATCATTGCCTGCAAATATGCAAGAAACTGCTCGGATGAACTCAGCCGCTGTTGCCTCCATGCTTAAATAGCTACCCATGTTGCTGTTAGCAACCAGCCTGTTCGCGAAGCCAATCTCTGGCAACACTCCCCTTTTGGTAGCCGTCCTCTCCAGATTTCCTTTCACCATTTCATTCTTTTATTATCCCCATGCTCATGTTTGTCAATCTGTTAGGTTGCGTTTCAGCTCAAAACCTGCTCGACGTTTTTCCTTCCCACGACTTGGTTTGATTTTTGTTGGATTCTTCCTGCTGCTGACTGAATCCCACGCTAGTTTGATTGGATTTCATTTTGATTACCTTTCTGATCACTCAAACAAGGAGAAAGAAGCTATCATCAAGTCTACAGCTTACAGACGTTGGACAACAGTACCTGCTTCCAATGGTACAGAAACTCTCATCTGTTACTCATAGAATTACCACATCTATCTTCTATTTTCTTACTCTTCCTGGTTAGATGTATTTGTTCCCTTCGATTCTCCCCTGAAATTTGTTTGCATACGTTTCAGCATATATGCTTCCGATGTTATGTCAGTTTCTGAATTTTTCCCGTGTTGGCTTATTGGTCTTACACCATGTAGAGGAGAGCAGAGAGTGACCATGCAAGGAGACAATTCCCAACATTCAAGTTATCAGTTTGTGAGAGTCTTTATATAACAATGTATTGCTGCATGTTTTCTACATAACAAACTCATACTAATCTTATTAATCAGTATTGATGTAGTTTATTTCCTCAGAGTCAAGACGATATTTGTCACAGGGGGTCGCTGATCCGCATCTCACATGAACAACATGTAGCGTACCTGTGCTTTATTCGTGCTAGTCCCGGATCGACTGCTAGCACACACAGTTACAAGATGAAATATCAAGAATACAAAGGTCTTTATTACAACGCTTGATCCATAAATAATATAGTCTTTTACAACTCAATAAGGCACAAAGCCACAAACTTATTACAACTCTAGAAAATGACTAAGTAAATAAACTAAAGTCTTCTTTTCTTCAAAGTTCCGCAGACAGACGTGTTGGACGAAGACTCGTGACCGTAGCGCAGCAATCTTCAATCTTCGTAGTAGCCACCTGCAACATGATACGTTGCAGCCACGGAGGGTCAATACTTTGAATGTATTGGCAAAGTGTCACTTTGGTGGACTCAATGGCACCTACACTTATATGCTATTTGGCCAGGTGGAGTTTAACTTAGCAAAAGCAAGCCTTTTTCCTATCTTTGTAAAGCTCAAATTTTTTCCTTAGCAAAATTTTGTCCAGAAAGAGCTTTTACTACCCAAGTTTACCCATCAAATTTTAACTTAGAGAAATTGGGGTGAGGAGATTCTTGAACAGCTTCAAAGTCATCTCACTCAGAATTATCCGTAACCGGGGACACGGCTAAGTACTTAGTTCTAAAAACTCTGCAGAGGTGGTGCACTTTTCCCACAAGGCTTAGTTAACCCATTATGCCATGAGACTCATTTTGCCTCAAATGGCCAAGTGAAAACTAAGATGAGGTCTTTCAGAAGCATTCCCTCAGACCAAACGGACGCGCTCCAACCTATCCACATCTACCACCCTCTGTCCGCCTGGCTTGAGTTCTTGCAGCTTAGTTGACCAAGACAGAGCCCATATGTCTTGTGGTTGCACTGAAAGCTTCACGACTTGAACGTCTCCAATCTCTTTGCTCCTAGGTGGCCGTCCACAAGTGAGATACACCTGGTGGTTCAGAGGTTCGACGACATGACCCCAGGGAACCACTCAACATAAACCAATCAAAGCCACATCCACCCAGGTGGTTCATTAACTTAGTTGTTTTCTTAGCTTTTACAAAACAAGTTTTTCAACACTTAGCCAAAACATGTGATAACCCTTCCCTCAACAAGAGTAAAACAAAGTCCTATAGCAGCAGCAATTCTACTAGGAGATGCAAAGCTAGGCAAAGCTAGACAAAAACTTATAAGATCTAGCCAGCTAAGACAAGAATTCATAAAAACACCTACACATGCATCTTCTACTAGAAAAACTACAAGTGACAAAGCTTCAGTAGGACAAGGGGAACATGGTGACACTTGCCTTGGTGAGGAGAGGAGTTAGTGCACTCGTCACAAAGGCACTTGTTGCACTCAGCACAATCTACACAAAGGTAAAACTCAAATAAACAACCATAGCAACAATATTGATGTGTAACATATGCATGCATGTATGCAAACATGATTTAATAAAACAAAATATTTTATTTTGACCAAGGACATTATACAGGAGGTTAAACATGCGGGGATGTCACAATTAATAATTTGCAAAAAGAATTTCTTAATCGAATTTATAGAACACCTTTTATGGTTAAAATAGGATTTAAACTCCTAAATTACAAACAGAAAGTTTATTTATCTGTAAATTCATAATTTCAACGTCACTGGACAGATCTTGAAATTACGAAGCTAACACAAAAAGAATCAACTAAATCGGGATTACGGTTATTTAATTACGAATTTTTGAAGTTTGATGCTTTTAGCATATTCGGTCGACGTCGCGAATTCCTGGAGCGTGGGATCTTGATCTGACGGTCGCGGTGCTCCGGCTTCACATCAGCGGCTTGGCTTGGCTCGGCTCCGTCTGACGACGTGACTCAACGGTATTTGACGTTTAGTCAAAATTTTAGTGACAGATTTGCAAATTCTAAAAATAGGAAACAAAATACTACCGGATAGAGAATTTAATTTCCAACTCGACGCAAAAGGAATTATTTAAAACGGTGCTTTACAATTCAAGTTATAAATTTTCAAAGTTCTAGGTGAGCTAGCCCAAAACGTAAACAGATTGATCTATGCGCGTGAGCAGTCTACCGGTTGAGGCTAACTTGAACCTTCCGATGTCGATCTAACGGGTACAACCGATTCCTATACTAACTTAACAAAACGTTGGGCGAGGACGGTAGTGACTTACAGCAGCGGCACTCCGGTGGTTCTCCGGCTCAGTGAAGACGGCGAAGTCGGATGATGTACTCCCTCCATTCGGAAATATAATATGTTTTAGCTTTGTAAAGCTAATGTATTTAGGTATCTTTTAGTGTATAAATTTGAGCGAACCTATACACTAAAAGATGTCTAGATCCATTCACTTCACAAAACTAAAATATCTTATATTTTTAGACGGAGGGAGTAGATGACAGCGTACAGATATTCTTAGCGGTCACGGTCGTCCCCTCGATGAGAGCTTCTCTCTCCTCAAACGGCTGAGTCGAGCAGATGGATACGGTGTTCTCCGGCGGTGCTCCGGAGAGGTCGAACGGCAACTCCGGTATGCTAAAACAAAAACAAAACGGATGAGAAGAAGCGGTGTAGCAAATTGAGAAGATGGTATGGCTTAGAAGGGTTCAGAGGTTCCGAAAGACAGCGACAAGTACCTCCGAGCTCCAACAATGGTGGCGGCGGTGAGATCGAAATTGGGCAGCCTGGGGCGGAATTCGTTAGGGTTTTTGAGGGGAAAAGAGTGCGACGTCGAGAGCTATTTATAGGCGGAAGGCTTGGCCGAGGGGTCAAGAAATCGGTGCGAATCGGAGATATTTCCGGTCAGTTTGAGTTAAGAACGAACTTGTGTTCATTCACGATTCTGTTCAGAGATTAGAGATGACAAGCGGGTCCCACCGGTCAGAAAAAAAAACAAGGCAAAAAGGAGCGTGGTTGTTGGGTTGGAGACTTGGAGTGGACGTGGTGTGCGCGGTGTGCGTGCATGGACGCCAAACTGGGCCAGCTATTCCGGTCTGGTTCGGTTGTCCCCTTTTTTTTCTTTTTTTTTACTTCCTTCTTTTCTTTGTATTTAATTTTGATAAATCTAGACTAGGTTTGATAAAGATCAGAGTAATTTTAGAAATTAATACAAGTAACATAAAATATTGATTGAAAAAAATGCAAATTTAAAACTATGCCATGATGATATGATGCACAACAGAAATTCAATAATGAAAATCTGGGATGTTACAGACTACCACCCTTAAAATGAATCTCGTCCCCGAGATTCAAGAAGGCTAGAAAGAATGGGTTTAGGTTCAGATAAACTATGGTGCTACCACCCTTAAAAGGAGATTTGCTAGGTCCCTTCTGCATGTTGCACTTTCCATGGGTCTGCTGCTTGGCATCCAAAATTCACCATATAACCTTTCAATCGGGCTCACTTTTATGGGATATAACTTACTTCTAGATCCACGGTTACTCTTGATATGAATGATTATAATGCATCAACTTTGAAAGGTACTAATGTTGGAAGGAGTTGATCAAGACTTACTAGAGACTCTAGTGTTGATGTGGTTCACATGAACTTCTTCTATCTCATTGGTCTCGTTGCCTTCATCATTCTTCCTCTCAGGACAATCATTGGCATAGTGTCCATTCTTGTGGCACTTAAAACACTCCACCTGACTAATATCCCTCTTCTCGGGGACATTATTATTCCTGCCATTGTTGTTGCCATTGCTATGGCCATTTGTCCTGGTGGAGTTATGATTGTTGTGGTTCCTGTGGCCATTATGGTGGTGGTCGTTTCCCTTGTGGTGCTGGTGCCCATTTCCACCATTATGGTTGTGGTGGTTTCCTCCATTCTTGTGGAATCCAGAGCTTCCATGGTCACTGTGATAGCTTCCCTTGTGCGAATGCTCTTGGTATTTGCTAACATGGTGCTTCCTCTTTCTATTCTCAGACTGCTTCATCTTGCTCTCTAGAGTTATGGTTTGATCAAGCAGAGACTGAAAGGTAGGAGTGTAGGCAACAGACAGAGGGATGGACAGTTCATCATTTAGGCCCTCCAGGAGCTTCTCCTTTCTCTTTGCATCGGTGTCAATGTCATCCGGTGCATAGCGTGACAGATTGGTGAACTCATCAATATACTCAGACACACTACGAAATTTCTATCTGAGATCACAGAATTCTTTCTTTTTTAGACCCATCACACCAGAAGAAATGTGTGCAGCCCGGAACCCTTCCTGGAATGAGTCCCATGTCACACCCTCAATGGGATGGGTAATCTGATAAGTATCCCACCAGCTGGCTGTTGGTCCCTCCAGAAGATGAGCTGCGAACCTGACCTTTTCAGCATCAGTGCAACCAGTCGTCACCAAGTCTTTGTTGACAGAACGGAGCCAATCCATAGCCTCCAGTGGTTCAGCAGCACAGGAAAACTTGGCGGGGCGAAGCCTTAGAAACCTTGCAAGCATGTCGACCTGAGGGGGAGGTGGTGGTGGTGGAGGGTTGTTATTGTTATTATTGTTGTTGGCGTTGGCCAGAAACTGAGTCATGACTTGCATGACCTGAGCCTGGGCTTCCATCATCTGCTGCATCTGTTCCTCAGGAGCGCGATGAGGAGGCATCTGTTGGGTTTGGAAATAGATGAGGTTAGACTTAGAGATAGTCTAAGAAATAAAGTTTCCTACCCACATGCATAAACAATCCTCAAAAGAACACACATACATAAACACACACAAGCATAGGAGAACTTTTAAACCAAGCACACAATAAACAACTCATAAATAGTTTGAAGGTACGCAAACATTTTAGTCTAAGGGATACAGTGTCTAATGCCATACCACAAGCGGTCATGGGCATAAACGCAAACTCAAAGATAAAATGGGATAGTCTATCTAACTACTCTATTCTTCCATGACGACTTCCTCCTCAACATCAAAGCCATTCTCCTTGAGTAGCCTCTTGTAGTCCTGCAGCTCTTCAGTTAGGGTGTCGACCTTCTCTTGAAGCTCCCCCTTGTCGACGCGCAGCTTCTCGATCAAGTCGTGGTCCGCTTCAAGCTCGAAGTCGTTGCACTCTAACTTCTGCTTCAGCTCTCTAACATCTTTGTTCCTAGCTTGGATCCTCTTCTCTTGGCTCTTCCACTGCTTCTCTTGAGTCTCGAACTTCTCCTTCATCTCCTTGATCTTCTCCTCCTGCTCCAGGTGTTGCTTGTCCTTCTCGGCAAGCTGGGCACGTAACTCATCGTTGTTAAACATCTCGTTGTACCTCTCAACGTCGACGTCCCTAACAAGATACTCTAACTCGGCGAGATGGATGCGCATGGGGTCTTGCTCGTCGTCTGGTAGCACGATGGCCATGCCCTTCTCGTCACGTCGGCTATAGAGGTGGGAGTAGTGGTTCTGGAGCTCGGAGAAGTGATGTCCGCAGAGGCGTGCTATCATCTCTTGCATGAGGAGTTGGGCGCCTATCTTCTTGTTGGTGTGGAAGGTCTTGAACTTGATATTTTCAGTCTTCGGCTCAGTCTCGCGTCCTGGCTGCATGATGTGGATGACCCAGACTCCCTTCTTGTGAAACTTGGTCATCTCACTCCCTCTGATGAACGGGGTAGGCAGGGACAAGGCGGTGACGATGTCGATGAGGCGCTTTCTGAAGCTGAAGTCCTTGAAACTGTCGGGCTGGGTGATACGGAAGGTTGACGTCTTTACGTTGGAACTTGCAAGTTAGTAAGCCAAAAGATAAAAACTTAGCAAAAGCGCTGAACAAAAGTTAAAGAGATTTATCTAACTTAGAAGTCAAAACTATTTCTAAGTGTTAGCAACAAAGAGAAACAAGACAACTCCTAAATTTTCCTAAGTGTTTTCGTCCAATCCTAGGGTCACAAACCTAAGGGCAACACTTTGCTCTGATACCATCTGTAGCGTACCTGTGCTTTATTTGTGCTAGTCCCGGATCGACTGCTAGCACACACAGTTACAAAATGAAATATCAAGAATACAAAGGTCTTTATTACAACGCTTGATCCATAAATAATATAGTCTTTTACAACTTAATAAGGCACAAAGCCACAAACTTATTACAACTCTAGAAAATGACTAAGTAAATAAACTAAAGTCTTCTTTTCTTCAAAGTTCCACATGCAGACGTGTTGGACGAAGACTCGTGACCATAGCGCAGCAATCTTCAATCTTCGTAGTAGCCACCTGCAACATGATACGTTGCAGCCACGGATGGTTAATACTTTGAATGTATTGGCAAAGTGTCACTTTGGTGGACTCAATGGCACCTACACTTATATGCTATTTGGCCAGGTGGGGTTTAACTTAGCAAAAGCAAGTCTTTTTCCTATCTTTGTAAAACTCAAATTTTTCCTTTGCAAAATTTTGTCCAGAAAGAGCTTTTACTACCCAAGTTTACCCATTAAATTTTAACTTAGAGAAATTGGGGTGAGGAGATTCTTGAACAGCTTCAAAGTCATCTCACTCAGAATTGTCCGTAACCGGGGACACGGCTAAGTACTTAGTTCTAAACACTCTGCAGAGGTGGTGCACTTTTCCCACAAGGCTTAGTTAACCCATTATGCCATGAGACTCATTTTGCCTCAAATGGCCAAGTGAAAACTAAGACGAGGTCTTTCAGAAGCATTCCCTCAGACCAAAAGGACGCGCTCCAACCTATCCACATCAACCACCCTCTGTCCGCCTGGCTTGAGTTCTTGCAGCTTAGTTGACCAAGACAGAGCCCATATGTCTTGTGGTTGCACTGAAAGCTTCACGACTTGAACGTCTCCAATCTCTTTGCTCCTAGGTGGCCGTCCACAAGTGAGATACACCTGGTGATTCAGAGGTTCGACGACATGACCCCAGGGAACCACTCAACATAAACCAATCAAAGCCACATCCACCCAGGTGGTTCATTAACTTAGTTGTTTTCTTAGCTTTTACAAAACAAGCTTTTCAACACTTAGCCAAAACATGTGATAACCCTTCCCTCAACAAGAGTAAAACAAAGTCCTATAGCAGCAGCAATTCTACTAGGAGATGCAAAGCTAGGCAAAGCTAGACAAAAACTTATAAGATCTAGCCAGCTAAGACAAGAATTCATAAAAACACCTACACATGCATCTTCTACTAGAAAAACTACAAGTGACAAAGCTTCAGTAGGACAAGGGGAACATGGTGACACTTGCCTTGGTGAGGAGAGGAGTTAGTGCACTCGTCACAAAGGCACTTGTTGCACTCAGCACAATCTACACAAAGGTAAAACTCAAATAAACAACCATAGCAACAATATTGATGTGTAACATATGCATGCATGTATACAAACATGATTTAATAAAACAAAATATTTTATTTTGACCAAGGATATTATATAGGAGGTTAAACATGCGGGGATGTCACAATTAATAATTTGCAAAAAGAATTTCTTAATCGAATTTATAGAACACCTTTTATGGTTAAAATCGGATTTAAACTCCTAAATTACAAACAGAAAGTTTATTTATCTGTAAATTCATAATTTCAACGTCACTGGACAGATCTTGAAATTACGAAGCTAACACAAAAAGAATCAACTAAATCGGGATTACGGTTATTTAATTACGAATTTTTGAAGTTTGATGCTTTTAGCATATTTGGTCGACGTCGCGAATTCCTCAGCGTGGGATCTTGATCTGACGGTCGCGGTGCTCCGGCTTCAGATCAGCGGCTTGGCTTGGCTCGGCTCCGTCTGACGACGTGACTCAACGGTATTTGACGTTTAGTCAAAATTTTAGTGACAGATTTGCAAATTCTAAAAATAGGAAACAAAATACTACCGGATAGAGAATTTAATTTCTAACTCGACTCAAAAGGAATTATTTAAAATGGTGCTTTACAATTCAAGTTATAAATTTTCAAAGTTCTAGGTGAGCTAGCCCAAAACGTAAACAAATTGATCTATGCGCATGAGCAGTCTACCGGTTGAGGCTAACTTGAACCTTCCGATGTCGATCTAACGGGTACAACTGATTCCTATACTAACTTAACAAAACGTTGGGCGAGGACGGTAGTGACTTACAGCAGCGGCACTCCGGTGGTTCTCCGGCTCAGTGAAGACGGCGAAGTCGGATGATGTAGATGACAGCGTACAGATATTCTTAGCGGTCACGGTCGTCCCCTCGATGAGAGCTTCTCTCTCCTCGAACGGCTGAGTCGAGCAGATGGATACGGTGTTCTCCGGCGGTGCTCCGGCGAGGTCGAACGGCAACTCCGGTATGCTAAAACAAAAACAAAACGGATGAGAAGAAGCGGTGTAGCAAATTGAGGGCCAGTTCTTTTCAGCTTAGGCTTGTGCAGAAATGGCTTAAGCTTAGCTGCTCCAAAGAAATTGTGGTAGAAATAAGCCTTTGAGAAACTGCAGTCTAGTTCTTTTGAGTTTATGTCGTCTAAGCTTATTTTCGAGTTGTCGTGCAGCTATACTATGATAGTGTGGTACGGTTACTGCAGCATGTAGTTTTCTAAATTGCGCTAATATTTTTTAGATGCACGCTCATGAACGGGCTTACCAAAATTGCATATCAAACAACTCCGGCAGTATCGATGTTTTTTATTGCATTAACATAACATGCTACTGTAGAATTCATTGGCTAATTAACATATACGGATCGGAGAATACTACCAAAGAAAATCAATTTGCAGATCTACTAGCTATCAGCACTTTCACACGCACTATCAATCGACTATTGAACACACACTGCACATCTACAGCACATACGCGCGGGTCGGTACATCCGGAGAGCGGCAACGGTTGGACTCCAAGAAGACGAGGCTCCTGGCTTGCACCAGCTCGAGCGGTCAACGCGAGCTCCTGGCGGCTGGACTGCGGGTTGCGGCCTCCTGCGTTATCCGATGCGAGGTTGTGGGAGGTGAATAGGGACCGGCGGCGGCGCGTCGGAGAGCGGCAGCGGCTCGTCGGAGAGCAGCGGTGGCGGGTTGGGTGAACCGTAGTCTGTTCGGTGTGTGAAACCTACAGGGGAGAGAGAAACGATTCGTTACTGCCAGGGGCGTGGGGATGGGCGGAGTGGCATTTGGCCGTAATAACGGTTCGTATGAGGGGTATCTAGGGAAAACTTGATTTTACATAAACTGAGAAGTTCGGGAAGCTGCGGGAAGCTGCACCCAGATCGCTTCTCCCAAATACACAGAAAGGGGCGGTGGCTGATAAATTAAGCCCACCTTAATTTTCGAGTTCTTTTAGGCTTAGGCTGAGAAGATGGTATGGCTTAGAAGGGTTTAGAGGTTCCGAAAGACAGCGACAAGTACCTCCGAGCTCCAACAATGGTGGCGGCGGTGAGATCAAAATTGGGCAGCCTGGGGGCGGAATTCATTAGGGTTTTTGAGGGTAAAAGAGTGCGACGTCGAGAGCTATTTATAGGCGGAAGGCTTGGCCGAGGGGTCAAGAAATCGGTGCGAATCGGAGATATTTCCGGTCAGTTTGAGTTAAAGAACGAACTTGTGTTCGTTCACGATTCTGTTCAGAGATTAGAGATGACAAGCGGGTCCCACCGGTCAGAAAAAAAAACAAGGCAAAAAGGAGCGTGGTTGTTGGGTTGGAGTGGACGTGGTGTGCGCGGTGTGCGTGCATGGACGCCAAACTGGGCCGGCTATTCCGGTCTTCGGTTGTCCCCTTTTTTTTTCTTTTTTTACTTCCTTCTTTTCTTTGTATTTAATTTTGATAAATCTAGACTGGGTTTGATAAAGATCAGAGTAATTTTAGAAAGTAATACAAGTAACATAAAATATTGATTGAAAAAAAAATGCAAATTTAAAACTATGCCATGATGATATGATGCACAACAGAAATTCAATAATGAAAATCTGGGATGTTACACAACACCTGCCATGTCACCCTCTCTAAAGGTACGGATACTCGAGTATTCGGATATTATTTGGTAGTTCACTTCACTTTGTGTTTTTAACTGTTGAAATATGGTTATAGAAAATACTATGAAGGGTCTAAAGAATATTTATTGTTACTCATCTCAAAACCTTGTGACCCAACAGATTAGAATGTCAGGCCCTCCTCAATGTCAAGGACGGCAATGCTCAGAAACTGGCTCAGTAAGTTTTGGAGAAATTTCCATTTAAAGGTGTTTTTATAAAATAAAAATTACAACGCCTCCCTCTATGTACCTGGAACGGCCCCATTTCCTTCATTCTGATGAAAGTCTGCAATACAGTTAGTACTAACTCAAGCATGCATTTCTATTTCAATTTCATAACTACTACCTTCTGCCTTCATGTACATTATGCCAGCAAGGCCAATAGCATTTCACTTCCACTTTCAAGAAGCTCGCAAGTAGCAAGCTGTATACTGGGGCAATAAAGAAACTCGGGGAACAGCCATCACATCTAACTTTACAAGAGGGGAGCAAAGACGGACCTTCATGTCCTGATATCAAAAGCATTCTCGGATATGATCATCCGTTCGTCACAACTGAATACACTAAATGTCATAGCTATCCTTTCTGATGACAAGAAGATCCATCAAGACAGTGTATTACTATCAGTTCATCATGTAATAAAGAATATCGACTTTCAATCACGAAATGCCCTATTTTACATTAAAGCTTTCAAAAAGCTCCACGAAGAGCTTACTGAACATTTGCAGTTCGAGTACTACGTTGGTTCAGGTTGAGCAAACTGGGCAGGGTTGTATGTGTCACTGAGCGATAAATGCATATGACCGTCCTGGTAATCTGCTTCCTATCTTGCTGATCACCTATGCCTTAAAGAATTCCAGTTTTGGCATGTGTGTATTCTGGCCGTACTGAAAGTAGTTGAAATATTACTGTAGAGGCAGCTATATATAAACGTCACATTATGTTTCAACTAGAACTAGCTATGTGGCCCGCGCATTTGCGCGGCTAGATATACTATTATTATTAGTTCAAATTGGTCCTATAAATTATATGTCATAATTAACTGTTATACACTTCCTGAAAAATACTGTCATTAGCTCAATGCATCACTACATTAGTGTTAATTTAAATTTTGAAATATATGCTTACAAATACGATTGTTTAAAAAACATATGTTCTGAAAGATGGTATTCTGATATACAAAATATTTCCAATAGTATATTTGATTGTAGATAAGAATTTTGTGGAGCAACTATACAATTACATGCCTCTTGCTTTCTTTTTGCTTCCTCATCTCTGATGTGTATCTTTCACCAATTAATGATTATATATCTTCTTGTACTTTGGCATATGTGCCATTTTTCATCCTTAATTCGCATAATATGTCTGCCTGCACACAACACTCTCATCGAAACACCGAGTCTTTGTATGCGATGCCATGCAAGCCTTGTACGTGGTTTTTGTAAATGTATATTCTCATTTGTTCTCGCATGTGGCTTCTTACCACCATAATCTCTGCCACTGAATACTAACGCGACAACTAAAATGTAGTGAATAAATAGAAACCCGTATTGATATGAACGCTGATTCTTTTTAGTATATTGGCCTATGCAATAAATATGTATATTTGATCGCATATCTATTATCTATAGAATTAAACCGCGTACATATTTCTCACAAATAAACATATATATAGGTGAGCTAATTTTACAAACAAATATATTATAGGCTAGTGTATAACATGATTTAATCAAGCGTACGTACCTGGTTGCTGCTGCTGAACGCACGATATTCAGTGCGACTGTATTGTTGTATGATTCCTTACTTCAATCTCCTCTCTATGCCGGCCAAATCCACGATTTAATCAAGTGTGGTACTAACACCAATAGAGACTGCCGTGCGCTTGTGAAACAGTGGCCTAAGCATCGCTTGGGAGGCGTACCTGAGTGCCTGCGCCGGCGTGATCTCGATGCACAGCGTGTTTATATTCCAATGCCAGATGGTCAGGAACCTAGAAGCCTACGAACGAACGCCGGACGGCCGGAGAGAATTGTCGTGTCTCTGCTGTCTCCATTCGATGATCCGATCAACTTTCTAATGGATTTGTTTCCATACAACGCACGCATGTGTGTTTCATGCATGATCAGTAGAGTCATCGATCATACAGGGGCGTTCCTCAGGATGCATGTACATGTTGTATCGTCTGGATAGACACTGCATCAATAGATGAATTGCCACTACAGGAATGAAGAAAGACGCCGAGGGCCGACACCTACGCCGACGGCCAAATGTCGGTGCCGTCGGCGTAGGCCGCCTCCAGAATAGCCCGCGAAGGAGACCGTCGGCGTAGGGTGGCCGTCGGCGTAGGAGGCCATACGCCGACGGCAGCCGTCGGCGTACTCCAGGCCGTCGGCGTAGCTGGAGACACGTGGCCAGGAAGATTCCCGCCGTCACGGCGTTACTTATACGCCGACGGCCGCCCTCGGTGTACTCCAGGCCATCGGCGTATACCTTGCATACGCCGAGGGTAGCCGTCGGCGTATACCCTGCATACGATTCTACCGTGGAGCGGATCGGACGGCGACACTGCACATCTTCCTCCTACCACCAGCCTTCTACGTGCCGCGGCAGGACACAGTAGCTGTGGCTAGGTGATCCATTGTGCTCAGGCAAACAGTGCCCAAAGCTCGTCGTTAACCGGCGAAACCCACGCAGGCGGCCTGCCCTGCCGGAGTGCGACAAAATACACTCGATTGCTCCGTGGAAAACAGCGGCTTGATCTGGTCGCATACTTTCTGCCCCACGATCAATGACGCTGGCTGCATGCCGTAGGCTTTCGTCCTGCTTCGCCTAGCTTAGCTCTACTCTACTAGTTTATGTTGCTCTCTGTACTTCGATGGCGTGCATGCACAGTGAAGAGTGTGAGGAACTAGTACATGACGCCGTATATGCACTGTCACGAACAAGAACAGTGAGGTGTTTGGTCAGTGAGGGTAAGGCATGAGAGGGGCTGGTTGCTCACAGTAGTCAACTCACATTGTGCCTTTTTCACAATGTTCAGTTCGATTACCTCTTTTTAGAGAAAAAGCGGTGGAGCTGTTCTTACCTCTTCCTGTAGCCCTTTGCATGTTTGTAAATAGTTCACTCCTTTGGCTAGTTTCGTAGTGTAAACTTCATCTTCTCCAGTACGTGTATCTTTCTTTCTTTTTTTGTGTATTTGTATGCGCTCTCTCTCTCTCTCTTTCCAACTTGTGTGAAAGATATCTGCAAATCGGGCAACCCTGGAGGAACTGTGTCTGTCAGCTTTACCCTATCGATATCTTTTATCCTTCTTTCCGGGGCGATTTGCCGCTGACACGCACCGCGACCCCAGTGGATGCATAGACTGTTGTGCTCTAGGGGGAATCATGCAACTCTAGTCGACGTTAGCATTATGCATGCATGCAGGCGATGCAGCAGCTCACTTAGTCATCTGCCTTTCTATACGCAAACTAGGAACAGCTGACGATGATGAGGTAGCATTCACTACAGGAATGAGCAAACACTTGGTGAAATCCAGGATCTGTACGTGGAAACTCCCGCTACGGGTCTACCGGAGCCTATTTCATGGTAAAGTGGGCCCAACCTTTGCTTTCCATGTATATATGTTCTAAACAAACCAAAATAAAGCAGAAGATCCATCGACGAGGCCTCGTACGGAGAAAGCTATAGGGGTAGATCTCCGAACCCCCTCTGTCTAGGGTTTCGCCGGATAAAGACCACCGGAGCATCGTCTAACGTAGGAAACATGCATGCATGTGTCCCTAACATATGTGTATAGGTGTGACCAAAGGATGGTACATGCAATATAGGTAGTTCCCGGGCATGGCCTTCTTCAGAGACATGGGCTGTTAACACTTGGTGAAATCCAGGATCTGTACGTGGAAACTCCCGCTGCGGGTCTACCGGAGCCTATTTCATGGTAAAGTGGGCCCAACCTTTGCTTTCCATGTATATATGTTCTAAACAAACAAAAATAAAGCAGAAGATCCATCGGCGAGGCCTCGTACGGAGAAAGCTATAGGGGTAGATCTCCGAACCCCCTCTGTCTAGGGTTTCGCCGGATAAAGACCACCGGAGCATCGTCTAACGTAGGAAACATGCATGCATGTGTCCCTAACATATGTGTATAGGTGTGACCCAAGGATGGTACATGCAATATAGGTAGTTCCCGGGCATGGCCTTCTTCAGAGACATGGGCTGTTAACACTTGGTGAAATCCAGGATCTGTACGTGAAAACTCCCGCTGCTTCTAAGTAGTTAGTTTAGTTTAATTAGTTTAGTTAGGTTAGTTAGTGTAGTGTAGTGTACTTAGTTAGTTAGGTTAGTTAGTGTAGTTAGTTAGGTTAGTGTAATTAGTTAGGTTAGTATAGTGTAGTTAGTGTAGTGTATGATTTAGTGTAGTGTGCTGCAATAAAATTCTAAGTAAAAGCGGTTAAATAATTTTTTTGCACTTTAGTTCTTTATGGTGAAGTAATATTATTATACCACTATTGTAAAAAGTTTGTGTTTGCATTTTGTCGCTATGCAGGCGATGCTTCGAGGTGGACACGGGGGGCGGTGTCGCGGGGGTGTTTGATGGGGCGTCCCGGATCTTCTTCGACGATTCTCTCACGCGTCTAGGGTATAAATCTCCCTCCCATGTACCTAGGTTTTATTTTTGTGTCTAGATCACCGAGTATGTCGCGTAACGTAGGTGTCACTTCCCGTCCGCGAGCGTTACGCGGATAAATATGCATTAGAGGTCGGCATATTATGAAGCGTAACGCTTGCGGCATTTACGGGACAGTCGCCGGATCCGTAGGTTGAGTACGTTTTCCGTGTTCTACCTCGGTCCGAGTCAGGATTTCGGTAGCGCCTCCCCGTTGTTCTCCGGATGCACATCCTCTCGGCATTTTGCCAAGACGTGTATCGGGAGAGCAGCGGGGAGGTGCTGCCGAAATTCTGCCTCGGACCGAGGTAGAACATGGAGAACGTACTCAATCTACGGATCCGGGGGCTGCTAGGAGCCCACCTAGTAGAGCTATAGGTTGATGCATGCATTTTGTCCGGTAGAAAAATAAAAATATGATGCTTTTAATTTCATGCTACTATTTGATATGAAATGCTATGTTTCTGGTTCGGCTCGCAATAAAGCAGAGGATGGCTGACAATGGATGGATGTACAGTGGCCGTGTTAGTGCGACTAATAAAACAGATGAGTGGATATGTAAGACTCAAATGTTAGTGAAAGAGTTAGCGCGTGCTACAAAGGGGCGGGTTAGGGCACTTTGCCCTTGCAGTCGTTGCATAAAGCATCACCGTCAAGGAAAAGATGACATGTATAAACACCTTCTGCAATATGGGTATATATCTCACTACGTCAGGCATATCGACTTTGATGAGCGTGAGCGTGACAGAGGGGACATCATGCGGCAGCGGCTCAATGGCAATGAGTACGATGGGGTCAGAGATCTTCTAGATGATCTCATCCATGGCGACATGCCAGATTCGCCACCTTCATGGGAGGAAGCGCCAGAACCAGAGGAACCCCCAGAACCGGAGGAACCAGAGCCAACTGCGAAGGCCTTCTATGATATGTTGGCCGCGGCTAAGAAGCCGCTGTACGACGGTGCGTCGATTTCTCAGCTCGATGCCATCTCTCAGTGTCTAGCCGACAAGACCCAGTACTCCACCACCCGTAACGGCTTCGAAGCTAGTCTGAGAACAACTGGTAACATGTTGCCGAAAGGGCATTGTCTGCCTCAAAGCCTGCACGAGACAAGGAGACTCATGAAAGATCTCAACATGGGTTATCAAAAGATAGAGTGTTGTCCAAAAGGTTGCCTTCTATTTTGGAAACAGTTTGCGGAGGACAATTATTGTACTATTTGTAAGGCCTCCAGGTATGAAGAGGTAAAGGGAAAGGATGGTCAGGTGAGACAGTCAAGGATCCCGAAGTCGATTCTTCGGTATCTCCCATTCATAAAAAGAATCCAGCGGCTTTACATGAGCGAGGAGACCGCCAAACAGATGACGTGGCACAAGAAGGGGACGAGAATCGATAAGGGGAAGATGGGACATCCATCTGATGGTAAGGCATGGAAGAACTTCGATGAAAAATACCCCGATAAGGCAGCTGATGCTCGGAATGTCAGAATTGCGATAGCAACAGATGGCTTCAATCCATATGGAATGTCGACTGCTAATTACAGCTGCTGGCCCGTGTTTGTTATTCCGCTCAATCTCCCTCCCACAGTCCTAATGACGAGGAAGACCATGTTTTTGTCGCTGATCATTCCAAGGCCCGACTACCCGGGTAAGAATTTGAGTGTCTACATGCAGCCGATTGTGGATGATTTGAACCACTCTTGGCACCACGGGACATTGACATACGACCGAGCATCAAAGACAAACTTCTACATGAAAGTTTGGTTGCAGTATACCATGCATGACATGCCCGGGTACGCCTTAACATGCGGATGGTGTACAGCTGGTAAGTGGCCATGCCCAGTGTGCAGGCACCGACTTGAGTTCCTTTGGCTAAAATCAGGTGGCAAGTATGTTGCGTTTGACACAAATCGACAGTTCCTCAAAAGGAGGCATCCGTTCAGAGAAGACATAAAGAACTTTAAGAAGGGCAAAGTTGTGCATGAAGTAAAAGAGGTGCCAAAGTTCGATGGTGCAGCTGTTGATGCCGAGCTACGTGCTCTCGTGCCTACGGAGCCGGGAAATGTCCATCAATTTGAGGGATATGGTGTAACGCACAACTGGACTCACGTGGCAGCCTTCACGAAGCTCGAGTATTACAAGGACCTCGAACTTCCCCATAACATCGATGTGATGCACACCGAAAAGAATGTCGGGGAGTCCCTCTTTCACACAGTCCTGAACATTCCTGGGAAGTCAAAGGATAATGTCAAGGCTAGAGTCGATGTTGAGAAGCTCTGCGATAGGAAGAGATTATACATTCCGCCTCCTACTGGCCGTCGAAAGAATTGGTTCAAGCCGCATGCTAACTTCTGCCTTGATTCCACCCAAAAGAAGGAGGCATTCAAGTGGCTCAAATACGTCGTGATGTTCCCTGATGGTTATTGTTCGAACATAAGTAAGGGAGTTAATCTTTCGACTGGAAAAGTCACCGGGCTCAAGAGTCATGACTATCATATATGGATTGAGAGGCTGATGCCGGTGATGGTTCGAGGGTATCTCCCCGAGAAAGTCTGGCGAGTGCTTGCAGAGTTGAGCCATTTCTTCCGCACGCTCTGTGCTAAGCAGATATGTCCTCTGGTTATTGAGAAGCTGCAGGTTCAAGTGCCAGAGTTGCTATGCAATTTGGAGATGATCTTTCCGCCAGGGTTTTTTACTCCAATGGCGCATCTCATTGTTCACCTCGCGAACGAGGCACTCTTGGGTGGCCCGGTGCAGTTTCGTTGGCAGTTCTGTATTGAGAGAGAGTTTAAGTATATTCGGAGGATAACTGGAAACAAAGCCAAGATTGAAGCATGCATAGGCGAGGCAACATGCCTTCGGGAGATGGCCGACGCCGCGACAACGTATTATCCCGATGAAGTTCCCACTCTGCATAACCCGGTCTCTCGTTACAATGTCGATGTACCCAAGAATGACCCCAAGCTCGAACTATTCCAATATCCCGGTGGCAAGGCCGGTAGAGGACAAAAATATAAATTGGAGAAGGAAGAGAAGGATTGCATTATGCTCTATGTGCTTATGAACATGAAGGAAGTGCTCGAGTTCATTAGGTAAAATGGTGTACAAATTACTTTGCATCTACTAACCTGGTCTCGGTCTAATGCTTATTTTCTCCTTTTAGCGAATTCACGGACGAGCAGTGGTCGGGAACGACGGATCCCTCTCCCGCGGAGTTGGACACTCTACTAAAAGAGGGTGCTCCCAGAAATAAAATAAAATTTGCGTCATGGTTCATGAAAAAAGTAATTTCTAACCTGTCTCTCTTACATTGCAAAACGTGACTTGTCCCTCTTATTCCACGTAATTAATGCACACAATAAATTCGAACTATACTTATAGGGAGCTGATGGCAATGTTGAGATGACAGATGAGTTGAGATGTGTTTCCCAAGGTTGTAACCGTGACGTTATGAAGTATGAGAAGTATGATGTGAATGGATTTCGCTTCCATACAGAGGCACACCAGAAGGGCCGAGCGAATCCAAAAACTGTAAATACTGGGGTCTTCACCGGAGGAGCCGATGGCCTTGATTACTACGGAAGGCTAGAGAATGTATACGAGCTGACATTCAATCGTACGAACATACAACTCAATCTCGTTGTGTTCAAGTGTCATTGGTTCGACCCCAGGGGTGGACAGAGAAGTACCAAGTCTATTGGGTTAGTTGAAGTTAGGCCTTCAACCACCTATAGCGGAGCCGATGTCTTTGTTGTGGCTCACCAAGCTAAGCAAGTTTATTATTTGCCATACCCATGCCAGAAAGCGGAGCTCAAGGGTTGGGAAGTCGTGTTCCAGGTATCGCCACATGGTAACCTACCAATTCCCTCCGAGGACGATTACAACAACATTGACCCTGTAACATACGAGGGAATTTTCTATCAAGAGCAAGAGGACTTTGGTCACTTTGAGTTAGAACCGGTAGTGCTTGAGGACCTCAGAGACGATGCAGAAACTCGTGGTGAGGCAGTGGTGGATCTAAAGGACATAAATATGCTCGAGAAGTTACATGCGGAGAATGACCCCATCGATGAGCCTCCACCCGTCGACGAGCTTCAAACTTACTACTCAAAAGATAGTGATAGTGATAGTGAGAAAGAGAATGAAATTGAAATTGAGAATGAGAGTGATGATGACTGGTGAGGGTCTTTTATATCTTTATGCTTAGGATTTAATTGTCAACATACTTCTTAATTGTCAACATACTTCTTAGTTGTCAACATACTTTCTTATTTGCATTATGCCTTTATACTTAGTATTTATTTGTCAACATGCTTAATTGATTTCTCTTTCTCAATGCAGGTGATTGAACAATATGAGCAGCGGCAAGGCAAACTCGGCGACCTTGCTTAAGGAGATGCACCAGCGCAAGAAGAATGTTAGACGGAGTGGGAGAGAGCCGACTCCCAATCCGCGTTACCCCGATCTTGCCGGTGCGGGAGGAGGACAAGGACGAGGGGGACGACGAGGACGAGGTGGCGGGGGAGGAGTGGACTTTGACCCACCACCCTCCGCTTCTGGCGACGTTGCTCCTGAGTTGTTCCTGGAGGGGCCGTCTAGAGGGGACGACTTGGACTCTAGACACGAGTCGGACTCTAGACACGAGTCGGAGTCTAGACACGAGGTGGAGGACGAGGACGAGGACGAGAGGGACGCGAGGCCGAAGAAGTTGAGGACTCGTGGGGAATCGTGCGTCCCCGATGAGAGGAAGGATCCTAGGACCCAGGAGGCGAAGACCCTCATCATTCCTGATGGCGTTAGGTAAGTGTACTAATTTGGAAATTTTGAACATGTCATTTCATTTTGGTCATAAACAATTTGGCATGTGTACTAATGTTTGATTTATGTGCAGCAATTGGACATTTGCACCGGGGAGCAAGGGCCGCCTACCTAACAGCATGGTTGGAGCTCTGCTTAGGAAGTTCTGGCCGGGGAAATACACTCCCCTCGACATGGTCCCCGGTGGCGAGCCGAAGCTAGCCACTACTTGGGCAGACTACCAGGCTGCTCCGGGCGTAGGCTTCAGGACAGATGCTGAGGCTGTGATCACCAAGTTTTGGGTAAGACATATTTCTCGAGTTTCATTCATAGTGATGAACCAATGTGCTAACTCATGACTCTCACAATTGTTTTATGCATGATTGAAGTGCTTTTATCGCGTGGATGAGGAGGATGCGCAGAGGGCGGACCGGACTTTGCTTGGAGCTTGTGAGAAGTTGACACCGCAGGTGTGGTACAACCATAAGGTAACGGCCGCTAGTCAGTTCTGGGCTGAAAGGGGAAAGAGGGTCAAGAAGGAGGACATTGTTGGTCGGAATCCTAATCCCGACTTCGAGATGTCGCTGGATGACTTCATGTCGGTGAGTGCAATGTTAATGAGATCCTATATTGCTGTTAACTTGCCATTGCATTATCTTGAGTTGAGTATTGCATTTTCAGGTTGTCCCTGAATGGGCTGAGGCGCATCGAGAGGCATGGGCGGAGCTAGTTAGTACGAGGTGGCTCAGGGCAGACGAGGAGTTTGCAGCCGTGTCGATGCGGAACTCGGATAACCGAGGCGACGGTGAAACACACTGTGCGGGAAACCGCAGCTTTGATCGCTTCAGGGGGAAGATGGTATGTACATACATGGAATCATGCATAACATTTATTTTCCCGTCATGTTCCTACTTTATACGCATAACATTTATTTTCTCGTCATGCAGGTGGCCGAGGCACCGCCAGGGGAGGAGATTTACGATGTCACGGTATATGACATGATGCGGAGGAAGAAGCCCGCTGTCTCGGCGCCTCCGGACGCCCCCCCAGTACTACGGCAAGGCCGGGGAGCAGATAGAGGACTACTGCCAGATGGTGCAGTCTCGTCACCCGGAGGTGGATGACCCTAGACGCGCGGAGACCGACGAGGAGTCGTTGGTCCTGTCGGGGCACGGGTTGCAGCATGGCCGTCTCAAGGTGCTTAATTCAAAGGTCAAGCATTCCCTCACCACGAGCTTCACGCGCCTCAAGGCGGTCCTCACCCCTGACAGCGCCCCTATCCCGCCTCGTGACCAGCCTCATCGACCCAGATATGATGTAAGTTTTCCTCATTTCCATCCTCTTTGCGACTTTCGGTCCTGCATGGATAAGTGCTGATGATATTCATTGTTTGTGAAATGGTAGGCTGCTTTCGAGGCGGCCTTCGATGCGGCTCATGAGCAATATCAGGAGGCCTTTCGGCTGCACCAGGAGGCGACTCAGGCCTACATGGCGTATCTACATGTAAGTCTGAACCTTTCTTTTTGAAAAAGATGAAAGTCCCACTTCCCCTAGCTTGAAAAAGATGACAAGTCCCACATCTAAACTATCTTGCAGGCGTCGATGATGGCTATGCGATCTGGAGCGAGTTTCGATGTAGGGGAGCAGCCTCCCGTACCGGGGCCGGCGCCATTGATGCCATCGAGGGAGACTTTCGCTAGGACCTACTACGCATCGACGGCGGTAAGTTCTTTTGCCAAACCAATGGTTGCCGCTTTCCTTTGCCTCGCAAGTTGCTAACATCTAGGGAACATGTAGGGAACGGCATCTTCCGCTGCCTCGCGGGGTGGGCGTCAGATCACACCGGTCCATCCCGATGGTCCTTCTCCTGGCCGTTCTCGTGGTACTACTCCTGGTACTTCTCCTGGCGGTTCTTCTGCAGCTTCTACTGGGCGTAATTTTGCAGAACATCGGCAACCTACTTTCACTAGGGGAGATCTCGGGTTCACCCCGACCCCGTCTCCAGAGTAGTAGGGATTTCCGCCTTGAGATACTATGTGTCGCTACTTGCATGTCGATACTTGCGTGTTGGTACTTGTGTGTTGCTACTTGTCTGTCGTGTCGCTACTTGATCATCTATGTATGCCATCTACTTGATCATCTACTTGTGTGTTGCTACTTCTCTGTCGTGTCGATACTTGTCTCGGCGTAGAGGGTATCATGTGCCGACGGCGGTGTATGGCACTTGCAACAGATTTCTGTGTATGGCATATATGTTTTTATATATATTTATGTGCATTTGATGCTGTGGAACTAGCAAATCTGCAAAATAAAAAAAATCTGGGCCCCCATACGCCGAGGGCATAGCCGTCGGCGTAGAGGTGACCATAGTGCTCGGATACGCCGTACGCCGAGGGCCAAGCCGTCGGCACACGATGCCCTCTACGCCGAGGGCTAAGCCGTCGGCGTATGCCCTCGCACGGAGTCCCCCATCGCCAGCCACGTGTCCCTAGACGCCGACGGCATAGCCGTCGGCGTATGCCCTCGATGCCGTTTGGCTTGACGACTGCCGTGATCCCGTACGCCGAGGGCCTGTACGCCGAGGGCCGTCGGCATAGCACCTGTACGCCGAGGGCCGACGATACGCCGAGGGCCAGCACGCCTCCGCCGAGGGAGGTCTACGCCGAGGACATACGCCGAGGGCAGCCCTCGGCGTATCATACGCCGACGGCAAACGTCTATACGCTGAGGGCCTAAAGCCGTCGGCATACGGCTGCATTCCTGTAGTGTGCAAGCTAGTTCAACGATAGGGCATAATCATTTGAATCGACCATGGTGGCCCGGCAGGTTGTCAACCATCTGCTGCCATCGCGTGCTGCATCTGCGTGTGGTCACCATCGACGTTACCCGCTGCATGGCCTTCCGACATTATTGCTTCTGGCTAGATATATATCTCGATGCGAGCTCGTCGTAGATGTTGCCGTAGTCCGTAGACTCGGCTATCTCGTGTGCTCGTCACTTTGTCGGTGGCTCGTCGCTAGGTCGTCAAAGGTCCCGCCATCATCATCTCGAACTCGTCGGAGAGGCAAGGCTGTTTTAGGACGCTGCTATCTCGAGATCCAGTCGATGTCCGCTGCATTACATCTGCGGTGTTTCGAATAGTCGCCGAGGAGTCTTGGCTTCCGTGGAGGCAAAGAAAAGAGTTCTTGTTGAGATAAAGGTTGACCTGTACACGTTTCCTAGTAAACAACGCGAATAATCAATTCAGATCCGTATTCTTTCCTTGTAAATCTACACCGTTTATGCACCTTGGTTTTAGCATGACAAATCTCCACCGTTGGTTATTAGTTATTTTAATAATATAATAGATATCTCATCCTATCACAAGCAGATGTTACTTTGAGTTAATTCATTGTAAGAATATGGAGCAGGAAAAAAAAGGAATGAACTGATCAATTACTGGCATCCTGTTTGTAGTTACCACTTACCAGCTAAATGAAATGTGAGCAATCAGAACTTATTTGTTCTAACATATTTTGTAATGCGTATAGTCAAACTTCATCAAGATGCTAGATTCTTCAACTTTATCAGAACTCAAGGTGATAGCTCCATCCCTTGGTAAATGATTTTGGAAGGTAATATTAATCTTTCAACTAACAAAATCTATACTATGTAGAGGAAACTGAGTGATATATAATCCATATTATACTTTTTTATTACTATGTGGCTTTATATATTTTGTTCCTTATGCCATTGATGACTGTTAGATGTATATTTGTATATTGTATTTTCCCCACCTGTTAGGGGGTTTCCTGCATATTTGCATACCTGTACATGTATATATATGTGGCCTTTGGCCCCTATGGAATACAACAAGTCTATTCCTAACATGGTATCAGAGCGGGTTTTAGGGTTCCCCCTCCCACCGATCCTCTGTTTGTGACCGCCGCTGCCAACTCGCCCCGGCCACCGTCGCCGGTTCCCGTTTTGGCCGCCGCCGTCTCCCCGTCGTACTCTCCCGTGGCCTGCCCAGCCCTCTCCCCGTCTCGCCGCCGTCTGACCGGGAATCAGCCCCGCTTGGATCGGCCTTTGTTTGATCGGCCGCAACTGACTGCTGCTGCCCTTCGTGAAGTCTTTGATCTGCCCTGCTCGGCCCCGAGCCCCGTCGCCCGTCTGCTGCTGTCGCTCGCCCCGATCGGCCGATCTGCCCCGATCGGCCCCGAGCCCCGTCCCCGTGCCCCGTTGAATCGATCGCCTGCCTTGAATCAGCCGCCTCTTTGACACTCGGGCGCGCACGCCGCCGCCGGGACTCCGTCTTCGACCTCACCTCCGCCAGGGAATCACCGCCCCGCCGCCTCCAATCGACCCCAGCAGCCGGGAATCGGTCGGCGCTGCTGCGAATTGCCCCCAGCCGCCGGGAATCAGCCGTCTCTGCAAGGCCTCGGTCGCCGTCGTGAGTTGACCAGATCCATAAAAAAAAGAGATATATATATGTCTTCCTCATCGGGCTATTCCTCGCTGCCCGGTGATTTTTGATGGCGCGAATTACCTGAACGGATCGTATGGGCACCTAGAGGGGGGGGTGAATAGGTGCTACTCAAATTTTAATTCTTTTTCAATTTAGGCTTGACACAAAAGGTAAATTCTCTAGATATGCAACTAAGGTGAATTTACCTATATGACAACTAGCAAGCTAAGCAAGATACAAGTAGTAAAGGCAACAAAGGATAGAGCTAACCGAGAGTGGAGCACACGGAGACACGGATGTAATTCCCGTAGTTCCTTCCTTTTTAGGGGAAGTACGTCTACGTTGGAGGGGTGTGGTTGCCACAAAGGCCTAACCAACGCCACAAAGGCTCACCCTATTCTCCGGTGCAAGCTTCCGCCACAAAGTCCTAGCTCACTTTCCACTAAGGGATTCCTCAAGGCGGAATCGGCCTATACAAAACTTGGGGCACAACTCCACAACTGAATTGGAGGCTCCCAAGCACCACAAAGCAATCAATCAACAAGTATCAAGATATCAATCACACAAATCAAGGTCAAGGGACACAAGGGAACCCAAGACATGAGGGCCCTCAAGCAAATGAGAGGGGAAATCAAATCGCTTTGGTGAGGATGTAGATCAAGGCCTTCTCCTTCAATTCTCCAAAGAACAAGAGCTTTGGTGGGTTGAGGGAGGAGATCTTGTGGATTTGGTGGCTCCAAATGAGGTCTTCTTCTTGTGCAGGACGAGCAGCTTCTTGGGGAAGAAGGGGAGGGGTATTTATAGCCCCTCCCAAAATGTAGCCGTTGCTGAGCTGTAGGGGCGCATTATCCGGCCAAAGTATGGCCGGATTATCCGGCTGGCCGGATTATCTGCCCCCCTGGCCGGAATATCCGGCCCCTATACTGGGTGACGCCGAAGCAGGTCCTTAGGCGAATTCTGAGGTCGTCGAAGGGGGGGGGGGGTGGGTGGATTATCCGGCCCCTGGCCGGAATATCCGGCCCCTATACTGGGTGACGCCGACTTAAGTCCTTAGCAGTTTTTGAGCTCTCGTCGGGGGGGGGGGGGATTATCCGGCCCCCTGGCCGGAATATCCAGCCCGGTTACTGCATGACGCCGAGCAAAAGAATTAGCCGTTTTTCGACCTCTCGCCGGAGGGGGCGGATAATCCGGCCCCTGGCCGGATAATCCGGCCTGGCAATTCTTGAGCTGTAAAATCTGCACAACTTAACACACACTTAAAATTCCTAATGTTGTTATCTAACACACAAAATACGAGGGATACAAAGTTTGCACTTTCAATCTCCCCCTTTTTGGTGTTAGATGACAACACTAGGGTTTGCAATAGAGATCGAATATTTCAAACAACAAATATTTGAGCAAGAAATAAAGCTCCCCCTAAATGTGTGCATCTACACAAATGAGTTTGTAGGAGGCATACCTTTTCAAGGATAACTCAATCAATATGGAATTCCGAATATGATAATGACGAGAAACCGGACAATAATTCCATAGCCATCTCACCAATAAACCATGAGCTCACAAAAACATAAGTGAACAAACATAATGATCCACATGGCACATATAGAACATATAACATAGTCTCATACACACCATGGTAGCAAATAAACCACACGAAGTTCAACCACACAAAGTTCCAAACTTAATGACAAGTAAAATAAGAAGAAACACAAGCGCCAAAGGAATGATAAACGTGCAAGCTTGTGTTCCCACCCATGCAAATCCCGTAAGACTCCTAATAGAACTACTTCTCCCCCTTTGGCATCAAGACACCAAAAAGGGAGAAGAGCGATGCTACACGCCCCGAGGAATCAATCCTCCCAATCACCGATGTCGTCGGAGTCCTCAGCATAACCATCTCCGCCATCACCATCATCTTCTTCAGCATCTTCATCACTTCCAGCATCTTCATCCTCAAAGTCCTCCTCAGCCTCTGGATGAGTATCTCCTATGGGAGCATCTGGAGCATCAAAGAGATGCTTCTGCATATCAACCCAGTTGAAGCGATCGGTGTTCCAAGCTTCATAGGGCGTAGGAGCAGTAGGAGTGGGATCGGCGGTCTGAGCACCACTGAGACGGTGAAGGATCAGCTGCTGAGTGTCCTAAATGTTCTTCCTCTCAACATAGGCCTGGTAGTTCTCACGGTGGATCTCAACCTTCATGCAGAGAACGTTCCTCTCAAACCAGCTAAGCTTCCTCACTTCCCTGGACATAGCAGATGCAGCAGCCCTCTGATCACGAGTAGAAGCACTCGACCTCGCATCAGCCATGAAGGTGCTAGGATATGCAGCTGCTGGAGCAGTAGACTTCTTCCTCTTGACATACATCTTCTTGACTAAGTGCTCCACACTATCATCATGAATATCATAATCTCCAAGGGCATTCTTGATTCGGAGCATGATGTAGGGAGCATATGGCACGGTGTTCCTCTGAATGATAGCATCCTTGATCTCATAGAAGATGAAATCCATCACATCAAGAGTAAAATCCTCATCTGGGTCAGTCGAAGTGGCACACTCATGAGCAAGAGAGAGAAGGTCAACAAGCGAGGTCCGAATGGCATCATTGTTACCACCACTAGGAGCAATGTTCTCTCTGAAAATGCGGACAAGCTGATCATAAAGAGGATGTAGGCCATTGATGAAGCCCACAACACCTGTGGAGTCATAGAGGTCATAGAGCTTGTCCTTGTCAGGCTTGGTCTCCGGATTGTGAATACGGCGACCCACTGGAGTGTCTCCATTATACGCATACCCCAAGAGAGAGGCAAACGTAGAGAAGTCTGATGTACACTCATGCTCTCCAGCCATCCACTTCATAGACTTCTGAGCATTGGGCAAGATCACAAGAGTGGCATAGAACTGCTTGATGAGGCCGGGGTTATAGTTGCACTGAATGCTAGCCAACCCCAACAATCCCAATCTCTCCACCACAGAAACTGCTTCATCAAAATAGGTCTTGCTGCGAAGGTGATCGAAGTCAATAGGGTGCATCGGTCGACACGGATTCTTGAAAGGCTCATAGACATCACGGAAAATGCCCCACTGCTCATCATTCCAGAAACAACGGTCCTCAATATCTTCATCTCTTGGTGTGGCATACCAATTGTTCCGCCGCACAAGAATGTACTCGGCCTCTGGCATGCTCTTGTAGTTGATACGAGGTGCTTGTGCAGCCTTGCCTTTGCGAAGACGAGCTTGAGCCTTGGCAGCCTTCTCTTTCTCAGCTTTCCTAGCAGCCTCCCTCTGACGCTGACGGATAACAACCTCATCAACTAGGACTCCTTCCTCATTCCGAATCAACCGGCGCTTGCGCTTCGGCAAACTTGAACCACCTGTGAGAGAGAGAGAGAGAGAGAGAGATGCAAGGAGAGCATGGGGATAAGCATATGCACACGAGTTACGGAAAGGATCAAAGAATCATGTAGTATGAACAAACAAACTTCACCAAAAAATCAAATTGAGGGCAGCAATAGAGAAAAATTATGACAGTGAAATCCCAGGCCGGATTATCCGGCCAGGGGGGGCAGATAATCCGGCACCCCGGATATTCCGCCCAGGGGCCGGATAATCCGGCCTCCTCAATTTTTTTTTCTAACAGTTGCTGCAACCTACAATTTGATAGATCGGGGAGAGAGAGCCATACAACATGATTCAAGATAGCCAAGAACAACAAATAGAGGACTAAACACCAAGCAAAAATCATGGGTAAAGTCATACAAGACCCTAGAGAGGGGAGATGAACAATACCCGCATCCATTGCGAAATCGGCTTGGTGAAAGCCCTCCCAAGGTGGAGGAGAGCAACCTCCGGCGAAATCCGGCCAAGGGGATGGCCAGAGCTCTGGCGGCGGCGGCGACGGCAGGGAAGACCAGGGGGTTAGGGTTGGGAACTGCCCAGAGGCCAGCCCGACCCGCCCCTTTTATACCTGGCCGACACTCCGGCCGGATTATCCGGCCCGGGGGGCGGATAATCCGGCCCCCCCGGATATTCCGCCCAGTGGGGCGGATATTCCGGCCTGGAGCCAGAAAACTGAGCACTTTGAAATTTTCAAAAACAGATGTTGTTTTGACGAAAAATTTGAACTCGTGTGCAAAGATTAGATGTCTTGAGATAGGATGGCTTAGGTGAGAGAGCAAACATGGAGTGTCTTTCGGCACTTGACATTGCAAGAGCAAATCAACGAAAAATCCAATGCAAGTGCCTTCCCATATCAAAAAAAGGAACAACACCAAGAAAGAACACCAAGACCTCAAATAAGATATGCAAGGAATCAACTCTTCGAAAAGAAGAGGTCGGTGGCCGAAGCCACCATGTTTGAGTGTTATGGCATTGGACCGCGAAGATGTATCTTGGGTCCATAACCACTACTCGTCATTGAAGCTCATATATCACAAAAATGATATTAAGAGAATGATATGATTACTATTGGCATTATGGGGGGAGGGATAGCCCAATTGATTAGGACCGCACTCCCCCTATCTCCATGCCCACACCTAAACCAAACAAGCATTGAAATATAGGTGTATTTGCAAGATGTTCAAGCCACACTCCTTGAATCGATGATATTTAGCTCATTCCTCAAATATCCAAATCTTGCTTCATCAAGAGGCTTCGTGAAAATATCGGCAAGTTGATCCTTGGTGCTAACATATGCAAGCTCAATATCACCACGGGCAACATGATCTCTAATGAAATGATTCCGGATCTCAATATGCTTGGTTCTTGAATGTTGCACCGGATTATAGGCGATCTTGATAGCACTCTCATTGTCACATAAAAGAGGCACTTTGTCACAATTGACACCGTATTCCTTTAAAGTTTGCCTCATCCATAACAATTGAGTGCATCCACTTGCGGCGGCAATGTATTCGGCTTCGGCGGTGGAGAGAGATATACAATTTTGCTTCTTAGAAGACCAACACACCAAAGACCTACCAAGAAATTGGCAAGCTCCGGAGGTTGATTTCCTATCATCGTTGTCACCGGCCCAATCCGAATCCGTGAAGCCACAAAGAGAGAAATCCGAGCCTTTGGGATACCAAAGCCCATAAGTTGGGGTATGAACCAAATATCGAAAGATCCTCTTAACCGCCATAAGGTGGCTTTCTTTAGGAGCGGCTTGATACCTTGCACACACACCTACACTCAACACAATATCGGGTCTAGATGCACAAAGGTAAAGCAACGAACCGATCATAGAACGGTATACCTTTTGATCCACGTTTTTACCATTGGGATCTAGTTCAAGATGACATTTAGTGGCCATAGGTGTGGCGGCCCCATTTAGTTCCTTCATCTTGAACCTCTTGAGCATGTCTTGGACATATTTGGCTTGATTAATGAAAGTCCCTTCTTTCAATTGCTTGATTTCAAAACCAAGAAAGAACTTCATTTCGCCCATCATAGACATCTCGAACCTATCGGTCATAAGCTTTGAGAATTCATCATTAAAAGCTTTGTTAGTAGAGCCAAAAATAATATCATAAACATATAGTTGGCATACGAAAAGCTCCCCATTGACCCTCTTAGTAAAAAGAGTGGGATCGATTTGCCCAACTTCAAACCCACGGTCTAGCAACAACTCCCTAAGGTGCTCGTACCATGCACGTGGAGCTTGTTTAAGGCCATAGAGTGCCTTATGGAGTTTGTAGACATGGTTAGGGAAGTTGAGGTCCTCAAACCCCGGGGGTTGCTTAACATACACTTCCTCTTTCAATGGACCATTTAGAAAAGCACTTTTAACATCCATTTGTTGCAACTTAAAATTATGATGAGTGGCATATGCAAGAAGGATACGAATGGACTCAAGGCGAGCCACGGGAGCATAAGTTTCTCCAAAGTCAATCCCTTCAACTTGAGAGAAACCTTGAGCAACCAATCTTGCCTTGTTCCTCACAACAATTCCATGCTCATCTTGCTTGTTCTTGAATATCCACTTTGTGCCAATCACATTGCTGCACTCCTTTGGCTTCTCTACTAACACCCATACATTATTGCGCTTGAAGTTGTTGAGTTCTTCATGCATAGCATCCAACCAATCCGGATCTTCAAGAGCTTCAAATACTTTCTTGGGTTCTACCATGGAGATATAAGCATGATGAGTGCTAAATTGTGCCAATTGACGCCGGGTTGACACTTTGCTCCTTAAATCTCCAATAACCCTCTCAAGGGTATGACCTTTAAGTTCCAAGTCTCTTTCAACTCTTCTCTTGCGATGGGCTTCGATCTCCTCATTTGACCTTTGAGGAATCACTTGATCATCTTGACCATTTTGGTCCCCGTCTTGACCATCAACTTGACCTTGATCATCATTATCTTCATGAGTAGGTTGATCTTGGTCTTGTGAAGAATTGGGGGCGGTTGAGATAACCGGAGAGGATGGTGGTGCCCCTTCTCCTTCATGAAGGTCCTTGTCTTGTTCTTCGGTTGGTGCATTAGTTGCTTCCTTGGGAGAGGCTTGTTGAGCTTGTGAAGATGAAGGCTCCACTTGAGTAGAGCATAGTCCTTCTCGGTCCGCCACAAGGTGTCCCTCAATGGGGCGGAAAAATCCCACGCCCATTCTTCCTATGGCTTCTCGAGGTATTTCATCATCTACATCACAAGAAACAACATCTCGCCCCCCTTGGGAGCCGTCATTCTCTTCAAATACCACATTACAAGATTCTTCAACACGTCCGGTGGACTTGTTGAAGACTCTATAAGTGTGGGATTTGGCACCATAACCAACAAAAATACCTTCTATTGCTTTCGGATCAAATTTACCTAAACGAACTCCTTTTCTTTGAAAGAAACACTTACACCCGAAAACTCGGAAGTAGGAGATGTTGGGCTTGCTTCCGGTGAGTATTTCATATGGAGTCTTGTTTAGGCCTTTGCGGAGGAAGAGCCAGTTTGAAGAGTGACAAGCCGTAGAGATAGCTTCGGCCCAAAAGTTGTATGGAGACTTAAACTCCGCCAACATGGACCTAGCCATATCCATAAGAGTCTGGTTCTTCCTTTTGGCTACACCATTTTGTTGAGGGGTGTATGCAGCGGAATATTGATGACGTATCCCCTCATCACTTAGAAACCCATTTAAGGTGTAGTTCTTGAATTCCGAGCCATTGACACTTCTAATTGCCAAAATAGTTTGCCCATGTTGACGTTCAACTTCCTTGGCAAAGTCGATGACGGTTTGTTGAGTCTCACTCTTATGCTTGAAGAAGTAGACCCAAGTGTATCTTGAATAGTCATCAACAATCACCAAACAATATTTCTTCCCACCAAGACTTGCATGAGAGGGAGGACCAAAAAGATCCACATGAAGGAGCTCCAAGATCCTCTTGGAAGAAATGATAGTCTTGCTTGGGTGGGGAGAATCATGCATTTTTCCTAGAACGCAAGCCCTGCAAACACGATCTTTGGCAAAAGAAACATTCTCTTTTAGTCCGAGTATGTGGCCACCCTTGTGAAGGCTTTGCAAAGTTCTCATATTGACATGGGCTAGTCGGCGATGCCAAAGCCAACCCACATCGGCCTTTCCAAATAAACACATTGCACTTGTAGTGGTTTTCCCCGAGAAGTCCACCACATACAAGTTATTTTCAATGTGCCCAACGAAAGCGACCTTTAGAGACTTGCTCCACAAGAGTACCACAATTTCATTATCAATGAAGACGACAAAGCCCATCTTACCAAGTGCACGAACTGAAAGTAAATTGTAACCTAGGGTCTCAACAAGCATGACGTCCACAAGGGAAATATCCGGTGCGACCACCACCTTGCCAAGACCCAATACCTCAGATTGTGACATGTCTCCATAAGTGACGGTTATGTTGTTGTCATTAGGCCTCATCTCCGTCATAATCTCCTTGCTTCTGGTCATATGACTTGTGCATCCACTATCAAGCACCCATTTTGATCCACCGGAAGCATAGTCCTACAAGAGATTATTGCTTGGTTTTAGGTCCCCATTTCTGAATGGGTCCTCTTTTGTTAGAAACAAGGGTCTTTGGAACCCAAATAGACCAAGCAACATAACCATCATTTGGACCAACATATTTTGCATAAACATCACCATAATAATCACGAAATAAGACATAGTGAGGGTTAGCAATTCCCGCATGATCATCATGAGTGGCTTTGCCACCCACAATAGGATCCTTCTTTGCTTGTGCGGGCTTGGCCTTCTTTTTCTTGTTGTTCTTCTTCTTCTTCTTTGAGACAAAGCCAATCCCCATTTTATCACCAAATGCCTTTTGCTTACTCAAAAGGTCATTCAAGTTTTTCTCACCTATGGGAATGGAGGATTTGGCAAGCTCATCTTTCAACCTAGCATTTTCTTCAATAACATTTGCATGATCACAAGTAGAAGTAGAAGAACTAGGCACATTATTCTTAGTCAATTGAATTTGAAGTTGTTCATGTGACTTGGTAAGAATAGAGTGTTCACTTTTCAAGGCCATGTGAGCCTTGTCAAGATCTTCTAAATCCTTAACAAGTATATCATGACCAACACCAAATTCAACCTTTTCCTTTTTAAGCATTTTTACTTTAGCACGAGCATGGTCTCGCACTTTAATGAGTTTGGAAACAACTTCATTATTAGATTCCTCAATGGAATCGAGCTTCTCTTCGAGATTTGCTCGTTCCTCTTGCTCTTCTTCAAGAGACTCGGTTAGTGAGGCAATATCTTGAGCATATTCCTTTTCAAGCCTCATTTGTTCATCTAGTTTTTCAAGAGTTTTACCATATTGAAGCTTATGAACGCCATCTACACTAGACACATAATCATCAAAAGCAACAATTTCTTCCTTTACTCTAAGACTAGCAAGATCATTCAAGGGAGCATCATTTGTCTTAGAGGAGGAGAAAGATGTGGGTGATACCTCGGAAGACTTGGCCATAAGGCACTTGACGTTCTTGACGAGAGAGTCCTCATTGGTGGATTCAAACAGTGATGTGGGGGAAGTGGAAGTGGTTGCCATTGCGGCCATCTCACTAGTTGTGGTTTCTTCTTCATCACTCTCACTTGCGGAGTACTCTTCTTGAGTCAAGAACACAAACTTTGGTTGTTTCTTCTTTGGTCCACCCTTCTTCACAAATGGCTTCTTTGATGGTGACTTGGTCTTGCTTTTGAGGATGAGCTTTCCACCATGGTCTTCTCTCTTCTCATAAGGGCACTCGGCAACAAAGTGGAATCTATCATTGCAATTGTAGCATGTCCTCACCCTTTGACCATTGTTGTCATTCCTTTGATAGCCACTTGACTTGCTTCTTCTTTGATTGTCTTCTTTAGCCTTGTGTGGATCAACCCAAAAGGTTTTTCCATAGAAGGCCATGTGCTCATTGTACTCATGTCTTATGTCCTTGGGACACATCTCTAGTCTTGCTTCAATACTAGCTTGAAGAGGAACCTCTTTTTCAACCACACTTGCTTTTAATGCAAGATTAGAGCTTCTTTGCATTCCTATGGCACGAGCACGAGCATCTTCCGCATTTTGTGCGGAAACCTTGTAGGCTTGAATCTCTTGCATCACTTGATTGGAGGTCATCTCATTGAAGTTGTGCTTTCCTTGAACACTCTTCACATCCACGGGCTCATATGGAGTGAGAGCAAGAATGTACTTCATCTTGATCCACTCATCATTGATGTCTACGCACGCTTCTATTCTTGTAGACAGTGTTGGGCCTCCAAGTGCAGAGGTTTGTAGAGCAGCAGCAAGTTTCCCTTAAGTGGATCACCCAAGGTTTATCGAACTCAGGGAGGAAGAGGTCAAAGCTATCCCTCTCAAACAACCCTGCAATTACGATACAGAAAGTCTCTTGTGTCCCCGACACACCCAATACACTTGTCAGATGTATAGGTGCACTAGTTCGGCGAAGAGATAGTGAAATACAAGTGGTATGGATGATTATAAGTAGTAAATACAATCTGGAATAAAAATCGCTGCGAGCAAACATGTAACAAAACAGCAAGTAAACGGTGTGCAATGCTTGGAAACAAGGCCTAGGGATCATACTTTCACTAGTGGACACACTCCCAACAATATAACATGAATGAACAAATAGATAACTTCTCTCCACTATGGTACTCTGAATTACTCTCCTATTGAATAACACTAATCATTGTGTAGTGGCTACAGAAGCACCCCTTAAAGTTCATCAAGTACTTGACAAACACCACTCATAGAGATACCCAAATCAAAGCACAACTCAAGATAGATATTATTGCAACATAAACCAAGTACTAACACGGTGCACACACTGTCAACATTACACCATGAAAGGAGGAATAGATCACTTCAATACTATCATAGCAATAATTATTCTCATAATCCACAAGAGATCACAATCATAGCCTAAACCAAGTACCACCATGATGCACGCACTGTCACCGTTACACCAAGGTAGGAGGAATAGATTACTTTAATAACACCACTAGAGTACACATAATATCTGAATAATAACATCTACTTGTTCAACATGATACAAAGCTCAAGATCACATAAAGATCACATCATGGGAGAGAGAGGTGAACCACATAGCTACCGGTAGAGCCCTCAGCCCCGGGGATGAACTACTCCCTCCTCATCATAGGAGACAGCAAGGTTGATGGAGATGGCGGTGAGGTCGATGGAGACGGCAGAGACGGCGATGGCGACCGATGGAGATGGCTCCGGGGGCACTTCTCTGTCCCGGCAGGGTGCCGGAACAGAGACTTCTGTCCCCCGAAATTCGTCGATGGCGGCGGCGGAGCTGCGGAACTGTTTCTGGAAAATTGCCGACTCCCCTAGGGTTTTCCGTCCCGAGGCTTCTTATAGGTGAAGGGGCGATGTCAGGGGTGGCCCCAGGCCTCCTGACACTAGGGTGGCGCGACCAGGGCCTGGGCCGCGCCAGCCCTGTGTGAGGGTGGCCTGTGGCCCCTCTCCTTCCTCTCTTCGGATGTCTGGATGCTCCCAGGAAAAATAAGACTTCTGGCTTTGGTTTCGTCCAATTCCGAGAATATTTCCTGTGTATCACTTCTGAAACACAAAAACAGCAGAAAACAGGGAACTGGCACTATGGCATCTTGTCAATAGGTTAGTTCCAGAAATCGCATAAAAATGCCACGAAGTGTAACGAAACACAAGGCAAATGGTGTAAAAACAAGCATGGAGCATCAAAAATTATAGATACGTTTGAGACGTATCAAGCATCCCCAAGCTTAACTCCTGCTCGTCCTCGAGTAGGTAAGTGATAACAAAAAGAAATAATTTTTGAGGTGACATGCACCTACACAATCTTGATCATATATGTAAGCATTGTGAGCTGAGATCAAAGAACTTAAAACATGGGCATGAAAGATATAATCTTGACAATAGAAACTTAGCAACCATGTTATAAACATGAAAATGAACACAAACAAAAGATCATGAATAATGAAACAATGAAAGTCAAACGTGTGTTCAAATCATAAGGAAAAACATACAAATGGTTTTCAGCTTGTCCTTCAAAGAGAGCAAAACATAAATGCATAGGACACCTTCAAGTTTAAGAGGGCGACTAGATACAAATAATTTAAGAACAAGTGAAACCAACAATATGAATCAATCAATGAACTTTGGGACAATGCATATCACACTAAGAATGATAACTTTGCTCTCTTATGGTGCATAAAGAAAGAAGGTGGTGACTCAACATAAAAGTAAAAGAAAGGCCCTTCGCAGAGGGAAGCAGTGATTAAACATGTGGTTGAGCTTTTCATTTATAAAACAGAGAGATAAAAATTGGTTTTGAGAGGTGGTTGTCTTTGTCAACGACTGGCAATGGGGTTCTTACTATCTTCCATACAAAAATGAAGCAAGTTTTTGAGAGAGAGATTGGCACTTTTGTGCTCTTGTATAAAGCTTGGCACTCCTCCCCACCTTTTTTTCCTTTCTCAAACCATGGCTAACCGATTCCATCGGGTGCCCACCAACATTCACATTCCATGGAGGAGTGCCTTTTTTCTTTTATTTTTTCCTTTTTTTTCTTTTTGGAATAAGCAATATGGAAGATAGCAAATCCGACCACTACGTCCCCATGAGCTAAAAACAGTGTCACAAAATGAGAAGTCTTCTGAAGGTTTTTTGAAAGGTAGCACATGAAAATTTACTTGGAATGGCTTACAAATACCATGCATAGGAATTTATAGTGGACACAATGGCAAACTTGGTTTTTAGGAGTTGGATGCACGAGTAGAGCTCATACTCAGTACAAGATGAGGGCTAGCAAAAGACTGGGAGCGACCAACTAAGAGAGCAATAATGGCCATAATCATGCAAAGCGACAAAGCAACATTAAAAGAAGCATAAGATGGCATCAAAAGTCAAAAACTAAATGATCATAGAGGCTATTGGCGACTTTGTATGAGTCTAACATGTGTGAGCATGCGCCAAGTCAACCCAAATAAAGCATCAAAGGAGAAAACCAAATAAATGCTTCCATATAATAAAAACAACGCATGATTTTTTCAAAGGCTCATTAAGCAATCTCAGTCATTTGAGACAAGTCATGCTACAGCAAAAATCACTAAGAATACTATCAAAATGACATCAAGCACGACATGCAAAAGCCTAGGCCACAGTCTACATAAGCTCCTTCTTGTACCACTTTTTTGCATAAAGCTTTTTCTCTTTTCCAACACCATTCAAACTTTTTAAGATACCTCTTTTGATGAAAACCAATAAAGATCAGAGGCAAAAATACACCTTGATGAAGAGATATGACAAGGTCTGAACGCAAATCAAGGCGAAAACGAAAACCAAAAGCAGTAGCAGAAAAAGAAGAACACTCGGTGAACGATAAGAGTGAAAAACGGAGTGTTCTTGGCAAATGAAAAGCGAGTTCATCTCCTCCAAAAGAAACATGATGTGATCTAACCATTTATTGCAGCAAAAAAAACAAAAGAAAACTAAAAGCAAAAGTAAAGATGCTCCAAGAAAAACGCATAATGCATGAAGCAATAAAAATATAGTGTCTTGAAAGGTGACCTGATTTTTGCTGATGAAGAAGGGGGTGCCTCGGGGCATCCCCAAGCTTTAACGCTTGTACTTCTTGGATATTTCTTGGGGTGATGCATGGGCATCCCCAAGATTGAGCTTTTGTCCATTCTTCAACTCATCTCATCATTCTCCAATCCCTACACTTGAAAACTTCCTTCATACAAAACTAAACACAAATCTATTAGCAACATTAGTTTAAGCATAACATATAATCAACCCTTTTTGCTTCAGGTTTTAACCTAAAACCAGCACATATAAAGCATATACTACTGTAGCAACCTCCCCAAAAAGTTCCGTGATCAAAAGAACTCAAAAGAAAGCGATAAAGTGGCAAACACAAATATTGGCAGAAATCTGTCAAAACTGAACAGCTGACAAAGGTCGAATTTTTGAGGGGTTTTCTGTTGCTCAAATCAAAAAGTGTTCAACCAACAAAAGTTTGGATATAACCTGGGGCATATGTACAAGAAATCGCAGGTCCAAAAGATATACAGAGAATTTATACGAATTTTTACGGTGCAGCACCGAAAACAGTTTCAGGACAGCAACATCCCCAAATCTTTACCTCGCTCGAATTAGAGGCTTCTCTTGGCACAAAAACGAAATAAAAAGGATAAGGAGAGGTCATTACAGTAGTAATAACTTCCAAGACTCAAATAAAAGAAAAAGTACTGAAAATAAACATTGGGTTATCTCCCAAGAGTGCTTTTCTTTAACGCCTTTGAGCTAGGCGCAGTAATTTGCAAAGATGCTCATGTGGGCGCCATATAAGAGCTTGAGGCAAAGGCGCCATATAGGAACTTAAAGCAATAGAGAGCATCAAAAAGCAAGTATGGAACACATTTAAATCTAAACCACTTCCTATGAAAAATAGTCTTGTAGAGAGACAAGTCATGAAAGCGCAAAGCAAAAAGCATAGGAAGGCAAAACAAGTACAACTTCAAGAATTGCAACATAAAGAGGGGAAACTCAATATTGTTGAGATCCATCAAACCATGTTTCCCTCTCTCATAATAACTTTCAGTAGCATCATGAATAGAACTAACAATATAACTATCACATAAAGCATCCCTATCATAAGCTACATGCATAAAAGAATTAATACTCGCTACATGAACAATCGTAGTAGGAGCAAATTCAACAGAATAATTATTCTCATCACCGTAATCATCAAAAACAGGAGGCATATTGTAATCATAACTAATTTTCTCCTCAAAAGTAGGTGAACTGAAAATATTATAATCATCATCATAAACTAGAGGCTTAGTATCATCACAAGATAGAGAACTACTATGTCGCAAAGCATATTCATCAAACATATCATCATAAGAAGGAACATGGATAGCACTAATGGTACAACAATTATTAACCTTAGAATTGGTACCAAAAAGATTTTCAATATCAAAAGTAGAGTGCTTTTCCCAATCATGATCACTAACATAAGTAATAGGCATAGGAACATCATCCCAATCAGAATTATCATAATCTATAGCAGGATCATAACGCTTAGGGGAAGATACCGTGTCCTCTCGCCTCTTACTCCTCTTCTTCTTCTTCTTCTTCATACTCTTCTTACTCTCTCCTTTAGGAGGGAGGGACTTGAAGGGCATTTTCTCCACATATTATTTAGGAGGGAAAGGCATCTTCTCCACATAATCTGGTTTGCTGATAGAAACAACAGAAGAAACTTTGGAGGATTCCTCCTCTCTATTAAAAAGATAAAAACATCTATCAGTCCTGTCATAGCTTGGCAAAATATCAAGTTTTATAAGATTTTGAATGTAAGTATTTGAAAGGCAATCTTTAGCACAATAGAGACGACAACCACGAAGGGTGCTATTAATATCAACATCATTCATATCTATCAAAGCAATCTTTCTAGATATCTCTTCACACGCCAAGAACAAAGTGAGCTCATCATGCTGATTTGGAGTAATCTTATCATCACAATACAAATTTGCGGTACTCGTTCGATTAATTGGGCATTGAAAATTAAAGTGACCCTTTTCACCGCAAAATTCACAAAGAAAAGGATAAAGCTCACAAACCCTTTCACCAAGCACATCTAGATCCTTGAGCCACATACTGGTTTCTTCATTTGCGTGGGTGATGCAATAATCTTCCTTGTTGTAGCTCTGTTCACAAGGTCTATGTACTCCACAAAAATTAACATGCTTATAAGAAATAGGACCTTGAGCATGTTTATTGCAATCATCAATAACAATATCACTTTCTATGCAAGTGTCCTTAAAAGGTTCATGATACACGTCCCTATTTCCTTTAGGAACATTCATATGGGAAGCAAAGTCTTTAAAGCAATCAACCATAATTTGATGATCAAGACCATATTTAGCACTAAGCTCTTGAAAATTAGCAGTTTCAGCGAAAGACTTAATGCAATCAAACTCGTAATTCATACCTGATCCTTTACCTTTGTCGCTATCCCAACCTTCAATATTGTTTTGAATTGTCTCAAGCAGACCCCACTTGGTGTCGACATCCTTGCTTGTGAAAGACCCATCAAAGCATGCATCTAGATAGTCCTTGTAATATCCTGAAAGCCTTGCATAAAAATTATTAATCACAATATTACGGGGAAGATCATGAATAGGACATTTATGCATTAGTAACTTTAATCTTCCCCAAGCTTGGGCAATGCTTTCTCCCTCATGCGGATGAAAATTATAAATGTAATTCCTATCTTTATAAACCTGACTAGAAGGATAGAATTTAGAATAAAAGAGAGGTTCAATTTCCTCCCAATCAATAGATCGGCCATCCTTCAATGTTTTATACCATTCCTCAGCTCTGCCTTTCAGCGAAAAAGAGAATAGCTTCTTCTTAACTTGGTTCATTGAAATACCTGCACACTGGAACAACTCGCATAATTCATGTATAAAAAGCAAATGGTCACCAGGATGGACAGTTCCATCTCCTAAATAGCAGTTATCCCTAACATGTTCAACAATCTTTGTAGGTATTTTAAAAGGATGAGGAGCACAAGCATCACTAGAAACATCACATATGGGAGATAAAATATTATCAGAACAGACCTTCTCCACTAAAGCTGGGGGACTAAAAATATCATACTTAACAAAACCAGCTTCCCCAAGCTTAGACTTTTCTATAGCATTAGCATTAATGGTATTCAAAGCATTCGTACTAATAACATTGCTATGCGAAATAAGCTCCAAAGGATTTTCAATTTTCTCTTCAAATCTAAAATCAGGAAAAAGACTAAAGAACTCTTTGTTTTCCATTAAGCCTAACTAGTGAAACTAAAAACAAGAAACAAAAAGATGTAATTACAGAATCTAAAGGAAATAACTTCGAGCACTCACACAGGAGGATGCGAGTACCTTTTACCTTACCTCCCCGGCAATGGCGCCAGAAAATAGCTTGATGTCTACGCACGCTTCTATTCTTGTAGACAGTGTTGGGCCTCCAAGTGCAGAGGTTTGTAGAGCAGCAGCAAGTTTCCCTTAAGTGGATCACCCAAGGTTTATCGAACTCAGGGAGGAAGAGGTCAAAGCTATCCCTCTCAAACAACCCTGCAATTACGATACAGAAAGTCTCTTGTGTCCCCAACACACCCAATACACTTGTCAGATGTATAGGTGCACTAGTTCGGCGAAGAGATAGTGAAATACAAGTGGTATGGATGATTATAAGTAGTAAATACAATCTGGAATAAAAATCGCTGCGAGCAAACATGTAACAAAACAGCAAGTAAACGGTGTGCAATGCTTGGAAACAAGGCCTAGGGATCATACTTTCACTAGTGGACACACTCCCAACAATATAACATGAATGAACAAATAGATAACTTCTCTCCACTATGGTACTCTGAATTACTCTCCTATTGAATAACACTAATCATTGTGTAGTGGCTACAAAAGCACCCCTTAAAGTTCATCAAGTACTTGACAAACACCACTCATAGAGATACCCAAATCAAAGCACAACTCAAGATAGATATTATTGCAACATAAACCAAGTACTAACACGGTGCACACACTGTCAACATTACACCATGAAAGGAGGAATAGATCACTTCAATACTATCATAGCAATAATTATTCTCATAATCCACAAGAGATCACAATCATAGCCTAAACCAAGTACCACCATGATGCACGCACTGTCACCGTTACACCATGGCAGGAGGAATAGATTACTTTAATAACACCACTAGAGTACACATAATATCTGAATAATAACATCTACTTGTTCAACATGATACAAAGCTCACGATCACATAAAGATCACATCATGGGAGAGAGAGGTGAACCACATAGCTACCGGTAGAGCCCTCAGCCCCAGGGATGAACTACTCCCTCCTCATCATAGGAGACAGCAAGGTTGATGGAGATGGCGGTGAGGTCGATGGAGACGGCGGAGACGGCGATGGAGACCGATGGAGATGGCTCCGGGGGCACTTCCCCGTCCTGGCAGGGTGCCAGAACAGAGACTTCTGTCCCCCAAAATTCGTCGACGGCGGCGGAGCTGCGGAACTGTTTCTGGAAAATTGCCGAGTACCCTAGGGTTTTCCGTCCTGAGGCTTCTTATAGGCGAAGGGGCGATGTCAGGGGTGGCCCCAGGCCTCCTCACACTAGGGTGGTGCGGCCAGGGCCTGGGCCGCACCAGCCCTGTGTGAGGGTGGCCTGTGGCCCCTCTCCTTCCTCTCTTCGGATGTCTGGATGCTCCCGGGAAAAATAAGACTTCTGGCTTTGGTTTCGTCCAATTCCGAGAATATTTCCTGTGTATCACTTCTGAAACACAAAAATAGCAGAAAACAGGGAACTGGCACTGTGGCATCTTGTCAATAGGTTAGTTCCAGAAATCGCATAAAAATGCCATGAAGTGTAACGAAACACAAGGCAAATGGTGTAAAAACAAGCATGGAGCATCAAAAATTATAGATACGTTTGAGACGTATCAATCATCAATATGGTGAGCACCGAGGTTCTTGAAGGTGGTAGCAATTGCCTTGAGTCTTCTATACATCTCTTGATGATCCTCACCATCCATCATGAAGAATCCCTCCGCTTGATTTGAGAAGGCAATATATCTTGTTTTCTTCATGCTCTCATTGCCAACAAAAACATCGGAGAGTCCTTGCCAAGCTTCTTTGGCGGTGGAGAAGTGTTGGATGTGAGGCAAGTCCTTGGATCCAACGGCGACTTGAATCATGTGAAGAGCGGTAGCATTGAGTTGACTATCGACCGTCTCTCTTCTTGTCATGTTGTTGGGATCCACGGCCTTGAATCCTTCCTCAACGATCCTCCAAAGCTCGATGCAAGAACTGCGCATATGAGAGATCATTTGATATTGCCATTGACCAAAGTTTAATGCATCAAGCTTAGGTGGGTCTCCTCTATTGTTAATATGAGGATGAGGAACCGGCGGGTCGGGTGAATACCAATGTGGGAATTCACCTTTCCTATCGCCCTTGGTGGAAGACTTAGCATCGCCATTTTTATCGGCACCCTCCACATCAACCACCACATTCTCCACTTGTGGAGTAGCGGGTTTTTCTGGAGGTGGAGGAGCATTAGCAGTTTTAGCTTGCATGAGTTGCGTTATCATTTCACGCAACTCGCTTATTTGAGATGTCATGGAAGTCATGGATGATTCCAAAGATTTGAACTCACCCATGGAAACATGACCCGAGCCCTCACTAGGTGGTGTATCCATACTCTTAGGCGGATAAGCCCGAATTAAGAGCCAAGGCTCTGATACCAATTGAACGGATCGTATGGGCACCTAGAGGGGGGGGTGAATAGGTGCTACTCAAATTTTAATTCTTTTTCAATTTAGGCTTGACACAAAAGGTAAATTCTCTAGATATGCAACTAAGGTGAATTTACCTATATGACAACTAGCAAGCTAAGCAAGATACAAGTAGTAAAGGCAATAAAGGATAGAGGTAACCGAGAGTGGAGCACACGGAGACACGGATGTAATTCCCGTAGTTCCTTCCTTTTTAGGGGAAGTACGTCTACGTTGGAGGGGTGTGGTTGCCACAAAGGCCTAACCAACGCCACAAAGGCTCACCCTATTCTCCGGTACAAGCTTCCGCCACAAAGGCCTAGCTCACTTTCCACTAAGGGATTCCTCAAGGCAGAATCGGCCTATACAAAACTTGGGGCACAACTCCACAACTGAATTGGAGGCTCCCAAGCACCATAAAGCAATCAATCAACAAGTATCAAGATATCAATCATACAAATCAAGGTCAAGGGACACAAGGGAAGCCAAGACACGAGGGCCCTCAAGAAAATGAGAGGGGAAATCAAATCGCTTCGGTGAGGATGTAGATCAAGGCCTTCTCCTTCGATTCTCCACAGATCAAGAGCTTTGGTGGGTTGAGGGAGGAGATCTTGTGGATTTGGTGGCTCCAAATGAGGTCTTCTTCTTGTGCAGGACGAGCAGCTTCTTGGGGAAGAAGGGGAGGGGTATTTATAGCCCCTCCCAAAATGTAGCCGTTGCTGAGCTGGAGGGGCGGATTATCCGGCCAAAGTATGGCCGGATTATTCGCCCCCCTGGCCGGAATATCCGGCCCCTATACTGGGTGACGCCGAAGCAGGTCCTTAGCCGAATTCTGAGGTCATCGAAGGGGGGGGGGTGGATTATCCGGGCCCTGGCCGGAATATCCGGCCCCTATACTGGGTGACGCCGACTTAAGTCCTTAGCAGTTTTTGAGCTCTCGTCGGGGGGGGGGGGATTATCCGGCCCTCTGGCCGGAATATCCGGCCCGGTTACTGCATGACGCCGAGCAAAAGACTTAGCCGTTTTTTGACCTCTCGCCGGAGGGGGCGGATAATCCGGCCCCTGGCCGGATAATCCGGCCTGGCAATTCTTGAGCTGTAAAATTTGCACAACTTAACACACACTTAAAATTCCTAATGTTGTTATCTAACACACAAAACACGAGGGATACAAAGTTTGCACTTTCATTACCCTGATTTCGCTGCCTTTATGCGCGTTCACATGCGCGGTCTCCGTCTATGGGGTGTGCTCTCCGGTGAGGTCTCCTGTCCGCTGTGCCCCACTGCTCCTCTGGCTCCTATTCCGCCGACGCCGCCTGTTCTTGGTGATGATGCTACTCAGGCTGACAAGGATGCTGTTGAGAGTGCTGATAGGAGTGTTGTTGCTGCATATGGTCTGCAGTTTCAGCAGTACTCCAGTGCCCTTGAGACCTATCGGCTGGATCTGACAGCCTACACTCAGTGGATGGATGAGGATGCTCGTGCTGCAGCTGTTCTCACTTCTAGTGTTCTGCCACAGTTTGCCTCTGAGTTTATGGGTCTTCCTACTGTTGCTGACATGTGGGCTCATCTTCGTCAGCGCTATCAGCCATCCGGGGATGCTCTTTATCTGTCTGTGGTTCGTCAGGAGCACGCCCTTCAGCAGGGTGAGTCTACTATTGATGAGTTCTACACCTAGAGTGCTGCTATCTGGCGTCAGCTTGACTCTCTTTGCACTGCAGTTTGTGGCACCTGCCCGTGTTGTCGGACGGTGCGCTCGGACTTGGAGTTTCAGCGCGTCTATGAGTTCTTATCTCGGCTCCGCAAGGAGTTCAAGCCCCGCCATGCGCAGCTGCTTGCTCGTGGTCATGTTCCAATTTCTGAGGTGTTGTTTGAGTTTTGGGCAGAGGAGACTCGCCTCCGTGGTGCTGGTTTTCTTAAGGTTCCTTTTGTGCTTGCTGCTCGTGGTTCTCCTCCGTCGCCTGCACCCTTGACTCAGTTGCGGTCACCAGCTCCGCCGATTTTACCCACACCTCAGGGTCAGGGCTTGAGTCAGCATCAGAGTCAGCACCAGCAGCATCGTGGTCAGGACCGTCGTCCTGCTCGCCACTGCACCTACTGCAACAAGGATGGACACACTGCGTCCAACTGTTATACGAGGGATCCCAGTTTGCGTCGCCAGCACCAGGCTTGTGTGTCATCTGGTTCATCAGGATCTTCTACAGTTGCCCTCACTGATCAGGATCTTATCAGTCATCTTCATGGTCTGCTCGCCGCTACAGGTTCTCCTTCGACGGGCACTGCTGGTTCTGTGACTGACTCTCCTGGCTCTGCGCGACCACCACCTTCTACACAGTCAGGTATGTCCCCATGGTATCTGGATTCTGGAGCTTCCTTCCATATAACTTCTGATTCTTCTATTATGTCCGCTCTTTGCTCTCTTATTTCTCCTGTTAATGTTCTCACTGCTGATGGTACCTCTCTTCCTGTTTCTAGTCGAGGCACCCTTTCTACTTCCTCCTTTTCTGTTCTTGATATTTCTCATGTTCCTCGTCTTAAGATGAACCTGTTTTCTGCTAGCCAGCTCACTGATTCTGGTTGTCACGTCATTCTTGACGCAGATTCTTGTGTTGTTCAGGATCGTCACACACAGTTCCTAGTTGGAGCTGGCCCTCGCCGCCGTGACTCTTCGGGGCTTTAGGAGTTAGACTGGCTTTGTGTTCCTTCCGCTGCCACCTCTCCTGCCAGTTCTCCTGCGGTCGTCGCCTCCGTCACCGGCTCTTTTCAGCACTGGCATCATCATCTTGGTCATCTTTGTGGCTCTCGTCTGTCATCATTAGTTCATCGTGGTCTTCTGGGGTCTGTCTCAGGAGATGTGTCTTTAAACTGTCAGGGCTGTAGGTTGGGCAAACAGATTCAGTTACCCTATCCTACCAGTGCGTCTGTATCTCAGCGACCTTTTGATTTAGTTCATTCTGATGTTTGGGGTCCGGCTCCTTTCGCTTCGAAAGGGGACCATCGATACTATATTCTATTTATAGATGATTTTTCCCGGCACACTTGGTTGTATTTTATGCGTTTTCGCATTGAGGTGCTCTCCATATATCAGCGTTTTGCGGCTATGGTCCTCACTCAGTTTTCTACACCTATTCGTGTGTTCTGTGTTGACTCTGCTGGTGAGCATATCTCCAAGTAGCTGCGTGGTGTTCTTGCTGAGCAGGGCACTCTTGCTCAGTTCTCCTGTCCGGGCGCCCATGCTGAGAATGGCATTGCTGAGCGTAAGCATCGTCATCTTCTTGAGACCACTCGTGCTATGATGATTGCTTCTTCTCTTCCACCGCATTTTTGGGCTGAGGCTGTCTCTACATCAGTTTATCTCATTAACATTCAGCCTTCTGCCGCCCTTCAGGGTGGCATTCCTCTTGAGCGTCTCTCCGGTTGTTCTACTGATTACTCGACGCTTTGTTTGTTTGGTTGCGTTTGCTATGTTCTCCTTGCCCCTCGCGAACGCACCAAACTGACTGCTCAGTCTGTTGAGTGTGTTTTTCTTGGATACAGAGACGAGCATAAGGTCTATCGGTGTTGCGACCCTGTTGGTCGTCGAATGCGCATTTCTCGTGACATCACGTTTGATGAGATGCGTCATTTCTATCCTCGCCCCACTTCATCGACCTACCCGATAGAGGATATATCTTTTCTACTTTTTCCTGACACACCTCCTCCTGTTCCTATTGATCTGCCTTCAGGACCCATTATTGCTGATGCCTCGCCTTCAACCCCATCATCCTCCTCATCACCTGGTTCCCCTCCTTCCTCTTCTAACAACCCATCCACGTCTCTATTGTCTCCTTTTCCCTTTCATTATTCTCGGCATTCTACTGTTCCGGATACTCTCCCTGATGTCCCTTCTTCCTCTTCTTCTGATGAGTCTTCCTCTTCTAATGAGATTCCCTCTCCTCTTCCTGCTCGTCAGCGTCGTCCACCTGATCATTACTCTCCTAGTCAGTACGGTCTTTCTGTTGCCCTCGAGCTAACTTCTTATCGGGATGCTGAGCATCATCCCGAATGGCAGCTTGCCATAGCCGAGGAGATTGCTGCGCTTGAGCGCACTGGCACTTGGGATCTTGTTTCTCCTCCTCCCGGTGTTCGTCCCATCACGTGCAAGTGGATCTACAAAATTAAGACCCGTTCTGATGTATCTCTTGAGCACTATAAAGCGCGTCTTGTGGCTCGTGGTTTTCAGCAGGAGCAGGGCCGTGACTATGATGAGACTTTTGCTCATGTGGCTCATATGACCACTGTGCGCACTCTTCTTGCTGTCACCTCTGTTCGCCACTGGTCTGTGTCTCAGCTTGATGTTCAGAACGCCTTTCTCAATGGTGAGCTGCGTGAGGAGGTTTATATGCAGCCTCCTCCGGGGTATTCTGTTCCTGATGGGATGGTCTGCCATCTTCGGCACTCTCTTTATGGCCTGAAACAGGCCCCTTGCGCCTGGTTTGAGCGTTTCGCCTCTGTGGTGACTGCTGCTGGTTTCTCCCCTAGTGCTCATGATCCTGTGATGTTTGTTCACATTTCTCCTCGTGGACGCACTCTTCTTCTACTCTATGTTGACGATATGATCATCACTGGTGATGATTCTGAGTATATTGCCTTTGTTAAGGCCTGTCTTCGTGATCAGTTTCTTATGACTGATCTTGGTCCTCTTCGCTACTTTCTTGGGATTGAGGTTTCCTCCACTTCTGATGGTTTTTCTATCTCCCAGGAAAAGTATATCCACGATCTTCTTGCTCGTGCTACTCTTGGGGATGAGCGCACTGTTGAGACTCCTATGGAGCTCAATGTCCAGCTTCGTGCCAGTGATGGTGATCCTCTTCCTGACCCGACACGTTATCATCATCTTGTTGGGAGTCTTGTCTATCTTGCTGTCACTCGTCCCGACATATCTTATCCTGTTCATATTCTGAGTCAGTTTGTCTCAGCTCCTACCACTGTTCACTATAGTCATCTCCTCCATGTTCTACGCTACCTTCGTGGCACGATCACTCGTCGTCTTTTCTTCCCTCGTTCCAACTCTCTCCAGCTCCAGGCCTACTTGGATGCTACGTGGGCGAGCGATCCTATGGATCCTCGTTCGCTTTCTGCTTACTGTGTGTTTCTCGGTGGTTCGCTCATTGCATGGAAGACAAAGAAACAGACCGCAGTTTCCCGTTCGAGTGTAGATGCTGAGTTGTGAGCTATGGCCTTGTTGACTGCTGAGGTGACCTGGTTGCGGTGGTTACCTGCTGACTTTGGGGTCTCTGTTACGACACCCACTACACTTTTGTCTGACAGTACAGGTGCTATCAGTATTGCACGTGATCCGGTAAAGCATGAGCTTACCAAGCATATTGGTGTTGATGCCTTTTATACACGTGCTAGTGTACAAGATCAGGTGATTGCGCTCCACTATGTGCCTTCAGAGTTACAGTTAGCGGATTTCTTTACAAAGGCGCAGACTAGAGCGCAACATAATTTCTTTCTCTTCAAACTCACTGTTGTGGATCCACCATGAGTTTGAGGGGGGGGGGTGTTAGATGTATATTTGTATATTGTATTTTCCCCACCTGTTAAGGGGTTTCCTGCATATTTGCACACCTGTACATGTATATATATGTGGCCTTTGGGCCCTATGGAATACAACAAGTCTATTCCTAACAATGACCATAAGCGATGCAACATGTTTACCTATTTTGTAAAAACATATCCAAAAAAGAATGCAATTTGGACATAATTTTGCGCAGCAACATGCGGGGTATCATCTAGTTTAATTAATAAAGGCAGCCCACCTTAATGGGCTTCTCCTGAAGAGAAGCGCGCTAGGGCCTAGCCGCCCCCCTTATTGGATAAGGGTTTGGGGGCTCCTAGGGCCTTAGGGGTGAGCCACATGGGCCCGTGGGGGTGGCTGGCCAGCCAAGGCTGCCCTAGGGCACACCCCAATGCCCCTCCCTTTAGTCCCACATTGATAGTTGAAGGGAGGATGCCTCCTCCCTCCACCTATATAAAGGGACCCCTTGGAGGAGAGTTTGACACAAGTGGATTGAGGGAGTTCCTTAGAAGAGCTCTCCTCTCCCTACCATGGGCCTCCCCTCTTCCTCTCTAGTGTGGCTCCCCGAAGGGCTGCGTCGGAGCGAGGGCAACTCCATCGCTACACGACGAAGTGCTGCTGGAATTCCAGATCGGATCCAAACCGATCTACTTCCGCAACCTTGGATGGATCCGGATCTGGAAGGAGTCATTGTGCGCCTTACGTGTGTGAGTACTATGAGGTAATGCATGTGTTGCACTATGTCGTTGCGCCGTGCTGTCGCACTGTCATCGTGGCGTCAAGATCTTCACGACCTTGAGATCGGCTACGTCGTCTTCATCGTCAATGCTTGTGTGGGAGCGTAATCCCCGTGTTCGGTCTACAAGGTTATGTTACCGAGCTCCGTTAATCGTTACAACATTACTAGATAAATAGATCTTGGGCAATTCGGGGTTCCATAGGGAATAAATTTTTGTTATTTTCACTGAACCCCAACAAGAGCACAATGTTTATTTCTTCTTTCCAAATCATGTACACGTTCTTTCGATGATTTTCCATATTTCAACTCTGGCGAATCAATTACAGTGCACAAATCAATTAAGCAAGTTGCAAGCAACACTATCATACCCTTGACAACTATGTCCACATAACGGAGATGTAGATATAGTCAATGCCGACTCCCGTAGCCAGGTTATACCTCCTTGTGAGAGTACTCTCCTCGCGAAGATCTACATGATACGTTGAAGTAGACGACGCCTCTGAGGTATCAAACATGTTTCGAGATGCGCAACCTTGCCATCGTGCAATCAAGCGCACCAACATCGCTTGTTGTCGAGTGCTATCAAGCTTGATGAAGATCTGGAGCTTCCACAATCATCATCTAAATTCGATCTAAACGGAGTAGACGATCCGACATTGCTTCCATAAGAGAAAGAATAGCCTAAGGAGGTTTTGGCGTGCCGGTGTGAAGTGTTAAGCGGCGGTGGTGGAGGGGAGCGGCTAGGGTAGGGGTCGGTGGTTGTGTGCTAGAGGAGTTTGCGGCGAACATGGCATGGGCGAGGTCCTAGCTGGCGGCCACACTGTGGGTGACCCAATGCATGCTGAAGTGGCCTCAGTGGCAGCAACGGCCGAGGAGAGAGCAAGACAGAGCAACACGAAGAGTTGTGATATCTTGAGTGGAGCACAAGCGGCATTAGGCACAGGAGCAGCAGGAAACGATGGGATAGTGTACATGTGGTGCACACTCACGAAAGGCGAGGAAGCATGGAATCGGGGGCCTCACAAAGAGACGAGGAATCCTAGAAGGATGAGCGGGACGAAGCGGCAACCAACCGGAGAAAGGGAAGATAAAGACGAGGTCGGCAACACAGAGCTCCATGGCTCAGTTCTTTCAGCCAGAAGGACCAGTAAGGCGAGGTGGACCTACTGAACATGGGATTGAAGGACGATGTGATCGTTAGCTGCGGCATTGAGAACAATGCTGATGATGGTGTGAACCGAATATCGATTGCGTTCTCAATGTCCATTTTGTGATAGAGACCTTAGAAAGTTTGTTTATGCCACACTCATATGGTGGTCAAAATGTACTAATTGTCTAATTCGAGAGATGTAATAACTCAGGGGGAGGGGGCTTTTGCAAAAACAACTGCATTGTTGTCTTGTCAAAGTCCTTCCATGCCATCGAATATTACGTATCCTGTAGCCAGTGATCCTACATGGAGCCTCCGAAGCTTCTTTGAAAACCATAAATCAATGTTTTCAAAACAAACTAGTAAGCGTGCACGTGCAACGCACAACAAATACTGTTGATCATCAATAAATTTTCTTACACGGTAACTACTGTTAATCATCAATATATTTATAGTTCATATAGCACAAACTTTAATCAAAGGAATGATGTACAAGATTTTATGATTAAGTATGATAGTTTGTATATTAAAGATTAATCAAATATACTTGGTGATTGAAGAAACAAAACAGTGCCAATTTGCAAGCAAAAATGCAACATGGGACATATGCTGATGATTCTGCAAAAAAAGAATGGGCAAAACAGAAAACCATGTGATAACAAATTGACTACTATTTTTCTGAACATTCTGTCTAGTAACCCAAACATCATCAAAAGTCCATGTCAATATTTCATTGTGGGCAAACTATATTAAGATGTCCCCAAAATTTTATACAACTTGTTGATTAAGAAAGGGCACAACTGACCAGACTAAATTTTCCCAAAAGCTCGCGTAACACAGAGTTGCAGATCATGCACCACATGCTTCAAAACAAATTCATCAAAGCTTTAGCATCACTGACTTCAGTTACAGGATCTCCCTTTGGTTCTGTTACTTCCAAGTCTTGTTCACAAAGGGCTCTGCAAAATATAAATTATTTTAATACTTAGCATTTGGTTGAGTTTCAATTTTGATCTTGTAAACACCAGATTTTAGTTTGGGTTCTGATACCAGGATATGACACAACATGCGGTGTGTAGTGGCTTCTCCACCGGCTGCCCGCTCTCCCACCTACTCAACCCGCATCACACCATTCAGCTCCATCTTGAGACTAACCGCATCACCACTCCAACATGCAGCCACGCTCTGTCTGAGCAGTTTTAGTTGAGTTTTTTTCATGTGATAAATATCAGGTATGTTGACTTAGTGTAACCTAGTTACCCGGGTAAACATAACCTACTGAATTTTTCTGTCATATGATAGACTCAAAGAGGGGCATATACCTTTACACAGGCAGAAAGTTAAGGAAGTTACTATCAGGAGCATGCAGAGTTTGTTTTGGTTTAACTGATCTTGTAAATAGACTGCAGCCATTTTGGCAGCCGATGTTACTACTCTGTGTGTAATGTGTGCAATGTTAAAGAAAATATTGGTGACTGAGATGAAAGTACTTCACATAGATTTGTACTTAGTCAGTCCAAAATCACTTATGAGACGAAAGGAGGCAGGTGCTTACCTTCATATAATTCACTTATGAGGTTATGTCAGACCAAAATGGAAAAATCCCCTCAAAACTTGTAGAGTGGTTTCGATATTATCCATCTTGTTCATCTTCCCCTACAAACGGATGCACCAAAAGTGGTTACTAAATTATTCAGAATCATAGAATGATGTAGCACCCGTATCAACATTTTGCATACAGAGTTACAAACCGTCAATATTGGAGATTCTGGAATGCATGAATATGCCTGGTATCCATATCTTGCATGTCAGGAGTATATATCTCCTTGGAGCATTTTAACATACACAAGATGACCAAGCTGTTCAAAAAATAAGAGCAAGCTGAAAAAGTAGTTGCTTTACCGACCCATTAACCTGAATCCTCCGCAGCACCATAAGCGTCTACAGCCCCGGCCAAACTGCCACGACGACGGCCGCTGCGCTGCACATCGGCTCAGCCTGCGGCCTCGCCACCGACGCCACGACCTCTGCATTCTCGAGCGTCCGGTGCAGCTAGTCAACCTCCTCAGAGGAGACGGCCTGGGCGATGGCTGCCGCGCAGAATAGCGTGATGGCGTGGATCGAGTAGAGAAGCGGCAGAGGCAACATTTGCCGTCCAGTCGGCGTGAGGGGGAGGGGAGGTGCTGATGCCGCGATGCGGCACCGCGAGGCGTTGAGGACTGGGATGAGGTGAGTAAAGATTACTGGGGATGAGATGCATCACATAGTGCAAGGGTGGACGGCAAGGCGCAACTGATTGACACAATTCGTGGAAAGGCAGAGCAATTATCGGGAATCAATTAGTGCAATTTTCAGGAAATTAATTAGAGCAATTGTCGGTGAATCAATTAGAGCAATTAGCGGGCGGGGTATGTTAGATGTGTGTGTTGAGTTAGCTCAACATTGAAGCGATCCGAACCATTCGATCATCAACGTAGGACGGCTGAGATTGTTTGTATCAAAATAAGTTCATGCCTTTATAAGTAGTAGAGATTAGCGGGCGGGGTATGTTAGATGTGTGTGTTGAGTTAGCTCAACATTGGAGCGATCCGAACCATTCGATCATCAACGTAGGACGGCTGAGATTGTTTGTATCAAAATAAGTTCATGCCTTTATAAGTAGTAGAGATAGAGATAGAGATTGATGAAAGTGCGAGTTATATTCAGTCAAAAAAGTGTGAGTTATCAGTTATGCGTACAAGTTCAACAGTGTCCAATGAACACTATCATATGAACTTGGCCGGAGGTATCGGGATCGACGGGGGGCGATGTGGGCTGGTGCGGCGGGATCGGCGGTGGATACGGGGCGCACAGGAGATCCAACAACCACTATCAGCAATGGTTCTAGGCGGCAGCGACAAAGGCCGAAGGCGGTGGTACGTAGCAGCGGAACCATGGACCTTATCCCCTCGCACTCGGCTGCGCACGGGAGAGGAGGATGGGGAATCGGGACGGATTTGGTCGAGAGAGAAAGTGGTTCCTCGCCTGAAAGGAGAAATCTTTCTCTGTCGTGTAGAAGAGCAGCGGGCTTCCGGTCGACCAAGTTGGCGATGGTGCGAGGTCGCAGGCGTCGGCGCTCGTGGCTACAGCCTGCAGCGGTGGCGGGGTTCGAAGCGGAGGAGGCAAGGTGCGGGTGTATATGGTCCGATGCGATGACCGGTTTTTTAGATACGAAGGCAGAGAGTTTTTTGACGTACAAAGGGGTGAGGGCCGATTTTTTTGACGGACGAAACACGACGATTTTTTACCTACCACGGTTTTGTGACCATCACGACCTCAAACCGTATTATTAGTAGAGATGTAAATAATTGTATGTGCAAACATGTGTCGTCTTCCCCGTTGTAGGGGATAGTGCCGCGCTTTACGGCCCTCAATTCCAGCATTTCGACGTGCCACAATCCATTGCAAACTGATACACCGTTTGCATAATAGCAACACCAAGAAAGCTTCTCCATGACCGGTGCGCAGATGGAAATTGCTATCATGTCATCGGCATCCCTGATGATGGCTGTTAGTTCCAGTTGCTTAAGCATGGGCGCCACGATGTCCATGACGTTATCGTATACTTGCAACATCTTGATCTTCACGTGAAGCTCCTCGACTGACGTCGAATGTATCCTCAAGTCGGCGGCGAACAGTCGTTCCAGACTGAGGTCGAGCACGCGCAGGATTGGGCAGCGAGGTATCAAGTTAGTGACACGGAGGTCGCGGTCGCTAGAGAGGGTCAATCGTTGGAGCACGGGGAGCGCGCTGGCCGCCGGCGTGAGATCCCGGAGCCCGATCATCCAGATCGAGGTGGCGCGGCTGAAGCGGGGCAGGTATATAGTATCGGAGCTCGACCATATTATCCTTGGCCAGACACTGAACCGGAACTCCACTGGCGAAAGCCTATCGGCGGCAGCAAGAACCGCCACGACCTGGTAGGTGGTTATCGTCTTACCAAGACCAATGCTGATGTCGAGTAGGTGAAGTCCAGCGCAGGCGGCACGGGCCAGCGCCGCCTCGAGCTCACCGAGGTCGATGCCGTTGAGGGCGACCGTGACCCTGGGGATGCGGGTCCACAGGCCGCGCCACCGGCTGGAGAGGATGCCCGTGCGTGCGGCCACGCGCGGGCAGCCGAGGCGCGCGATGACCAGAAGGAGCAGATCATCCGGGAGCGCGCCGATGCGGTCCTCATCGTCTCCGCCGGAGGAGCCCTGCGAGCGGGTGGGGCTCCGTCCAGCCTGCGGCGGCGGCCACGAGCGGAGGCGGCGACCAGAGCGCAGCTCCATGGAGGCGTGAGAGGGCGTTCTTTGTTCCTTCCTTGTGTGGTGTGAAAAACTGAAATTAGAATTGGAGATAAAAAGGCGGTGGAGATGGAGAAGCTCGTCAGCATGGTCTTCGATCGAGGCGTCGACGGCCGCCTCGGAAACTGGAGGGCAATTAACCGGAGTGATTACGCTTCTCAAAAACCTCCTCCAATTCTCATGTATATGCGGTTAGACTTTTTTTTGTAACAACATGCGTACTGTTCTTTGGCGTTGAGGGGACGAGGGAAGAGGGGAAATCGGTGGTTTCGTGAGCTATTTAAATAGCAAATTTGCCCGTGCGTTGCTACAGGTTTATTTTTATTAAATAGTATAATTTAGAAACCCAACAATAAAATTCAGCACTCCTAGCGTGTGACTCGATCAAACCATCCCATCAACCCGAAGATAACCTCATTGATCAGCTCCATTCGTCTCACCAATCCTAAGCAAACTTTCGCTATGCACCACCCCTTCCACCCGAGTGTCGCGTCCCGTTACTGCTTGTTGTGCCCAGTCCGACCTGCTCACCATCACTGCTCTACACTCCCTTCCCCGTCGAAGCGAAGGTATTACCTTTGACCTTCTAGTGCACGGCTCCGCTCCGTCACTGCTCGTCGCCCCAGATTGGCCGCCTTTCCTGCTTGCCAGCGCCCCCCTCCACTCCCCTCCCTGTCGAAGCAAAGGTATGCTCTTTTTCATAATTTGCATGTACAAAAAAATCTGCACTACACATCTTCCAAAAGGGGTATATGTCATTATTAGTTCCATGTATGCAGCTTTTAAAATGAAAGCAAGAAAATACTATTTCTCAAGGACCGACAGTTTGTGCATATTATCAAACCAAATTGACAGCTAGAACAATAATGTTAAATTCAGGTAAGAGTGTACATATATTTCAGTTTATACCAAAGGCATGCGTTTGAAGTGTAAGACGCAGTACATGATTGAGCATATTATGCACATAAGTAGTGAGCACGCAAATGTATTGGAGGCAAAAGCCATATTAGCTTATCTCCGCATCGCCGATGTCGTGTTCTTGCATCAGTTTGAGAGGGTATCCTCCTGGTGCAGTGTATCGCTGGCAACCTGTTCAAGTCCTGTTCAGCTGAAAAAACTTCACAATCTGAACCAGAAATCTCACCTCAGCCCCAAAGCAGTCACCTGAAACCTAACGTCCATGCACCAGGGAACAAGGAGGGGAAGCGCCTGTAGCAGCAGGACTTAATTAGGTTGTGCTCAAACCCTATCACTTAATGCGGCAGCAGGATAAAGATTTGCGGCACCAGCAACACTGATAAACTCACCGCGGGCATTATGTAGCGCTGGGTAGACATGACAGAATCGTGACTCCGTGAGGAGCTAGATACGCTTCGCCGGACGCTGGAGCGTCTTTTTTACCGCCGGCCATCACAGGATCACCTCGTCTCTCGGCATGCATCTCAGTCAAGATCAAATCAACTCTAGCCTGTAGAAATTCAAGGGTTCCTTGCCGTGTTTAGCCCCCGGACATGCGCAGCACAACCGCAGCGGAACGAAAACCGCATCTGCGCAGCACAGCTGCAGCGAGGGCAAACGCGCCTTAGCCTCCTTCCGCCGGGCGGTGGACCAGCGACCTGTGTCTGGACCTCACCTCGATCCCCAAAACCCACGAGCGCGAGGCACCCTCCTCCGTCGATCCCGTGTGTCGCTGCCCTAGCCCCGAAGGTATCCTAGGTCTACCTTGCCGCCTCAAGCACTGTCGGCGTCAGACGTCTCAACCACGTCCGCCTGCGACACTCGGGCCTCGGCCTCCTCAGCGGGCACCATGTCCGCCTTCTCCCATGCCTTGCATCCATGAATTTTTTTTAAACGAACCGCCCGGCTGGCGGCGAGCAGGCCGATGGATGTTCGGCTGTTTGCATCAATTGGGAACAGATCGAGGACGAAGCCGTGGCTTTTTTTTATTTTTTTTCCGACTTACCGGTGGCATTGGTGGGTAATTTTATGTTTATATGAAAGCGTATTTTTGGTGAATTGAAAGCGTACTTGCGAGCCACGGACCATACCTCTAGCAATATTATTAGTAGAGATTGTTGCACTTCTAAAATAATAAAAAATATGAGATAAATCATGGGTGGTCCTTATGTTATATCTTGTGCCTCTATAATGTTTCAAAATAGAGAAAATTCCTTATATGACACTACTTGCAAATATAATTTTTTATATGACACTCAATTTTTTTTCTTCCCTAAATGACACTAGGTGTAATTTTTTTGCCATATATAACACTCTAGTGCATTATAAGACTTATAAAGACGTCATTGGCTCTAGTGCAAACTTGCAAAGATAACACACATGCACTCTAGCGTATTTTAACACAGATGGAGTAGTTGCGTTTGTTTCATCCCGTGTTAATTTCCAGGCTATATTATCTCATGTCTGAACCGTTCTAATCTATGTCCATGCAAAGCGGACCGTACTCCTCACCTATAAAACTTGCATGATGTAGCGATGATGTGATGCTACTCGTACTCGATAACTGCTGACTCCGGTCCGCCCCGTTGCGCACCGTGCGGAATCGAAACTGCCCACGTGTGGTGCAGCCACGTACGAGTATAATCTCTGACTAGCAAAAATCCCGTGCGTTGCTACGGATTGAATATCTCATCGGCACGCAGTACCATCAAGAATGACATATTTTCTTAACAGTTGTCACCACATCTTCAAAAAACAATGCTTTATGAGCAGATTTCCTAATAATTTGAGTAAGAAAATAGACATAAAATGGTTATAGGAAGGTTAAAACAACAGAATTGCATAGAAAATGAATTGACTGGAGCTCGCGTGACAGTTGCAGAATGCAATTATGGCAACGTCGCATCAGCACATTGCCATCTTCAGTGGAACGATGCATACAAATTACAATGTAGCAACAAAATTTGAAACAGAAAAAGGAGTGATACGTATACAATGAAATTTTATCTGATGATTGTACGACAATGTTGAATCACCCCTGGATTTAGATGCTACATCAATTAGAGACCACATGATCACAGACTAACAGTGTCGTGTGAGATTCACTCATCACGTGATAATCATCAGCGTACAACAGCTCATCCCACCGTCAGATACTCAGCGTACGTATCAGGTGGGAGATGCGTTGAGGAGTTGAGAAAGAGGTGTTGGTGCCGGCTGGGAGCGGAAGTGGAGGCCCGGAAGTGTAAAAGGCCAGCGTCTTGCAGCCGGGGAGCAGCTTCGTGAACTCCTCCGCGGACGTCTTCGCGGCCACCGGAGATTACGCTGCCATGACGGTGAGCAGGAGAGAGAGAGAGAGAGGACCAGTAACCTCCGTGCTGGCTTAGCGAGCTCCTGGCAGATAGGCGGGTCATGGACGCCTCCTGGGCTGTCCGACTGAACTTCCGCGGTTCGGCCGCCGCCAATCCGACCATCGCCACCGAGAATCTACCCATGTGACCCCTGTCGCCTCCGGTGCAGCGTCTAGGAAAGCTCCACCACTGCGTCCATGGCCTCAAGGGGCTGGCGGACAGATATGTGGCTGCAGACATGAATTACCTTGGTTTTCTCATATGCTGCAAACGTGGCCGCGGACGTCGTCCATGAATCAGCCATGGCGACTTCGACTGGACACCATGGCATCCGCCCATGGCTCCTCCTATTCTGTCGCCCACCAGCCCTCAGATGCTGATCAGGCGATCGATCGGTATCCGTCCTCCGCGCCCAGCCGGCTACGCCAGAGGAGCTGGTGGATCAGTCGGGCCAGTTCCAGGCCGTGGATGCCGTGGAGAAGGACAAATCCGGCCACTCGGGGGCAATCTCAAGTACGTGTTGCGCCGCCTGACTTTCTCGCCATCTGTTGAATTTCCCGGCATCGCTGGAATGAGGGGAGGGGGTCCGCTGGTGACGGCGGCAGCTTCATCGCCGCATCGGAGTGGATCGTTTGAGGGAGGGTCTAAAAAACAAAACGAACCGGTACCATATGGCAATTTGTGGTAATATGTGATTTGGTGGATTGAAAGCGTACTTGCGAGCCACGGACCATACCTCTAGCAATATTATTAGTAGAGATTGATCGTTCACGTACCAACCGTACCAGCTAGCTACCTCAAATACTCGGATCAATTTTTTAAATACCCCTTTAAACAGGGGCAGACCCACGTTATGCGTAGAGGGGGCTAGGCTCCCACTCAATTTCTGGTTTTTGTGCTTTATAAGCCTATAAATTTAGTACTTGGACCCCGAGTCAGCCCAAATATAAGGCCTCCACTCACTTGGACCCCCACTTAATTTTTGGACTGGGTCCGCCACTGCCTTTAAATGTAGGCTTGTTTTACCATACCTTTTATTTGCGGTGAGAGAGAGACAAGTATCAAATAATCAAACGGTTGAGATTGTCCGATGTAAATTAGGCCCAGCTGGCCCAATAGGTGTAATTAGTAGAAAAAAATATGGATTGGGCGATAGGGAAAAAATCAAAAGAGGACGCACGTCTCTTTCAACTCCACGCAAGACGGACGACGCCGCCGCCGTTGTCATCCGCCTCTCACGCGGCCACAGGAGGAGGTCCGCACTGCTGAAGACGTCGCCGCCAGTTCCACCTAAACGCGCCGATAGTACGGACACCGGCGCCGCCACCACGTTCATCTCGTAGACGCTGCTGCCGCGACCGTCTGACACCTCGTAGACGCCACCGATGACTCCAACTCCAACGTGCCAAAAAGAGGAGGGCCGCCGTCGCCGCCATCTCCCCCGAGGACTTCCTACACGGAGCCGCCCAGCTCCCTGCAGGTAATTTTCTTGCCCTAGCTGATGCTTGGTTTCCTAGTTGCAACTGCCGTTGAATAGCATGTGAGAGGACCAGGAGACCGATGTGATTTTGGATCGACCAACGTGCTCCGTGATCTGAACCTAATTCATGTTCTGTCAGTTAGGGGAAGTAGTACATTAAAACGATGAATAAACCATGGACTCTGGTTGTGCACTGCTATTTTTCATTTCAAAATACTGCTAACAAACATAAACAGTGCCATCAAAAATAAAGAATCTGTAAAAGAAAACTAGTAAAATATGGAGACCGCTGATCATTTTTCAATAGGATGTATAGCACCAAAAAGTGTAGATTGATATGTACATTGCGCTAAGCATGGTCAAAAGTATGTTGATGAAAATGGTTTAAAATGTTGTATTACATATCCTAAAAATAGAAAAATCACCTGTCGTTCCATCTCACACATGCATTTGTTTTACAATGCCATGCAATGGATGATTTATTTTCTCTTTAGGTTCAAGGATTTTGCGAAAAATGTTAAATGAAGGATCCATCTTCCGTTTGATTCTGTCATGGATTGCCCTCCTTAGACGAATATGATCTGCCAGAGCTCCAGTGTGCAGTGCGAGACATCTATTATACAGAAAATTAGGAACGTGTGTGCTTACTAAAATCGGGGATGACCTTCTCATCAATTAAGGTGATCTTTCTGTTTTATTCATGTACCATGTTGCCCAATGTTTTTAAACAGTTTTTCATGCATTAACTTTTCTTTGGCGTTACTTATGTATGCAGGGTTGTAGTTTGTCAATCAGGGAGGACCTCAACAAGAATGCTCAAGAGATGGTCAAGTACTGCACAATTGCTTCAAACAATAGTTGTACAAGATGCATTGGCTTCATTGGTCTACCTTCCAAATTAAAAGGAACATCAAATTTTACAATTAGAGAACACACTTGACTCATTATATGCAGAAGCTGTTTGTTTACAAGGAGAAGCACATAGCTGATGACTCCACTTCTCACACGGCAAGAGACACAAAGTAGAGAAATGCAAATATAGAAAATACTATACACATTCTGGTTCATGATACTGTTGTGTTTAGCTTGTGCCTTGTTGTATGTAGCTCGAATAATAATTCCCACTGTAGTTAAGCAATACAGAAATAACATTTGAATCATACATTTTTATAATGTGATAAAATATAAGCAATAACCATTTGCTGAAGTGGGTTGAGAACCGTTTGCATGTATTGGAGAGCACATACCACTGGTGGAAAAAGGGTCTATGGTCCCGGTTCATTTGGGCCATTGGTTCCGGTTGCTGAACCGGGATCCATTACTCGGGATCAATGTCGGTCCCGGTTCCAGCACGAACCGGGACCGATAGGTCTCCACGTGGACGCGCTGTAGGGGCGATCCCCCTGGGTCAATGATCCCGGTTCGTAGCACGAACCGGGATCGTTGATCTCAGGGTTTTTTTGTTTTTTTTCCATTCAGGGATTAGGGTTTTATTTGGTGTGTATTGTATTCAATTTAATGGTGCTATATATATACAGCAATAATGAAGGAACCACATTATATATATGTATATTACACATCATGGTCACGAATATATTATTAATATTCACCGTCTCATCCGTCGTGCTTGGTCGCTATTACAAACGGTAACTCACACAAATTTGATTTTACATCTTCTTTTTTACACTTCCTTCTAAATGAACCGGGTAATAGTATTCTCCTTTCGGATCTATGATTTGTTCTAATAAGAATCCGGCAATTTCCTCTTGAATTGCTTGCACGTGTTCCCGTGGTAGAAGACCGTCCCGCATCCGTTCGATCTAATTTAAAGAAGGGGATCAATATATATGAATGAAACTAAACATAGTTGATGGTAATAAAATAAAGTTGAGATTATTGTTTATCGTACTTCAAGTTTTTTGAAGTTTCGGTCTGCGCCCTTCTCTTTGGTCGTCTGGCGAATGAACTCACAGGCATAGTATCCACATAAGTTATTCCCAGCTTCCTGCCTCAAGCACTTTACGAGAACGGAGTTCAATCAAAATAAGAATCAAGCATGATAATTGTATTGAAACTAGAATCAAAGAGATGCGCGGATCTAGCAAGTAGTACTTACATTCAATGGTTGAAATGTAAGCTCTGGCTTCCAAACACCCCTAGTGTTGGCGGTGAACCGTTTCCAAGCCTTTTGGAGGCATTCCTGCATGTTCGCCCAGTTTCCTAAAGGTGTGCGTTTTGAGTCCATGACTTTGACTACTCCTTCGTCAACACTAATGATTAACAGAATAAAGTGGAAGCTGCACAGACATAACGAGTCAAATATACGCTTAACATCGAGTAAAGCAAAAACAGAATGTGTACAAGACAGTAACACTCACTCGAAGTTGTAAGGAAATAGTATTTCCCTTCTGTTGCTGAAATACTTCAACGATTGTACCAAGTTATCCTCTGTCTCTTTGGGTTTTTTTAGAGTATCTTCATGAACGAAATTGCAGTCAACGAACCCAAGGTCAAAGATTCCTCCTCGGTCGCATTCGAGAATCTTCATTCTGCATATATAATTAGTATAATGATGAGTAAGATTATACAAGCAATGAATGAGCTGAGCTAGAAAGACTTAATAATACTTACAGACAATAGGCACTGACGATAGTTTTGTCGAGGGCGTCTTGCTGGTAAAACTGAAATAATTCTATAAATTCAATCAGTAAGAAGCCATCTCCATGACCGTAATGGTGGTGTTTATATCCAGCATAGATCCAGTTTGTGGATTCAGCACAGGCTTGTATGTACCAGTTATGCAATCTCCGCATTTTTGTTGGTAGATCTTTGACTAACTCGGGTTTGACGAGAGGATTCCCGTACCGGTATTTGTATGCTATTTGCTGGTACCCCTCGAACTCATCCAGACGGCTCATGTACTCAGCAATAGACAGTCCATATAACTTGGCCTTTTCTCCGTAGAGTTGAATAAACTCTGGATCAATGTTCGGATCATGCCGCTCCTGGGCTCTCCACTCATTGGTATCGTACACTTTGAGCGGTTCGATCGATTGATTTTTCTGTTGTCCGAGTTGGGCAACTTCTTTCCCGACTCTCCGCTCTTTTGCCTCAGCCGACTTGGTAATAGAGCGATTATAGTCAGGTGTGAGCGCTATGGGTTGGTGAAGCTGAATCTTAAGCGCGGCTGCTTTGGCTTTATCTTCTGCGGTGACCGGGAAGATCAATGGCTCCGTCGGCTTTGGCTTTTTCTTGTTAGCCATGTCAGTCTTCCACTGTTGATAATGGGCATCTGCGGCCGCAACAATTTCCTCATCTGTCTTCTCGTAAGGAAGCTTCTTCATATTCTGATGAGGTACTCTTGGGAGGGGCGATATGATACGTCTCAAACGTATCTATAATTTTTGATGCTCCATGCTTGTTTTTACACCATTTACCCGATGTTTCGTTACACTTCGTGGCACTTTTATGCATTTTTCGGAACTAACCTATTAACAAGTCGCCACAGTGCCAGTTCCCTGTTTTCTGCTGTTTTTGTGTTTCAGAGTGATACACAGGAAATATTCTCGGAATTGGACGAAACAACATCCTGAAGTCTTATTTTACCCGGAAGCTTCCAGAGATCCGAAGAGGAGTAGGAGGTGGGCCATAGGGGCCCCACACACCATGGTGGCGCGGCCAGGCCCCTGGCCGTGCCAGCCATGTGTGAGGGCGCCTGGTCCCACTCCTGACATCGCCCCTTCGCCTATAAGAAGCCTCGGGACGGAAAACCCTAAAGGAGTCGGCAATTTTCCAGAAAGAGTTCCGCAGCTCCGCCGCCATCGTCGACGAATTTCGGGGGACAGAAGTCTCTGTTCCGGCACCCTGCCGGGACGGGGAAGTGCCCCCGGAGCCATCTCCATCGGTCTCCATCGCCGTCTCCGCCGTCTCCATCGACCTCACTGCCATCTCCATCAACCTTGCTGTCTCCTATGATGAGGAGGGAGTAGTTCATCCCCGGGGCTAAGGGCTCTACCGGTAGCTATGTGGTTCACCTCTGTCTCCCATGATGTGATCTTTATGTGATCGTGAGCTTTGTATCATGTTGAACAAGTAGATGTTATTATTCAGATATTATGTGTACTCTAGTGGTGATTATTAAAGTAATCTATTCCTCCTGCTATGGTGTAACGGTGACAGTGCGTGCATCATGGTGGTACTTGGTTTAGGCTATGATTGTGATCTCTTGTGGATTATGAGAATAATTATTGCTATGATAGTTTGAGTGATCTATTCCTCCTTTCATGGTGTAATGGTAACAGTGTGTGCACCGTGTTAGTACTTGGTCTAGGTTGCAATGATTTCTATCTTGAATTGTGATTTGATTTGGATATCTCTATGAGTGGTGTTTGTCAAGTACTTGATGAACTTTAAGGGGTGCTTCTGTAGCCACTACACAATGATTAGTGTTATTCAATAGGAGAGTAATTCAGAGTGCCTTAGCAAAGAGAAGTTATTTGTTCAGTCATGTTATATTGTTGGGAGTGTGTCCACTAGTGAAAGTATGATCCCTAGGCCTTGTTTCCAAGCTTTGCATACCGTTTACTTGCTGTTTTGTTACATGTTTGCTCGCAGTGATTTTTATTCCAGATTGTATTTACTACTTATAATCATCTATACCACTTGTATTTCACTATCTCTTCGCCGAACTAGTGCACCTATACATCTGACAAGTGTATTGGGTGTGTTGGGGACACAAGAGACTTTCTGTATCGTAATTGCAGGGTTGCTTGAGAGGGATAGCTTTGACCTCTTCCTCCCTGAGTTCGATAAACCTTGGGTGTTCCACTTAAGGGAAACTTGCTGCTGTTCTACAAACCTCTGCACTTGGAGGCCCAACAAGTGTCTACAAGAATAGAAGTGCGTAGACATCAAGCTCTTTTCTGGCGCCGTTGCCGGGGAGGTAAGGTAAAAGGTACTCGCATCCTCCTGTGTGAGTGCTCGGAGTTATTTCCTTTAGATTCTGCAATTACATCTTTTTGTTTCTTGTTTTTATTTTCACTAGTTAGGCTTAATGGAAAACAAAGAGTTCTTTAGTCTTTTTCCTAATTTTAGATTTGAAGAGAAAATTGAAAATCCTTTGGAGCTTATTTCGCATAGCAATGTTATTAGTACGAATGCTTTGAATACCGTTAATGCTAATGCTATAGAAAAGTCTAAGCTTGGGGAAGCTAGTTTTGTTAAGTATGATATTTTTAGTCCCCCAGCTTTAGTGGAGAAAGTTTGCTCTGATGATATTTTATCTCCCATATGTGATGTTTCTAATGATGCTTGTGCTCCCCATCCTTTTAAAATACCTACGAAGATTGTTGAACGTATTAGGGATAACTGCTATTTAGGAGATGGAACTGTCCATCCTGGTGATCATCTGCTCTTTATACATGAATTATGCGAGTTGTTCCAGTGTGCAGGTATTTCGATGAACCAAGTTAAGAAGAAGCTATTTTCTTTATCACTGAAAGGCAGAGCTGAGGAATGGTATCGGCTGCTTAAAGATGGTCCATCTGTTGGCTGGGAGGAAATTGTACCTCTCTTTTATTCTAAATTCTATCCTCCAAGTGAGATTCATAAAGATCGTAATCAGATATATAATTTTTGGCCTCATGAGGGAGAAAGCATTGCCCAAGCATAGGGAAGATTGAAGTTACTAATGCATAAATGTCCTATTCATGATCTTCCCCGTAATATTGTTATTAATAATTTTTATGCAAGGCTTTCAGAATATTACAAGGACTATCTAGATGCATGCTTTGATGGGTCTTTCACAAGCAAGGATGTTGACACCAAGTGGGATCTGCTTGAAACAATTCAAAACAATATTGAAGGTTGGGATAGCGACAAAGGTAAAGGACCGGGTATGAATTACGAGTTTGATTGCATTAAGTCTTTCGCTGAAACTGCTAATTTTCAAGAGCTTAGTGCTAAATATGGTCTTGATCCTCAAATTATGGTTGATTGCTTTAAAGCCTTTGCTTCCCATATGAATGTTCCTAAAGGAAATGGGGACGTGTATCATGAACCTTTTAAGGACACTTGCATAGAAAGTGATATTGTTATTGATGATTACAATAAACATGCTCAAACTTCTAAAAGTACTATTTCTTATAAGCATGTTAATTTTTGTGGAATACATAGACCTTGTGAACAGAGTTACAACAAGGAAGATTATTGCATCACCCACGCAAATGAAGAAACCAGTATGTGGTACAAGGATATAGGTGAGATCGGTAAAAAGGTTTGTGAGCTTTATCCTTTTCTTTGTAAACATTGCGATGACATAGGTCATTTTAATTTCCAATGCTCAAGCCCTAATAGTTACTCTTCTAGTACCTTAAGTATGTATTGTGATGACAAGATTACTCCCAATCAGCATGATAAGCTCACTTTGTTCTTGGCGTGTAAAAAGGTTTGTGAGCTTTATCCTTTTCTTTGTGAATTTTGCGGTGAAAAGGGTCACTTTAATTTTCAATGCCCAATTAATCGAACGAGTACCGCAAATTTGTATTGTGATGATAAGATTACTCCAAATCAGCATGATGAGCTCACTTTGTTCTTGGCGTGTGAAGTGATATCTAGAAAGATTGCTTTGATAGATATGAATGATGCTGATATTAATAGCACCCTTCGTGGTTGTCGTCTCTATTGTGCTAAAGATTGCTTTGCAAATACTTACATTCAAAATCTTATAAAACTTGATATTTTGCCAAGCTATGACAAGACTGATAGATGTTTTTATCTTATTAATAGAGAGGAGGAATCCTCCAAAGTTTCTTCTGTTATTCCTGTCAGCAAACCAGATTATGTGGAGAAGATGCCTTTCCCTCCTAGAGAATATGTGGAGAGGATGCCCTTCAAGTCTCTCCCTCCTAAAGGAGAGAGTAAGAAGAGTATGAAGAAGAAGAAGAAGAGGAGGAGTAAGAGGCGAGAGGACACGGTATCTTCCCCTAAGCGTTATGATCCTGCTATAGATTATGATAATTCTGATTGGGATGATGTTCCTATGCCTATTACTTATGTTAGTGATCATGATTGGGAAAAGCACTCTACTTTTGATATTGAAAATCTTTTTGGTACCAATTCTAAGGTTAATAATTTTTGTACCATTAGTGCTATCCATGTTCCTTCTTATGATAATATGTTTGATGAATATGCTTCGCGACATAGTAGTTCTCTATCTTGTGATGATACTAAGCCTCTAGTTTATGATGATGATTATAATGTTTTCAATTCACCTACTTTTGAGGAGAAAAATTGTTATGATTACAATATGCCTCCTGTCTTTGATGATTATGGTGATGAGAATAATTATTCTGTTGAATCTGCTCCTACTACTATTGTTCATGTGGGGAGTATTAATCCTTTTATGCATGTGGCTCATGATAGGGATGCTTTATGTGATAGTTATATTGTTAGTTCTATTCATGATGCTACTGAAAGTTATTATGAGAGAGGGAAACATGGTTTGATGGATCTCAACAATATTGAGTTTCTCCTCTTTATGTTGCAATCTTTGAAGTTGTACTTGTTTTGCCTTCCTATGCTTTTTTCTTTGCGCTTTCATGACTTGTCTCTTTACAAGACTATTTTTCATAGGAAGTGGTTTAGATTTAAATGTGTTCCATACTTTCTTTTTGATGCTCTCTATTGTTTTAAGTTTCTATATGGCGCCTTTGCCTCAAGCTCTTATATGGCGCCCACATGAGCATCTTTGCAAATTACTGCGCCTAGCTCAAAGGCGTTAAAGAAAAGCACTCTTGGGAGATAACCCATTGTTTATTTTCAGTACTTTTTATTTTATTTGAGTCTTGGAAGTCATTACTACTGTAATTACCTCTCCTTATCCTTTTTATTTCGTTTTTGTGCCAAGAGAAGCCTCAAATTTGAGTGAGGTAAGATTTGGGGATGTTGCTGTCCTGAAACAGTTTTTGGTGCTGCACCGTAAAAATTCGTATAAATTCTCTGTATATCTTTTGGACCTGCGATTTCTTGTGCATATGCCCCAGGTTATATCCAAACTTTCATTAGTTTAACACTTTTTTATTTGAGCAACAGAAAACCCCTAAAAAATTCGACCTTTGTTAGCTGTTCTGTTTTGACAGATTTCTGCCAATATTTGTGTTTGCCGCTTTATCGCTTTCTTTTTGAGTTCTTTTGATCACGGAACTTTTGGGGAAGTTGCTACAGTAGTATATGCTATATATGTGGTGGTTTTAGGTTGAAACCTGAAGCAAAAAGGGTTGATTCTATGTTATGCTACACTAATGTTGCTAATAGAATTGTGTTTAGTTTTGTATGAAGGAAGTTTTCAAGTGTAGGGATTGGAGAATGTTGAGATGAGATGAAGAATGGACAAAAGCTCAAGCTTGGGGATGCCCATGCATCACCCCAAGAAATTCTCAAGAAGTACAAGCGTCAAAGCTTGGGGATGCCCCCGAGGCACCCCCTTCTTCATCGGCAAAAATCAGGTCACCTTTCAAAACACTATATTTTTATTGCTTCATGCACTATGCGTGTTTCTTGGAGCGTCAGTTGTTTTAGTTTTCAGTATTAGTTTAGTTTAGTTTGCTGCAATAAATGGTTAGATCACATCATGTTTCTTTTGGAGGAGATGAACTCATTTTTCATTGCCAAGAACACTCTAGTTTTCACTCTTATCGTTCAACGAGTGTTCTCTTTTTCTGCTACTGCATTTAGCTTTCGATTTTCACCTTGATTTGCGTTCAGATCTTGTTATATCATTGCATCAAGGTGTATTTTTGCCTCTGGTCTTTATTGGTTTTTATCAAAAGAGGTGTTTATAAAAAGTTCGAATGGTGTTGGAAAAGAGAAAAAGCTTTGTGCAAAAAAGTGGTACAAGAAGGAGCTTGTGTAGACTGCGGCTTAGGCTTTTGCATGTCGTGCTTGATGTCTTTTTGATAGTATGCTTAGTGGTTTTGCTGTAGCATGACTTGTCTCAAATAACTGAGATTGCTTAATGAGCCTTTGAAAAAATCATGCGTTGTTTTTATTATATGGAAGCATTTATTTGGTTTTCTCCTTGATGCTTTATTTGGGTTGACTTGGCGCATGCTCACACATGTTAGACTCATACAAAGTCACCTATAGCCTCTATGATCATTTAGTTTTTGACTTTTGATGCCATCTTATGCTTCTTTTAATGTTGCTTTGTCGCTTTGCATGATTATGGCCGTTATTGCTCTCTTAGTTGGTCGCTCCCAGTCTTTTGCTAGCCCTCACTTTGTACTGAGTATGAGCTCTACTCGTGCATCCAACTCCCAAAAACCAAGTTTGCTATTGTGTCCACTATAAATTCCTATGCATGGTATTTGTAAGCCATTCCAAGTAAATTTTCATGTGCTACCTTTCAAAAACCTTCAAAATACTTCTTGTTTTGTGACACTGTTTTCAGCTCATGGGGACGTAGTGGTCGGATTTGCTATCTTCCATATTGCTTATTCCAAAAAGAAAAAAAAAGAAAAAAAAAAGAAAAAAAGGCACTCCTCCATGGAATGTGAATGTTGGTGGGCACCCGATGGAATCGGTTAGCCATGGTTTGAGAAAGAAAAAAAGGTGGGGAGGAGTGCCAAGCTTTATAAAAGAGCACAAAAGTGCCAATCTCTCTCTCAAAAACTTGCTTCATTTTTGTATGGAAGATAGTAAGAACCCCATTGCCAGTCGTTGATAAAGACAACCACCTCTCAAAACCAATTTTTTATCTCTCTGTTTTACAAATGAAAAGCTCTAGCACATGTTTAATCACTGCTTCCCTCTGCGAAGGGCCTTTCTTTTACTTTTATGTTGAGTCACCACCTTCTACCTTTATGCACCATTAAGAGAGCATAGTTGTCATTCTGAGTATAATGTGCATTGTCCAAAGTTTTCATTGATTGATTCATGATCATGGTTTCACTTGTTCTTAAATTATTTGTATCTAGTCGCCCTCTTAAACTTGAAGGTATCCTATGCATTTATGTTTTGCTCTCCATGAAGGACAAGCTGAAAATCATTTGTATGTTTTTCCATATGATTTGAACACACGTTTGACTTTCATTGTTTCATTTTCATGATCTTTTGTTTGTGTTCATTTGCATGTTTACAACATGGTTGCTGAGTTCTTATTGTCAAGATTATATCTTTCATGCGCATGTTTTAAGTTCTTTGATCCCAGCTCACAATGCTTACATATATGATCAAGATTGTGTAGGTGCATGTCACCTCAAAAATTATTTCTTTTGTTATCACTTACCTACTCGAGGACGAGCAGGAGTTAAGCTTGGGGATGCTGATACGTCTCAAACGTATTTATAATTTTTGATGCTCCATGCTTGTTTCTACACCATTTACCCGATGTTTCGTTACACTTCGTGGCACTTTTATGCATTTTTCGGAACTAACCTATTAACAAGTCGCCACAGTGCCAGTTCCCTGTTTTCTGCTGTTTTTGTGTTTCAGAGTGATACACAGGAAATATTCTCGGAATTGGACGAAACAACATCCTGAAGTCTTATTTTACCCGGAAGCTTCCAGAGATCCGAAGAGGAGTAGGAGGTGGGCCACAGGGGCCCCACACACCATGGTGGCGCGGCCAGGCCCCTGGCCGCGCCAGCCATGTGTGAGGGCGCCTGGTCCCACTCCTGACATCGCCCCTTCGCCTATAAGAAGCCTCGGGACGGAAAACCCTAAAGGAGTCGGCAATTTTCCAGAAAGAGTTCCGCAGCTCCGCCGCCATCGTCGACGAATTTTAGGGGACAGAAGTCTCTGTTCCGGCACCCTGCCGGGACGGGGAAGTGCCCCCGGAGCCATCTCCATCGGTCTCCATCGCCGTCTCCGCCGTCTCCATCGACCTCACCGCCATCTCCATCAACCTTGCTGTCTCCTATGATGAGGAGGGAGTAGTTCATCCCCGGGGCTAAGGGCTCTACCGGTAGCTATGTGGTTCACCTCTGTCTCCCATGATGTGATCTTTATGTGATCGTGAGCTTTGTATCATGTTGAACAAGTAGATGTTATTATTCAGATATTATGTGTACTCTAGTGGTGATTATTAAAGTAATCTATTCCTCCTGCTATGGTGTAACGGTGACAGTGCGTGCATCATGGTGGTACTTGGTTTAGGATATGATTGTGAGCTCTTGTGGATTATGAGAATAATTATTGCTATGATAGTTTGAGTGATCTATTCCTCCTTTCATGGTGTAATGGTGACAGTGTGTGCACCGTGTTAGTACTTGGTCTAGGTTGCAATGATTTCTATCTTGAATTGTGATTTGATTTGGATATCTCTATGAGTGGTGTTTGTCAAGTACTTGATGAACTTTAAGGGGTGCTTCTGTAGCCACTACACAATGATTAGTGTTATTCAATAGGAGAGTAATTCAGAGTGCCTTAGCAAAGAGAAGTTATTTGTTCAGTCATGTTATATTGTTGGGAGTGTGTCCACTAGTGAAAGTATGATCCCTAGGCCTTGTTTCCAAGCTTTGCATACCGTTTACTTGTTGTTTTGTTACATGTTTGCTCGCAGTGATTTTTATTCCAGATTGTATTTACTACTTATAATCATCTATACCACTTGTATTTCACTATCTCTTCGCCGAACTAGTGCACCTATACATCTGACAAGTGTATTGGGTGTGTTGGGGACACAAGAGACTTTCTATATCGTAATTGCAGGGTTGCTTGAGAGGGATAGCTTTGACCTCTTCCTCCCTGAGTTCGATAAACCTTGGGTGTTCCACTTAAGGCAAACTTGCTGCTGTTCTACAAACCTCTGCACTTGGAGGCCCAACAAGTGTCTACAAGAATAGAAGTGCGTAGACATCACGATAGCTTACGTTTCGGTGATCGGAACGTGCTCTTGCTGCTGCTGGTGGTGCTGCCCCTCTTAGTATACTTCCGCTTTAGTCTCTGAGGCTCAGGGGACGAAGACGGCTGACGCGGCGGTGGAGACAGCTGAGGCGGCGGTGGAGACAGCTGCGCTGAGTGGTGAGGCGGTGAAGGCGACGGTTGCGCTAGAGAATGGTGAGGTGGCGGCGAAGGTGGACTGCTTCTCTGAGGAGTGGGTGGCCTTGGCGGGACATAATTTGGATGCACGATGTGCTCCTTTGGCCATACAATAGTCCCCCCTTTGGCTTCTCCTAGTTCAGTCTGGTCCTATCTTCCCCTGCAGGGTGGTCCAGCTTCAGCTCCTCAAAATCTTGCTTGACATCATCCACCGTGACGATAGCGTACCCTTTTGGAACCGGTCTGCAATGCCAAGTTCCGTTAGGCGCAGTTGGTAGGGCCATGCCGACCGCCGCCGTCACCCTTAAGTTCATAACTTGCACCTTTAGCTCACAAGCTGTGCTCTCCGTGATATCATCCACTGGGTAGCGTTTAGGAGGAGACATCGTCAGTGCATCATCATCACCATCCTGGAGCTGGGTGGAAGCAACGCTGCTTTTCTTATTCGATAGGGCGCCGGTACCATCGAATGCAGCTTCTACCATGTGCCGCTGAGATTGGCCGCTGATACCTTGCTGGCTAAGTCTGTCGAGTTGATCCTGCTGCCGCTTTAATGCTTCTTCTACATTACGCAGCCGGTCTGCAGCTGCCGCTTTCTCAGCTGCCTCCCTTTCCTTTCTCCTCTGATGACTTTTATCGGGATATCTCTTCATTTCCGCGGGGAAGGCAACATTCCACGGCTTGGAGCCTGGTGTACCTCGTGCTCGTCCAGTGTGTTCATCATTTTTAAGGGCGCGTGTGAGCTCGTCGTTCTCTCTATCGGGAACGAACCGTCCCGCTTCAACATCTTGTACTGCACTTCTAATATCTTCGATGGGCAGTAGGGGATGATCTTTGTGTTTCTGAGTATATATTGCCCTCCCTTCTTCGTCCAACGTGCCCCCATGGCCGTAAAACCAGTTTCTCGCCCGTGGTGTCCATGTTGTGGGCTCTGGTCTGATCCCGGCAGCAATATACTTGACCTCAAGTGCATCCCACTTAGGCATGCAACAGGCGTAGCCAGCAGACCCCATATTATGGTGGTACACTTTCTTAGCAGCGTTCTCCTTATTTATTCTCGACCTTTCCAAAGCTTTCTCCAATGTCTTGTACTTCACAAAATCATCCCACTGGTGTCTTAACTTAGCATAGCCGGCTTGATTGAAATCCGGAGTCTTGTCTAACTTGACAAACTTAAGGTACAGTTTCTTCTTCCAGTTCTTGAATGCCTCGGCCATCTTGATCAGAGCAAACTTCTTGACTCTTTTCATGAGCTCCTTATTTGCTCTCGCCTCCTCATCTGGATTCACATCTGGCCTCGGCAGGAGGAAATTAATCATGAGCTTGTCAAAAAGCTTATCTTTGGCAACGTCGCCGACATACGGGACTCCACCACTGCTTGGCTGATTCCATTCTTGAACGATGATCGGGATGTAGTCCCTCACAAGAACTCTGCATTGCTTGACAAATTTTTTTGCGACATCCTCAGGAGCTGTCGGTTCGCCGTCTACACCGACCACTTCGATCCTATATCTCACAGTGTTATCCAACTTTTTTGTTGGGCCTCGTTTCGTTCTGACGGAAGAAGTGCTCAATCCGGAGGGCTAAAATAAGAAAGAGTGTTAATATATGCATGTATATATATAGACAGTCGGGCATTACAAAAAAACATATATACACCTCGCCGGAGTTTCCGAGATTTAAGGTTCGGCCGGAGCCGTCGTCTTCTCCCTCGTCGCCTTCTCCCTCGTCAGCTTCTCCCTCGTCGCCTTCTCCCTCGTCAGCTTCTCCCTCACCGGCTTCTCCCCCGTCCCAGGCTTCTACCTCACCGGAGCCATCTCCTCGGTTGAGAGATTCATCTCCCTCACCGGAATCGTTCAGAAACGTCCTGGTGACATCGATATCTGCATTTTCTCGGATCATTCCTTGGAGGAAGTATTCATCATCTTGACTTTTTCTATGTGCTGGATCCATAGTTTCTGCAATATACCGACATTTGTTAGTTAGAATGCACGCTATATATTCAAAATGCACGCTAAAACTAATTTTAACTAATTCTAATTCTAACTAACAAACTAACACTAACTTCTAACTAAGTACTAAGTAATATACTAACTACAATCTAACCTAACTAACTAACTAAGGGCATCTCCAGCGGGCCGACCCAAACGGACACCGCGGGTCTGTTTCTGTCCGACCGGACAAAAGAGGCCGAAAAAACAGCACCCAGCGGGCCGACCCAAACGTGTCCGGGGGGGAGGACACACCCATCCGCGGCCCAAATTTGGGGCAGCGATGGGTCTGCGCGGACACGCGCGGACCGGGCACGCGTCCTCCCCTAGTCCACCTGTCATCGACCCGCATCGATACGTCTTCTCCAACGCGACGCGTCCGCCCGCGTCAGTGCATCCCGTCGCCTCGAGTTAGAGCGCGTGCGCTTTGGGCGCCCCACCGTCACCTTCAATGCCTGCCGCGGCATCAACGCCGGCGTGGCGTGCCGATTGGGCTGCCGCTCGGTGGCATTCATGGCGGCCGCTGGACGCCCGGCCACTGGCCCCTTTAAAAGGAGGCCACAACGGAGCCGCAGCCACCAGCCTTGTAACAACCCAAATTTTTGGGGAAATAGAAATAAATGGATTTATTAAAATACCAAATTTTGGAGACAACAAAAACTTTTATTTTGAATACAAGATTAATTTCTTGTCTTTTAAAACTTGTGAATTTGAGCATTTGCTCCCATGCTTCAAATAAAAAGAGTATGAGAAGGGTTTTAAAACAAATCCTTTGATCCCAAATTTTTAAATAAAGATCTTTGTTAAATTGAAATAGTTTTCTAACTATTAAATTTTTGTGCATGGTGACATGCTAAACCCATTTGGGACAATTACCAAACCGAAATTAAGTCAAGCAATCACAAACAAATAGAAAAGAATCAAGAAACTAAACTGCAACACAAAAACCTAAGTAAGAAGTGAGGAAGTAGTGATCTTAAAAAATTTACTGATTACACTACTTTGCCCTTATATATTAAGCAATATTTGAGTCATACCATCATGCATCTCTCCACCACAACTAAGAACAAGCTACAAAGAATCAAATACAATATAGTTTGAAACAAAACTCAACTTGGAACCCTATTCAAATTTCTACCAAAGTGGGAATTCAAATAAGAAGTCATTCCCAACTCCATGTCATCTCCAAGAAAACTAACACCTTTGGACCAAGGTAAATCTTTGCACTTCATATTGCATGTATGCATAGTTTGATAATATATGTCTTTTATGATTTCATGTGTGTTTTAATTTGTTGTGCAATGTTTAGTTAATTCAAACTTAACCAATAGAAGCATTAGAGAAGAACCACAAAGATCAAAAGAACCAGAAGCAAGGGAAATAAAGAAAAAGAGAAGAAAAGATGATCTAGAAAAAGTTAACCACTACCCTACTTTGGACCTTTAGAATAAGAAATCTGTAACTCAAGCAAAGGTGTGGTCAGTTAGTTGAGCTTGACCATATCACATACTAACTCAACCAAGAAGTTTCCAGCAAAAACTCAAACCTTAACCTCTTTCAAAATCTGTCCAAAGTTTGAATCTGAAACAGAAACCATACTTCAAAATTGAAATAAGATTTTTGCAAAACCTCATATTTCTTCATAACAAAAATATGTTTGGAGTCCTTATCCAATATCTTGACAACCCACGGTGGCAGATTTCAAAAATTCAAAAATTGAATTCTTTCGGGCATTTCAACAAACACTTGGTGGGCAGAAATCTAACAAAATCAAATCAACTGTTTGCAACAGTGGTTGGCAGCCCTAATCCTAGTCTCTGACCTCCAAGCAGTGCCCTGGACTCTCCTCTGTCGACCCCTTGTCTCCCCTGCCCAAACACCGGCCGTTAGACATGGAGGAGAAGAAGAAGATCACACCGGACCCCTCCCATGTCCCCCTCTGAACCAGACCATCTCAGCACCTCCCATCGCGCCAACAGCAAGCCACAGCACGCAGTAACCCTCCGCCCACACCAGAACCATACCCTGCCCCTCCCACGGCCGACACACACGGTGTGCTGGCCGCCACTGGACACCGCCGGTGCTTCCTCTCCCGCCTATAAAAGGGCCCCCTGTTGGCCTGAAAAGATGCACACCACCTCCCTCTCCCCCTAGACATCATCTCCCGCTGATTCGCTTCCTAGTTCGAGCTCGCCGGAGCCGGCCGAGCTCCAGGACGCCCGCGCGTTCCCGGCGTTCCAGAGCCTCCCTCGAGCTGCCGCCAGTACAAGGTGGACGAGGACTCCCTCCGCCGCCGGACTGCGCCTCGCCGTCGCCTCCCGTCCCTTCCTCGCCGAGCCCCGCCGCCGTGCCGTTCCCAGCCGCCACCACCGGTGAGTTCGCTGTAACGAGGACGAAGATGATCCCGTACCGATTCGGTCCATTTAGTTCTGACCGGCGGGCCCTGCCTGTCAGCTGAGATTTTTTTTCCCCCGCGCACCCCCGGGATCCCTAGCTGGGCCGGCCCGACTCGGCTCCCCGGCCCCTATTAGTTCCCGTCCGTTAGCATTTTTTTTGGGAGAAACCTTTTTGTATTTGTATAATTACTGCAACTTCAAACTCAAAATCTTAAAGTTGTACCATTTCAAATGTAGCAAATAAATACTTGTTGGAAAGCCCTAAACTTTATCTAGCCTCTGAAACTTGTTTGAACTCAAATAGATTTATAAATTAAATCTAGTAAAAATAACAAAACATGAGGTTTATGACCTTAGAAAAATTGGATTAAATCAAATAAAATTCCTAAAAATATGATTCCAACTCTCAAAATCCTTAATTAGTAGTGTGTATCTGTTTATAAGGTTAGATTCCTTATTTGAACCTTGTAAGTCAAATGCTATTTACTATTTGGAGTAAATAAGCATTCCGATCATAGAATTTGGTACACTCATTTCATAATTGGAAAATCTTCTAAATCCATTTAGAATCAACCACATTTCTAAATATTAATCTATTACCCCTGATCCAAGTCAACTAGGATTACTAGATTGTATTTGTAAATTCAAACTTGATCACTAAATAGTTGCAAACTAGAAATGGCTTAGATAAAAGAAAAATACTCCAAATCCTAGGAAGCCTCTTTAGTTGAACCATAATCTTGAATATATACTAGTAGTATATGACTATGGTCAGTAAGGACTTGCAAGAGATATTTCACAATTCAAAGTAAATTAGATCCTCACTCAAGTCAAGAAAGCAATAATCTCATCTTTATGGAGTCAATTAAATCGAAACCACTCTCCATAGACTTCCTAGATCACTTCCCTTACCCAAGTATGTGTATTTGAGTAAATAGGTGTTGTTTGTGAATTGTGTGGTGATTGTATGCTTATTTGCTTTCCAACGATTAGACGACAACGAGAGTAAGGAGAATGGATCCCGAAGTCAACCAAGAAATGGAGATGGAGATCAATCAATCAAAGATGAAGATGAAGACTATTTTGACTTTGCCAAGCCAGGCAAGCCATCTTTTGATTCATACTCCCAATGCCTAGTTTTAATATTGCATTCTACTTGTTTTAAGTAAATTGCATGATTGAATTGCTAGAGTAGAATGATAGAAGTATAGTGATATCTTGCTTAACAAGAGCATCAAGTTGAGTTTATCCAATCATATTTAGTGGTATCCTCACTCAATGTAGTTGCTTAGTCGCTAATAATATTGAGGCCATCTATAAGGGGAACTCTATTTGAAGAGTGGTGACTTGAACTTGAAACTTGAATTGGAGATTGCTCCTACATAATGGCTTTATGAAAGAAATTAATCTTGACTAAGAACTATGAAATTTATTTCTCAAATGACAACGAGTGATGTACATGGGAGCCAACCATACCGTACGACCACATTACCCCTATATGGGAAGGGGCTTAATCCGTAGCTTGTTTATCTTAGTATGGGAAGCCTTGTATCAAATAGTTATGGAAGGACACCGTGCGCGGCTACTTCTGAACCAGGTGGATTTCCACTAACCCGGCACTCCGGGATGGCCAGAACTAGAGGCACCAGAGCGGGGATTCCGTATCCCGGGCTCTAGGGAAGGATCCTATACTAGGGTGAGCAAGTGAAAGAGTTTGTTTGATTATCTGAACCCCGCATACTTATGTATGACGATCCGTGGATTTCTCCCGGCAGATGTATCGAATCTTGTGGGTAAAGTGTACCCCTCTGCAGAGGTTTTCAAACTATTCGAATAGCCGCGTCCGCGGTCATGGACAGTTGGCTAGCTCTACTTGACTTTTGTCAAAGATAAAAATCCCAATGGTGAACATGGTGAATGACTTGACTTGACCATGATGTTGACACACTTGAAGCTCCTTTAGATTGAACTTAGAGAACTAAACTTCTTTTCTACCAATGAATATTCTTGGGAATTAAAACTAGCTTTTGCAAACTAAACCTAGTGCTTAGTCCACCATATCAACCATGCATATCTCTCTCATCACTTCGTTTATAAGATGGTTTGCGAGTGCATCCAATGTACTCATGGCTGTGTCCCTGGCTATTAACTTGGCCAGACTTGAAGGAGCAAGATCAAGAAGGAAGGACTCATTGACGACTTTGCGAATTAGGCTCGTTTCCTACTGTCTGCTTTGCCTGTGCGGTTGAAGCTCGACAATATGGACCCAAAGTGTTATTCCGCTGCATGTTGATGTAATGTAAGGTTTGGTCTGTGCGACCACCTATGTAATCCCCTTTATTTACTATTAATGTCTATGACTATGATACCAATTACGTTATGTGAATCACAACAATGGTTCTGGGATTGTGATGGATTGCATAACGGGCACTTCGAGTTTGTTATCAAATTTGAGGTCGTCACAAGCCTCCATCGCCATAGCCACCGCAGCCGCCACTGCCACCACAGCCCAGCCATGGGGTTCTGGAAGAAGGGCAGGCACGACCACGAGGCCAGCGGGTCTCGGCGCCGGTCGCCACCTCGACGCCGGTCTCCACCGCGCCGCGCCAGGACGGACTCGCCGCAGTCACCGCGCCAGCGTGATCGCCGGTACATTCCGGTGACTCACTGCCAGGCGCTGTACCGCTGCGGCCAGAGCGTCGACTGGCTGGACTGCAGCCTCCCCGGCGGGTGGCACCTAAACAGCCGGCGCGTGCCTGTCCCGCCGGTGCCGCGCTTCGGCCCGGACCGGGTGACCGAGATCCGCCGCCGCCGCGCGCTGATGACGGCGTGCCTCCGCGCCGATCCCGCCTTTGGCTACGATAGCCAATGGTGGGACAACTTCGGGATGCGGGAGCGCGACCCGGTGCGGCGGGCGGCCTTCCTAGGGGAGGCCGACCCCAACCCCTTCGCCGACGTGTACATGCCGGAGCCGGGGCCAGAGCCGCCGCAATGGGAGCCCTTCATCGAGGAGATGAAGGAGGATGACGACGAGGAGGAGGCGCCGCCGTCGGAGGTCCACGTCAAGCAGGAGGTGGGCGCCGACGACATCCCTGGCGAGGAGCCTAGGGATGACACGGAGGACTTCTGCGGGGTGCGTCGCCTACGGCATCCTCGACGCAATGGAGTGCGGCGAGGCGCCGCCGTCCCCGCCACCGCTGACCGAGGAGGAGCAGCTCCGGGTCGCCCTCCTCCTCTCCGAGGAGGAGGAGAAGAGGCGGTGGGCCGGCTACGAGACTGCGCTGGCCATTTCAGTGCACCAGTAGCACGGCCGGCCACCGTCGCCGCCACCGCAGCATGCCGCGACGCCACCGCCACCGCCGCCTCCTCCTCCAGGCCCTCCGCCGCTGCCACCTGCTGCCCCTGGTCCTCCTCCACCGCCTGCGGCCAACTGGCCGTGGCCGCAGTCGCCCTACATCATCCTCCCCGACGAGGACGATGAGTAGGCCGCGGCGAGGACGACGACGCCGCCGCCCCCTGTGCCCCCAAAGCCCTTGCTAGGGCTTTCTATGTTTTTTTATTTTCTATGTTTTTTTAATTTTCTATGTATTATATATATAAGTAATGAAAAAAAATCAAAAAAAAATTTGCGAACGTCAATTTAAATGACTTTACAAAATGCAATAAGATTAACAAAAAAATTGGCCAAAGGGCCGGCCGGCCGGGCCGGGAAGCTCCCTCCCGAGGAGCTCACCGTCGAAGGGGGGCGGCGGCGCTGGGGGGGCGGGGCGGCCGCAGGGGGCGTCGGGGCGGCGTTGGGGGCGCGGGGCGGGCGCACGGGGCTGGGTGTCGCGGCGGCGCTGCGGGGCGGCTGCGCTGGGGGCACCTGTAGAGAAAGAAGGTGATGAGCGGCAGCGCGAGGGGAAAAGGGAGAGGTCGCAGCGGCGGTGGCGCTCACCGAGGACGGCGGCGGCGGCGGAGACGGGCGGCCTGCCGGCGTCAAATCACTCCGCGCGCAATTTCCTTAGCCGTTTTCGTGAGATTGAGGGGGAAGTGGGGAAGAAGAAGCCGGCAGTTATATTTTACGGGGTCATTGGTCCCGGTTCGTGGCATCAACTGGGACCAATGGATCAACGGTCCCGGTTGATGCCACGAACCGAGACCAATGACCTGGGCGGGGGGCGCTGCTGGGCCGCCACGTGCCCAGGATCATTGGTCCCGGTTCGTGGCATCAACCGGGACTGTTGATCCATTGGTCCCAGTTGATGCCACGAACCGGGACCAATGTTTTTCTTTTTTGTTTTTCTGTTTTAACTTTCTGTTTTCATTTTAACAGGAAAAAACTTTCTTTTATTTAAAATTTGAAAAAACTTTCAACAGGAAAATTGTTTCAATTTAAATAACTAATCCAAAACCATTTTTTGTTTTCAAAATTATTAATTCTAACTAAACAATTTTACTATTTTTAATTAAAAATGCACTAACACGTTTAAAACGGGCATAAGAAATTCAAAATTGATCCAAACATTGTGAAACCTTCGCGTGGTGTCATATTATGTGTCATAGTTGCAAGGAAAAATATTGAACTTTGAAAATTGCAAACGTCATAAAAAATCCTTCACAAAATGACCTATCATATTCGAGGTTTCATGGCATTTAGGTCAAACCACCAATGTTATGGCTAGAATCAGGGCATAGTTTGTGATAATGTGCCCATATTGTGCACACATGTGCATCTTGGGATGGCTTACGATGTTGCAGGAGGAAGTTTTCCTTTTCGACGTACGAAATAGCCAATTTCCATTTTTGAGGTGCCGAAATTGGGGTGTTCTATGAAGGAACCACCAAATTAAAGTTCGGCATTGGCACCAACCCATTTTTCAAAAATACTAGACCACCTTAGATGGACCAATTCCGAACCGGTGTATCAGAAACCTTACCGTCCATCCCTCATGAAAAAGACAAATTCCTGCCGATTCGATAGGAGGGTGCCCAGATTTGAACTACAAGTACAGGATATAATGCTTGTGAATTTTTTTAAAAATCATTTATAGGTTCACAACATGCTATTTCACCAGAGATCTACTTCAAGTTTAGTGAGGCTCAGCCCCGGGCTAAGAAGCTTCAAGCCCGCCGTTTTGAATATAGTTTGAAACGGGCATAAGAAATTCAAAAATGATCCAAACAATGTGAAACCTTCGTGTGGTGTTATATTATGTGTCATAGTTGCAAGGAAAAATATTGAACTTGGAAAATTGCAAACGTCATAAAAAATCCTTCACAAAATGACCTATCATGTTTGAGGTTTCATGGCATTTAGGTCAAACCACCAATGTTATGGCTAGAATCAGGGCATAGTTTGTGATAATGTGCCCATATTGTGCACACATGTGCATCTTGGAATGGCTTACGATGTTGCAGGAGGAAGTTTTCCTTTTCGACGCACGAAATAGCCTAAACATCTTCGAGAAGCTCCGCCACGGGAGATTTCCCAACCCTGTCCTCCATCCATGGGGATGAAACTCTCCCTACCTTCTAGGTTGGCTTGTTGAGCTGCTTGCCATGGCGTATTGATGCTCCTTTTATAGGCACGACACCGCTTCTACTTTGTCTTGTTCCTCCGACAGGGGCGTCGTGCGCTACATGCTTTATCTCATCGAGCAGTGCATCCACCCATGCGTCCTTATCCTGCCGACAGCTTTAGTCCCGGTTGTGTCCACCAACCGAGACTAAAGGTTACCCACACGTCCTTATCCCATCGACAGTTTTGTTAGATGACACAAAAACCACCTTTAGTCCCGGTTGTACCCACCAGCCGGGACTAAAGGTTAGATGGTTTCCCGCGCCACTGCGTTCCCGCCTATTTTCCTCCTGCGCTTTCCACCTTTTCCCGCCTCCGTCTTCCCGCCATTTTTTCACTATATATATGTAGGCTTGGCCTCCATTTACATATCACATCTAGACTCATATCTGCAAACCTCATCACTCTCTCCCATGGCCTCCATCGTATCTCTAACCCCCAAGGAGGCGGAGGCGCTTTGCGCCTCAAACTACCCCTACCCGCCAGGCTACCTGCGTCCCTACCGGCTGGATGCTGAGCGTCGGAGGCGTACCGGTCCCTCCTGTCCCTCTAGGTGTGGCGCGTCAGATGGCCATCACGAACCACTACTACTTCGAGCTCACGCCAGAGCAGCGGAGGAATCCCCAGTGGCATCCCGACTACAACCCGACTTGGGACGCCTTCTTCATCAATCGGCGTGAGAGTGCGCTTGCCAGGCACGAGGAGGACGGCCCACCTTGTTCGAACTTCAACGAGGCCGGCCGTCGGCTGTGGTGGCGTGGCCGGACTCTCTAGAGCGTCATGGCCTACCATGGACCCCGCTTGCGCTACCCTCAGTCTCAGCCCACGTGTGCTCACCCGCCGAGGTTCGACTACCGCGACTCCGATGCCAGCGATGACAACGTCGGCGACTACGACGACTACAGTGGCGACGTTTATAGGGCTAGGCACGACTATGACTGAATCACTCCAATATTATGTGTCATAGTTGCAAGGAAAAATATTGAACTTGGATAATTGCAAACATCATAAAAAATCCTTCACAAAATGACATGTCATAGTTTTCATACATTACATAGATTTACATAGGGTTTAGGGTTTAGGGTAAGAATCCTTCGTCGCGTATGTCGATCCCTTGCCTATGATCGCTTCTTAGGCCGTAACCATGGAGCATCTTCATTATTTAACGGGATGCAAGGGTCAGTTTTCACGGTGAAGGGCGGAATTTCTTCAAACTTATCATAATCTGCTGACATGTCTATCTTGTCCTCGACTCCCGCGATGTTTCTTTTCCCTGAAAGAACTATGTGACGCCTGGGCTCATCGTCTGATGTATTCGTTTCCTTATTTTTCCTTTTTTCGGTCTGGAGGACATGTCCTTCACATAGAAAACCTGAGCCACATCATTGGCTAGGACGAATGGTTCGTCTCTGTAACCAAGATTCTTGAGATCCACTGTTGTCATTCCGTACAGCTGGTCCACCTTTACCCCTTCTCCATTCATGTTGACCCAACTGCACCGAAACAAAGGGACCTTAAAAGTAGGTCCATAGTCAAGTTCCCATATCTCCTCTATGTAACCATAGTATGTGTCCTTTTTCCCATTGTCACATGTTGCATCAAAGCGGACACCACTGTTTTGGTTAGTGCTCTTTTTATCTTGGGAGATCATGTAAAATGTATTCCCATTTATCTTGTACCCTTGGAAAGTCAATACAGTCGTAGATGGTGTCGCGGCCAACAAGTAGAGCTGATCTCCAATAGTGGTGTCATTCATGAGATGTAATTGCAACCAAGTGCCAAAAGTCTCCATGTGATTTTCTTTAATCCAGTAGTCATCCTTCCCCGGGAACTTGGAGCGTACAACATTCATGTGTTCCTTGATATACGGAGCCATGAAGGTAGAACTTTGTAGAACTGTGTAGTGTGCTTGATTCAAAGAATGCCCGTCCCTAAATATCATTGCTTTCTTTCCTAGCGTGCCTTTTCCACTCAGTCTCCCCTCATACCGTGATTTAGGAACACCAATCGGCTTAAGGTCAGGAAGAAAGTCAACACAGAACCCAATGACCTCCTCTGTTCCATAGCCCTTAGAGATGCTTCCTTCTGGCCTTGCACGATTACGAACATATTTCTTTAAGACTCCCATGAACCTCTCGAAGGGGAACATATTGTGCAGAAATACAGGACCGAGAATGGAAATCTCATCGACTAGGTGAACTAAGAGATGCGTCATAATATTGAAGAAGGACGGGGGGAACACCAACTCAAAACTGACAAGACATTGGACCACATCCTTTTGTAGCCTTTCCAGACTTTCTCGATCGATCACCTTCTGAGATATTGCATTGAGGAATGCACATAGCTTCACAATGGGTACTCGAACATTTTCCGGTAGAAGCCCCCTCAATGCAACCGGAAGCAACTGCGTCATAATCACGTGACAATCATGAGACTTCAGGTTCTGGAATTTTTTCTCTGCCATATTTATTATTCCCTTTATATTTGACGAGAACCCAGCCGGGACCTTGATACTGTTCAGGCATTCAAAAAAGATTTCCTTCTCTGCTTTGGTAAGAGCGTAGCTGCTTAAGTATTGACGGCCTTTATCAGTATGCTTGTTGTATGGGTCTTTGATACGTTGCTGGTCCTCCTGTGCTTCTGGTGTATCTTTTGCCTTCCCATACACGCCTAGGAATCCTAGCAGGTTCACGCAAAGATTCTTCGTCACGTGCATCACATCGATTGAAGAACGGACCTCTAGGTCTTTCCAATACTCAAGCTCCCAAAATATAGATTTCTTCTTCCACATGGCCGTGTGTCCGGTAATGGGGTCTTTCGGAACAGATTGACCGCCAGAACCCTTTCCAAATATTACTTCTAGGTCCTTCACCATACCAAATACATCAGCACCTTTAGGGAGCTTAGGCTTCTTCCGGTGATCTGCCTCACCGTTGAAATGCTTGCCTTTTTTTCTTACTTGATGATTGGTCGGAAGAAATTTACGACACTCCAGGTACACAACCTTCTTACATTTATCCAAATATGTACCTTTAGTCTTATCTAAACAGTGCGTGCATGCATTGTATCCCTTGTTTGACTGTCCTGAAATGTTACTAAGAGCAGGCCAATCATTGATGGTTACGAACAGCAACGCTCGTAGGTCAAATGGCTCCTGTTTGTGCTCATCCCACACCTTTACACCTAGTTCTGCCCACAGCTATAATAGTTCATCGACTAATGGCCTTATGTACACATCAATGTCGTTGCCGGGTTGCTTCGGTCCTTGGATGAGCACTGGCATCATAATGAACTTCCGCTTCATGAACAACCAAGGAGGAAGGTTGTAGATACATAGAGTCACGGGCCAGGTGCTGTGACTGCATGTAACACCCCCGAATTTATAACAAATTCGAAGTGCCCGTTATGTATTCCATCACAATCCCAGAATCATTGTTGTGATATACATAACGTAGTTGGTAACCAGTTCCAGCTATAAATGGTAAATAAAGGGATTACATAGGTGGTCGTACAGACCAAACCTTACAATTCATCGATATGCAGCGGAATAACACGTCGGGTCCATATCATCAAGCTTCAACCGCACAGGCAGAGCCGACAGTAGGAAACGAGCCTAATTCGCAAAGTCGTCAACGATTCCTTCCTTCTTGATTTTTCTCCTTCCAGTCTGGCCAAGTTAATAGCCAGGGACAGAGCCATGAGTACATTGCATGCACTCGCAAACCATCTTATAAATAAATGAATAGAGAATGCATGGTTCATATAGGGGTCTAAGCTCTAGGTTCATTTGCATAAAGCAGAATTTCCTTTCAAAGATCTTTTATTTAAAATGGTAATAAAACATTTAGCTCTTTATAAATCTCTAGATGGAATCCCCCAAATGTCAATTCTTTTGTTCACCAAGTCACCTCCATGGTTATCGAAATTCATTGTCAATTCACCTTTCTCAATCATTTTCAAAGTAAAACCTGACAACGGCCAAGTACAACCAATCCAACTGTCCATGACCGCGAATGCGGCTATTCGAATAGTTTTACACTCTGCAGAGGTTGTACACTTTACCCACATCATCCGACTACTCATCGTGTGGGCAACTTCCCTGCATAACGACATATGCCACGACAAGCAGCCGACCATTAATGTTTCACCTGCCCGCCTTAGCATAAACACTACCGCCTAGAGATGTACCCCCCAACACCGGGGTCCAAGAAGCTGTCCAGAGTGTGCAAAGTTCCCAGCCGCTTGACCCACTGGAATGCCACTAACCGAGGTAGAGTCCTACACCCGGTAGTCCATTTTCAATGAGGGCACCTTGGCTTGTACCCCAACCACCTGAAGAGGAGGACAAGGCGAACCTAGGCCACAGCCATCGGGTGCCCTCGAAGAGGAGTCCCTGGTCGGACTTCCACTACATTTGTAGGGTCTACACTAAGGTGAAACAAACTACTCCACTAAGCCCCGTCCCATACCAGGGTAATGTGGTCGTACTGTATGGTTGGTCCAGTATGGTACCTCACACATTTATCATTTTTGTCAAACCTTCATGTCACCATTTTGTAAATAGTTTTCAAAGTCACCCTTGGGTAAGGTTGCCCGTCTCCAAGGTTTGTATTGCAAAATCATCCTTGGACAAGGTTGCACCTTTCCAAGGTTTTCATTTCAAAATCTTCATGATCTTCATTGGGGTTCCCACCTAGTCATTTTCCAGGAATGCCTTCAGCTCAAGCATAATCCTCATGAGGGCACAAGGATCTAGGTAGGTATATTGGATAGGCTTAGCTTGATGCTCTACTTAGCATCCACTAAGAAGAGGTTGCTCAAAGGTAGGCTAAGCTTGATGCACTTGATGTCATCCACAAAAAAGAGTTGGATGCACTTGTTAAGAAAGACATCACTACTCATTTGCAACTTGGTAACAATTATTTTAGCATGCACTTTTATTTAAAAGCAAGTAAACATGCATTATAAAACTGGGTAATGGTATGATCAAAAGATGGCTTGCCTGGCTTGGCAAGGTCATAGGCTTCTTCATCTTCATCTCGGATTGTGTAGTCTCCATCACCATTGCTTGGTTGACTTCGGGATCCATTCTCCTTACTCTCGTTGTCGTCTAATCGTCGAAAATCAAATAAGCATACAATCACCACACCATTCCCAAACAACACATATTCACTCAAATAAGGATAGTTGGGTAAGAGAAACTATCTAGGAAGTCTATGCAGAGTGGTTTCGAAGATAATTGAGTTCCGATGGATAGGATTATTGAGTTGTTTTATCTAAGTAGGGTTTATTTATTTTGGATTATGAAAATATCTCCTGCAAGTTCACTTGATCAAGGTCAATTCTTACAGAGATGCATTCTAAAATGTGGTTTATACTAATGGATGTAGAAAATTTCTATTTATAAAACATTTGCCTAATATCCCTAAGTTAAGATTTCCTATTTAACCACATAAGAAACTTAGCATTTCAATTAAAAGGTTTTAATTTGCAAACGAATGTTACCAACAGATAGATAACACTAAATGTGAATTTTGAAAGTTGGATTCATATTTTTTTGAATTTTATTTGATTTGTTATGAATTTTGCAAGGTTGCATAACTGCAAGTTTGTTATTTTTACCCAATTAAAAATATAAGTCTAAATGGGTTGAAAACACCACTATTGGCTAGAGCATGTTCTAAGCTTTCCAACGACATATTATTTGCTATTTTTGGATTCCTAAATCTCTAGGAAATTGAATTTGAAGTTGTAGTACTTAAAGAAATAAATAAAGGTTTTCCCTAAAAAAAAGTAAGCTAACTGACATGTGATGCGGGCCAGGGGAACGAACTCGGGCCGGCCCAGCTAGGGTCACCGGCGTGCGTGGGAAAAAAAAGGGGCCTGACCAGCGGGACCCACCGGTCAGGGCTCCTTAACCGAGTCGGTATCTGGGGAAGTCTTCTTCCCCAGCCCGACGACACAGCGAGCGAGAGCACTGGGAGGAGGCGGCGACGGGGAGGCTCACCGGCGGCGACGGGGAGCGGCGGCGAGGGCGCAGGGCGGCGGCGGGGGGTCTTCTCGGCCACTTCCCGCAGGCGCTGCGTCGGGGGTGGCTCAGTAGCGCCGGGAACGGGCGGTGGTCTGGGGGATGTCGTCGCCGGCGTGCTCGAACCAGGGAGAGGGGAAGCTAGAGATGTTGTCTAGGAGGTAGAGGGAGGTGAGACGCATCTTTCCTGCCAACAATGGCGGCCTTTTTATAGACGGGAGAGGGAGCATGAGGTGAGTGGATCGGCGGACGGAGCACGACCGGTGTCGGCTAAAGAAGGGACGAGGCGGTCGGTGCTTTCGGCGGAGGGCTGCGGCGTGATGTGGCGTGCTGCTGGCGCGTTTGCGGGCGGCGGGGTGGTCTGGTGCAGAGGGGGCAAGTGAGGCCTGGTGGACGTGGTCGGGCGACGTTCTTCCGGGTCTCATGGTCGGGGTCCGGGCAGGGGAGACAGGGGATCGACAAAGGAGAGTCCAGGACACTGTGGGAAGGACATGAGCACGTCGGAGGTGCAGGGATGCACTGCACCAATAGTGAGTTTGACCTTGTTTGATTCTTGCCCGCCAACTATTTGATCAAATGCTTGCAAGAAATAAAGTTTCAAATTTTGAAATTTTTCAAATTGAGTTTGCACCAGTAGTGGATAAGGGTTCTAGAAATGTTTTTGTTTTGTCCAGAGGTGCTGGTTTGGTTGAAAAAGAATAAGATCTTGGAATGGTTTCTATATAGAATTCAAAGTTTGGCTAAAATTTGAAAGAGGTTAGGGTTTGATTTTTGGTCCAAACTTTTGCAGTCATGCAAGAGGGTAGTTTGTTCTTACTCAACCAATCTCCCCTTCAGTTGAGTTAAGGATTGCTTAATCCAGCGGTCCAAAGTAGGGTAGTCAATAATCTGCTGCAGATCATTTTGTTGTTTGTTTCCAATTTAGGATTTTGTGTTTCTTCTCATTTCTTTCTGTTTTGACTTCCCATTGTTTATGATTTGCTGACTTCAATACTTAAGTAGGTGTAGCATGAATTCATGCAAAGATTAAATATGTAGAAAACAATTCTAATGAAATAAATCATTTTTAAACAAAGTTTTCCTTTGGACTTAAAAACTTGGCCAAGAAATCACTCGGGGGTTTTCAAAGATTTTGAAAAATAAGTTTTCAAAATGTTGATTCCAATATTTTTGGAAATATCCACTTAAGAACATAATCGTTTGAAAATAGGTTCCTTTTTATTTTACTCTTTTATAACAAAGCTAGCCTTCTTGAGATATGATTTTACTATCTTCTCAAATAATGGTTTTCAAAAATTAGGCTCAAAGGATTGGATTTCAACCCTTTCTCATACTCTTTTTATTTGAAGCATGGGAGCAAATGCTCAAATTCACCAGTTTTAAAAGACAAGAAATTAATCTTGTATTCAAAATACAAATTTTTGTTGTCTCCAAAATTTGGTATTTTAATAAATCTATTTATTTCTATTTCTCAAAAATTTGGGTTGTTACACTGCAGCTCTGCTCCCCAAAAGGATTCATGCTGTCTGTACTTAGACCAAACCATAAGTTCCTCGCGTCACCTGCAAAGTTCGAGTACTTTCTCTCGATGTTTCTCCACTGCGACCCATCGGCGGGGTGTCTCAGTTTCCCGTCTTTTTTACGCTCTTCTTTGTGCCATCGCAACAACCTGGCATGCTCTTTGTTTCTGAACAGATGTTTCAACCATGGTATTATAGGAGCATACCACATAAACTTAGCAGGAACCTTCTTCCTGGGGGGGCTCGTCATCGCCCTCAACATCACCAGGGTCATCTTGTCTGATCTTGTACCGACATGCAGTGCATACCGGACATTTATCCATATTCTTGTACTTCTCACCGCGGTACAGGATGCAGTTATTAATGCATGCATGTATCTTCTCCACATCTAATCCTAGAGGGCAGATAGTCTTCTTTGCTTCGTACGTTGTCTCGGGCAGCTCGTTATCCTTTGGAAGCTTTGGCTTCATTATTTTCAGTAACTTCTCAAATCCCTTGTCAGATAAACCAGCATCTGCCTTCCATTTCAGCAGTTCAAGTGTGGTACCGAGCTTTGTGCTGCCATCTTCGCAATTTGGGTACAACAACTTTTTGTGATCCTTTTGCATGGCCTCCAACTTCAGCTTCTCCCTTTCTGTATCGCATTGTTGCTTTGCATCAGAAATGACCCGACCAAGACCATCAGCGGGCTCATCCGATGCCCATTGTTCTTCTTCATTGCCGCCTCCCTCTTCTTCATTGTCTTCCATTGCAGTATCACCGTATTCTTCAGGCGACATAGGATAGTTGTCATCATCCTCTTCTTCATTTTCTTCCAGCCTAACCCCTCTTTCTCCGTGCATGGCCCAACAATAATATCCGGGCATGAAACCTCTCCGAAGCAGATGGCTTTGAAGGATTCTCGGGGCAGAGTGCTCCGTCACATTCCGACAGTCGACGCAGGGACAAGGCATAAAATTATCCACTTTGTTTTCCTTAGCCACATCGATAAATTTATGCAGGCCTGCAATAAAATCAGAATCGCGTCGGTCGCCGTACATCCATCGCATCCGCGCATCGATCTGCGTTATAATAATTAACTATTACAATAACATCGTGAATAGTGAAATGACCACCCGCATGGACACATATGCAAGATTTTTGTATCAGTTACAGATAAAGAAGATAAGGTTGCTAACCTCGGCGGAGGATACCGTGTTGTGCGAACTTAAATGTGGCATGGACATTTCGTCGAACACCTTGTGTGCAATCAAAGAAGAAAAAAAATCTAGCACCCACACCTCACACACAATCCAGCAAATTTTTGTGGCAAAGGGCAAAGGGCTAGGTGTATCAATTTATAGCCAGGGGAGGGTCTTTGATCCCGGTTCATGCCATGAACCGGGACCAATGCTCCGCAGAGAGCCACGTGCCATGCTGGGGAGGCATTGGTCCCGGTTCATGCCACAAACCGGGACCGATTCCCCGAAATGAACCGGGACCGGCCCCCAAACGGCACGAACCGGGACCAATGCCTGCCATTGGTCCCCATTGGCGAGCCGAACCGGGACAGATGACATTTGGGTGCTGGACCAAAGACCCTTTTTCCACTAGTGTACACTGATACAGACAGGTTTATAAACTTGATTATTTCAGCAATGTTGCTACAAAATTCTAGAGATCACGCCATAATGAATTTCTTTCCTTCCTACTGCATACTGTTCCTTGACATGAACAAGCTTCCTCCTCTCCTCGAATTCATCCATGGTCATTAAAGAACTGGAATCATTCCTCCTCGCTTCCGAAGGTCTTGCTAACCACGCGCTGGTACTCTTCACCAACCTTCATGGCATCGTCTTCACCATCCATGTATGAAAACTACCATCATCAAAGTAAGATTCATGTTACTAGTCAAGTTAATCATGTCTAAAAAAAACTTCATACGAGAAATGGGCAATAACCACTATAGATTCAATCACAATAGACACTTTCCTGTTGCATAAAACTAAATCGAATGATTGGTTAGTAAAAAGTTGCAATGCTGCCATGAGTTATCCATGTGTTCTCAGCTAACAGAAATAAGCTTGCAGTTTACTGCCATTGACATGTAAAGCCCAAGGATGTTACCAGTAGATAGCAACTTTTATGTGCAAAACCTAACACAACTGCTTAGCATCAGACCTGGAGCTACACAAAGGCACAAGGTACTAGGCCCAAGCATGCATAAGACTCACGGTATATACTCCAGTTAAACGAGCTACAAATGACCAAAGCTAACTCTAATTTCCCTGTAGCTTTCTTCCCTTGGATCCCTCACACGCTAGTGAAAAAAATTGGAGCAGGACCAGAACACGCACGAGGACGCCCACTGCCAAAGCTAGCGCACTAATACAATTCAGACATTTCTTGAAGGACACACAAATGCCAACTCAATAGCCACTTGAAAGCAAAATGACAGTTTAAACTATGAAGATCAAATTTACAAATGTTCACTTTTTCTGTTTGATTTGATTTGATTATTACAACATGTTATTCAGTTATCCCTATTCAATTGTATGCATGTTCCATAGCTAATAGGGAAACCTGACAATTGTACTGCAACAGCTAAATAGTTCCGTGTATAAGATAATTGTAGTGATTGTTTGACTAGTACAATTTCCAGATTTGTTCATAGTTCATCGTTTTAATGTACTACTTCCCCTAACTGGCATAACATGAATCAGGTTTAGATGACGAGCAGGTTGGTCGATCCAAAAAACATCGGGCTCGTGGTCCTCTCACATGCTGTTCGACTGCAATGCAACTAGGAAACCAAGTATACCAGCTAGGGCAACAAAATTACCTGCTAGGGAGGTGGCGTCGGGGCGGCTCCATGTGTCCGCGTCGGAGGTGGCGGCGACGGCGACCCTCCTCCTGTGGGCGCGTGGGAGGTGGAGGAGGCGGCCACGTCTACGAGGTGTAAGGCGGCGGCGGCGGCGTCTACAAGGGGAACGGGGCGCTGCCGGCTTCCGCCGCTGCTGCCCTATGGGGAGGGAGCGCGCGGGGCGGCGCCGACCTCCGTGGTTGGGTAGGGGATGGTGGAGGGGTAGGTGGAGATCGATCCGGCGGGAAGGGCCGAGGTCGAGGTGCCGCCGGAGTTGGACATGGTGAGATCGACGGCGGCATCTCACGCAGCCAGTCCGGTCGCGAATAGGGTTGGCCTCGTCTCTATCGACCACTCGACCCCTCCGAGCAAGAACGCATGTGATGGGCCTGTGGCCGTTTATTGGGCCGTGGCCCTTTTCTGGTACAGTGCAAAATTGGCATAAGTATGTGTAATATTTGTCATGTTTTAGACGCCAGTATCAAATCTTTTGGACCTTCAGATGAACGAAAATAGAGGGCTGTTATTTATTTGGGGTACCATAAAACATCTCTAAATGTAACTTGAGAATTTTTGACAAGGAAGAAGCATCATGAAACTGTGAATTTTGCAAGGAAAAATTTAAGAGATCAGAACATGAAATAATTTAGCCTGGAAATTAGCACGGGGTGAAAGAAACGAAACTACTCCATATGTGTTAAAATACGCTAGAGTGCATGTGTGTTGTCTTTGCAAGTTTGCACTAGGGGCAATAGCGTCTTTGTAAGCCATATAATGCACTAGGATGTCATATAAGACAACAAATTTACACCGAGTGTCATCTAGGGAAGAAAAAGGTTTTAAAGGTCATATAAGAAATCATATTTACAAGTAATATCATATAAGGAATTTTCTCTTCAAAATATGACCATATGTGGCATGTGCAAAAAGTAAAGATTTGTAAATAGTATTATGTTTTATTCATACATAAGTTGTCTTTTTTCTATAGGCCACGAAGTGTTATATTTTTTATAAAAATTTGCATATGCACAACATGCAACATAATTTATCTTATATTTTTTTAAACACTTAGAAATTACGGGTGCAACTAGTTGTAAACTTTAGTTCCTATCTAGATGGCCTTCCAACGGGTAACATTTGCGGCCAGTTACGGCCAGTTTCATCCCTGACACCTCGTAGCCGAAGTATGTCTAGAATAATTTTTGCATCAGCTATTAATGACACCTGCAACTACAAGCAAAACCTCACTAACTGGTTACTTCTATTTTTGTTGTTTTGCGAACATGTTACTATATGGATATAAAGGGACGGATGGTGAGTGTTGCCACATTTGTTTTCAGATTTTTACGAATACAAAATCCATGGAAACGAATACAGAAATGAATATTTGTGGATGCAGATACATATCAAATATGGTACAAACGCAAGTACGAAAATGAGAAAATTCCTTATTTAACATCGGCTTAAAATTTGGTTGCTTATTTAACATCGGGCAACAATTTCTTCCCTATTTGACACCTTAAAATTTGTTTTCTTATATGACACTCTAATTCATTTTCTTCACTAACAGTGTTAAAGGTAGACACAAAAAGACTTTTTTACCCCTAGTATAAAATTTACCAAATTCTATACCGCTTCATTTGAATGAACCGTATTGAGGCATCAGTATTAAATTAGGCTAAATACGAAAAGTGAGAGGAAATGAAATGGGCGTCCAATGCCAAGATGTTTGAAATTTTGAATGCGCATGTAATCTCTAAGGAGCTCCAAGCTCCCTGGATTTGCAAGCTGTAGAGCGATCGGCGAGTCCCTATCGCGGGACCCGTTGAGTCAATTCATGTCAGACTGGTTGGATGGTCTATCGCCGGGTCGGTGGAGTAACCATCTTGTATAGTCGGTCGTCGGATCTTATTTGAACTGGTGGTCGCTCATCCCTTCTAAAAATGCAAAGAAGCCTCCATTATCCATCTCTTCCAATTTCCTCCCCTCAGGCCAGATCCATCCCCACCGAAATAGCACCGCTCCTTGGCCCTGGTGATGGTTTTGGCATTTGGAAGAGAGGCGCTGGCGCCTGGCACCTGGTGGCGCACGGGGGAAGCAGTCGTCTTGGACTCACCCCCTTCTACAAGGACGCGACTTCCCTGGGCCCGCTTCCTGCGATGATCCGTGCGACGCCACGCCCGGAACACATCGAGCGGCTGTGACTTCCGCACGGATCCATTCTTTTTTTCCAAACGCTAAAAAGTGCTTGGATGCTCCGAGTCAGTTCGAGCACTCGTTTTATGTCCGTCCGATGGAGTTGATCAAAACATGTTTCCAACAGATTCTCCCTGAGACCCCTTTCTTCTCCCGACACGCACACGCTCCATTCCCCACCTCTCTCCTCCCAGGCTCCCACACGCCCAACAACCACCGCGATCGGCATGGAGGCCGCCGCCCTCCACCCGACGGCCCCCAAACTATGGGTGTACCCCTCCTCCGCCTCTCTCCATCCCAGGATCTAAGGCCGTCGTGGCAGGGGCCAGCGCCGCCCCGCGCGCTTCTCCTCCGTAAGAGGCCGGCGATAGACGGCTGGGCGCCCGCCGACTTCAGCCCCCACGGGCACCGCTTCGTTCCTCGCGACCACCCAGGAGCGACCTGCGTAGCCGCACGCCCATGCCGGTGCAGATGCAGAGGCAGCAGCGGCCGCTGGTCCTCTCTCTCGCCATCGCGGGAGCTGGGGCCTGGGGCAGACAAGCTATCTCAGGCATATTGTAAAATCCAAGATCCCATCGCCGTGGTGGCTGATCCACCAGGCCTATCGGGATGGTGGTAATGATGCCTTGTCGGGGATGGTGAGGGGAAATCACAACCTGCTCCTGGTGCTGCTTCACGGGGACTCAGGTCCCTCGTCCAGCGGCGGACTATGGCCGAGTGGTGCGAGGTGGACCACTGGGGAGGGTCGTCCTCCTTGCTGCTTGATGGCGCGGTATTGATGGTGCCAGAAAACTTGTTGGCGTGTAGTTGATGATGTAAAATGACCGGCTAGTTGGAAACCCCAAGAGAAAGTTTGATGAATATAGCAGCAAGTTTTCCCTCAGTAAGAAACCAAGGTTATCAATCCAGTAGGAAAAAGCCAATACTCCAGAAGGTGATGATTGCTAGCCTAGTGACACTCCAACAAGGGCGTCGTTAACGATATCTTGTTAGCGCGTCTTCAACTAGTAGCAACATGGAACCTGCACACAACACAACCAAGTACTTTGTTCCCAACTTACGATGAGGTTGTCAATCTCACCGGTTTGCTGTAAACAAAGGAATAAGCGTATCGAGTGGAAAGCAATAGTAATATGCGAGTAAAGTAAACAGTGTGAGTAAAGTAAACAGGTGATAGCAATATAAAGGAAATAGGACCGGGGTCCACAGTTCACTAGTGGTGTCTCTCCATAAGATAATATAACACATGTTGGGTAAACAAATTACAGTTGGGCAATTGATAGAATAAAGATAACGTGATATGTCAAGAGGATCACTATGAGATTTACTTTAGGCATTACAACAAGATACATAAACCGCCATCCAACTGCATCTATGACTAATAATCCACTTGTGGTGAATCAATCCGAGAACTCCACAAGTATTAAGTTGCGAACAACAGATAACTGCATTAAGCAAAGTGTGTAATCTAAACAAAGCATATGTCCTTGGATATATGAATGTTGTTTTCTCCCTAGTGGCAACAGCACATCTACAACCTTAGAGGTTTTTGTCACTCCCCTAGATTAAATAGAGGCATGAACCCAACTATCGAGCATAAATACCCCCTCTTGGAGTTACTAGTATCTACTCGGCCAAGATAGCTACTAACAACGGAGAGCATACAAGATCATAAACAACATAGAGATAACATAAGATAATATTCAGTACATCAACTCAATCATAACACCAATATTCATCGGATCCCAACAAACACAACATGTAGAATTACATAACGGTGATCTCGATCATGTAAGGCAGCTCACGAGATATAAACATGAAGCACATGGTGGAGAAGACAACCAACTAGCTACTGCTATGGACCCATAGTCCAAGGTAGACTACTCACTCATCGCGCCGGAGGCAAGCATGGCGATGAAGAAGACCTCCGGTGGCGATTCCCCTCTCCGGCAGGGTGCCGGTAAGAGCTTCTGGACCCTCCCGATCTCGGGTCGATGACGGCGGCGGATCGCGATGTGTTTCTGGAAAAGTGATCGTGTGTTTAGGTTTTTCCCGTCGGGGGGTCTTTATAGGCGAAGGGGCATCGTCAGAAGTGGACCGAGGCGGCCTCACACATAGGGGGCGCGGCCAGGGCCTGGGCCGCACCGCCCTACTGTATGGCCGGCCTGTGGCCCCACTCCGTCTCCTCTTTGGTTCTCTAGAAGCTTCGGTAAATTTCTGGATGTTTGGCTTTTGTTTCGTCCAATTCCGAGAATATTTACTGTGTAACTTTTCTGAAACACAAAAATAGCAGAAAATAGGGAACTGGCACTGTGGCATCTCATTAATAGGTTAGTTCCAGAAAATGCATAAAAACGCCACGAAGTGTAACAAAACACTAAGCAAATGGTGTAAAAACAAGCATGGAGCATCGAAAATTATAGATACGTTTGAGACGTATCAGCATCCCCAAGCTTAACTCCTGCTCGTCCTCGAGTAGGTAAGTGATAACAAAAGAAATAATTTTTGAGGTGACATGCACCTACACAATCTTGACCATATATGTAAGCGTTGTGCGCTGGGATCAAAAGAACTTAAAACATGGGCATGAAAGATATAATCTTGATAGAAGAAACTTAGCAACCATGTTATAACATGAGAAAGAACACAAACGAAAGATCATGAAAATGAAACAATGAAAGTCAAACGTGTGTTCAAATCATAAGGAAAAACATATCAAATGGTTTTCAGCTTGTCCTTCATGAGAGAGCAAAACATAAATGCATAGGACACCTTCAAGTTTAAGAGGGCGACTAGATACAAATAATTTAAGAACAAGTGAAACCAACATCATGAATCAATCAATGAAAACTTTGGGACAATGCACATTATACTAAGAATGACAACTATGCTCTCTTAGACGGTGCATAAAGGTAGAAGGTGGTGACTCAACATAAAAGTAAAAGAAAGGCCCTTCGCAGAGGGAAGCAGTGATTGCGAGTTTTATAAACCTTCAAAAATTATGGTACTTACTAGCTTTGAGCTCTCATTGCCCCCATCATAGGCATCTTGAATGGTTAGAGTTAATGCGAGTACAATTATGAAGCATATGCTTGACAAATCATAATTTGAAAACCTCGTGTCCCATGAAGTACGAATACCCAAACCTCATGCTACTCGACTTAGAGTCCCAAGCAGGCTCTTGTCATTGTAAATATATGTGTATCATCGAGAACCGCCAACGGGGTACCTCCTGCCCGATGACATGGAACAAGCCCACATCAAAATGAAAAGACAAACAGACAATAAACACCTCGACATCTCTTTTATTTACTATTGGTATAGCTTTTTATTTTGAGATGCGTCGTCGAATGTCCACTATGGGCATGCTGTAAATTTCCACCATGAATGATGCATGGCTTAGATTAGCGGCCCAGGTGTTTCCCTAACACATATAAAAACTCCATGATCCCACAAGATTCCCAACTTATTTCACATCGCGAGTATCCATAAACAAAAGATCATGATATCAACTCAAATGAAAGATAGTGCAATGTTGAAAGCTTGCCCCATGACGGCATGGCTGGGCTAATTTCCAACTTACAACTTGCAAGCATAACAACTCAACATAAGAGAGCCACAATGTCAAAATTTTAAAGCAAGAAAAATAAAGTGTGCCATCAGGTTCGTGAGAGCTTTACTGACCAATTTTCGCATAACACCAAAAAGAGTTTAATTTGAAGGATAGATAAAGCAAGTCAAATGTACTTTGGAATAGCAAATTGCTAATAGGTATGTATGGTGGACACATTGGAACAACTTGGTTTTTAGGAGTTGGATGCACGAGTAGAGCTTATACTCTGTACAAAATGAGGGCTAGCAAAAGACTGGGAGCGACCAACTAAGAGAGCAATAACGGCCATAATCATGCAAAACGACATTAAAAGAAGCATAAGATGGCATCAAAAGTCAAAAACTAAATGATCATGGAGGCTATGGTGACTTTGTATGAGTCTAATATGTGTGAGCATGCGCCAAGTCAACCCAAATAAAGCATCAAGGAGAAAACCAAAATAATGCTTCTAAATAATTAAAACAACACATGATTTTTTCAAAGGCTTATTAAGAAATCTCAGTCATTTGAGACAAGTCATGCTACAGCAAAACCACTAAGCATACTATCAAAAAGACATCAAGCACGACGTGCAAAAGCCTAGGCTGCAGTCTACACAAGCTCCTTCTTGTACCACTTTTTTGCATAAAGCTTTTTCTCTTTTCCAACACCATTTGAACCTTTTTAAAACAACTCTTTTGATGAATACCAACACGGACCATAGGTCAAAATACACCTTGATGTAAAGATATAACAAGATCTGAACACAAATCAAGGCGAAAATCGAAAGCTAAACGCAGTTCTAGAAAAAGAGAACACTCGTTGAAACGATAAGAGTGAAAAACGGAGTGTTCTTGGCAAATGAAAAGCAAGGCAACTTCTCCAAAAGCAATTTGTTGGGGTCCAACCATTTATTCCAGCAAACAAAACTAAACAAAACTGAAAACTAAAACAACTGATGCTCCAAGAAAAACGTATAATGCATGAAGCAATAAAAATATAGTGTGTTGAAAGGTGACCTGATTTTTGCCGATGAAGAAGGGGTGCCTCGGGGGCATTCCCAAGCTTTGACGCTTGTACCTCTTGGATATTTCTTGGGGTGCGTGGGCATCCCCAAGCTTGAGCTTTTGTCCATTCTTCAACTCATCTCATCATTCTCCAATCCCTACACTTGAAAACTTCCTTCATACAAAACTCAACACAACTCTATTAGCAACATTAGTGTAAGCATAACATTGAATCAACCCTTTTTGCTTCAGGTTTCAACTCAAAACCACCACATATAAAGTATATACTACTGTAGCAACTTCCCCAAAAGTTCCGTGATCAAAAGAACTAAAAAAGAAAGCGATCGAGCGGCAAACACAAATAATAACAGAAATCTGTCAAAACAGAACAGCTGACAAAGATCCAATTTTTAGAGGGTTTTCTGTTGCTCAAATCAAAAAGTGTCAAACTAATGAAAGTTTGGATATAACCTGGGTCATATGCGCAAGAAATCGTAGGTCCAAAAGATAAACAAAGAATTTTCACGAATTTTTACGGTGCAGCACCGAAATCTGTTTCAGGACAGCCACATCCCCAAATCTTACCTCACTCAAATTAGAGGCTTCCCTTGGCACAAAAACGAAATAAAAATGATAAGGAGAGGTCATTACAGTAGTAATAACTTCTAAGACTCAAATAAAACAAAAAAACTGAAGGTAAAAACATTGGGTTATCTCCCAAGAGTGCTTTTCTTTAACGTCTTTGAGCTAGGCGCAGTAATCTGAGAAGATGCTCACATAAAAAATATGAATTGAAGCAAAAGAGAGCATCAAGGAGCAAATATAAAACACATTTAAGTCTAGCCCACTTAATATGCATAGGAATCTTGTAAGAAAATAAAACAAAGAAGCACATAGTAACAAGTATGGGTAGATAAAACAAGAGCAACTTCGGAACTTTCAATATAAAGAGAGGTGTTTTAGTAACATGAGAATTCCAACAACCATATTTTCCTCTCTCATAATAATTTTCAGTAGCATCATGAACAAACTCAACAATATAAATATCACACTCATCCTCCTTTGTTAAGCATGGAGGGCAATCAAATAAGGTATTAGTTAAAGAGTTACTCTTATTGGGAGGTAGACATGGGTAGCTCCATTCTTCCTCCTCTTGATCGTCACTCTCCTCTTCTTTTTCATCCAATGAGCTTCCAGTTTCAGCAATTTCTTCTTCCATAGGCTCCTTCAAGGCATTAGTCTCTTCCGTTGGAGAGCATCTATTAAGATATTTAAGAATATAGCCATTTCCTTCCTTGTAATTATCAAAGCAAAATTTAAGTATATCATAAACCTCATATTTATAAGGTGCATCATCAGTATTTTCAAGCAAATAAGCAAGTTCGAATGCACCCTTCCAAGCAATAAATTCTTCAATTTGTTCCACATCATAAAAGTCATAATTTCCATTAATATAAGAAGATATGGTAACATCATCATTATACTCACATTGAAAAGGGAGGTGTTTATACCTCCTACAGCAACAAGATTTATCAAAGCAATAAGTAACATTATAAGTAGAGCACACATTTCTAGCAATGATATACAATTTATCAATTTGTTTCCATAAGTGTTTCCCTTTTTGTGACAAGCGGTGTTCCTCATAATATTTTTGTTGCTCTTCTGTGAATCCACCTTGCCAAAAAGATTTAGTTTCAAAGAAACCAACCATTGATAGAAAGCATGATAAAGCAAGACAATAACAGACCAACAGAAATAACAACTATAGTAGGAACTAATTTTTTGTGTTTTTGATAAAACGAAGCAAGCGAAAATAAAGTAAAGCAAAACTTAAAACAAAGTAAAGGATGTGCGTGCGAAACTCCCCTTGCAGAAGTCTTCTTTTTCCCCGGCAACGGCGCCAGAAAACTTGTTGATGGCGCGGTATTGATGGTGGCAGAAAACTTGTTGGCGTGTAGTTGATGATGTAAAATGACCGGCCAGTTGGAAACCCCAAGAGAAGGTTTGATGAATATAGCAGCAAGTTTTCCCTTAGTAAGAAACCAAGGTTATCAATCCAGTAGGAAAAAGCCAGTACTCCAGAAGGTGATGCTTGCTAGCCTAGTGACACTCCAACAAGGGCGTCGTTAACGATATCTTGTTAGCGCGTCTTCAACTAGTAGCAACATGGAACCTGCACACAACACAACCAAGTACTTTGTTCCCAACTTACGATGAGGTTGTCAATCTCACCGGTTTGCTGTAAACAAAGGAATAAGCGTATCGAGTGGAAAGCAATAGTAATATGCGAGTAAAGTAAACAGTGTGAGTAAAGTAAACAGGTGATAGCAATATAAAGGAAATAGGACCGGGGTCCACAGTTCACTAGTGGTGTCTCTCCATAAGATAATATAACACATGTTGGGTAAACAAATTACAGTTGGGCAATTGATAGAATAAAGATAACGTGATATGTCAAGAGGATCACTATGAGATTTACTTTAGGCATTACAACAAGATACATAAACCGCCATCCAACTGCATCTATGACTAATAATCCACTTGTGGCGAATCAATCCGAGAACTCCACAAGTATTAAGTTGCGAACAACAGATAACTGCATTAAGCAAAGTGTGTAATCTAAACAAAGCATATGTCCTTGGATATATGAATGTTGTTTTCTCCCTAGTGGCAACAGCACATCTACAACCTTAGAGGTTTTTGTCACTCCCCTAGATTAAATAGAGGCATGAACCCAACTATCGAGCATAAATACCCCCTCTTGGAGTTACTAGTATCTACTCGGCCAAGATAGCTACTAACAACGGAGAGCATACAAGATCATAAACAACATAGAGATAACATAAGATAATATTCAGTACATCAACTCAATCATAACACCAATATTCATCGGATCCCAACAAACACAACATGTAGAATTACATAACGGTGATCTCGATCATGTAAGGCAGCTCACGAGATATAAACATGAAGCACATGGTGGAGAAGACAACCAACTAGCTACTGCTATGGACCCATAGTCCAAGGTAGACTACTCACTCATCGCGTCGGAGGCAAGCATGGCGATGAAGAAGACCTCCGGTGGCGATTCCCCTCTCCGGCAGGGTGCCGGTAAGAGCTTCTGGACCCTCCCGATCTCGGGTCGACGACGGCGGTGGATCGCGATGTGTTTCCAGAAAAGTGATCGGGTGTTTAGGTTTTTCCCGTCGGGGGGTCTTTATAGGCGAAGGGGCATCATCAGAAGTGGACCAAGGCGGCCTCACACATAGGGGGCACAACCAGGGCCTGGGCCGCGCTACCCTACTGTGTGGCCGGCCTGTGGCCCCACTCCGTCTCCTCTTCGGTTCTCTGGAAGCTTCGGTAAATTTCTGGATGTTTGGCTTTTGTTTTGTCCAATTCCGAGAATATTTCCTGTGTAACTTTTCTGAAACACAAAAACAGCAGAAAACAGGGAACTAGCACTGTGGCATCTCGTTAATAGGTTAGTTCCGGAAAATGCATAAAAACGCCACGAAGTGTAATGAAACACTAAGCAAATTCTGTAAAAACAAGCATGGAGCATCAAAAATTATAGATACGTTTGAGACGTATAACTGCTCCCTTCCTCATCCTTTCTTCCGGCCACGACGTCTCCCGGCCTTAGAAGAGAAGGTCTAGGTGACCGTCGTCTTACCTTGCCTCAACTACTCCTACCAACCTGATGGATTTGAGTAATTTATTACTGGAACTAGTACTAGTGCTATTGTTTTGCGATTACTGTAGTTTAGGGTGTTATATGTTGGCAAAATTATCATTTTGCTGATACTTATTCTCTGTACAATACGAGTATAAGACCATGAGGTACTTTGTGCAATCTCACCTTTAGTCCCCATTTTATTCTCGTTAAATGAAATCTATGTATGTACCATACCTTTACGAAGACTTTGCACTTCTGACAGAAGAAGAAAGCTTCTAAACAAGCACAGCTTGAGCAATAAAAATCTGTGGGGAGCAAAGGTTACAAAGGTAGGTGTGAGTCAGCAACAGAGTATGTTCTTCTAAATTTCATGTTTAGTGAACTCTTGCTTAGCAGTTTTACTGGAAATATTTTGCTGGTAACAACAGTCCGTTCTGCCTGACCTCCTCAATGCCATCGAGATGAGCTGGATATGTGGAGGGACACGATGATAGTGCTTGACAATGAAGAATTTCGTAAAAATTTCTGTCCCGGAAATTGATGGTATATTCCCCGACTCGATGCAGTGTTTACTTTTAGAGTGCATGGGCATTTTTTTTAGGTTGTGAGGTGGATTGTTCGGGGCTGTTTTGGTTTACAAGCACACCAAAATAGCCCTGAGTAATACATTTTTGAGGTGTGTCATATTGCATGGAACACTTGTTGCATTCAGCGGTGTACGATTTGTTCTATGCTACAAGCTGTATGTAGCACAATTGCATTTCAAATTTGATCTGCTAGTGCCTCTAGCATGGGATGGTCTTAGGTATGTGCTACGGCCTGCGGGAACTCCAGCGAGGCTCCAGTCTGGGATTTGTACTCGGAAGGTGGTGATCGCGGTTGGCGGCCCTTGATGTGGCGTAGGAAGCGGTGTGGGGGTAGGGAGTTATTTTTTCATGACCAATTATATCATTGTCATGTTTGGTCACACTTTTTTGATGTGCAGTTACTTTCTGTGTAACATGATATTTGTGACGACCTCAAATTTGATAACAAATTCGAAGTGCCCGTTATGTAATCCATCACAATCCCAGAATCAATGTTGTGATTTACATAACGTAGTTGATATCACAGTCATAGCTATTAATAGTAAATAAAGGGAATTACAAAGGTGGTCGCACAGACCAAACCTTACAATACATCAACATGCAGCGGAATAACACTTTGGGTCCATATTGTCGAGCTTCAACCGCACAGGCAAAGCAGACAGTAGGAAACGAGCCTAATTCGCAAAGCCGTCAATGAGTCCTTCCTTCTTGATCTTGCTCCTTCAAGTCTGGCCAAGTTAATAGCCAAGGACACAGCCATGAGTACATTGGATGTACTCGCAAACCATCTTATAAACAAAGTGATGAGATAGATATGCATGGTTGATATGGTGGACTAAGCACTAAGTTTATTTGCAACAAGCTAGTTTGTTCCCCAAGAATTTTCATTGGTAGAAAAGAGGTTTAGTTCTCTAAGTTCAATCTAAGGAAGAACTTCCATTGCGTCAACAACAAGGTCAAGTCAAGTCATTCACCAAGTTCACCATGGTTCTTTTATTTTTGACAAAAGTCAAGTACAGCTTGCCAACCGTCCATGACCGCGGACGCGGCTATTCGAATAGTTTGAAAACCTCTGCAGAGGGGTACACTTTACCCACAAGAATCGATACATCTGCCGGGAAAAGTCCACGGATCGACATACACAAAGTATGCGAGGTTCAGATAATCAAACAAACTCTTTCACTTGTCTACTCTAGTATAGGATCCTTTCCTAGAGCCCGAGACACGGATTTCCCCGTTCCGGCGCCTCTAGTTTTGCCCTTCCCGGAGTGCCGGGCGGATGGAAATCTTCAGGAAGGAAAATTTCCAATGACCACTTGGTTCGGAAGCAACCATTCATGGAATACTTCTATAAAGGATGAAACAAGACCTCCCATACTAGAATAAACAAGCTAGGAATAAGCCCCTTCCCATTCAGGGGTAATGTGGTTGTACGGTATAATTGGCTCCCATAGTACATCACTCGTTGTCATTTGAGAAATATATTTCATAGTTCTTAGTCAAGATTAATTTCTTTTATAAAACCATCATGTAGGAGCAATTCTCCAAGTCAAGTTTCAAGTTCAAGTCACCACCTTTCAAGTAGGGTTCCCCTTATAGATGGCCTCACTTTTATTAGCGACTAAGCAACTAGATTGAGTGATGACCACTGAAGAGAGTTGGATAAACTCAGCTTGATGCTCTTGTTAAGCAAGAGATCACTATACTTCTATCATTCTACTCTAACAATTCAATCATGCAATTTACTTAAAACAGGTAGAATGCAATATTAAAACTGGGCATGGGGAGTATGAATCAAAAGATGGCTTGCCTGGCTTGGCAAAGTCAAAATAGTTTTCATCTTCATCTTGGATTGGTTGATCTCCATCTCCATTTCTTGGTGGACTTCCGGATCCATTCTCCTTACTCTCTTTATCGTCTAATCGTTGAGAAATAAATAAACATATAATCACCACACCATTCACAAACAATACCTATTTACTCAAATACACATACTTGGGTAAGGGAAGTGATCTAGGAAGTCTATGGAGAGTGGCTAACTTAATGGAGTTCATATAGATGGGATCATCACTTTCTTGACTTAAGTGAGGATTTAATTTACTTTGAATTGTGAAATATCTCTTGCAAGTCCTTATTGACCAAAGTTCATATACTACTAGTATATATTCAAGATTAGGGTTCAACCAAAGAGGCTTCATAGGATTTGGAGTATTTTTCTTTTATTGAAGCCATTGCTAGTTTGCAACTATTTAGTAACCAAATTTGAATCTACAAGTAGAGTCTATAGATCCTAGTTGAATGGGATCAAAGGTTATAGATCAATATCTAGAAATGTGGTTGATGCGAATTGGTTTCATATCATTTCCATTTATTTTGAAATAGGTGTGCAAGTTTGAGTTTCTAATTACTACCATGTAGGATTAAATTTCCAAATACTTCCTACAAGCTCACATGGACTAAGATCAATACCTACGGATGGTATTTGGAAAATGTGTTTAAACAACAAGAGTTCCATAAGAATTTCGATTATAGATTTGAGTTTAATAAAATCCTATATGGCAAATGCCTATTTAACCATATAGGTAAATAGCATTTACTTTAAAATGTTCAAAAATGAGATCTAATGCCATAGGCAGATGGGCATCACTAATTGTGAATTTATAAAGTTGGATTTATATTTTTAGGAATTTTATTTGATTTGATATGAATTTTCTAAGGTGAAAAAGCTCCTGTTTTGTTATTTTTACTGCAACCATTATATAAATCTAATTGTGTTGAAACCACTTCTAATGGATAGCTTACGTTCTAAGGTTTCCAGAACATTTTCATTTGCTAGATTTGGATCGGTAGATCTCCGGGAAAATTAAATGTACTAGAGCATCTGAATGAGTTTTTCAAAAATCGGAAATCGAATATCCCTTTTTTTTTATCCGGGCCGGACACACAGATGAACTGGGCCGGCCCGTTCGGCTGCAGCTGGGCGGGTGCAAGGGAAAAAAAGAAAAGCTGACAATGGGCCCCGCTGGTCAGGTTAAGTGAAACGGTATCTGGGGAAGTCTTCTTCCCCAGCCCGACGAACACACGAACGGCTACTGGGAGGAGGGCGGTGGTCTGGGGAACTCACCGACGGCGACGGGGAGCGGCGGCGAGGGTGTCTAGGCGGCGGAGGAGCTTCTCCTCCTCCACCTCGTCCAGGCGGCAGCTCTCGGGAGGCTCTGGAACGCCGGGAACGGGAGGCGCTCTGCGGAGCGGCGTCGTCGGGGGAGCTCGAACGAGAGGGAGAGGGAGCTTGGGACCTTGTCTGGGAGGTAGAGGAAGGTGGCGCGAACCTTTTCAGGGAAGAATGGCGGCTTTATATAGTCGGGAGAGGGAGCACGAGGCGAGGGGATCTGCGGAGAGAGCGCGGCCGGTGTCGGCTAACGGAGGGGATGGGCGGTCGGGGCTTTCGGCTGGGTGCTGTGGAAGGTTGCAGGAACTTGCTGGCGCGTTTGCAGGCGGCGGGGTGGTCTGGTGCAGAGGGGGCAAGTGAGGGGTCCGGGCGGTGGTTCTCCTCTGTTCTTCCCTGTCTCACGGCCGTGGTCGGGGCAGGAGAGATAGCAGAGAGTCTAGGAGGGAGCTAGGTCACTGTGGGAAGTACAGGGAGGGGGGATGGCTACTGGTCCTTGCAATAACTTGCACCTTTGCCCAATTCTGCCCACCAAGTGTTTGATACAATGTCCGCATGAAATAAAAATTTGAATTTTTGAAAATTTCCAATTGGGTTGGTCATTATATTGGATAGGGATTCCAGAAATATTTTTGTTATGAAGAAATATGAGGTTTTGCAAAAATCTTATTTCCAATTTGAAGTATGGTTTCTGATTCAGATTCAAACTTTGGACAGATTTTGAAAGAGGTTAGGGTTTGAGTTTTTGCTGGAAACTTCTTGGTTGAGTTAGTATGTGATATGGTCAAGCTCAACTAACTGACCACACCTTTGCTTGAGTTACAGATTTCTTATTCTAAGTGTCCAAAGTAGGGTAGTGGTTTACTTTTTCTAGATCATCTTTTCTTCTCTTTTTCTTTATTTCTCTTGCTTCTGGTTCTTTTGATCTTTGTGGTTCTTCTCTAATGCTTATGCTAGTTTGGTGTGGCTTATCTAAACAATGCACAACCAAAAATAACCCACATGAAATCATAGAACCACATGTATTTAAAAATACTATGCATGCATGCAATGATAGATACAAAGTTTTATCTTGGCCCAAAAGTGTTGGTTTTCTTGTAGATGACATGGAGTTGGGAATGACCTCTTATTTGAATTCAAACTTGGGTAGAATTCAAAGGATTTGTTTTAAAACCCTTCTCATACTCTTTTTATTTGAAGCATGGGAGCGAATGCTCAATTTCACAAGTTTAAAAGACAAGAAAAAAAATCTTGTATTTAAAATAAAAGTTTTTGTTGGCTCCAAAACTTGGTATTTTGATAAATTCCATTTATTTCTATTTTTCCAAAAGTTTGGGTTGTTACAATCTTCCCCCCTTAAAAAGAATCTCGTCCCGAGATTCACAAGTTAAGATTGAGATAGATTGAGAGATGAGATTAACAGATAAGAGATGTAGTGTATATTGATTCCTATCGAGGTAGAAAGATTTGGTACACCCAAAATGTGATAAGGCCAAATGGTCCAAAACACATATTCATCAATCACATAGCATTTTCAACAAACAATCACACTTTTCAAAAACAAAATGTTTTAGGTTTAAACCATAGAATTTCATTAATAAGGGGTCTTGCAGATTACATGTCTCATTCATTTTAGAAGGAGATAAACAAGACTACTAGAACACTTTTGAGAAAACAAGTTGTTGGGGTGGTTGCTACATGTTGCCGGAGGGCATATGAGCAACACATCCCAAAACAAATCAATCACACAAGGCACTAAGCACACTTAATAATCGTGAGGTAAGGGCAACTTAATGAAATCAACTGAGCATTTCCTATAAATCCTGTGGGTCAAAAGGTTGATGGGTCTTCATCATTTCTGATCACTCTATTTGCTCTTGAAGACTTTGTCTCATAGGGTTGACTCTTGTTGGAGGTTTCTGGATCAGGTGAAGAGACTCTCTTTTGACGGTAGCGGTCGTAGTTGACATCCAAGGTTGAAGTCTTGAAACATATTGAGTCCCTAATCTTTTGATCCAAAAGTCCTTCGGTCTTAAGGTCGGTATATCGTCCATGGTATATATTTGAAGTAGATGAGGAATAGAATAAAACAAATCTTTTAAAAATAAATTGTAATCAAAGATGTTCATACAAAAATTCTTTGTCAAAATATTTTGAGAGCATAAGTTGAGAGTATAAGATATTTCAAGTGAATAAGATGAGGGTATAAGATTGGCTTTGGATACAAAAGCAAACAAGTTTCTTTTGTAGAAATAAGTGTTTGACAAATTATCACTTTCTTAGCTAGCGACCATACTAACTAAGGTCTCCTAAGGTCATGATAGTCCTGATACCAAACTTGTGATATTAGGAATATCATTTTCTAACGACCATGCTAACTAGGGTTTCCTAGAGTCAGCCTAGGCTCTGATACCAACTTGTGACGACCTCAAATTTGATAACAAATTCGAAGTGCCCGTTATGTAATCCATCACAATCCCAGAATCAATGTTGTGATTTACATAACGTAGTTGATATCACAGTCATAGCTATTAATAGTAAATAAAGGGAATTACAAAGGTGGTCGCACAGACCAAACCTTACAATACATCAACATGCAGTGGAATAACACTTTGGGTCCATATTGTCGAGCTTCAACCGCACAGGCAAAGCAGACAGTAGGAAACGAGCCTAATTCGCAAAGCCGTCAATGAGTCCTTCCTTCTTGATCTTGCTCCTTCAAGTCTGGCCAAGTTAATAGCCAGGGACACAGCCGTGAGTACATTGGATGTACTCGCAAACCATCTTATAAACAAAGTGATGAGATAGATATGCATGGTTGATATGGTGGACTAAGCATTAAGTTTATTTGCAACAAGCTAGTTTGTTCCCCAAGAATTTTCATTGGTAGAAAAGAGGTTTAGTTCTCTAAGTTCAATCTAAGGAAGAACTTCCATTGCGTCAACAACAAGGTCAAGTCAAGTCATTCACCAAGTTCACCATGGTTCTTTTATTTTTGACAAAAGTCAAGTACAGCTTGCCAACCGTCCATGACCGCGGACGCGGCTATTCGAATAGTTTGAAAACCTCTGCAGAGGGGTACACTTTACCCACAAGAATCGATACATCTGCCGGGAAAAGTCCACGGATCGACATACACAAAGTATGCGAGGTTCAGATAATCAAACAAACTCTTTCACTTGTCTACTCTAGTATAGGATCCTTTCCTAGAGCCCGAGACACGGATTTCCCCGTTCCGGCGCCTCTAGTTTTGCCCTTCCCGGAGTGCCGGGCGAATGGAAATCTCCAGGAAGGAAAATTTCCAATGACCACTTGGTTCGGAAGCAACCATTCATGGAATACTTCTATAAAGGATGAAACAAGACCTCCCATACTAGAATAAACAAGCTAGGAATAAGCCCCTTCCCATTCAGGGGTAATGTGGTTGTACGGTATAATTGGCTCCCATAGTACATCACTCGTTGTCATTTGAGAAATATATTTCATAGTTCTTAGTCAAGATTAATTTCTTTTATAAAACCATCATGTAGGAGCAATTCTCCAAGTCAAGTTTCAAGTTCAAGTCACCACCTTTCAAGTAGGGTTCCCCTTATAGATGGCCTCACTTTTATTAGCGACTAAGCAACTAGATTGAGTGATGACCACTGAAGAGAGTTGGATAAACTCAGCTTGATGCTCTTGTTAAGCAAGAGATCACTATACTTCTATCATTCTACTCTAACAATTCAATCATGCAATTTACTTAAAACAGGTAGAATGCAATATTAAAACTGGGCATGGGGAGTATGAATCAAAAGATGGCTTGCCTGGCTTGGCAAAGTCAAAATAGTTTTCATCTTCATCTTGGATTGGTTGATCTCCATCTCCATTTCTTGGTGGACTTCCGGATCCATTCTCCTTACTCTCTTTATCGTCTAATCGTTGAGAAATAAATAAACATACAATCACCACACCATTCACAAACAATACCTATTTACTCAAATACACATACTTGGGTAAGGGAAGTGACCTAGGAAGTCTATGGAGAGTGGCTAACTTAATGGAGTTCATATAGATGGGATCATCACTTTCTTGACTTAAGTGAGGATTTAATTTACTTTGAATTGTGAAATATCTCTTGCAAGTCCTTATTGACCAAAGTTCATATACTACTAGTATATATTCAAGATTAGGGTTCAACCAAAGAGGCTTCATAGGATTTGGAGTATTTTTCTTTTATTGAAGCCATTGCTAGTTTGCAACTATTTAGTAACCAAATTTGAATCTACAAGTAGAGTCTATAGATCCTAGTTGAATGGGATCAAAGGTTATAGATCAATATCTAGAAATGTGGTTGATGCGAATTGGTTTCATATCATTTCCATTTATTTTGAAATAGGTGTGCAAGTTTGAGTTTCTAATTACTACCATGTAGGATTAAATTTCCAAATACTTCCTACAAGCTCACATGGACTAAGATCAATACCTACAGATGGTATTTGGAAAATGTGTTTAAACAACAAGAGTTCCATAAGAATTTCGATTATAGATTTGAGTTTAATAAAATCCTATATGGCAAATGCCTATTTAACCATATAGGTAAATAGCATTTACTTTAAAATGTTCAAAAATGAGATCTAATGCCATAGGCAGATGGGCATCACTAATTGTGAATTTATAAAATTGGATTTATATTTTTAGGAATTTTATTTGATTTGATATGAATTTTCTAAGGTGAAAAAGCTCCTGTTTTGTTATTTTTACTGCAACCATTATATAAATCTAATTGTGTTGAAACCACTTCTAATGGATAGCTTACGTTCTAAGGTTTCCAGAACATTTTCATTTGCTAGATTTGGATCGGTAGATCTCCGGGAAAATTAAATGTACTAGAGCATCTGAATGAGTTTTTCAAAAATCGGAAATCGAATATCCCTTTTTTTTTATCCGGGCCGGACACACAGATGAACTGGGCCGGCCCGTTCGGCTGCAGCTGGGCGGGTGCAAGGGAAAAAAAGAAAAGCTGACAATGGGCCCCGCTGGTCAGGTTAAGTGAAACGGTATCTGGGGAAGTCTTCTTCCCCAGCCCGACGAACACACGAACGGCTACTGGGAGGAGGGCGGTGGTCTGGGGAACTCACCGACGGCGACGGGGAGCGGCGGCGAGGGTGTCTAGGCGGCGGAGGAGCTTCTCCTCCTCCACCTCGTCCAGGCGGCAGCTCTCGGGAGGCTCTGGAACGCCGGGAACGGGAGGCGCTCTGCGGAGCGGCGTCGTCGGGGGAGCTCGAACGAGAGGGAGAGGGAGCTTGGGACCTTGTCTGGGAGGTAGAGGAAGGTGGCGCGAACCTTTTCAGGGAAGAATGGCGGCTTTATATAGTCGGGAGAGGGAGCACGAGGCGAGGGGATCTGCGGAGAGAGCGCGGCCGGTGTCGGCTAACGGAGGGGATGGGCGGTCGGGGCTTTCGGCTGGGTGCTGTGGAAGGTTGCAGGAACTTGCTGGCGCGTTTGCAGGCGGCGGGGTGGTCTGGTGCAGAGGGGGCAAGTGAGGGGTCCGGGCGGTGGTTCTCCTCTGTTCTTCCCTGTCTCACGGCCGTGGTCGGGGCAGGAGAGATAGCAGAGAGTCTAGGAGGGAGCTAGGTCACTGTGGGAAGTACAGGGAGGGGGGCTGGCTACTGGTCCTTGCAATAACTTGCACCTTTGCCCAATTCTGCCCACCAAGTGTTTGATACAATGTCCGCATGAAATAAAAATTTGAATTTTTGAAAATTTCCAATTGGGTTGGTCATTATATTGGATAGGGATTCCAGAAATATTTTTGTTATGAAGAAATATGAGGTTTTGCAAAAATCTTATTTCCAATTTGAAGTATGGTTTCTGATTCAGATTCAAACTTTGGACAGATTTTGAAAGAGGTTAGGGTTTGAGTTTTTGCTGGAAACTTCTTGGTTGAGTTAGTATGTGATATGGTCAAGCTCAACTAACTGACCACACCTTTGCTTGAGTTACAGATTTCTTATTCTAAGTGTCCAAAGTAGGGTAGTGGTTTACTTTTTCTAGATCATCTTTTCTTCTCTTTTTCTTTATTTCTCTTGCTTCTGGTTCTTTTGATCTTTGTGGTTCTTCTCTAATGCTTATGCTAGTTTGGTGTGGCTTATCTAAACAATGCACAACCAAAAATAACCCACATGAAATCATAGAACCACATGTATTTAAAAATACTATGCATGCATGCAATGATAGATACAAAGTTTTATCTTGGCCCAAAAGTGTTGGTTTTCTTGTAGATGACATGGAGTTGGGAATGACCTCTTATTTGAATTCAAACTTGGGTAGAATTCAAAGGATTTGTTTTAAAACCCTTCTCATACTCTTTTTATTTGAAGCATGGGAGCGAATGCTCAATTTCACAAGTTTAAAAGACAAGAAAAAAATCTTGTATTTAAAATAAAAGTTTTTGTTGGCTCCAAAACTTGGTATTTTGATAAATTCCATTTATTTCTATTTTTCCAAAATTTTGGGTTGTTACAATATTCTTTTGTTGCATGTGTGCAATGTATGTCGAGAGGGTGGGGGTGGGGGTGGGGGGTGTGTTTTCTGCTTCCATCATGTTCTATATTAATTAAGTTTCTTTTGATAACATGTATAAGTTACTTCTATTCTCTCACTAAGTTGGTTCTATCATTTAAACTAAGTTGATTACAGTCATAGTTACATTTATGATTTTGATTAAATTGCTCTGTCATCATAATTAAGTTGTCTTCTCAATCTAACCAAGTTGTCTTCTCAATCTAACCAAGTTGGATTTTGTGTAATCATGCTTAGAACTTAGACTGTTTGCTAAATTTTGTCAACCGCATTGCTTATTAGTTGGTTTCTAATTTGCATCAAGTTGCCCTATCATCATAATTAAGTTGTTTTCTCAATCTAACCAAGTGGTTTTTGTGTAATCATGCTTTTACCTTAAAAGTTTTTGCTTTTTTTCATCAACCTCTTTGCATATTAATTGGTTCCTGATTTTGATTAAGTTGCTCTTTCATCATAACTAAGTTTTCTTATCAATCTTGCCAAGTTGGTTTTCGTGTAATCATGCTTTTACCTTAGAACTTTATGCTATTTTTTATCAACCTCTTTGCTCATTAGCTGGTTTATTTATGATTTTGATTAAGTTGCTCTTTCATCATAACTAAGTTGTCTTACCAATCTAACCAAGTAGGTTTTTGTGTAATGAGCAAAGAGGTCGATAAAAATAGCATAAAGTTCTAAAAGTTTGCTATTTTTTACCAACCTCTTTTGCTTATTAGTTGGTTTTTGCTTTTGATTAAGTTGTTCTTTCAACATAACAATGTTGTCTTATCAATATGACCAAGTTGGTTTTTGTGTAATCAAGCTTTTACCTTAGAACCTTATGCTATTTCTTATCAATCTCTTTTGCTTGTTAGTTGGTTTCTGATTCTGATTAAGTTGCTCTTTCATCATAACTAAGTTGTATTATCAATCTAACCAAGTTGGTTTTTGTGTAATCAACCTTTTACCTTAGAACTTATGCATTATGTTTAAGATGATGGTTAGGATTATTTAGCTAAGTTCCTCCCAGCAAACAAACCCTAGTTTGTGTTTGTATCATTTACTAAAAATTTAATGGACATACAAAATTGTCTTAGTTGTGTTTGCATTGTATATGTGTATTTTTTGTAGTAAATCACCAGTTAGACGAAAGATGACCAAGCGGAACCCGATATGCGTCGTTTACCAGAAGGTTGTGGAGGAGGGAGCTTTCCAGCCCCACCACCTCGTGTAGATCTGGCAGTTGTTTCCGTCACCTGCCCAAGCTGCGTGTTGTTCCTTAGTAAAGTTAGTTTTTATATGCATGCATGTGCTAGGGGTTTTTGCTTTTGTTTGTAGACAATCATGCAAATAATATAGTTGCTCAACTCGTCTAACTAAGTTTGTGCGACATTTTAGTCGAGTTTTGAGAGTTGTTCATACTTGTTACTTAGCTAAAAAACAAGTTGTCTAGGCTCCCTTCTTTTTTATGTCAAGTTGTCCATTTTTTAGGTGCGGCGAAGTTGCTCACTGTTCACTGTTAAATTGTGTACAAAGTAGCTGCTAAGTTGCTGACGAAGAATCTCTAAGTTGCACCCTAATTGCTCCTAAGATGCCCCTTAACCACAGCTAAGTTTTTGCAGCTAAGAAGCTGCTAAGTTGCCTATTTCCAGGTTGTTGTTAAGTTGTGTACAAAGTAGCTTTCAAGTTGTTGCTAAGTTGTGTGTGAAGTTTTTGGGTCTATCACATCAGTTATACCCAAGGTGCGTTGTTGATGGATCTATTATATACAGAAGATTCATGCTTGCTTAATTTTGATTGTTGTCGTTCAGGAATTGATTTCTTCCAAAACCCTAGAGACATGCAGATCCTAATCTAGGAGTAAAAAAACAAGAGAAATAAACGGGGATAGGGAAGTTAAGTTCGTGTGATCTGATTACCTCTGTTTTTTCTTTTGGAGCTAAGCATATTGAATCATGGCGAATCTGATGAATTACAGGTTTCATGGAGATCTGCAGAAGAGGAAGAAAAAGAAAGTAGGGGAAAGGGCTTCACGTGGTCCTAGGCTGGGGACTAGTTGGCACACGTGAGTGGAGGCTGGCCCAATCCAGTACAAAATTGAGCTGCACCAGCATTCAAGGGCTGGTCCAAGGCGCGCGGGAACATGCTCAGGGTCGCGGCTCGCGCGGGAATCTACTCGGGTGGGCGCGCGGGAACCTATTCTATTCGGGGGTGCGTGGATGTGTTATTTTTTTGGGTGAGTGCTGGGATAGACAAACTAGCATCCGGATCCTATCTAGTCACGTCCTTTTTTTCATGGACAAAACGGTTTCAGAAATACGGTTGCGTCTGTATCGAGCGTTCGTATCAATTCAGCCATACCGATCCATTCGTAATACATGCCCAACATTAAAACTAACAGAAAACTGGAGGTCCACGCGCGGGAACACATCCACAAAAGGACGAGCTGTGCGCCAAAATCCCCTGCCAATGCAAATAGAAACAGGAGGTTGAAGCGCACCACACAAGCAAATCCAGATGAGCAGTGAATGAATCATAACTTCATACGCAGGCTCCAATTGAACAGTCCATCAATCAGCACTAGTTGTCGATGGATTCATCAAGTAATCATGGGCCGATGGATTCATCAAGTAATCATGGGCATGATGCCGATGAATCTCACACACGGGCAGTAAGATACCTAACCCTACTCATTTTGATGAATTGCAATTCCTTCCTTTTAAACGGATTGTGGGAATATGTGCAATCCTGCCATAGTGCCATCCCTTTCCTTTGTTTTTCTTCATCAGGCTTGGCATCAACCTAGATGTCCAGAACTCCTTGCCCATGACAGTAGAGATCCCCTAAACGTTTAAAAAATAGTTACATGATAATGTCTCAAATTAAATCAAGCAATCTAGAATCTAGAACTGACAAGTAACATAAGTATTTGCCTTCATTTCTTAAAAGAACATTTTTGTGTGGGGACTTCTAGTGTCAATGGCAACGAAAGTACAGCAGATTGAAATAACTGATTTGCTACTATGCACATACTGAAACTACACTCGATTAACACATATTAATTGATACAGGACTTTCAAGAAACTGCAGCAGATCCTACTAATGGAAGGGTACCAAAACTTGGCATGACATTTTTATTCGAAGAGGAAGCTTATTCATTTTATAACAAGTATGCTGAAACTATTGGTTTTAGTATTAGAAGAAGCAGTGGCCATAAAATGAAGAATTCCTCTACAATGCAACAACGAACATTTACATGCTCTCGTCAAGGTATAGGATGTATCCCTTTTTTTAAAGATGGCAATCATATTTTTATGCACTCACAAAATTACTACAACTTATAGGATTTTGTGGGGATGATAAAAGAGAGGACACATTCAGCTACAGCAGGCCTGAAACACGATGTGGGTGTACCGCCCGTATGAAGATAAGCCTAAAAAACGGAGTGTATGAATTTGAGGCGTCACATAACCACATTCTTGTTCCTGGAACCATGACCCACTTTTTGAGATCCCAGAGAAAAGTAACATAAGCGCAAATAGCAAATGCAGAGGTTGCAAAGTCTGTAGGTATTTCAAATAAAGCAACAATTGATATGATGGCCAAACAAGCAGGTGGAATTGAAAACCTTTGTTGTACACGTGAAGATATAAAAAATAGATTGTACACAAAGAGAACAATACAAGCAAAGGAAGGTGACACAGGGGGAGTGTTAGAATACATGGAGAAGAAGGTATCAGAAGATGTTAATTTCTTCTATGCAATTCAAGTAGATGAGGATGATTTGATAACTATTATTTTTTGTCTGATTCCAAAATGGTCTCGGACTATGCACTGTTTGGTGACGTCATATGCTTTGACAGCACATACAGGAAACTAGATGATGGACGTCCATTTGGTTTGATTGTTGAAGTAAATAATCACAAGAAAACTGTTGTCTTCGGTGCTGCACTTCTCTATGATGAAAACGCTGAAAGTTTTCGTTGGCTTTTTAAAACTTTTTTGAAAGTTATGTCGGGAAAACATCCACGGACAATTCTGACCGATGAAGATGCTGCAATGGCGAAGGCAATCAGTGACATCTTAGTTTATACTATACATAGACTTTGCGTGTGGCATATGAATCAAAATGCTTGCAAGCACCTTGGTGGAGTCGTTAAAGACTATAAGAAGTTCAATGTGGATTTTTAGCATTGTATTTATGATATAGAGGAGGAAGATGAATTTTAAGTGCATGGGATGGAATGCTTGACAAGTATGGACTACGTGAGAATGAGTGGCTTCAAAGGTGGTTCAAGAAAAGGGAGCATTGGGCACTAGTGTATGGCAAAAATACGTTTTGTGCCCAAATGACCACTACCCAAAGAAGCGAAAGCATGAACAATAAACCGAAGAGGCACATTAGTGTTAAATATGACATGCTTACTTTTTTCCATCATTTCGAGCGGCTAGTGGCAGATAAAAAATTTGAAGAACTGAGGTGCGACTTCAAAGCAACACAGACTAGTCCCAAGCTAAAGGCAGAAGCTAGCTCTATGTTAAGACAAGCTGTAACCACATATACTCCAGCAATATTTAAACTGTTTCAAGAACAAGTGCTTCGGACCCTAAACTATGACACATTTCTTTCTAATGAAAGAGAGGCAGAGGAGAAGGTTTATATAGTAAAGTTTCATGGCACACAACGTGACCATGTCGCTAAATTTGTTCCAAAAGAAGAAAAGGTCAGCTGCAGTTGCAAGAAGTTTGAATTTGCTGGAATACTTTGCTCTCATTGCTTAAAGGTACTTGATATTAATAATATCAAGCATATCCCTGAAGAATATATCTTAAAAAGGTGGACAATTGATGCTAAAGTTCTGGAGATAAAAGGCAAACGCAACCAGCCCGAGGATCCAAAAGCAAGAATGTCTAATCGATACAAGGATTTGTGCAAAATGTTTATGAAAATAGCTGCTTGTGCTGCTGAATACGATGACTCATATGATATGGCAGCTAACTGTGCAGAGCACCTAGCACAAGATGTGGAGAAATGCTTGAAAATTAGAGGTGATCCAAAAATGGGTAAATCCTGTGCTACAGAAGGTACACACTGCACATATAATCGCCTAGACTACTTCCAACCTAGCTAAGTCTTACATTTAGCATTATTATTACACAGGACTGAACATCGACTCTAGTCGAATCTCAAAACACAATGAAGGGCTTGCTATATCAGAAGGTATCAAGGTCAAGGAGAAAGAGAAGTCTACAAAAGGATCAAGAAGACCCGTTGGTGGCTTTGAGAAATCAACTGCAAAAAAGAAAAAGAACAAGGAGAATATAATACAAGTGCAGCCACAAGGCACCTCAACGGTATAAAATCATAAGCTTCTTTCCTACAAAATATTTTATTGTATTGACCTTGCTATATAATTTTTACAGGGTCATTTGGAGCATTTTACAAATCAAATGGCTGCATATCAATTACAGTACAACAATATCCTAAATGCTTCAATACCACCGTCAATTGGTAATACTGTCACAATGCCACCATATGCTCCAGAACTGGCACAAACGCATGTGTGTTGTTCATGAGGAACTGGTACATCAATCTTAGCGTTTCCGTGGTCTCCAGTTTCGCTGTGCAGGAAAAGGTATGTAACTTATCTGTGTAAGCTATCAATTATAAATATATGAGTGCTTCGTGGCCTTATGGGGAAAGTTATTTTTGCTATGTTGTGTAAGACATGCATCATATAATATTTATCAGATTTAAATCCTATGTTGATATGAATTTGTTATAAATTCAACTTTTGTTTAGAATCTATTCTGAAGTGGTTGATGCAGCTCTGACTTTAAAGTCAAGGCCTGCACTAAGTTCAAGACATCGCCCACCATATATCGTCCTACGTTCTATGAGACACACCACCCCCAGACGAGAATGAAAACACACGCAAATAATCATCGACAAAACTGGAGGTCGGCGCGGCAGAGCAAGCCAGAACCATCTAGTTTGACTAGATGTAGCTATTCCAAAGAAAAACGATTCAATGCCACACGCAACATCTCTGCTCGTGGCTCGTAGGTAGTTGTGACACGCATCCAAGCAGGACCCACACACCACCGCCCATTGACCGTTCCCGGCCAGGCAATCTCTGTCCGATAATCTTCCCCCTCTCCATCGTGTTTCCCATGGCAGCCATGGAGAAGACGCCGACCGTCGCGCAGAGCTAGCCCATCAACCGTCGCGCGGCGCGTCCTCGGATCCTTCGGCGCTTCCTCGGCGATGGTCTGATAGGATCAGATAGTATGTTTGAACCTATATTGCACGATCACAGAATACACACACAGGATACAACTATTTTTGGTGGAATTTTCGGTTTATATTGCAAATAAAAGTAGAGGCTAATCCCACTTATAGAGTGGAGGCTAGGGTTTACAACCAAGAAGTAAGATGCGATCTAAATCTACAAGTTTGGGCTAAATAGCCTCACAGCGATGGAGTGGTTGGAAAGCACGCAAAAAGCGATAATACAGCCAAGCGACGAAACCGGAAGGAAGATGGCGACATCATGGTTCATCGAGGTCGTTGACCTTCAGTGGACGGCTAAGATGGTTTTAGCTTGAACCGGCCATTTCTTCAATTAGCACTGTCCAATTCTTCAGATAGTGTTGGTTCCTGACAACTCCCTCGCGATGAGAACTGACTTGTCCTCAAGGCTTGAAGGCTGGAAAAACTTTCTGAACAAAGGATGCATCTTCCCAGCTAGCAGCGCTTCAAGTGGCAGATTGACCCATTTGACTAACCAATGAACAACTGGAATGCTGATGTCTCCCTGTGCTCGTGGAATCAGTTTTCTCTCAAGGACAGCTTCCGGGGCAACTTGAATATGGCCATGTTCATTTACCAGAGGCAAGTGTGGGGAGGGAACTACAGAATTTCCCAAGTGTTTCTTGAGCTGGATCACATGAAATGTAGGGTGTAGCTTGCAGTGTTCTGGTAATAGTAGGGTATAAGCAGTGGCACCCACTCGTGCAAGAACTCTGAAGGGCCCATAATATCTGGAGTGGAGATTCAAGTACCTATGTATGCTCAGTGTGGTGTGTCTATATGGTTGAATTTTCAGGTAAACCATGTCTCCCACTTCAAATTCTCTCTCCTTCCCGTGTTTATCCGCATACACTTCCATTCTTGCTTGGGCTTTGACCAAATTGTCCTTGATAATTTCTGCAGTGACTTCTTGTTGTTGCTGCTGCTCTGCATCAGGGGAGTCTAGTGCTATTGGAAGGTTGAGTTCAACAATCATTGGTGGAGGAAAGCCATACAAGGCTTGAAAAGGGGTCATGTTGAGAGAGGTATGGAAACTAGTGTTGTACCACCATTCGGCCATTGTTAGCCAACTATGCCACTTCCTGGGTTGATTGAATGCCATGCACCTCAGATAGTTCTCCAAGCACTGGTTCAATCTCTCGGTTTGGCCATCCGTCTGAGGGTGATATGATGTGCTGAGGTGGAGCTTGACTCCTAGGTTTTTGAACAAGCTTTGCCAAAGATTACTGGTGAAAATTATGTCCCTGTCCGTTACTATAACAGTAGGTAGCCCATGGAGTTTGAACACATTATCAGCAAAAGCTTTTGCCACTTGTTGGACAGTGATGGGATGAGTCATGGAAATAAAATGGGAGTACTTGGTGAATCGATCGACCACCACTAAGATAATATCCTTGTTCTCTAACTTTGGCAAGCCTTCGACAAAGTCCATGCTGATGTGAGTAAAGGCAAAATCTGGGATTGGCAGTGGCTGCAAGAGTCCAAGAGAAGGGACATGCTCAGATTTGTTCAGTTGGCAGGTAGGGCAGTGCTTGACAAATGTGACTGTGTCATTCTTCATACCTCGCCAGTGAAATAGCAATTTGACTCTTTGGTATGTGGCTCTTTCACCCGAGTGCCCTCCAAGTTCTGAATTATGGAATGTAGATAGAATGGACTGCTTCAGTTTGTCACAGTTGCCTACAAGTATCTTATCCTTGTACTTAATGATACCATTGTGTAACTTGTAATTTCGCTTGGCATTAGGGTCAAGTACAAGATGAGATAAAATATCCTTGCAAGTAGCATCATTGGAATAGCTTTGTACCACTTGTGTTATCCAATGTGGTGTCACAGAACTAGAGAATATGGCACCCAGATGATATTTGACTCTGGACAGAGCATCAGCTACTCTGTTTTCTCTCCCCTTCTTGTATTCAATTGTGTAGTTGTATCCCAACAATTTAACTAACAATTTATGCTGAATACCATCTATTATTTTCTGCTCCTGAATGTATTTGAGACTCTGCTGGTCCGTCTTGATAATCAAGGAAGAGGCAGCAAGGTAGTGTTCCCATTTTTTTAGAGCCTCAAGAATAGCTGGGGCCTCTTTATCATAAGTAGACATAGCTGCTACTTTGGGTCCAATTGTTTTGCTAAAGAAGGATATAGGTTGCCCTTTTTGCATTAGTACAGCACCTAAGCCATAGCTAGAAGCGTCTGCTTCTAATGTGAATGGTAGAGCAAAGTTAGGCATAGCTAGCACATGGGCTGTAGTCATTCTTGTTTTGATCTTCTCAAAGGATTTTTGTTGTTCCTCAGTCCAGACAAAGGCATCTTTCTTGAGTTCTAGGAACATTGGTCTGCATATCAAGCCATAATTCTTGATGAAACATCTATAATAGTCAGCTAGACCCAAAAATCCTCTCAGCTGTGTCACTGTCTAAGGTGTTGTCCATTTTAGGATAGAATCGACCTTGAGTGGGTCAGTTGAAACTCCTTGTCCGCTAATTATGTGACCTAAGTACTCTACCTTGGGTAGACCAAATGTGCACTTGCTCAGCTTAGCACATAACTGGTTTTCTTTGAGGCAGGTGAAAACTTGCTCCAAGTGGGACAGATGTTCACTTGCAGTCTTACTATAGATTAGAATATCATCAAAGAAGAGAAGAGTGAACTTCCTTAAGAAGGGAGCCAAAATGTTGTTCATTAGAGCTTGAAAGGTTGTAGGGGCATTTGTAAATCCAAATGGCATAACCTTGTATTCATAATGGCCAATGTGTGTGTTGAAGGCAGTTTTCTGAATATCTTCAGGTTTCATCCTTATCTGATGATAGCCACTCCGTAGGTCAATTTTGGAGAAAATGGTTGCTCCATTTAGCTCATCTAGTAAGTCTTCAATTACTGGAATAGGGTACTTGTTTTTCTATAGTGATTGCATTTAATTTCATGTAGTCAATGCATAGTCGCCATGTTCCATCTTTTTTCTTGACAAGGATGGATGGGGAAGAATAAGGGCTAGAGCTCAATCTGATAATATCATTTTAAGTAGTTCTGCCACAATCTTCTCCATGGCATCTTTCTGATGATGGGGTAATCTGTAAGCCCTTTGATGGATGACCTTGTGAGGATCTTCTAGTTGGATAGTATGATCATAGTCTCTCTTTGGTGGCAGCTTTGTTGGTTCCTCAAATAAGATGGCAAATGTGGTCAGTAAGGCTTGTACTGCGTCTGAATAGATGACTGTAGGCTGGATGTTGTTATCCTTAGGGGAAATGTAGAGAAGTGCTCCACATATTGTATTATTCAGGAGTGATTTAGGCTTGGAGCAGAATGTGACTAGAGGTGAACTGGGCAGTGACTCATCTTTGAAAATTACCGTCTTGCCGTTACGCTTAGTAACTGACAAGGTCAACTTGGGTAAGTCCATGGTGACTGGGCTATGCTCATGCAGCCAGTCCCATCCTAGAATAATGTCATATCCCTTAAGCTTCAGGATTCTGAAGTCAGATTTGAACTGTTCCTCTTGAATAGTATACAGACAATCAGTATACATGAACTCAGTGAATAGTTCTCCACCATCAGCCACTAAAACTTTCATTTTCTTGCAAGTGGTGATTGGTGCCTTGAGCTTCTCTGCTAATTCAGGTGTCATGAAGTGTAACACCCCGATCGACTTTGAGGAGCGATTCGGAGGATTATCTGTGAGCGTGTGAATGGAATTTGGCGTTAATTTTGGGATAAGCTCGCGAGAGCGAGGAAGGAGGAAGAACCCTAACTAAATACACTATGATTTAGCTCTTCTTTCTTACTTCTCATTCACGGCATGGCCAGTTTTAATAGTATCTGAGTTACAGCTGTAACAATAATAACGATTACATGCGTTTAATGGTATTTTTCTCAGCTAACTCATGTTCCTCTTTATCTTGCTCAATGAGCCGTCGATCTTCTGTCTTGTCACCAGCTTCAATCTCCACTGTAGGTTAACTGTGCGGTGTGCTTGTACAGTCAGGTTACTGACAATGCCGCCCGCTTGAGACAGTCCTTGTCCTCAAGGCTGATAGGATGGGAAGTGGCAAGTGATGAAGCTGAGGTCCTCCCAAGTGGCATCCTCTAGTCCCAGGCTTTCCCAATGGATCAGCAGTTGTCGCACCGGCGTTCGCTGCTTGTGGATGGTGCGCTCGTCCAATGTAGCAAATGGGGCAGTTTTGATCTTACCATCTGCAGTGACAAATGGGACATGAGGAAGAGGAACAACGTTCTTACCAAGATGCTTCTTCAGTTGGCTGATGTGAAACACTGGGTGGATTGTTGTTGTCTCAGGAAGCTGAAGCTTGTATGCAACTTCGCCGATCCTTTCCATTATCTTGTAAGGACCATAATATTTAGATCAAAGCTTCAGAGAACCACGTATACCAAAGGCATTTTGCCTATAGGGTTGGATACGCAAATGCACCATCTCGCCCACATCATAGTGGCGATCAGTTCTGTGCTGGTCGGCATAAACTTTCATGCGGTTCTGTGCATGCAGGAGATTTTCCTTGACTTGCCTCATCATATTGTCGCGCTCTGTCACAGTGAGGGAAGCAGCTGGACATGTTTCGATGTTATCTTGAATTCACCAACCATAGGCGGGGAGTAGTGATATAAAGCTTTGAATGGCGTCATTTTGATCGAAGCATGGTATGAAGTATTGTACCACCACTCTGCAGTAGCCAACCATTTTGTCCACTGTTTTGGCTCCTGGAATACCATGCTCCTTAAATATGCCTCGAGGCACTAGTTTACTCTCTCCGTTTGCCCATCGCTCTGCGGGTGATAAGCTGAATTTTAGCTTCACTTGCAGAGCCTGGAAGATATGTTGGTACAGAGTACTGGTGAATATTCGATCTCGGTCAGAGACGATCTCCAGGGGGCAGCCGTGCAGGCGAACGATGTTATCCATGATCACTTGGATGATTTGTTCCACGGAGTATGGGTGAGCCAACGCAATAAAGTGAGCGTATTTCATGAGTCTGTCAACTACTACCAGGATCACTTCCTTCCCATTGGATTTTGGGAGGGCCTCAATGAAATCCAAACTGATGGACGACCAGGGTGTGCCAGGGATGTCCAGTGGCTGCAATAATCCGGCTGGAGATGTGTGTGGGACTTTGACTAGCTGACACACAGGGCATTCTGTGACAAATTTATGCACCATCTGCTTCAGTTGAGGCCAGCAGAAGATCTTTTTGATTCGCTGGTAAGTAGCCTTGATGCCAGAGTGACCACCTAGGGCAGACTGATGGAATGTTTCCAGGAGTTGCAATCTGAGATTAGTGGCTGCGCCCACATATATTTTGGAACCATGCTTAATGATACCATCCTTGATAGAAAATTGTGGTGGAGTGGAGACCTCCTTGGCCATTTTCCTGAGGAGCTTGTCACTGTCAGGGTCTTGAATGTAGCTTGACTTGACATCTTCGATCCATTCTGGAACACACACAGTAATGGCATGGCAATGAGAGTCCCTTCGCGAGAGTGCATCCGCGGCAATGTTTTCCTTTCCTTTTTTGTACTCGATAGTGTAGTCAAATTCTAGTAGTTTGAGAAGCAATTTATGTTGGATGCCCTCCGTGAGCTTTTGAGTAGCCATGAAGCGCAAACTCTGTTGATTTGTCTTAATGATCAAGCGATTACCTAGCAGATAATGCCGCCATTTCTTGAGCGCTTCCAGGATGGCGAGGGCCTCCTTCTCATATACTGATTGGGCCGCAGCCTTTGGGCCGAGGCATTTGCTGAAATAGGCCAGTGGCCGGCCATTTTGCATCAGAACGGCACCCAGTCCTGTGCCACATGCATCTGTTTCGAGGATAAGTGGCTTGGAGAACACTACAAGAAATGTGTTGACTAGTGACCATCTCATAGTGACCACAGAAAAATTGGTCATGGATTTATGACCAACTCGTATCAAATGGTCGTAAGCCATTTCAGAGGGTTCAAGGTCTTAATCCTTATGACCAATTTAGTGCAAAAGGTCATAATGCTCAGACGCGAAATGGTCATAACCTATATAATCGAATTTACCACATTATTTTTAATTAATTTTCTGCCGCTTATGACCAATTTAAATGGTCATACCACTATAATCAGTGTGACTAGGCGTCCACCTCAGTAATTATGCATACGTGTCAACGTCTAGGTGTCATTAATGCCTACGTGTCAATGTCTAGATGGCATTGATGCCTACGTGTCAATGCTCTGACGACTGGGACCCATTGTAATATTGACTCTTTGACTAATATGATGGGTGGGTCCCACCCCCTACCCCACCTGTCAGGTGGGTCCCAACCGCCCTACCCCACCCCTACCCCACCTGTCAGGTGGGTCCCACCAGCCCTACCCCACCTGTCAGGTGGGTCCCACTCGCCCCCATGTGGGTCCCACATGTCATGTGGACAAGGAAAATAATTCTCGCAAAATACAACGTCCAAGGGGATTTGAACTCAAGACCTCCAACATCTCGGTCATCCACCATCCCCTACCACTACACCACCAAATCACTTGTGTCAAACAATGCTTTCAGTCCATTATATGCCTAATCGAATCTGTTGGGCCTAGGACTATATCAAACTTGGCCGGCCCATCAGGTATCCCCCATTAATAATACAGACTGGCAAATGGTTTCGGCCCAAATAGCTTCCTAAAAATAATTCATTATGAATAATTTAGGAACTACTTGAGTAATTGGACCACAAAATTTGCATATAAGCTCGGATTGAAATGATCCAAAAAGCAACTTTGTTCAACTCGCTTAGACTCATAATTTTCATGTTGGTGAGTTATTCATATATATAAGTATTATTTTTTATCTTTATTAATTCTCTTATGTTGTTTCCAAAATATCTTTAAAATGGTGGGCATGACAACACTTAGCTAGGGGTTTAATCTTGCAAAAATATTTATGGATTTCTATTGAAATAGCAATTTATGCATCTAAAAATCAATTTTTTAAAAAATTATGTGAAAACTATTAAGCACTTGTAGTTCAAATTGGGCCCGCTTCCTGCTGAATCGGCAGAACAGTGTCAGAAAATTAAAAAATACCTATAAATGGTTTATTATTCAACTAAGTGCTGAATTTTAAACCCTAAGTGTCCTAATAATTTTTGAGATTGTTTTGGCCCAATTTTTAAATTGAATTTTGGTAGCTCCTTCACTAAAACATCGATTTGCATCACTTAGAAAAATCAAAAAATGAGTTTTTCGTGCAAAGAAAATGAAAACTTCCTTCTACAATATTGTTTGTCATTCCGAGTCGAACAGTTTTGCACAATATAGGATCATTTGAACAAACTATGCCATGATTGTGGCTATGACATCGGTAGTTTAGCTTAAAACTCAAGAATCTTCATACATGGTAGCTCTTTTGTAGATATGGGTGGAATCTTGCGAAACTTTCTCTAGATCTCTGATAAAATAGCAACATGTGCATCTAAAAATATTTTATTAAAAAAATCATGAGCAAACTATGAAGCACTTGTAGTTCAAATTGGGCCCGCTTCCTGCTGAATCGGCAGAAAGTTGTCAGAAAATTAAAAAATACCTATTAATGGTTTTTTGTTCAACCAAGTGCTGAATTTTAAACCCTAAGTGTTCTAATATTTTTTGAGATTGTTTTGGCCCAATTTTCAAATTGAATTTTGGTAGCTCCTTCACTAAAACATCGACTTGTGTCACTCAGAAAATGAAAAATAAGTTTTGAAAGGACACAGATGTCGCCTAGAGGGGGGGGTGAATAGGCGATATCAAATTTTACGAATGGCTTGAACAAAAGCGGAATTAAACTAGCGTTTATTTTGACAAGCACATAAAACCTAAATAAACTAGGCTCACCTATGTGCACCAACAACTTATACTAAGCAATACAAGTAACAAGGTGATAGCAAGATATATGACTTCAAGCACGAAGGCTATCACAATGTAAAGTGCATAAGTAAAGAGCTCGGGTATAGAAATAACCGAGGCACGCGGAGACGATGATGTATTCCCGAGTTCCTCCCTTGAAAGGGAGTACGTCTCGTTGGAGGGGTGTGGTATCGCCACAAAGGCCTAACCAACGCCACAAAGGCCTCACCCTATTCTCCGGTGTGAGCTTGCGCCACAAAGGCCTAGCTCACTCTTCCACTAAGGGGTTCCTCAAGGCGGAACCGGGCCTTTACACAAAGCTTGGGGCACACATCCACAACTTAATTGGAGGCTCCCAAGAATAGCCACAAAGGCACCACAAAGCCACAAAGCCGTCTAGGGTTCCAAGAACCCAAGAGTAATAAGCTCACAAACTTTCACTTACTCAAATCTCTGGGGAGAACTCAAACCGATGCAACTTATGCAATGGCAAGAGCACACAAGGTGCTCAAATCCTTCTCACTCAAATTTCACCAAAGCAACTAATGCTATGGAGAGATATGAGAGGAAGAACAAAGGAAATCCACAAAGAACTCCAAGATCTAAATCCACAAGAGGTTCCCCTCACTAAGAGGAGATTTTGATTGGTGGAAAGATAGATCTAGATCTCCTCTCTCTTTTCCCTCAAAAATATTCAAGAATCATGGGAGGGATTGAGAGATGGGCAAGCTTTCCAAGGTCAACAATGGTGGGAGAGAGAGAAAGAGAGGAAAAACGAGCTAGCAGCCCTTGGGGAAGAAGGGGGGGCCTTTTATAGGTCCCCCCAACGAAATATGACCGTTACAGCATCCCAGGCCGGATTATCCGGCCCCCCTGGCCGGAATATCCGGCCCCATATCTGGGTGACGCCGAGCAAAGTCCTTAGCAGAAATTCCGAAACGAAATTTTCGCCCCCAGGCCGGATAATCCGCCCCCCTGGCCGGAATATCCGCCCCCCTTACTGGGTGACGCCGAGCAGAAACTGCAATACGAAAACGGTGATAACTTTTTCATCCGGACTCCGTTTTCGATGATCTTGGGCTCGTTGGAATCACCACAATGAGCTCTACAACTTCATCCATAGAAACATCATAGTCCAACAAGGGAGTATAAAACCAAATGATGAAAGGTTTGACCTCTCTTTGAAGGCAAACCGGTAAAACCTCCAAACATCAAAAACGCAATAAGAGTTTCATGCGAAATCCGTTTTTGATGAGCTAGAGCTTGTCATGGAAATAACCACAAGCTCTAAAACCTCACATGGATAAAAATCAAATAAGAACCAAGAAAGATGATGCCAAGTATGCAAAGGTTTGAGCTCTCTTCGAACGATATAATTAAGTTACTCACTCGAGAGCCCCTCTTGATAGTACGGCTACCGATCCTATAACCCGGTCTCACAAATAACACTATGAGACCGGTAAGAAAGAAACCCTAACACTATCATACCTTTGCCTTGAGCATTCCACTTGAGGTGGATAAAGACGATCTTGATCTTCTCAAGTTGGACCACCTTTCTTGATTGAGCTTGCTTGGTGAAGTCTTGCGGATTGCTCCCCCATACTCTACTATGGAAGAGACTCTCTTTAAGCATATCTTCACATATCCATGATCACAATATAGATGGCAAGCTTCAAGCATATGTTCTCTTCTAGTTGCTCATCTTGAACTTGCGCTTTGACTTGATCAATCCTCGAATCAATTCTTCTTTCTCCATAATGATGGTGTCTTGAGGATACACAAGAGAGCTCACTCAATCTTATTATTCAAGACACACTTGACATAAGCTCAACTCCCTTAAGACCAATTTTTGGATCACTCCTTGAATAACACCTTGGTCAACACATAATCTTCTTCTTACAACCTTGCCTCCAACAAATGGTTCAAGCATTGTCTATGGACAAGTCCTACACATATAACTCAATGCAACCATTAGTCCATAGGGATTGTCATTAATTACCAAAACCACACATGGGGCTCGATATGATCTTTCAAGTTTTTCGTGCAAAAAAATAAAAACTTCCTTCTACAACATTGTTTGTCATTCCGAGTCGAACACTTTTGCACAATATAGGATCATTTGAACAAACTATGTCATGATTGTGGCTATAACATTGGTAGTATGACTTAAAAGTTAGGAATCTTCATACATGATAGCTCTGTTTTGAGAACACTTTTTTTTAAATAATAATATTCCAAGTTTGTTATTTTTCCTTGTAACTAGGTCACATAGCATGATGCAATGCGAAGTTTTTTTATTTTTTTGATATTTTTTGAATTTTTTATGTCGATTTTAAAAGGCGGTCAAAACAGCGGGCGCGACCGTTCATATATCGGGGTGGAATCTTCTGAAACTTTTTGTAGATCTATGATGAAATAGCAACTTGTGCACCTAAAAATAATTTTTTCAAAAAATTATGAGCAAACTATGAAGCACTTGTAGTTCAAATTGGGCCCGCTTCCAACTGAATCACCAGAAAGTTGTCGAAAAATTAAAAAATACATACAAATAGGTTTTTGCTCAAACAAGTGCTGAATTGTAAACCCTAAGTTGTATACTTTTTTTGGAGATTGTTTTGGTCCAATTTTCAAATTTAATTTTGATAGCCCCTTCACAAAAATATCGATTTGTGGCACTCAGAAAATGAAAAATGACTTTTTCGTGCAAAGAAAATGAAAACTTTCTTCAACAACATTGTTTGTCGTCGAACACTTTTACCTAAAAATTATTTTTCCAAATATCATGTTGTCACATATTATTTGACAGTCACACATTTTATTTTACAACTCAGCAGGAAAAATGCTTATCTTATCCCATAGCCTCTATCCAGCCAATCAAATGGCCATACCGCGCCACCCACGGATCGGCCTGTAAAAAGATCTGCACCGTGGAACTGCACATCCGACGCCCCTCGTTACTCAACGAAAGAACAAAATCGCCAGCCTCCACCTCCCTAACCCTAGATCCCCTCGTCTGCGCCTCCACCTCCCGAACCCTAGATCTCAGCGCCGCCCCGAGCAAGATCTGCCTCTTCCTGCCTCCCCGAGCCACATCCACGCCACCAGGCCACCGCCGGGCCGCGTGGCACGCCCGCCGCCACGGCCGGCATGCGCCGCCGTCCCGGCCGCACCTCCTCCTCCCCGTCCTGCGGCGGGAACTTCTCCACTGTCCGTGCACATGCCAGGAGCAAAAGGGGGCAACCGAATCGAGGGCGTCGTCGCCGGCGGCCAGCATCCTCGCCGCGGCCCTCCCCGCGGAGGAGCAAGCCGCGGCGCGCCTCGCCCCCAAGCTAGGGGTGCGCGGAGCTCCCGCCGTACTCCCCAGCTCCCGCAGTTAAGCGGCCGATAGGGTTTGCCGCTTTGGAGTGAGGTATGGCGGCCTCCTCCACCCTCGCCCCACCCGCGTTCCCCGCGGAGCTACACGCCGGCAACCGGGCGCGGCTCATCGTCGCGCTCCGCGCCCAACTCTTCGCCTCCGGGCGCCCTCTCCGCGGACTCGCCTTCCTCCAGGTGCGCTCCCTGTCAGTCAATCTCTCCCGGTTCTGCTGTTTTTTTTGGTTCATCCGTTGATCTGTGTGATCCTTTCCTTTTGCAGGATGGGGAGGAGCAGAATCGACACTGCACCGATCACCTAGAACTATTCAGGTGAGCCACTTTTTGCGTTATATCTGTATTTCCCACTTCCCTTTTTATGGTCTCGTGGGATGGCTGACTGATGTGTCAACTGGCAACGTCTCAGGCAGGAGAGCTACTTCGCGTATCTCTTCGGAGTGCGAGAGCCAGGGTTCTATGGCGCAGTTGTAAGTTTTCTTCTCTCGCGTGGGAGCGGCACTAGTTTTGCCTTTTATAATCCCTGCATAGGTTTATCTTGAGCTCATCAATAGCTAGTTCAATGTCTATTTAGTTCACCTTTGCCCTCTGCTGTCTCATCATTTGCGTGGCTATATTATTACACTCACACCTTTATCCAGTGATTCTGATTACAAATCACAAGGTAATTTGGCAACTTCCTGAATTCTTAATTAATAGTGTGAGAAATCTTAATTTGGCCCTCCGTTGATATAATACTACCGCTAGTTATCCTTTACATGCTCAAGTTATCCTTTACATGCTTATGAGATTGGAGATTGGATTGGAGATTTTTGTTAATTTTTAGTCTGTTCTTTACTGGAGAAGCATTGTAAGATCAGTTTTTCGTGTTTACACTGTTGGGCGGAGATACTTCACAACCAGAAACTGACTGCTCAGTCACCCTGTTGTATTCTCACTGTATCCTCTTTCATATACACGAGTCAATCATTTCTTTCTCAATTGGCATGAATATGTAGCAATTGCAATTCTGTGTGCGTGTGTGCTCTAGTTTACTTTCTTTTCTCTAATATTTCACCTTGTCCACCCGTATGTAGCAATTTTAGCTTCTTGAAATGCATATCTGGGGAAAGTGGCAATAGCCCTGGCACAAAAGGGAACCTTTTTGAGCTGCAAAGCTCATATTTTATTTTTGCAATTGCAAATCTACATATGCACTAGGTTCTTATAATTTTAAAAGTAATGGACAGTTTGTCTCCGTACACCTATTTGTTTGTTAAATAAAGGCTCAACTTATAATCTAATATCTTTCCATACATAGAATTGCACTTTCTTATGCGATTTCTGCTACTCGATTAATTTGTGTCTTGTTTGTTTCTGTGCATGTTTGAGTGGCAATTTGCTGGAGCATAAAGTGCTTGCTGGTGCATAAAGTGCTTGTTGTGCATGTTTGATGTGGACACGCTGCATGCAGCCGGCGACCGCGTCAGCTTGCCCCCCTACCAGTATTTCGTTGAGGAGGTCAAGATGGACATCAACAAGCCTGACACCTCTTTGGGTAATTTGCCATTTTGGTCCTGAATTTTAGTTTTGTGGGTTGATCACCAGTCTAGCTACATTAATATTTCGATAGTAGGCAATTTTCCTTCTTTTGGTCTGTAAGTCAATGTGTTGTGCATGACAGAATAACTACAAGTTGAGGATTAATATATTGGTTCATTGTTTTCTGGATGAATATATATACCTGTTTGACTTATAACACGTGGTCCTCTCTATTTTTTCTGACTTATGCTAAATTGCTGATGTGCAAACCAGTAGCTTCACAATCAACTCGAAAACACATGGCAGCAAACACTTGTTCTCAGTAATAATATTCTTGTTTGTGTGCCTTTTGACAGGGCTGATTTGAGATCCCATGCATGTCACGGACACGTAATGGAGGGCTATGCATAGAACCACACGGTGATAGTCTCCAGAAACTGGGAATGTTTAGGTGATAACCCTATTTTGCCTCACGCTTTACTAGAAATACCAGCATGGCATCTATATCATGATAGCTTTGGTTTTATATAACCTGATACTGCCTGAGTGCATGACTGGGTTATAAATCTGTTGTATATAAATTCCATGACTCGGTTCAAAATCTTAGTGAATGTGATATTTCAGTCATAGGAATAACTGCAGTTTTCTGCATCCAAGTTATAAAATGTTCCTTGTCAGCATATACATTTGTATATATAGTGTAGTTAAACTGCTGCTATGCTAGCTTAGTGCTGTTTATATCAAACATGCAGATGTGTAAGTAATTTACTTTCCGTATCCAGCTAAAGCACTATGCTTTTCCAGCTAAATCAAAGCTGAGGTGGATCATGCTTTTCAGTTACTATTATAATTCTGTTTCAGGCATTGAATCTGAGCTTTGGCTGACGAGGGAACAGTTAATATGATTGGCTTTGCTTCTTGGGAGTGACCACACTGAACGAATTAGGTAACATTTGGCAAGTATGTCTCACGTTTTATTAGATCATGAAAAGAATTGCAACTATATATTAGTTCCTAGTGGGGGTATTGTATGCTAACAATTTGCGAGCTTTATCATTTATAATAAAGCATATACAGACTTAATTTTCTCGCTGAGTTGTTGTACTAGGAAGATCAGATCAAATTTGCTGTTCCAGAAATTGAAAGCAAGTTCTATTTTGTAAGAAAGGGTTGCTGCAAAATTTGTTCTATTTTGAAAGTCTGTCTAATGATTAATGAAATACACAAATTTATAAGGCTTTGCATGAAGAGATTGTTGTTTTGATTAATTTAGCTAATGATTAGCAAGAAATCATGTAGCAACTATCTTGCTGTTATTTAAAATTTTCTGTTTGCTTCTGCTTACACTTATATATACTGGCCGTGCAGTGTTATTGGCATTGTGAATGCTGTTGAAGTTGTAAATGCATTCCGGAGAAAGATGGACTCAAGAAGTTCATAGAATGGATTGAATCACCTGATCCAGCAATATTAGGGAAACTTGATAAGATCAAAGAGAAGAAATCCTGGTGGAAATGAATCTTGTGTTAAAGGACCTGGTGATAACCAATTAGTGCTAGTCATATTGTACTGGCCAGCTCATTTAGTTGTATGATCTGTATGTACACACTGTAATAGACTACTTTTGGTTATTATTTTTGTCATTTCAAAAATTAGCTGTGCTCTTTCTGTTCTGGTTGAAATATTGTATACTGGACCATGCAAAATGTCAAGGCTCAAAAAAAAAAATTGAATGCAAAAAGGCCAAGGCCCAAAAATGAATTTGAATGCAAAAAGGCTGAGCCCTAGAAAAGAATTAGAACGCAAAATGGCTGAGGCCCAATACGTAAATGGACACAAAAAGGCTAAGCCCAAAACGAAAAAGCACTGAAAAAAGGCTAGGGCCCAAAAATATAGGAGCGCAAAAAGGCTATTGCAAAAAAAAATTGACTACAAAAAGGCTATGGCCCAAAAATTAAAAGGCTGAATAATTGGGCTTGGCCCATGTAGAACAATGAACTGGACTGGGCTAAATTCGAATTACGACCATTTGGTTTGGTCATAATCCTGCCATGTAGGATTGGCCACGTAGGATCCGACGTAGCCTGGCCAATTTGCCTGTGACCAATTTTTTGGTCATAATGCTTATGACCATCTATTTTGGTCATAATCGTTTATGACCAATTAGAAAAATTGGTCATCGTAGGCGGTCAGTGACGCTCAACTGCCGATCAAGTGTTTTTGGTCACAAGAGGGTCACAAGTTGAACAACAGTGACCATCTAGTGACCAAAATGAAGGGTCGCTAGTCAACACATTTCTTGTAGTGGAAATCAGGCAGTGCCAACACAGGGCAAGTAGTCATGGCTGCTTTGAGTTTGTCAAAAGCAGTAGTGTGCTCTGGTGTCCAGTGAAACACATTTGCCTTGAGTAAATCATGAAGAGGCCTGCAGATCTTACCATAGTCCTGCACAAAGCGCATGTAGTAGCCTGTGAGGCCTAGGAATCCTCTTAGCTTAGTGACAGTCTTAGGAGGAGGCCAATTGATGATAGCATCGATATTATGTGGTGTGGTAGCTACTCCTGCAGCAGAGATGATGTGTCCCAGGTATTCTACCTGAGGAACCCCAAAAGAACATTTGGAAAGCTTGATAAACAGGGAGTGTTGTTGCAAGATTTGCAAGGTTAACTTCAAGTGCTGCAGGTGTTCAGTAGGGTTTCTGCTGTAGACCAATATATCATCAAAAAAGACTAGTATGAACTTCCTCAAATGGGGCTTGAAAATTGTGTTCATGAGGTTTTGAAATGTGGCAGGTGCATTAGTGAGCCCAAAAGGCATCACTGTGTACTCATAGTGACCCATGTGTGTTTTAAATGCTGTTTTCGGTATATCCGTGGCCTTCATCCTTATCTGGTTGTACCCAGATCTGAGGTCCAGTTTGCTGAAAATTGTGGCGCCATGAAGTTCATCTAGTAAATCTTCAATGACTGGCATTGGAAACTTGTTTTTGATTGTGATCGAATTAAGGAGTCTATAGTCAACACATAATCTCCAACTCCCATCCCTTTTTCTGACCATGACAGCTGGAGAGGAATAAGGACTGAGGCTGGCCCTAACTTTAGCATTCTTCAGCATCTTTAGGATAATGTCTTCCATAGCATCTTTCTGCATGTGTGGAACTCTGTAAGGCCTCAAATTGGGTGGGTGAGCTCCTGCTATGAGGGGTATAGCATGATCACAATCTCTGGATGGTGGTAACCCAGTTGGTTCAGATGTCACTGATGTGAATTGTTGGAGTAGGTTGGCAATTTCAGAAGAGATGGCATCAGGTTCAGGGGGGAGGTTTGCATCTAGTGAGTGAATCTAGATGATGTAGCCGAGGACAGATTTGGATAGCAGCTTCTTCATTTCCAGTGGTTCTAGGATACATTTGTTTGGAGGAATGGTGTGGTCAGATAGCTGAATCTTCCTGCCTCTGTTGTGGATCAGTAGTCTGAGAGGGAGGTCGAGAGTGACCGGGCTAAATGCATACATCCAGTCAATTCCAAGAATCAAGTCATACGTTTGTAGAGGGAGAACATGAAAGGATGATATGGGCACGACGGAGGAGGTGAAGCCCAATTTCAGGACTCCACCAAGATGAGGGAAGCTCATTGCAGATTGGCACGCCGGGACGACCTACGATATGAGATAATTTAGTCGAAGGTTGTGTCAGCAATTTATATACCTGTTTATGTTATTTCGTGTGTCAGGTCATGTTATGGGCCACTTAGTTTTATTTGTGTTTTGGGTTTGGGCCTGTCCAAGCCCAACAGTTTTCTGGCCATCTATATAAGGAGGCCAGCAGTCTAGGGTTTAGGGGAGTTCAGAATTTTAGTTTACAAACTATCGTGTTGTGTTTCTTGGTGAAGCATCCCTCCGGGGACGGCGATGCCGTTTATCGAATAAAGTTGCTGCGGAGGTTCTTGTGTTCATCAAGGATTGCCGTGCTTTGGTTTGAGGCGTGGTGTTCATCATCACGTTGCTTGCTGGATTCGTTCCTCTTCTTCAGGTAACGTTCTTCGCGTTGTTGGAAGATTTCTATCTGGTTTGACTCGCTGTGAAAGATCGGGACAAAACTCCAAGGATCACCGGCGTGATCCTTATCATGTGGTATCAGATTACTGGGTTTATCACTGCGAGTATTTTTGGTTGATCGATCTGCTAGTTTCTGTTTGATTACTTGAAGATCAGTGAGATTCTTTTCTGCTGCGATTAATCTGCTCGTTCGGCCAAAGAGAGGAACACCGTTGTTGTTACAGATTGGAGTTTCCGTGCTCTTAGGCAAGCTTCCGATCTGTCCTAGGAATTTGCGTCTGGAAGATCCAAAAGAGAATAGAAAAGTGGAAAGAACAGCGGGAATCAGATCCGATTTTCCTGGTATTATTTTCAGAAGTGGAGTCGAGGCCAGGCATAGCGTTCCAGATCTGATCGGGATCGCGTGCGTTTTCCAGATCCGATCGAGGCATCGAGCAAGTTCGTTAAAAAAAAAACACCGCACGCCGAGGCACGGAGATTGTCTGGCGTCTGGCGGCTCGCTCGCCCAGCGCTATCGCCAGGATCGATCGTCCCGCTGACGCCCTGGCGATTTGGCCATACCGGGCCGGCCCATCTGGTACCAGACCGGATCGTGGGATCACGCGAGCGCGGCCTAGCCGTTTCAGCGATCTCGCTCAGCCGCCTCGATCGCCCGGGTCTCGTTCGCTCAGGAATTCGCTGGAGCTGGCCAGATCTGATCCCTCCAAGTAAAAAAAAAAGCGGCCATCGCCCCGCGCGTGACCACGCGTCTGCTCTCCGTCGGCACATTCGGCTGCGTGGTTTCCCTAGCGGGCCGGCCCACTGAGCACTCGAGCGGGGCACTCGTCCACGCCTGGGAGCGTTCCGTCTCGCTAGACCGCAGACAGTCTCCGTGGATTCGTTCCTCTTCTTCAAGTGACGTTCTTCGCGTTGTTGGAAGATTTCTATCTGGTTTGACTCGTTGTGAAAGATCGGGACAAAACTCCAAGGATCACCGGCGTCATCCTTATCAAAGGAGGAGGTGAATTTGTTGCCCTGAATCACATAATGTGTGGTGTGCACTGTTTTGTCAGAGATTAAATGGCCTCCTCCAGCCACTGTGATCTTAGCACAAGCAGGAGTAAGGTGGCAATTGCTCTTGATAGCAAATGAGTAATCCATGAAAGTATGTGAGCTTCCACTGTCGACCAATACCACTGCCTTATGGCCATTTATCTGTACTAAGAGGGAGAATGTTGCAATACTAGCAGTGCCTTCAGCCGCATGTGCAGACAAATGCATCAGCTCTGGCTTGACTGTTGTATGGTTAGGGGTTTTAGGAGCAGTGTGAAACGCCTGCTCAGCAGTAGGAGACTGTTCAGGTTCAGATAGCTCCTCTGGTTCCTCATCTAGTTCTTGCATTATATGCAGGGTACGACCTTGCTTGCATCTGTGCTCCCTGCTCCATGGCTCCTTGCAGTACCAGCATTGTCTGGTGGTCCTGTCAAGCTGGGTGTGACTTGAGTTGCTCTTTTCTGGTGTGGGTGCTTGGAGAGGCTTTGGTGGGAATCGAAAATTGGTGTGTGTGTTTGGTGTTCTCTGCCTGTGACTCAGATTCTGGTAGTATGAGCGTTTAGCTAGTGCTGAGTTTTCATAGACCTTGGCAAACCAATAGGCTTCCAAGATTCCCCTAGGTCTCTGTCGTCGTGGTGAACGAGCATATGCCACAGGGTGGCTTAAGTTGGGGCCGAACGTACACTGGTGGATCCGGAGGAGGGAAGGCACGGTAGAGACCATGCACAGAACACACTGCTAACACACCGAGCTACCCAGGTTCGGGGCCCTCGTGAGGAGGTAACACCCCTACTCCTGCATGTCTGATCTATATGAGCTGCACATGAGAGCTACAATGATGCTCCTTGAGCTGTTCATCTTGCCTATCTAAGGCTGCACTGGGCAGGAGCTAAAGAGCTAGTGCTACTGAGAAGGGAGAGCTCCCATGGAGCGAGAGAGAATGAGCCTCCTCCGGAGGCTGGGGTGATCGATCCCCCTGGTGCCCCTTATATAGGGAGCCCAGGGGACAAGGAATGCCTCACAATACACTGTACAAGTACACTATTGCTGAGCTGACTACTAGGGTCTTGTCAAACTGTAGCTTGCATCATCATGGTACCGTACTTGGTACTGTGGCTGGTGTCATGGTCATGGGCTTGTCCCATCGTGCTTGTCCTTGGTGTCCTTGGTCTTCGTCTTCTAGCGTGTGTCTTCAGGATCTCCATGTCATCAGTCTTATCCTCCTCCTGAGGATAAGACTGACTAGGAGAGGAGGAATATGCTGGTCTGAGCCAAGGGGCGTACCAAGACCAGCATACGACGATGGAGGATGTGCCAGTCCGAGCCTAGAGGCGTCCCAGGACTGGCACAAGGCGCTGGAGTCGATGTCGGATGAAGGAAATGCCTCGGATAAGGTGAATCTCGGCCCATAGAGAGTTAATCCGGCCTGGAGGGAGATAATCCGGCCTGGGCCAGGGGAATCCCGGCCTGGCCCGGCCGGAACAGTGCCCAAATGCGGCCCAGCAGGATCATATTATCCCGGCCCAGCCGGGACTACCAAGGACGGCCTGGGGAAGGAATCCCGGCCAGGCCGGATCCTCCCGATCCGGCCCAGCCAGGTGCTGCGCGGGAGCCAGCCCACCGGGACGTTGGGAAACTGGGGGCGCTGGGATGCCGGCCCAGGCGGCCCAGCCGGGTCAGCCGGTTCAAGGCCCGGCCGGAACGGAGGGAGGCCGAGGTGCGGAAGCCCGCCCGGGGAACGGAGCAGGCCGGGGCACCGAAGCCCGCCCGGGGAACGGAGCAGGCCGGGGCATCGAGGCCCACCCGGGGAATGGAGCAAGGCGGCCCAGCCGGGGAAGAAGTGACGGCGGCCCACGCCGGGGCTGGAAGTGCCGGCCCAGCTGGGAGTCAGCCTGGCGGCCCGTGTCGGGGGAGGAAATGCCGGCCCAGCCGGGAGGAGCTCGGACGCCGGCCTGGGAAGAGGACTCCGGCCCAGCCGGAGTGTAAATATTCGGCCCAGCCGGGAAGGGCTTGTATGCCGGCCCTGGCTGCCTTATGCCGGCCCCGGAAGGCTTATTCCAGCCTGGACTCCTTTAATCCGGCCCAAGGAACTATAATCCGGCCTGAGGTTGCTGTTTAACTGTTTTTTAATATCTTGCACATGTAAATCACTTGTATAACATATATATTAGTCATAAGAAAGGGTACTTTGGTATACCCGGGGTTATATCCCCGACATTAGCCCCCGAGGCTGTGGGGGACTCGCAGAGTCGCGCACAGGCTCCAACAAGAATATACCAAAGTCCCAAACTCTCATGCTCATAAAACTGATATGCTGGCCTGCATAGGCCTATTTTATCTCATGCCATCATAAGCAATGTCGTGTTTGACATATATCTGATATGCTGGCTTTTACGGGCTATCTCAGAATACTATTGTGCCCTTTTTGGCTATATCGACACTTTGCCTCCTGGGCTATGTCTCATCGACATCATCTGCTTCGACAACGCCGAAATACTGCTTTGTCTTCTTTGGCCACATTGATACTTTGCCTCTTGGGCTATTTGCCTCTTGGGCTACTCTGCCTCTTGGGCTGCTTTGCCTCTTGGGTTGCTTTGCCTCTTGGGCTACTTTGCCTCTTGGGCCGCTTTGCCTCTTGGGCTTGCCTCTTGGGCTGCTTTGCCTCTTGGTCTACTTTGTCTCTTGGGCTGCTTTGCCTCTTGGGCTACTTTGCCTCTTGGGCTATGTCAACATGTTGCCACTTGGGCCATGTCTCATCGACATTGTCTGCTTTAACAATGCCGGTATACTGATATGCCTCTTGGGCTGTGCCATCACTGGGCACTTGTTAGTATGCAAAAATGATAAATTATGTTAATATGCCAAACCGGGATACTCTGTGAAACCGGATATAATAAGAGATATGATACTTGTTAGCTTTGAGATCGCTGTCTCGATATATTACTGAGCCAGAATTGGCGATAACTGAAGGAATTATAGAATGCCGTGATATGCTGGCATGCCAAAATAAACGGTGATATGAGTTATTTGATAGATGCCTTGATATGCTGGCGAACGGAAATAAACGGTGATTGGGGATTTTGGTTGATGCCATGATATGTCGGCATACTGAAATTTTGCTCATGCCATGATATGTCGGCATATTGAAATACATGTGACTCAAGATATCACTTAATAGCCTAATGTGCTAACAAACTAAAATACCTGAGACCTGAGATATATAAACTGAAACCATGGTGGTATAATAGTAATTTCTTCTCTGTAACGGCAATATGGAGAATCATAGCCGGGTAATAGATATATATATAATGAGATGTCCAACCTGTTTTGTAGTCATACTAAAAGACATAGCAATGGTCATAGCATTTGGCATATTGTAATCTAGCATATGGAGTTTGGCATATAGCCCATAGCATTCGGCATATAGCATATGAAATAAAGCATTTGGCATATAAACTGAGATATAACAGTTTGACATATAGCAACTGAGATTAACATATAAGCTAACTTGGCAACTCATAGCAAAGATTAGGCACTCATGTGCCGGCATATAAATGCAGGTATACTGTAATTGACATGCGAGATTTAACACAGAGCATGCAGAAACTGATACTGAGATAGGCATATAACCTGATATGATAATAAACTCACAGTAGCTAGCTAGCATATGGTACTCAAAATATATAAACTGGCACACGAGACTCGGCATATGACAGCCGGTATATAACATATAGCATATGGTCAATACAGATACTAAACTTGACATAGCAAATAGCAATAGTAGTCTCTATGCAAGGTGGTACTCATAGCACTTGGCATATAAATAGATACTGAACTTGATATGTTAACTGGCATACTGACTATAGCATTATAGCAGACTGATATATGCGAAGACATATAACTTGATAAAGCAAATTGCTTATAGTAATAGATGCTAAGTCTAAGATATGAGATATCCTCTAAGTCATATAATCTGACATGCTATTGTTGGCGTATAAAGCTGGCATACAACACACCAAGGTAAAACTTTGCATAAGACTGTAGACATATAAACTGATTCTGATAATACTATTTGCAGCATGTACATGAAGCACTTGGCATAGAAACAGACTTACAGGAATAATACTGGGTAGCTGGTATGCACGCATGTACACAAATTTATACTAAAACAGTAATATAGTATTGGCTGGATAGGCTCATGCCTAGCCCCCGAGATATAATTTAGCACTTGAAAGATAGCAACTTTGACCAAACTGGTTAGCCCCCCGGTTGACACACTCACTCCCGGGGAAACAACAAACTTCTTTCTAGCATACTAGTTGGTGAATATTTAGTAAAAACTATCTACCTGCAAATATTACTAGAGTATACGTCATTGGTACTTATCTGTTTCCTCGTATGCTGAAGAAGCTGGATCACTCGCTGGCGAAATCGGACTACTTTTCCGCACCAGGAGCGATCTCGTGCACCGGAGGCCGGCCAGACCTGCCCCGACGCGGCCCAGCGCAGGGCGCACACGTCGAGCGCGGCCCAGCCGGGAGAAAGGGAGGCCGGCGCCTCCTGCTGCGGCCCAGCCCAGCTAGCTGGGAGAGTCGAAGTGGCCCGCGCTGGCAGCCACCTGCGGAGGCCGGGACGGCCCGGTAGAGCGACTGAAGGAAGGCCGGGATGGGCCAGCCGGGATGAAGGAGGAGCCGGCCCATCCGGCTAAAGACGCCTCGCCCTGCCATGGGCCTCTGCTACGCCGGAGAACCGGCCCAGGCCGGGGGAAACCTGCTCGGCCTAGCCGGGATGGCCTGATGCCGGCCCAGCCGGGTTTTGCCTGCCACTGGCCCAGCCGGAACCGGCCGGGACTGGCCCAGGAACCTGATATGCCGGCCATAGAAGGCCGAATTCGCTATATGCCGGCCCACGAACGCGGATTCTGGCCAGGAAAAAATATATGCCGGCCGGGAGAGTTATATGCCGGCCCGGGGAGTGCCGAAGTCGACCCCGGACCCACATATGTCGGCCGGGACATAAATATGCCGGCCGGAACATAAATATGCTGGCCCAAGGAAACTCGAGTGCCGGCCCGGTGATGCCGATGTAGATTCGGCACAGCCGTATGCCGACCCGGGCGAGTTGATGTCAGCCCGGGAAGATGAAGAAGACCTGCAGCGCTCGGAGGCGATACTGATGTTGAGCCCCCGAGCAGACGAAAAAGATCCCGTCCGGATGTACTCCTACCAGTGCCTTGATCTGCCCCACGGTGGGCGCCAAATGTCGTCGTGGTGAACGAGCATATGCCACAGGGTGGCTTAAGTTGGGGCCGAACGTACACTGGTGGATCCGGAGGAGGGAAGGCGCGGTAGAGACCGCGCACAGAACACACTGCTAACACACCGAGCTACCCAGGTTCGGGGCCCTCGTGAGGAGGTAACACCCCTACTCCTGCATGTCTGATCTATATGAGCTGCACATGAGAGCTACAATGATGCTCCTTGAGCTGTTCATCTTGCCTATCTAAGGCTGCACTGGGCAGGAGCTAAAGAGCTAGTGCTACTGAGAAGGGAGAGCTCCCATGGAGCGAGAGAGAATGAGCCTCCTCCGGAGGCTGGGGTGATCGATCCCCCTGGTGCCCCTTATATAGGGAGCCCAGAGGACAAGGGATGCCCCACAATACACTATACAGGTACACTATTGCTGAGCTGACTACTAGGGTCTTGTCATACTGTAGCTTGCATCATCATGGTACCGTACTTGGTACTGTGGCTGGTGTCATGGTCATGGGATTGTCCCATCGTGCTTGTCCTTGGTGTCCTTGGTCTTCGTCTTCTAGCGTGTGTCTTTAGGATCTCCATGTCATCAGTCTTATCCTCCTCCTGAGGATAAGACTGACTAGGAGAGGAGGAGTATGCTGGTCTGAGCCAAGGGGCGTACCAAGACCAGCATACGACGATGGAGGATGTGCCAGTCCGAGCCTAGAGGCGTCCCAGGACTGGCACAAGGCGCTGGAGTTGATGCCGGATGAAGGAAATGCCTCGGATAAGGTGAATCTCGGCCCACAGAGAGTTAATCCAGCCTGGAGGGAGATAATCCGGCCTGGGCCAGGGGAATCCCGGCCTGGCCCGGCCGGAACAGTGCCCAAATGCGGCCCAGCCGGATCATATTATCCCGGCCCAGCCGGGACTGCCAAGGACGGCCTTGGGAAGGAATCCCGGCCAGGCCGGATCCTCCCGATCCGGCCTAGCCGGGTGCTGCGTGGGAGCCAGTCCACCGGGACGTTGGGAAACTGGGGGCGCTGGGATGCCGGCCCAGGCGGCCCAGCCGGGTCAGCCGGTTCAAGGCCCGGCCGGAACGGAGGGAGGCCGGGGCGCGGAAGCCCGCCCGGGGAACAGAGCAGGCCGGGGCACCGAAGCCCGCCCGAGGAACGGAGCAGGCCGGGGCATCGAGGCCCACTCGGGGAACGGAGCATGGCGGCCCAGCCGGGGAAGAAGTGCCGGCGGCCCACGCCGGGGCTGGAAGTGCCGGCCCAGCCGGGAGTCAGCCTGGCGGCCCGCGTCGGGGGAGGAAATGCCGGCCCAGCCGGGAGGAGCTCGGACGCCGGCCTGGGAAGAGGACTCCGGCCCAGCCGGAGTGTAAATATCCGGCCCAGCCAGGAAGGGCTGGTATGCCGGCCCTGGCTGCCTTATGCCGGCCCCGGAAGGCTTATTCCGGCCTGGACTCCTTTAATTCGGCCCAAGGAACTATAATCCGGCCTGAGGTTGTTGTTTAACTGTTTTTTAATATCCTGCACATGTAAATCACTTGTATAACATATATATTAGTCATAAGAAAGGGTACTTTGGTATACCCGGGGTTATATCCCCGACATTCTCTGCCCAGTGACATCATGTTTGATATCTGCTCGCAGCCCACCTATAAAGCAACTCATCAAGAAAGCTTCTTGCAAGTATGGGTGGTCTCGTTTTACCAGTTGCACACATTCTTCAAATTTATCAATGTACTGGCTGACAATCGATGTCTGTTGTATGTTTTTTAGCATTTCAACTGCTTCATTTGCATTAGCTTGTGTGAACCTATCGGCAATCATTTGGCAGAATTGCTGCCAGGTAACCATTTGCCAAGGTACACAAATATTCTTCAACCACACATTAGCTCTGCCATAGAAATGACTAGTTGCAATATTTACCCATTGGTCATAGGGAGTACCAGACATATCGAAAAACCTCTCACACTGCTGCAGCCAGCCGATAGGATCATCACCGGCAAATAACTGGATTTCTAGCCTGGGTCCTTTAAGTACAGAATCAGCATAATAAGAAGTACCTCCCAGTTGTTGGAGTTTATCATTGCGGTCAGGTTCCATGGACTGCCCTCTATTTAGTGATGACTGGTGCTGATTGTTGACAGAGAATGATAGGTATTGGCCAGTAACAGTATTGTAGTTAGGAGCACAATATTGGTACTGTGGGTTTGCAGTTGGGGGAGGCCAAATTCCTGGGTGTGGGTTATAACCTGGGAGCTCATATGTTTGGGGTGGTGGGTTGTGAATAGGTGGTATCTGAAAGTGATGAGGAACATTCAGACTGTTTGATTGTGCAGCGTAATCTGGTTTGGCAGAGTGTTGCTGCCGCGTTGCAGCGCACTGAACACTATCAGTCAGGATTGCAGAAACTGAAAGTGGGACTGTTCCAATTTGTGTAGTGTGTGCACTAGGCGCACTTGCTGAAGCAAGCGCTGTTTCTGCTGGTAGTGTGAGCGGAGTTGTCACAGGGTGGGTTGTGGGTGGGAATTGATTACCTTCCAACTGTGAAGATGAAAAAGTAGTAGGAGAAATCGACATCTATTTCTTCATGATGGCATCCAACGAGTCTGCAGTAACCATCTTGTTCTTGATCTCTTCGATGTCGCGTGTGGACTCGTGTAGATGAGAAATCTCTTCCCGAATGTCCGCCAGATCGGACTCCAGCCGATCAATCGCTTGCTAGGCATCGAACGCCCCTGCCGCCGCCTCTGTTTGTTTCCTGGTCGCCCCCATCACGTCAGCAAGTCCCGTGCGGAAGAACACCAGCGCTCGATTCCGTCCAATTCCACTTGCTAACACACCGCCGCCTGAGAACGAACTCTGGAATTGGGGATTTTACGAGAAGTCCCAACCCAAAACCAGCAATTCGAACCCGATCGCCGCCTGAGTCGCTAGATCCGAAAAATAGCTTGGGGATTTTACACTGACGACGTCAGCAACCTTCACTACCTCAGGTCTGCGGCTCGCCCGACTCCCGTGAGGATCCACCGCCGATCTGGTGATCGCACCGCCACCGCGAGACTAGGAGGGTGGGAAGGAATTTTACGAGAGATCCCAACCTTCCGCCTCTCAGAATCGACTCGCCTCCTGTCTGCGCCGAGAATCATACTGCCTCTAATACCATTATAACACCCCGATCGACTTTGAGGAGCGATTCGGAGGATTATCTATGAGCGTGTGGGTGGAATTCGGCGTTAATTTTGGGATAAGCTCGCGAGAGCGAGGAAGGAGGAAGAACCCTAACTAAATACACTATGATTTAGCTCTTCTTTCTTACTTCTCATTCACGGCATGGCCAGTTTTAATAGTATCCGAGTTACAGCTGTAACAATAATAACGATTAGATTTAGATATGCGCATTGGCGCACGATCCCGTTAAATTAGCTAATAAATGTGCGAAACATAAATACGTCCAAATAGAATGCTCAAATCATGGAATTCACGCACGTTCTCATGGAATGCGTATGGTCCTGTCTTTTGGTCTTGCAAAATGCTATAACAGACATATGTAGAAAGTGATAATTTATAAGCAAATGAAGTGATCAATAACATGTTTCATTTGACAAAATGTAAAGGATTATTGGCTACTGAAAAGGAGCTACAAAAGCATGATTCTGAAATAACAGTAGTCCAACATAGGGAGTTCTCTCAGCTGAGTTCACCACATAGATGTTACATTACATGTAGTCTAAGACAAATCATCAAACCCGGTGACATGATGATCACAGAAGACGCGCGGCCCTGTCTTCCGCATTCATAATTTTTTTGTAAAACATCATATGATATTTTAGATAATAAAGAAAATGTTCAAAACATAATTACTGAGACTATCATAAGATTACATATAAATTAGTGTAATAACTGTTTTGTAAAATACTATGCCTGCCCCAAATTCTGTTACTAATAAATGTTTTATAAAACTTTATGTTAAATAGTTACACAAAACGGATAATAAGTAGTCAACAAAGAAATATAAGTGAAGAATGCAGGGAAATATGCTATACATGGCAGCCCTTTATTGTATTTTTTGTGCTCCAATTTGTTTACATGTTCTATTTGTAACATGTTCTCAAAATAAGATGCAAAAATGCTGATTAGTTGCAAGCATGAAAAGGCATAGCATTATCGTGCATGTAGCTGAGCTCTTAAACAGGCGCTTCAAAAAATAGCCTAAAATCATTTTGTCAGCTAAGCGTCTCGGAGAGCTAAAATTGGTCGCTGTAAAATGAAAAAGAAAGGCAAAAAAAGGATGCTACCGTGCCCACTCTCCCAACGGACTCTCCCAACACGCGGCGCAGGCGGCCGGAACCCGACAAGCTCACCGCCCTACCCGAATTAGTCCTCACTCCTCTCAAGCTAGCTCTTGCTTATCCGGTGCGACGACATGACTGCCTCCTTCTCTGCTTCCCAGCCGCCGTATCTCCTCCTGCCGGCGGTGCACCGCGCACCCTTAGTTGTTGGATTCACTATTAGTCGCGACCTTGAACTAGTACCAGTTCGCATTTTTCGTGACAATTATGGTTGATTTCTAGAGTTGGAGGAAGGGGATAAACTATGTCGCCGGAGCGGCGAGCAGCTTCGAGAAGAACGGGATGATGGAGAATAGGCGGCCAGTGCTGTGGCCTCCTCTTCGAACGCAGCGGCGGTGTCGGCAGGCCGGGGCGGCGCCAACCCGTTGGCCAAGCTGAACAATCGCTTCAGGTCGCTGGGGACGGAGCGCAAGCGTGGATGGAAAAGCAGCCCACACACATCAGGCCACAGTAACCACGCCGGCGTTTGGGGCCGTGCAGTGCGGCGGGCTCAGCAGGCTGATGAGCACATTCGCACTGGAAGGAGGCGCCGCCGGGCTCTCCGTGCAGTAGGCGCCACCCGGGCTCGATCCCATGGCCCTCGCTTTCTTCAATCAAGCACAGGTCGTCTTGTCCTCATGAATATATATTTCCCATCTTATTACAGATCTATACGAAGACCATCAATTCTTATTAATTTTTGTGATATATTAACTTAGAATAAAAAGCAATAGATATAGTTTCCCTCTTGTTACAGATTTACATAGAGACCATCAATTCTGGCTAATTTCTGTGATTTTGTTAATTATTATGGAAAGCTTCCTATAATTGAGCTGAAAATTCAGCTGCCCATCCATCCGATTCGTCCGGAATTTTTTTTGTAGCGCCCGATGTCAGAACTTGCGTCGACGCAAGCTAGATCCCAGGCTTCGCTGTGAATCAAGGCTTCGCTGGGAATAGGTTGTGTGAATCAGGCCTTCGCTGGAAATAGGATGTGAATCAGGCCTTCGCTGGGAATAACCTATGAATCAGGCATAACTGCAGGGTATTTGACCCTGGCGCCTTCATTCTATATTCCCTCAATTACCAATACGCCACTGCAATGGTACAAAAATATATTTCTATGAAAAATGAAGGGAGCCTATATAGTTATCCTATTCTATCTATCGGATACGTAGAAGTGTTTGTGAGACCGGCTGCATCAGTCAAACTTTCAATTGTAATCCGCTGATCAGTTGGCATTTAAATGCAGATTAAACATGAGAATATGAGCAGCTACTGGAGGGCAAGTGTGAAACATAACATACATCCATAAATAAATACCAGTAGGGGTAGAAGTTTCATACTTCTACCGTTTACATATACTGTCAAAGAAATAGTAGGATAGGCAATCAACCGATGCATAGAATAAAATATAGGTGTTTACAGGACTGTGGAGCGTATACCTGTTGTGTCTAAAATCGAGACCATGGAATAGAATTCATATGTTTGTTCCATCTATCAGCTCGTCACCAAGTGCACTCCTTCAATCACAGCTTGATTCAGGACTATAGTAAACAGAGCAATGATCATCTTCAGTGGAGTCAGAGTTTGAGTTGTAGGGAGATGTACGTATGGTCTAGATCTCCTTAGTTGCTTGAATCCCTGAAGGTCACAGGCACGTACAAGTCAAGACTGCATTCGCGATTGGTCTCTCCCAGCCTTGATTTATCTTCCAAATCTGTTTGTCAGGCTACATCACATATGAAAGTATCCCAGCACCCGCTAAACTGTCTTATTTTGTTGTTTGCAGGAGAGATTCTTTTTTGCTCTGTATCTTCTTCATCTTTTAACTAAGCTGTTTAATCTGCGGATCCTTGTCGGCCACTTAGCGACAGTCCTTCAAAACTCTTTTGTGAAAATATGTTGTATACTCAAACACTTCGATTAATGCTTGGTTCTCGATCAGCAACTCGTATATTGGCCAGTGGACTGCTAGTGGAAAGACTTCTGGCCAAAATTTTGATGTAGAATGTTCACTGATAGGTAGAATTTTACATCCACAGCCATGTTACCATCTCCTATGACAACAGTTCGGTATGTCGATCTTGAAAGTTGCAGCTCAACAAACATAGCGTCACACATGACCCTTGTTGAGATCTCGATGCGAGCCATTGAATGCACCTGGTACAGAGAAATCAAATGCAATTATCAGTGATTTAAGTTCCACGGAACATGATTGAAGCAATCTCAAATGGACGGTTTAAGATTATGAAGATAAAACACGCAGACTGACTGGAAATCCGAAAATGAGTAGTATTTTAAAAGAAGAGGTGATGTCTATCAAATGTTATCGCACTTCATCTTCAGGATTGTTTGTATGTTGCATCATTCAATGTGTTTGGGTGGGTGGGTGGGGGGATAAGAATTTTTTGGCCTTTACTTCTTAAAAATTAAAGATGACCCTTTCTATATTTGCTTTCAGGAAATTTCTTCTTATCTAGGCGTAGACCTTGACAAGATCCTCATCAAGTGCTTTGCTGATGTAGAGATTTATGTGCAACTCTGAAAGAGAGTGAGGGGCTGTGCGATGTGTTCTTCGTGCAGTCCACATGTTCTCCTTTCAATGAAAACCTCATGGGGCTCTTCATCATGGTCGATGCATGTCGGCGGGCATCAGCATAGTCTTTTACTATTGTCATTCCATACTTTGGATATTCCATCGCAGACAGCAAGGTACATCCAGATGATCAAGCTGCTTTTTTTTCAAGAATGCAATGATCAATCCATTTATTGCCTACTTTTCTAGTCTAGCAAGCAGGGATTTAGAACTTTATAAACTAAAAACCAAACTATCGGATTTATATCACTGCATTTCTTCTTCCAAGTCCCTAATATCTAATTAGCTTTCCAAACTTTCATGTCTCAGTGCACATGAAACTAATGCTCACAAAACTCAGGGGAATGTGTTGTATGAAACAATAAAGAGTCTAGACATCATGAACAATAGGAATAAGAAAGATAAATGCTAAGATAATTGGACATATATATTTAATATTGACGTTGATGGTTGCAGCCATAAATGTACCCTGGCATTGCCCTCATTCATCTCTATGGCGGCAGCGTGTGGAGTCGCCCTCTGACCTCATAGCATAATTTTGTTGTTTCAAGAAACATCAATTTCTGCCCTACAAGCTCCACATATGACCAGTAACTGGACCAAGGGATAGGAGGATGTACCTATTGTCTTTTTAATGAACCGAATCGCTCATTTTTCCATGGAAGGATCCGACAGCAACATGCAATCAGCTTCTGCTTTGGCGTGGGCTGCTCTTGGGTCTGCAATACCAAGGAAAACATATATATGCCAGTTTAGAGACAGGAGCACCAAATATTTTAGCAATTGTGTCTGTAATTCTAATGGGCGCAATATCAAAGAGGTAGGAAGAATATCAGAATTGTGCTAGCAAAGCAGAAAGTAGAACACCAGCAAGCACACCTTCGAAATAAATACTTATACTTGAATTTTAATAGTAGATATCGGCATACAGCAAGAACACCAGCAACTGAGAGAAGAGACATATATTATGTATACCATCCACATACAGAAAGAATGGATACCTTATGTGTACCATTTGCTCCCAGCAAAAAAGTCTATACAACATATTAAGTGTCAAATGCTCTATCCAACAGAAGCATGTGGAAGATATGGTCAAGTCTTTTGTTGAGTCTACACGTAAACCATGTTGACAATATTTTAGGACCTTTTCTGGGCCTAGAGATAACCCATATAGATAAGTAATCAACAAAAGCTTGCTCCAGAATAAGACCGTACCATTTATAATCACAAAAGCTATGGTTACTGCCCATCCTATCTGCTGGGGTGTGGCATGCCTCCCTGGTACTTGAGGATCGCCTGCATAGAGATCTGTGACTACACGCGCCATAGTGCTTGGTCTGAGAACTTATATTATCCAGGGAACAATCACCTTCATTGCTGAAATAAACTATTAGTACATCAGGAATGTGACAATGGTAAAACCTGACAGTTTCCCTAGCATGTACCCATTCACTAAACTTCATACAATCACCATGACGAATAAGATGCATAAAAAGATATTTAGAAAAAAAGCGTGTCCGTGTACCTTTATTTCATCAAACGGCTCGTGTGCACCAAAATCATCCTTTTGTCCATGGTCTCCTTCCTCCTACAAATCCCGTTCTTGTAACTTTTCTCACTCAGATCCATGTCCAGAGTGAAAAAATCTACAGCAAGCCAATAAAATATCAACCGTCTTTCATTATAAGATTCAATCACCATCTATATAAAACTCTTTTATGCTGGAGCCTAGAGAGAACCCAGATCACATTATGACATTAGAGACTCCATAGCATATAGTGGGCAGATCGCTTTTGTAGGTAGTTGTGATATGCATTTTCAACATATTGTGATGGTGAAGCTGAAATAATAAAGTATAGGGCCAATATATCACTAAAGTTTTAGTACCAGTGCAATAAAAAACAGAGGTGGCTACCAATCCATCAGTTAACACTGGGCAAACAAGGAACTACATAAAAAATTAAGCAGATGGCAAGAATGTCTGTTAATAAAGAACACTCTAATTGAACTGTACATTTTGTACCACAATATGGTAGTTCAAATATGATCTAGTAAATGGAGTATAATTAGTATTATTAGGTCTACATGAAAATAAGTCATCATATAGATGGAAAATCACTACAATCACTGGCATTAACCAATTGATTGCTTGGATTATATGAGACCAACTACTTATTCTAGTGAAGAATACTGCTGTGACATATAGATGGAAAATCACTTATTAAACCCCAATTTTACATTCACCAGCGACTGTGGGAGTTAGGCACCCGAAAACTGACCTGGATGGCGAACCGGGTTAGCACATGACTACTGGAAGCTAAATAAAGCCACCGGTGTCCATGGATTTTAGTAAAAATGGATAAAAGAAGAAAATGTTTTAGAAGAAGAGGGCATAAGAAAAGAGAGAGCGGATATTGTATACCTCATGCTTCACTATATCTCGCAGTGAGGAGGCGAGGCATGAAAAGAACAATGGAACCGCTGCACCAAAGCTTACGTGAGTTTAGCAAACTCAAATGTGATTCTTTATTATTTTTAGTCAACCAAAAGATTAATTAAATATAACAACTATATGAGAACAGAGAAGATAACATGCATCTTCATGATAATATTTATTTGGTCTAACTAAAGGATAACATGGCATCGTACTATGTGAGAACCTACCAATATACCTTTTGCCAATTTGCACACCTGGAGACACATTGCTAGGTTTCGTCTTGTGAAGAAAATATATGCATCTCGAACAACCTGTGTGGAAAGACATAACACATGAATAAATGGGTATGTCCTAAATCTCATAGATAAGCCCAGGTGACTGGAAGAAGAAAGTCACATATTTTAGCTAAATTTTAGAAAATAAATCTGTTGAGTAGAATGGATATTACATAGCTCAATCTTTCTCTGCAACCCACTTGTATTTTCATCAAACATCATGTAGGCATAAATAACAAAGAATCTGGAGAAACAAAGACGAAAGATTAGGGGATTAAACCAAAAGGTAGTAACAGAAGAGACAAATCCATTGGAACAATTACGCACCTCACTCCAATTATGGTGCTACCCAAATGGACAGGGCCAATCGCATGCTGATGGTAGAGCCAAATAAGGGGAAAATCAACACCTTCCTCTGCCTGACCAATCACCGTCAAAGCCCTCCTTCAATCACCATACACGACAAAGACGGGTCAGGGAGGAGGGGTAAGAAGAGAGAGGGCCATGAGCTGCTTCCCCATTTGGTCGTTCAAGGCGGTGGCCACCTGTGCTCCATCCCGGCAGCGGTCCGGCGGCCACCAGTGGAGATGGCGAGAGCTGGTGGCGGCGGCAGCCGGCGTCGAAGAAAGGGTCCGGCGGCCACCTGTGATCCATCCCGACGGCTAGGCTTGGGAGAGATGGCAGTAGCCGGTGTAGTGGTGGCGGCCGGCGTGGCGGCGACGGCGGTGGCCGGCGTGGCGGCAGCGGCGGCGGCTGGCCGGCGGCGGCTGGGAGTGGCGGCTAGGGTTGAGAGGATTGGGGGAAAGGCGGGGAGTGGGAGTGGGGATTGGGTGGGCTCATAGCGTGCGGGCGATTGGGCTAGGGTTTCACCGTCAGGCAGCCTTTTTATATGGTCTGACCGTCCGGCCTCTGAATCACGGGCCCCGGAACATGTGTCCCCATTGTCAGTGACCTCTAGACTGAACCGGTTGGTGCACCAGAAAATGTTGTAGCACGCTGTAAAAAATTCTTACCACGAATGGACGGCTGAGATCCTCCGCGGGGCAGCGATCCGACGGCCAGAAAACTGAAATCGCTGTGAAAAGCCATAGGGGGGGCACCAATTATACTTTTAGATTACATGCGTTTAATGGTATTTTTCTCAGCAAACTCATGTTCCTCTTTATCTTGCTTAATGAGCCATCGGTCGTCTGTCTTGTCACCAGCTTCAATCTCCACCGTAGGTTAACTGTGCGGTGTGCTTGTGCAGTCAGGCAACTGACATGAAGGTGGAAGAGCTGCCACTGTCAAGCAAGGCAATGGCTAGTATGGAACCAATTTGGACCATTACAGTAAAATTGTGTTTCTTGCCTTTCTTGCCGCTAAGAGCATGCATTGAGATTTGGAGCACTTCCTCAGGTGAGGGTGCTTCTTGTTCTTCCTCCTCCTCAACATCATCCACACATTCAGTGACATACAAAATATCAGGAGTGGGGTGAGGGTGGTGTTGCAGTGCTTGGATTTGAGCATTGTTAGACATTTTGCACACCTTTTTGTGGCCAGGAAACCAATTTTCCTTGCACTTGTAGCACACACCTTTCAACCATGCTTGCTGGATGACATCAGAAGGTGCAGTAGGAGAAACAGCTGTAGTTGCTGGTTTACTGAGTTCAGTAGGCTGCTGCCTTTTGTTTTGTTGAAAGGGAAATTGATAACTTGCCTTCCTTTGTGGATTAGCTTGGTCAATTCTTCAGGCATACCAAATGGCCTCATGCATGTTAGTCGGTTTGTGGCATTGGAGGTGGTGCTGAATATAATCATTCAGTCCAGCAATGAAGCTACTCACATAGTAGTCATCTGGTAAACTAGGGTTGTCTCTGCGAACTAAATCCATAGCTGCCTCAAATTTGTCAATGTAGCCGGTGGGGGGGACATGTTTGTTTGACAGTGTGAAATATTCTGACATTATCTTAAATGGAGTTCTCTGCGAATCTATCACCGAGATATCTGCAAAACCTATGTCAGGGGAGTGTGGAAACTGAGCACCCTGTACCTCGCCACCATTGGGCTGCTCTGCCTTTTAGGTAAGTAATTGCAAACTCTGTCCTTTGTTCCAGGGGAAGTTTGGATGCTTCAAAGTATTGTTCAGTGACTTGAATCCAGGTGTCAATGTCAGTTTCCTCAAATTCAAGGATATTAAGCTTAGCAGGTTTTACTACATTGGTTGGTCTTCTCTATTCTAATCAGAGAACTGAAGTTGGCCTCGGGCAGTTCTTGTTGGTTCCCAGGTGTTTGTCTGAACTGCAGGTAACTGCTGGTGCTGAATTTTACCAGTGTCATTGTGTGGCCAAAATGGGGCAACTTTGGGGTTCAGTTGTTGTCCAGTGTTCTCGTAACGTGGTGGATACTTGAAGGTGCCATCCAGATGTTGCTCTCGTCCAAACTGATCGTGTAGCATTGATTTGCCCACTGCCTGTTGAATATTTGGCAGTGCTGTGATTTTCACAAGGGCTACTTGTTGTGCGCCAGAAGTAGGTGGCACTGGGTTGTGCTGTGTGATGTTGACACTCTCTTGGCCCGATGAACTTGCAGGTAAATTAGGCCGTTGCTCTGGTGTGACAGGAATGGTACCCACTTTGACAGTGTGTGTATTTTCAGCGAGAGTTTGATCAGTACCTTCAGTCTGCTGGGTATGGAGAATCCTAGAGAGGATCTTGTCCAGGTTGGCCTGCATGGTGACAAAATTGTTCTGAATCGCCAGGATGTTGCTTTGCATTTGGTTGCTGAAATCAACAAATTCCTTGCGGTCTTCCTCCCAATAGCGTTGTAGTGTCCTGACGTCTAGCTAGAGCGACTGCAATTCAAGCACCGCCGTGTTGGAGGACTCTTCTGGAAGCGTCATTGTGAAGGGAGAGGGGGGTTACAGGGATTTTACCAAGTAGCAGGATGCTACTGAACCTTGTTCGTCGAGATCTATCATCGCCTGCGCCTCTGCCAACGCCGCCCGCCGCCGGTATGGTACACGAACCAAGGTTGATACCGGGATTTTACACCCGTAGGAGAGACCTACGACAACCGACTCAAGTACTCAGTTTGCACCCGAGCTGTGCCGCCGCCGCCAAGCTGCCTCCTTTTTTCCTCACCACCGCCGCCGGAATTGAGGAACTAAGAATGATTTCACAGATATTCCCAACTTCACAGTTGTCTGATGGAGAGCGCCGCTGAGGATCGCTGGCTTCTGATACCACTTGATAGGATCAGACAGTATGTCTGAACCTATATTGCACGATCACAGAATACACACACAGGATACAACTATTTTTGGTGGAATATTTGGTTTATATTAAAAATAAAAGTAGAGGCCAATCCCACATATAGAGTGGAGGCTAGGGTTTACAACGAAGAAGTAAGATGCGATCTGAATCTACAAGTTTGGGCTAAATAGCCTCACAGCGATGGAGTGGTTGGAAAGCACGCAAAAAGCGATAATACAGCCAAGCAAGATGACCCACAAGTATAGATGATCGCAATAGTCTTCGAGGAAAGTAAAACCCAATTTATTGATTCGACACAAGGGGAGTCAAAGAATATCTATAAGCCTTAATAGATGAGTTGTCAATTCAGCTGCACCTGGAAATATACTTGCTCGCAATAGTTTATCAGTAGCAATAGTTTTATAGTAGTAGCAGTAGCAGAATAATAGTAGCAGTAATAAGATAAAGAAAGCAGTAGTGACCATAGTAAACAGTAGGATTAAATACTGTAGGCATAGGGATGGATGAACGGGCGTTGCATGGATAAGATAATTCATGTAATAATCAAGACATGGGAAATTGCAGATAAATAAAGATAAAGCATCCTAGTACTAAGTAACCATAGGCATGTGTTCCGTAAATAGTCGTGCGTGCTCGCAATGAGAAACTAGCACAACATCTTTTGTCCTACCAGCCTATTTGCAGCGAGGCCTCAAGGGAAACTACTGGTACTCCTTTTAATATAGTACCGGAGCAAAGCATTAGCACTCTGTGACCACACGTAATCCTCACATCACAGCCATCCCCTCCGGTTATCCCAATTGTTGTCACTTTGGGGCCTCGGGTTCCGGACAACGATATGTGTATACAACTTACAGGTAAGATCACAAACAACAATTATCTTCATGAAACAATAACATGTTCAGATCTGAGATCATGGCACTCGGGCCAAAAGTGACAAGCATTAAGCACAACAAGTTGCAACAATGTCAAAAGCACTAACAATGGATACTAGGCATCATGCCCTAACAATCTTATAGCAGTTACATGAATGATCTCATCGAATCCCTACCACCCCCTTCGCCTACAGCGGGAATTACTCACACATGGATGGGGGGATCATGGATGGTTGATGGAGAGACATCGGTGATGATAATGACGATGATCTCCTCCAAATCCCCGTCCCGACAGGGTGCCAGAACGGAGTTTCTGGTTCCGAATCGCGGTTTCTGGTGGTGGCGGCGCAGCGGAACTCTATCTGGGAAAAAATGCCGAACCCTCAGAGGGTATATGTAGGCGGAAGGAGGGGTCGAGGCGATGGCTGGGGCGGCCACACCACCCCCTGGCGCGGCCTGGCCTGGCCCGCGCCACCAGGTGGTGTGAGCCCCTTGTGGCCCCTCTCCGTCTCGTCTTCTGGCTCCGTGAGTCTTCTAGTAAAATAGGAGTTTTGCGATATTTTCTGGAATTTTTCCTGAAAGTTGGATTTTTGCACAAAAACGAGACACCAGAGCAATTCTACTGAAAACAGCGTTAGTCCGTGTTAGTTGTATTCAAAACACACAAATTAGAGGGAAAACAACAGCAAAAGGGTTCGGGAAAGTAGATACGTTTTGGACGTATCAACTCCCCCAAGCTTAGCTTATTGCTTGTCCGCAAGCAATTCAGTTAACAACTGAGTGCGATAAAAGAAACTTTTGCGAACATAGTTGCTTCATAATATGTATATATTCTCACTATATGATCAAGTACTTAGGCAATTCATAATAAGAAGTATGCAACCAATGTTACCTCATAGTCATGCAAGCCATGGAGAAATACCAACACACTAATAATAAGCAACATGAAACATAAGAAGTTACATGATTGTAATGCTCATAATAAGATATGAAAAAGTGGTATCTCGCTTGCATTTATTTGTGGAGCAAAACATAAATGCCAAGGCACCTCTGAAGTTCAAGAGAAGACTAGAAGTTGAAATATCAAAGATACAAGCATCAAAGTTATACCACAATTAACCATGTTCTGGGACAAGCACATTGCACTAAGAACGATAGCCGTGCTCTCAAGAAGGTGCTTAAAGTTAGAATATGAAGACTCAACATAAAGTAAAAGAAAGGCCCTTCACAGAGGGAAGCAGGGATTTAACATGTGCTAGAGCTTTTCATTTGTAAAATAGAGATAAAAATTGTTTTGAGAGGTGGTTGTTCCTGTCAACGAATGGCAATGGGGTTCTTGCTATCTTCCATACTAAACAAGTTGAGAGCGGTTCCGAGTTCTTGAAAAATTGGCATATACATGCTCTTTTATAAAATTTGGCACTCTTCCCCACTTTTCCTTTCACAACCGAATCCTTCGGGTACCCACCAACTTTCACATACCATGGAGAAGTGCCTTTTTCTTTTCTTTTTTTATTAAGGTTACAATGGTCTGACCAGCTCTCTTGCAAAATTAATGACGAGCGGATGAAGCATGCAAGTCGAGGGGTACTAAATTAAATATGGAAGATAGCAAATCCGACCACTACGTCCTCATGAGCTAAAAACAGTGTCACAAAATGAGAAGTATTTGAAGGTTTTGAAAGGTAGCACATGAAAATTTACTTGGAATGGACTGAAATACCATATATAGGAATTTATAGTGGACACTTTGGAATAACTTGGTTTTCATGAGTTGGATGCACGAGAAGTATTCCCTCTCAGTACAAGTGAAGGCTAGCAAAAGACTGGGAAGCGACAATCGAGAGAGCAGTAACTGTCATAAGCATGCTTGCGACAAAACAAAATTAATAGGGGCATAAAAACGATACAAGAGCTCTGAGGCAAAATAAATCATCAAGGCTTAATTCACTTTTGTTTAGTCATATGCATGCTTGAGCATGTGCCAAGTCGATTTAAATGAAACATTCAGAGGAGGATACCACAATGTCATACCGTTTTATGAATAAAACAATACAAGCAAACATCTATATGACATGCTACAAACTATTAGTAAATTGGAACTAATCATATGAGAGCAAGAACTACTAAGCATCCATTAAATAACATACACCTTACACAAACAAACTAAGCATGTCCACATAAATGAGTATATGTACAAAAAATGAAAACAAATAGAGTTCATACCAGCCTCTCACCGCATCTCGAATTGTCATAAATCATCATTATTGCCTTTCACTTGTGTGGCTTGAATAAAATGAAGTGATAACCAAGCTCCAATGGAGTCACGGGAGACTGAACTCTGCAGCAAACTTTACAAAACCGAAAAGAACAACAAATATTTTTGGGTTTTCGAATACCAAACCGAAACTAGAAGGTGAAGCAAAGCAATACTAGAAAACTAAAGAAGCAAACAAAGAGAAATAACAGAAATATTTTTGGTCTTTTTATGTTTTAGAAAGTAGAAACAAAACAAGAACAACAAAGAAAAAGAAAGAAAGCGAAACATGGATATACAAAGTCCCGATAGAATATAATGTATAGATGAGTGAGTTATCGGTATACCTCCCCCCAAGCTTAGGATTTTGGCCTAAGTGGAGATCAATCCCAACGCTGGTAATCGCTCCAGGTTGGTGGGTCATCGTTAGCATGATCGTAATTAGGCTCTCATGAAGATGAAGCAGAAGGCACATAATCATAATAAGGCTGCTGGTATGGGAACTCCCAAGTGTTGGAGGCTGGACAGAATTATCTTCGGTCCCCTCCCCATCATCGTGCATGTGCTGAGGGTGCTCCTCCATGTACGCGTCAAGCTCATCCTCCATGAGTGACCATCCAATCCTGACATCAAGGTTAAACAAAAGAGGCGCAGGCAAATGGACTAATCGATCAGACTTAACTACTCTCCAGCCTGATTTCTTGAAAAAGGTTATCTCAAAAGACAAGTTGCTCAAACAAGCCCGAGAAGAAACAAACTTGTGCTGAATCATAGAATTAAGATCAAGCCTCTCTATGGGGAACTGAATGTCTAAATCATGTGGTACTACACCATGCAAAGCTAATAAACGAGAAGCAATAAGACCTCCACAAACTCCCCCTTTCTCGCGGTTAGCAGCAAGACGGAAAGCTATCAAAGCACCCAAATTATAAGTCCTATCCTATCTCAAAGTAGCTGAAATAAAAGCTAAATCATAAGAAGATAACTTGTTTGCAGTCTTCCTAGCAAGAACACACTTGGCAATAAAATAGGCAAAATATCGAATAGACGGGAGATGAATACTCCGAATTTTACCACTCTCATTTGAGAAGCTTCTTCCTTGGCAAATCTCTTCATACAAGTCCATCAACGACCTAGGTCGCTCCTTTATCTTTCCGCGCGATCCCCACTGTGGTACTTTAATGGCTACACAAAAAGCATCAAAGGGCAAATCCATAGTTTTATTGTAAATTTTATAATGAACCATGGGGTTAGGCAAAGACCAACTGCATCTAAAATCCTGCACCACAGACATGGTTAGTTTCACAAATTGGTGAGGTTCACTATCAACAAAATGTTCCAACCCTGCATTAGAGATTAGAGTTTGGAAGTCCTACAGAATCCCTGCAGCACTCATGAATTACGAGCATGGATAGATAGAGGGGAATACTCCCTCTTCATGGTGCACTTTCATGACTTCATGCACCTCTAATTCATGTTGGATGAGTTGGTATTCATTCTCCTCCATCTCTAATTTTTTTAACAAACCTCATAAAAAATGATTTTGAGACAAATAAATAAAGGAAACTACTATAGGGAGTTGCAAGAGAGCTAACATGCATCAAAATAACTTATCTAAGCAATAGAACAAGCATGCAAACTCACTTAACCTATCACCTACAGTACTAAAATACTCAAGAAATACTCCACTAAACAAAATTCTATTTGGATAATCGAAGGAGTCACATACCGGAGAACAAATGCTCCAAATCTTAGCAGCAAAGATGGGCTAAGCAAGGAGATCGAAAATCGCGAGCAAGAACAGCAAGAACACGGGTTTGAGCAATGGAATGGTGTTTTTTCGGGAGAGAGCGTGGAGTGGCAGGTGGAAGAATAAGTGGAGGGCCAGGAGGACCCCACACCTTGCCACGACACGGCCTAGCTTGGACCGCGCCACCATGTGGTGTGGTGGAATGGTGGGTCCCCCTGGGGTGTCCCAGGTGCCTCTATGCCCCAATTTAGACGTAAAATTTTAAAAACAATTTTCTGGAATTTTTTGAGAAACTTTATTTTCGAGGATTTTCAGAAATTGACAAAAGATTAAAAACACGGGGAAAACGAATATGGAACGATGGAAAACAAATTCAAACCAAGTCTACATCAACTCTAAGATACTCTAATATGCAACTAATTAGCAGAAACAAAAGTGAACAAGGTGAAAACATGAGTAAACAAAAGTAAATGCGGTGAAAACATAGTTTCATTCATTCAAAAACCACTTTGTTAACAAGGTTGATCAAGTCTTGTTACCAAAACAATTTTTTTATGAAACAAAACTTTGCATTTCACTAAATGATTATGTTACCTCAACTTTGATAGGCATAGTCCCAACCATAACAATTTCATATTCTTCCTTGGGCTTTAGCCTTGAACAATAGATTTCTCCAACTTCAATGGTCTCAATATTTTTGATTGAGTTTAGACCGTACTTTCTATCAATCTTCTTGGGAAAATAAATAGTGTGCTCCTTGTCATTAACATTAAAAGTTACTTTCCCTTGCTTGTAATCAATAACAGCACCTGCAGTGTTAAGAAAAGGTCTCCCAAGAATAATAGACATATTATCATCTTCATGCATTTCCAACACATCAAAGTCAGTTAATATCAAACAATTATTGGCCACTTGAACAGGAACATCCTCACATATACCAATTGGAATTAAAGTAGACTTATCAGCCATTTTCAAAGATATATCAGTTGATATCAATTTTTCTAGATCAAGTCTCTTATAGAGAAAAAAAGGCATGACACTAACTCCTGCTCCCAAATCACACAAAGTAGTTCTAACATAGTTATATTTAATGGAGCAAGGAATAGTTGGTATACCTGGATCTCCAAGCTTCTCTAGAACTTTTCCATTGAAAGAATAATTAGCAAGTAAAGTGAAATTTTTCTCACTAGGAATCTTCCTTTTGTTAGAAACAATATCCTTCATATACTTTGAATAAGGAGGCATTTTAATAGCTTCAGTCAAATGAATTTGCAAAAACAAAGGTTTCATCCATTCACAAAACCTGTTATAGTGTTCCTCTTCCTTGGATTTGTGTTTCTTACCAGGAAAAGGCATTGGTTTTTGCACCCAAGGTTCTCTCTCACTACCATGTTTATTGGACATGAAATCCTCCTTGGTGTACTTTGCATTCTTAGCAAGCTTTTCTGGTTCCTCCTCAACTTCTTCTTTATCAGAAGCATTACCGCTTTCAGTTTCAGCATCAGAAATAGAAACACTATTAGGATCCTTACCTGATTCAGAAGATTCTGCAACTGTTTTATGCTTCTTCTTATTTTTCCTGGAAAGAGTACCATTATCTGTAGCACGTTGAGAATCCTGTTCGATCCGCTTAGGATGTCCTTCAGGATATAAAGGATCCTGAGTAGAAGCACCACTTCTAGTGCTTATTTCACAAGCATGTTTTTCTCTAGAAGCATTAACCAGCAAATCTTTTTGCACCTTAGTGAGCTGATCAATTTGAGTCTGAACCATTTAGAAATGTTTAACAAGCATCTTAACATCATTGGAGGTTCTCTCCACAATATCATGCAACTTATTAATAGCTCTAGAGTTTTCCAACAAATGATTATGCACCTTCTTATTAAAGTTATCTTGCTTAACAATAAAATTATCAAACTCATCTAAGCATTGATCAGGAGGTTTAGAGTAAGGAATATCTCTATTATCAAAACATTGGAGAGAGTGTACCTCAATAGTGGAGGAGCGAGGGATTGGCTTACATAATTCTTCTATAGGTGGTAGATTCTTCACATCTTCAGATTTAATACCCTTCTCCTTAAGAGATTTCTTAGCTTCTCTCATCACTTCATCATTTAATTCAATCATTCCCCTCTTCTTTGGTGTTGGCGCTGGTGTTGGGGTTGCTTCAGGTATATTCCAATCATCATAATTCTGGCTTATTTTAGCCATTAATTGTTAACCTTCAGCATGAGTTCTTTTCCTGAAAACACAACCAACACAACTATCCAGGTATGTCCTAGATTCAACAGTTAGTCCATTATAAAATATATCAAGGAGTTCATTTTTAGCGAATGGTTATCCAGGCCATGCTCTAATTAAAGAACAAAACCTTGTCCATGATTCAGGCAACTTCTCTCCTTTTACCTGCTCAAAGTCAATGATTTTCTGCAAAGCAGCATGTTGAGCACTAGCAGGGAAATTTTTATGAAAGAAAGCATTAACCAAACCAATACGACTATCAATAGATCCAGGAGACAGATTATTAAACCAAGTTTCAGCTTCACCTTTCAATGAGAAAGGGAAAATTTTAGCGACAAAGTAAGTGCGCAACTTAATATCATCAGAAAATAAGTTACTCAAAGTAGAGAGCTCATTCCTATGTCCCATAGCACTTTCATTTTCAGTACCACAAAAAGGTTCTTTCTCAACAATAGATATATAAGATAAATCCAAAGAGAAATCATAATCCTTATCTCTAATGTTTATGGGAGACGTAGCAAACTTAGCATCAGGAGACAACTTATATCAAACAACACGTATTGCAAGAAGATCTTTAGTAGCACTAGCATCGCTAGTAGCATGAAATTCATCAATAAACTCATCATTGAGTTCAATATAAGCTTCCTCAAGATCATCACTAGGACATTCTCTAGACTCAGGTGAACTAACAGGTGTAACAGCAGTGTTTCCCATTTGTTTAGTCCTAGCAATTGTAGCATCTAGGAAGGAACCTAATGAACCACTCTCATCAAGTGCAGTAGAAGCATTATCAAAATTATCAGAAGCATTTTCAATTTCAGCAGAAGTAGTAGCATGTGCATGTGGTGGTGTAAGCAACTTACTCATCACAGATGGTGAATCAAGAGCAACAGAGGTGTTCAGAGTTGTACCTCTTCTTGCAGTGGATGGCAATATAGGAACTTTTCCATCACGAGGTTTATCCATGGTGAATGGATTGCAGCGAACAATATCAATTCCAAGTGAACTTATAAATAAAGCTATGCTCCCCGGCAACGGCGCCAGAAAATAGTCTTAATGACCCACAATTATAGAGGATCGCAACAGTCTTCGATAGAAGTAAAACCCAAATTATTTATTCGACACATGGGGAGCCAAAGAATATCTATAAGCCTTAATAGATGAGTTGTCAATTCAGCTGCATCTGGAAATAAACTTGCTTGCAACAGTTTATCAGTAGCAACAGTTTTATAGTAGTAGCTGTAGCAGAATAATAGCAGTTGCAATAAAATAAAGACAACAGTAGTGACTATAGTAAACAGCAGGATTAAATATTGTAGGCATAGGGATGGATGAATGGGCGTTGCATGGATAAGATAATTCATGTAATAATCAAGACATGGGCAATTGCAGATAAATAAAGATAAAGCATCCTAGTACTAAGTAACCATAGGCATGTGTTCCATAAATAGTCGTGCATGCTCGCAATGAGAAACTTGCACAACATCTTTTGTCCTACCAGCCCGTTTGCAGCGGGGCCTTAAGGGAAACTACTGGTAATTAAGGTACTCCTTTTAATAGAGTATCGGAGCAAAGCATTAGCACTCCGTAACAAACGTAATCCTCACATCACGGTCATGCCCTCCGATTATCCCAATTGTTGTCACTTTGGGCCCTCGGATTCCGGACAACGATATGTGTATACAACTTGCAGGTAAGATCACAAACAACAATTATCTTTATGAAACAATAACATGTTCAGATTTGAGATCATGGCACTCGGGCCCAAAGTGATAAGCATTAAGCACAACAAGTTGGAACAATTTCAAAAGCACTAACAATGGATACTAGGCACCAAGCCCTAACAATCTTATAGCAATTACATGAATGATCTCATCTAATCCCTACCATCCCCTTCGCCTACAGCGGGACTTACTCACACATGGATGGGGAATCATGGATGGTTGATGGAGAGACATTAGTGATGATGATGGCGATGATCTCCTCCAAATCCCCATCCCGACAAGGTGCCAGAACGGAGTTTCTGGTTCCGAATCGCGGTTTCTGGTGCTGGCGGCGCAGCGGAACTATATCTGGGAAAAAACACCGACCCCCGATGTTTTCAGGTCAGAGGGTATATGTAGGCGGAAGGAGGGGTCGAGGCGATGGCTGGGGCGGCCACACCACCCCCTGGCGTGGCCTGGCCTGGCCCGCGCCACCAGGTGGTGTGAGCCCCTTGTGGCCCCTCTCCGTCTCGTCTTCTGGCTCCGTGAGTCTTCTGGTAAAATAGGAGTTTTGCAATATTTCCCAGGATTTTTCCTGAAAGTTGGATTTCTGTATAAAAACAAGACACCAGAGCAAGAAAACAGCGTTAGTCCATGTTAGTTGTATTCAAAACACACAAATTATAGGGAAAACAACAGCAAAAGGGTTCGGGAAAGTAGATACGTTTTGGACGTATCAGCGATGAAACCGGAAGGAGGATGGCAACATCATGGTTCATCGAGGTCGTTGACCTTTAGTGGACGGCTGAGATGGTTTTGGCTTGAACCAGTGTTGGTTCCTGACATGGTCCGCCGGCTCGAATGTCCTCGCAAGCAACAATGGCTTGGGTTGTCGTCCTCCGCCGCGCCTTTGCCTAGGCCGCCGTCCACCTCCGTGCCATGGCCTGGGCCGCTGTCCGTCACCGCGACATGGCCTAGGTCGTCGTCCTTTCCCCGCAGGCCGCATCACCCATCGATGCCGCCGGTACAACCATCCGACGCCGGCGCTAGGGTTAGGCTAGGGTCGTGTGTTCGGGTCTTCGGGAGGGAGCGTCGGAGACAAAGTTGCACGGGAAACAAATTTTAAGAATATGTCAAATAGGAAAGAAAAATATTGTGCAGTATCAAATAAGGAATCAAATTGTAAGCTGACGTTAAATACAGAATTTCCTCTATAAAAACGGAGAATGGATGGACAACATAGTGTCACCATGACCATGGTATGGCGTCCCTAATTGTTGGTGGCGTTGTTGCCATATTAGTGGTGTTGTTGCACCTGCTAGATTTTTATTTAGAGATGGAACGCGGACATTCCATTAACTTGCAACGGCAAGATTGCCGTACATGGCATCGGTTATATCACTGGGATAGTTATGAAGCCAAAACCGGTGGTAACCTAGCGGCTGATCCGCCCCTAGTGCTGCCAAAACATGCGCTCGCTTATTACACTCTCGATTTTCATACATAATGGTAGACTCAATGAAGCTCAAACGAAGTTGACAAGTTATCAGAACAGAGCCTCCCAGAGGAGCAGCATCATATGCCACCAAAGTCACAACATGTTTTAGGACCTGACAATCCGTCGCAAATATAGGTCTCCCAATACCCATCTGTTGAGCAATAGAAATGGCTTGAAGTAGAGCTTTGGCTTCCGTGGCGATAGCTTCGCCAGCATTGGTGATAACACCATCACCTGCAAACACAGGCTTGCCCTCATGGTCTCGTGCAAGGCATCCGCAACCTCCTCTTCCTGAATCTGCATGAAATGCACCATCAAGGTTTATCTTGGTCCATTCTTCCTGCGGTGGCACCCAGTGAATAGACCGGCGTTGATTCTCAACTGGCTTCTTCTTCAGGAAATCTGCCCATTCAGTTGTATGTCTGTTGACCATAAAATTTATTTCATCTGGTGACAAGGTTCTTTCCCCATGGGTTACTTTATTTCTTGAGCTACCAACTTCATTCTGTTCGCAGACGGCAGTTCAAGGATCTCATAGAGAAATTCTAGGCTTGAGGTACACTGGAGCATTTTCACACGGACCACTTCCGGGAGGACTAGGCCCGACAGCGTATGAACAAGTGGCCACCATCCTCAAACAGTGTTACACATGGGGCAGCGAGTGTCAAGTTCAACTCTCATCCGCTCGATATTCATCCTTTGCACCTGCTAGAATTAGGGAGAAGGCCTAAAGATTCTCTTTATTTTGGGGTTGTTCCACCGAAAACACAGCTCGTTTCAACTTTTGTTTTCGCTTAAAATTTCTTTTTTTGTTCAACAAGATTTTGTTTGCATTCATATTTTTCGTATCAATTTTTCTTTTCATGGAAAACTTGGAAATTTTCTACTCCGATCTGGTCTTGGCGAGATTACACTACTACTTTCTCTGTTGCAAAATATAAGATATTTTAGTCCATTATTGCCACATTATCTAGATGTTTTTTAGTATATAGATTCACTCATTTGCTTCTAATCTACACACTAAAAGATATCTACATACATTCATGATAATAATGGGCTAAAATATCTTATATTACCTTTCGAACGATTTGGTCTTGGCGAGACTATACTACAGCAGTCTGTAGCTACGTTGAAGGTAAACTGGAACAAGCCTACTGCAGGGAAAGTTACAAATAATCGAAATGCGTAAACACACTAACCTCATATATCCAAATATTCCAAAATATTCAAATAAAATGCCAACATCAGATGTGAATTGGAGAATTAGGAACATCAAATTTATATTGTACGAAAATACATTTGTGGTGGATCTAATAAACAATAAATTTACTTTATACGAGCTGAAATATTTTTCTGTAAACTTGGTCATAATTGAAAGTAGCTTTACAGCGCTTGCCACAGGGTCACATACGCACAAACGTCTCTACGAAAAATAATATGCTTCTAGAAGCATACATACTAACTTAACATAGATTCTAGGGAATTTCTTATGCACAAGCAATTGAAAAATATAAGGTTACAGTTGATTTTCAGAAAATGTTTAACCTGGGAAAGTAACATTCATTTAGATACTGGATTGCCTATATATACAGACACAGTCTCAGCCATAAGAGTCTGAAAGCCTGAACTGCTTTAAAATGCGAGGAAGCCTTACACATTTGCTCACAGAAAAAAAAATCCCCAATAGTGGTTGCTGTGATGAAGATGTTATGATCACCGCATTGGCTCCAGCTTCCAGCTTCTCACGAGACTGGTCTACCATCTTTTTTTTTTTTTGAGATGGGTCTACCATCTCTTGAAGTTGAAGGAAACATGGAGGACGTACCGCATCCTTATCTGATCTATGTTGTAAACTATGTATTCATTGTACAGCAAGCTACCCTGCAATCATAGAGTGGCAATGTATAGTTAACCAAAGTGCATCTGTATTCTACAGGATAGCGAGGTGAACGTACCCTCTTTGAAGGTTCCTCTTTGGGTTTCCCAAGAGGAACAACCACACCATCATCAGTGATCTTCGACTCTGCTATGTTTGGTGCCATCTGGCCAACTCCTTTAGTACTGCACCGAAATAATTGCAACCAGATATTGCATGCTCATATCAGTAGCGACAGCAAAATTTATGTTACTAATCAGTACAGGGTATAGAAATAGATGATAGATCTAATCATTATGATGTATTGAAGGGGGAACATAATAAGCTTCTGAGGAGGTTTCAATTGATAGGATCGTGCACTTCACAAACCGCAATATTATCCCTTCTGATTTTGTGTGATTGGCGAATGTGGTTAATCAATAAATTAGTGGACTTCATTTTGTAAGGAGACAAAATAATCATCTCTACTACTTATAAAGGCACAAACATGTTTTGATACATTCAATCTGAACCATCAAACTATCTAAATCAAACGGCTCCGGTCTCTCCAATGTTGAGCACCTCAACATGTTGAGCACCTAGCCGATCCCATAAATCCGTAGTTAATTATATTCCTAATTATATCCAGGCAAATCGTTAAGTTTCCTTTTATTAGGCCGAAAATTGTGCATCCGTTGCATGTTAATCAGGTCGCCTCCTTGGGAGCTCCCCGTTGTTCCCGTGATGGCAGACGCCCTGCCGCCACTGCCATCACCCTCCGCACGCCTTTCTCGGTCGTCGCCCTTCGGCACAACTTCCTCGGCCGCCGTTGTCTCCCTAGACAGCCCAGCGTCTCTCCTCTCTTGGTCACCGCCCCTGTCATGCCATACTCTGCTCCTTGATATCGGTAATCCATCACCCACTCTGCTGTCAAGGCCGTATTTCTCTCACCATCAGTCATCGCACCAACAGGACTCGCCATAATCCTGTTGTCGCGCTCAGCGGTGCCGCCACTGCCGTCAGGTCGTTGTTACGATCGTTGACTGGGCCTCCATCTGGGAAGAAAAAGGTCCCTTACCTGCATGCGGGAGGTAACCTGCTATGGTTGTCATGCTGCTAGGTGGATGTGTTCAACATTGTGTCATCCTGTTTATTTCTTGTGGCTTGAAAAGTGCTTGTGAATATATCTAAGAGAGTTACCGATCCTGAACTGCATGGACTGATGAAGCATGAAGGGAAATTGATGGTACTTTCAGTTCAGGTACGTAATCCGTTCACACAGTAAAGCCAATGCTTTGTCATTGCACAATATGCAGTTTAGCGGTGTTAGATTGTTATTTCTGATGCAGATTTTCATCTAAAGTAAATGTGGGACAATGGATATTTTCTTATGCAGATTTTCATCTAAAGTGATTATGGGGCAATGGTTTTTGTTATTTTCTGATGCAGATTTTCATCTAAAGTTATTTTCTGATGCAGGCTTTGGGTTTAAGCATGGCTGTCCCACAAGGCCACAACTAGTGAGTAGCGTTCAAACTACTTTCACACAATATGTTTGGACATTCTACTACAAATTAAGAGATGTCTTATTTTCGGATTCAGTGGGTGTAATGCTTAATTTCCAGCCATATTTTGTTTAAAATAAGTTAGGCATATTTCCAGGCTTCTTAAGATAGAAAATATTATTTTAAGAAATGCTTGGCACTTCTAATTTACCTTATAGTAGAACATCATTTGCAATTGATTATTATATTACAGAGAAATAGCCTCCGTCATTTGTTAACTGCCGTTGGTTTCACAAGTTCAAATTTAACTTATTTTCTCCCGGAAGAGCAAGCAAAAGATCTAGCACTGACTTTGTTATATAAACCTGCACTGTCTTTGGAGCGTCTTCTCTTGTCTATAATTGATTTCAGGTTTCAGACACAAGCTGCCCCAGTTTATGTGTATGTACATCTTTTTAGCTTACATATGATATATGCCATAAGATTTTACCTTACATATTTCATTTTTCAGAGATAGCTTTGCACACATGATATGTCAGTGATAATTCTTGACGCTACAAATGTTTTATTCCAATATTAAGTTATTACTGATGGTCCTCCTTTTTTATGCATCTTTTGAAAAAAATGCCATTCAAGTGTTATTTTTCAGTTTTGCATGTTTGGAGACTGAAGTTTAGCGGCAGAGAATAAATATTATATAGCTACTGTGTCGTGTAATATTCTAAACTGAACCACCATATTTTCTCATATGTGATACTTTGGCCTTAAATTACGGACATGTTCTGTCCACTGCAAATCTGAGCCTTGCGCATAATTTGTTTGTTCCAGGTTTTCAGATCCAATGTTTTATGATATTTTTTGAGCGTTATTGAAATTCCGGCGAATATTTCAGTTGGGTTTGATGGTCTGAGGTATTAACTCTATCAAGTTCTAATTTGTGGGAAAATATTAGCATAAACTTGTGGGACTAATCATCATTCTCGAGGCCACATCATTGAATAATAAACTTTTAGTGATCATTCTTTGTTTAAACATCATCATCAAGGTTGACGTAACCATGTTGTTTCATGCATCAAGTTCAAATTTGTAGGTAGTAAGCTATATCTTATTCTCATTCATCACATATTTTGTATTTCAAAACCACATTGGATATGCTAGAGTTTTCATAGCTCGGCTGAAGCATTTCCCTTGTTTTTTTTGCATCAATACAACATAAGAGAACATTTTGAAAAAGAAGAGAATAGTCTGGCACTGCAGTAATTAATTCAACAAGATGGAGCAGCTGAATGAGAAACGTAGGAATGACAAGTAGAGTGGTCTGCTAAATTTTAGATTCCATGTTACATCAAAGTCGATAAAGGCATCATTCTTTGTATTCAAACAATGTCTAAGCTGCAAATTATAATATTTTGCAAATGAATATATATACCATATGTTTTTTCTCATGAAATTTAAATATATTGACCGATTTTAGGAATCGTGCGTTGCACGTGCAAACTTACTAGTAATGTAAAACAAGTGTTCTTTTAATTAACAGGTGAGTATTGGAATTGATGAAAGAATTTTGCATCAGTAACTGACCTTAGTTTTCCCTTGGGCAGTTTATTAGCATTGTAATCTGCAACTAGTAGTTCATTCATATCACCCAGTGCAACCTGAGATTAAACAAATGTGAAAAGCACACCTCAAAGAAATGTAGTTATCAAACATAACAATATTATAAAACTCAAACAAAAATGGTCAGGCAAACCAAGACTCATTCATAGATAAGAGGAGAGGTGAATAATATTGGTTTCTGAAGACACAACAAAACAGACCTCACACAGAAGCAGCACCCCAGATCTAGATGTTTCTGAAGCATAGCAGTAGTTTGCACTCTTGGAGAACATATCAGCGAAATAAACCCCTTTTCCAAACATGTAGCCAGTAACAGGCGCTTCAGGAGGGGCAATTCTCAAACCTGAGAGGAATAACATTGTTAGTTTCAAAATTGCCATTCATTATTAACAAACGGTTCTGGTTTTAAAAAGGGTGATAAACTTGAAAGCTCCACAAAGAAATGCATTTAAAAAGATAATGAAGCATCAATTCATGCAGATGAAGGTAAATTTACATTTTCGTACGTAAGACAAGACCCAAATGTTGTTTCTGGGAATTCCAGGAAGTGCAAATAGCATGCCATAACTCATAAAACAAACGAAGAAAGCTGAGTGAATTTATCTTCCATACTTAGACTAATAAATAAGAAGCATGATATCATAAGTTACCCTGAGAAAAGATCCCAGTCCAGTTGGACAGACGAGAACCATGCCATAAAAGCAACCTATTTCCTGCACTAGCATACTGCATAAGACATTTTGAGAATTAGCCATTTATAGTAGTTTTCTTGCGATGCTTAGACACCGCGGATTAGAAAGACCCACTGACCTTCTGAAACCGCTCTGTTTCACCATGTCTTGACACCTTAAACATTTGCAGTATGTCAATAGTATAACCTGAGTGTGTTTTGCCATGCGTATTCGCCAAATATGTTTTTATCTGGGCAGAAAAAAAAATCAAAGGTGGTTAACCCAAACTCTTTTGAGAGTAAACTTGACAAATATCAACATTCACAAGAGTAAAGGACTAAAGGAGTGGACAGCACAACCTAATCCATCAACATGCTAAGTCAATTACTGCTAATAAAATACTCCCGGGCATCTTCAAGTAACGAAATGTGAAAGATTTCCAAAAATTTAAGTTTTTACAATGACAGTTCCTACCTTTATGCACCTAGCGACTAACACGAAATGTCTAAACATCATTGTGAATAGAGATTCTTGGTAGAAGTATTACCATAGAGTACTCTTCTGAATGGACTTCTAGAGGCGTAAAGTCACAACGAAGTTGCTTGTATCGAGCATACAGTGGATCCTCCTACATTGTGGAACATGTTGAAGTTAGGCTGCAACATGTGAAAGGGTATAAATGTACAAAGAAAGCTTTAGTAACTTAAACAATGAAAAGCTAGTTTAAGCAACAAGTACAAGTTCATATTACAGTTATTGTTACGCAATACAGGCTGAAAGTTTGCTAGCCATAATCACATGAACCACAAGCTTGAAATCTAAGATAGATGGAGATTTTGCAATTGATAAAAACTTACAAATGCGGAGATTGATATCTGTAATAAGATTTATTTGCAAAATATCCTACCTCGTCACTTGAACCATCCTCCAGAAGCTTAGTTGCAATTTCAATCTCACCAAGGGCTTCAACCTATGAAAAAGCAACAAAGAACACTGAGAAGATTCTATAGAAATGGGAGGTAGTAGGTGGTAGTAGGGACAAAGCTGGAATTTATAGAGGGCATAAAATATTTGTAAGAAAACAATTTGAGAGTCAATAGGACACTTGCTCCGAATCAAAAATTTATACTCGGAAGATTCATTGTCCTAAAAGTTTTCTTGAAAATAATCATTTTTTCAGCAAAAGATTTTAGCATTTGGAGACAGTTCACTGCTGAATATTAACCCGGACATAGTAGTATTACCATTTCCAGCTTAGCTTTTAATTTTTGAGGCGTGTCGATAACGTATTCACCTGTCAGTGAGTTTATTGGAAGGTCAAATTCACTCCTATATGGTACAAAACATAGCTGAATTGTGAAATAGTGACTGTAAGTTTAGTTAATCTAGAAAGTTGACACTCACGCATCTTTTTAAAACCGAAGTCATGAGGAATCACAGTGTAGAATTCCCTGCAACCAGAGGTAATATAAGAACATTGCAATGAATATCATCTTGCCTTTAAAAGAACTGAACTACAAATATAGGAAAAAAGATTTCATTCATTCATAACTATCATCAATTCGTGCAGTGTTTCCAGAGAAATCTTTGCTATCTCAGCGACTTGAACATAGGAGGACAACCCATAACCTGTAATCTACCCTAGTGAGCGAACCATTCTATAAAAATTGAAACCTGATTTTTTTTTACCCTGATGTTGTTTTTATCATTCAAGGATGAACTAGCTTGCACTAAGAATTTGCGTTTTTTCGAGAAAACGCAAAAGTATTGTGTCTGGTTTCATTGCAAAGTGGAGAGAATTTACAAGAAACCTGATTTTTTTTACCCTGATGTTGTTTTTATCATTCAAGGATGAACTAGCTTGCACTAAGAATTTGCGTTTTTTCGAGAAAACGCAAAAGTATCGTGTCTGGTTTCATTGCAAAGTGGAGAAAATTTACAAGCCTAGAGAGGCTGGGTACAAGCGTGCACTAAGAAATTGGCATGTCCAGTTGTTCTATTTAACTGTTACAGTCAAATCTTGTTAACTTTTGATCAATTGTTTAGATCAATATTTAATTTTAGATAACTTTTTATTTTGCATAAGTTAGGGACTATGGTGACAGAAGGTTTAAACAACTCAAGCAATGCAAAAAACTTGCAAACCAGGGCACGGTCATTTGGCTAGTAAAAAGAAGGTATAGGCTCACCCAGTCAATTGTTCAAGTTGTCTCCTGTCTGCACGTGAAATAACATTGGAAATCCTCTTCAGAACATCATAACCCTGTGGAAAGCTATGAACCTCATCATCAAAATAGAGAGAAAAGACAAGATCCACATCTAACAGAAGTTCTAGAGTCCATGTTAGCATATGACAATTAGATCTACATCTAAAAGAAGCTATAGAGTCCATGTTACTGATGTGCGATTTTCTTCAGCATGCAATCTTATATCCACACTGAATTCATAATTACTGACAAAGAAGCATCAATATAACTCACCTTAAGTATTGTTGATTTGCTTAGCTTTCCAAGAGGAAGTTTGTCAGCATTATAACCTAATTTGATAGGCAAGATGAATTAGTAACAGAAAATGCTAGTGAACATGATTACGCAACAGGAATATACTTGTAAAATAAGAAACTTGTGGATATAAGATTGCATGCTGAAGAAAATAAGAAATCCAACCAAATTAATTCAACTCCGTAGTTGAGCAGATGATCATACGTATTTCCTATTTCGTCAAAAACTACATTTGGTCATATTTTCTTCATAAAATTAACTCCCATAGTTATAACTGCTGAATCATAGAAACCTAAGTTGCATGTATAACTGCTGAATCGTAAAACTTAAGTTGCACGGAATATGGGAACACGTCAACATATGAAGGTGGTGATACATCATTGACGATTGCATAGTCATTATCAGACGCAGCATATAGATACAGATAAGTAGACTGTAAATAGATGGATATTATGATGCTCAAAACAGTTGAAAAGGAAGCAACTATCAAGTGACTTACCTATTTCCATCATTTGCTGTCTCATCATGCTTATATTGCAAATGAGGGATATGAATTGTGCAGTTCGAGTTTCAAGCTTTGTCTCTTTTATCTGATCAGCAATGGAACCTTTCTTCTGAATCTGAGTCTAAATTTGAAGGCCAAACAATTAAAAACAACAGAGGTGCAAAACTGCAGAGTAACTACTAATGGAACTTAAGTCAAATCTCAACCGTTTCCTTGTCAATTTCGCCATAGTCCATTTCCAGCCAAGTGTATTTCTTTGGATAAAACTTGAAATTCTTGCGCTCGGACCAAGCGTTATTAGTTTTATCCTCAAACTTCCGTTCAAACTCATATATTGCTCCGTCTCGTGTTGAAAATGGACCATGCAGCTTTTGTTGACCTCGTACCCCTACTCTCCCCCATCTATTGTGAACCATGAAGCTTCCACCAGCGTCAGATTCTACAGTTAACAAGCACTAGTTACTTTTATATTACCATCATTTGTACGGGGACAAGTGCATTTCTATGTGACGTGTTCCAAAAACAAATAGCACTGAAGTAGATGAAAGGGAAAGGGAAGTGACCAACATTTCAAGAAAGTATTGGCATTTTCATGGATGAAATTCATATCACTGATCACTCAACTATTGGAAGGGAGGGACGCTTTCAATGCCGTGGATAAAGACATTCTCAGGGAAACAACAGGTAAGCAAGTAAACAACAGTAACTTGCAAGACAAACCTAAAGCTTGAATGATATAGAACTTATTATTGTTGTCTCCAACATTAGTCTGGTTCATGGTGGCATCATAAATCTCATCACCCTGCAATTAAATATGTATAACAAAGATGAGAAGAAAAATAGTAAAAGGAACAGATAACACTTCAGATCAAAGCATATCAATCCTAAGGTATTTAATTATTGGGATTCGATTGCAGGGAGATGACCATGAGAAAGCTTTGTAACTACTGTAAACAGTGAATAGAAAGATGCCATCGTAAGTTTTCATTGGTCTATTCTCTGAACACGTGGTAGAACTAGGCCTGCTATGGTGGAAAATTTGTGTGCCAAAAAAGGCTATCACGTTTATAAACATTTTGAGTGAGATCTACAGAGTGGACATGATGTAATGCATCAGGCACCATATTGATGAGAATATTTAGTTTGAATAGAAGGAGATCAAATTGTCCAAGTTTGACATTCATGGAAGAATTGTGTTTAGCTCTAAAGTCTACTCATCGAATATGCATACTGCATAGGTAGTAGGTACCCATGGTTACAATTGAAGTGCACACATCTAAGGTGCAGTATACGCAGGGGGAAATAGCCAAAAATGAACTCACGCACCACTTGCAATACATGATATGCTACTTTTATGTGGTCAGGGATGTGCTCGTCCAGCACTGCAGCACCTTTCTTTGTGGCTGTGACCATCTTCTCCTTTTTCACCTCCTCCTCAACCTCCACAACACCACCTGCACCAACAAAAATATGTAAACAACAATGCCAAATGACAGTTCCGCAGGTAAAGTTGAAACCTCACTCTCCAGTAACCAATTTGAGAAATTCATCGATCAACCAACCTTTTGGATTTTTCTTCTTGTCCTGAACAGCACCATCAGCAAATGCCGCAGAATTAGCAGGGGTCGAGAGTAACCTCTCAATAACATCCTTCTTGCTCCCATTCGCCATGAGACCCCGTGCCCTGGCCAATGCCTGCAGCTCACGGTAGCCCATGCCCTCCAGCTGGGTCGCATTCAGCATCACATCTGCGACCAACTTTTCCTTTTTCAACTCCTCCTCAACCTTCCCATCAGCAGCTGCACCAACATACAGTAAACAGTTTATCGGGTAAAATTCAAGTCTTACCCTCCAATAACTATTATAGAGAAACTACATACAAACAAACCTCCTGCTGCTTCCTTCTTGTCCTGAAGACCACAATCCACAATTGCCACAGAAGTAGCAGGGGTGGAGAGCAACCTCTGCATAACATCCTTCTTGCTCCCATTAGCACTGAGCCCTCGTGCCTTGGCCAGAGCCTGCAGCTCACGGTAGCCCATGCTCTCTAGCTTTGCCGCATCCAACGAGACGTCATTTTCCTCCTCATTCTCAGCTCCACCGCCCCTTTTTCTCTTCCTTTTGTTGTCGCCGTCCGCTTTGCCATCCATGACAACGCCATCTACGCCATCCGCATTACATATCTCGGCTGCAGAAGCCGCCTCCTTCTCTTCCTTACGAATGGCAGCGTCCAGCTTTCGCACCTGGTGGAGAAGGCATTGCGGGAAGTAAGTCACCAGGACAATCCCCATATATGCCAATGCTTGTAAACATCACAAGAGCAACACGTGCGGGCATATCCGCATATCCACAAGCACATGGTGCACGCATTGGGGAAACTAAGCCGTGCCTACACGGCCGCGAATACTGGAGACGAATCGCCACGCCTAGATGACAGCAAGCAGGCTGAGGGGCGCGTGCCGTGCCCGGCCGCAGCTAGGCTAGTGGGCGATATTACGGAAATTTTTGACAAAGGGAATGCGACTCACCAGCGCCGGCTTGGTGCCGGAGGCGTCGAGGCCGCGGCGCTGCAGCTCGGCGCGGAGCTCCTCCACCCGCAGCTTCGCCGACATCTCTCACCTCCACCTCTTGCCCCCGCCGCCTGGCTGGCTCCTTGGGGTTCCTAGAAGATTCTACAAGGGTTCGGAGGGGCGGCGGAGAGATAGATGGCAGGTCGCGTTGCAGTGAGATAGGGGTTTGTAGGAGAATGGAGATTGGGGGATGGGTTTTGAGTTTCGACGGAATTTTCGGTGGGTGATTGGGGGTTTTGCCGTTGTGGTGGCGGTGGTGGGTGTGGGTTTCTTCCGGGAGAAGAAGGGGGGAGAGTCTTCCTGGAGAAGGAGGTGGAGCGCACGGAGATTTGGAAAACTGAAAGGACGAGCGGGAATTGAAAATATTTTTCCATCAAAAGAACATTAAAAACGATTTTGCAATTTTGTGTCTACATGATAAATTATTCCCTGTACTGAAGCAGACTCCTGGATGCAACCTTGGTGGTAACGTCATGCTTTGCACGTATCACTAAATACAATCACATCGCTAATTTAGAAACCACACCATTTATATACTTCTAAAGAAAATATAGGGTGTGATTACTGATAATTCCTATATGCCGACCAGTGTCCGCATGCCACAACCCCTTCTCCAGTGGGTAACCCCGAGCTTTCGGTTTTAGACAGTTTATGCAGTTTGTTCAACCTAGGCTGTGAGATCTCTACGATCGATTCAACCAAACTAGGAATAATTAGGGTTCTAGCCCGTTCCACCCAACCTCCCACCGAGCTAGTTCATTACACACGGCATCGCCGCCGCCAAATTCACCTAATCCTGCCTGCCTTCTTCTATCTCGTCGATCCTATCTTATAGAAGACGACGCAACCGTTACAAGGCCTCAGGCCTGGACATAGTCACGCAGCCAGCCCGGAGGCTTCCTGGGCCGCGCAGGTCTTGGGCCTGCTTCTGGAGTAGCTTCTCAACGAGAACTGGGTTTGTACCTGTTGCCCTGGACCCAAACACTGCTTCAACTGCGACACATGGAATACTGGGTGGACTCGGCTATGTTCAGGCAGGTCAAGTTAGTATGCCACTGCACCAATGCGCTCCAGCACAGTGAAGGGGCCAAAAAACTTGAATGCCAGCTTCTGGTTACCACGATGAGCCACTGTCGACTGCAGATAAGGTTGAAGTTTGAGGAAGACACGGTCACCCACCGCAAACACTCGCTCTGATCGACGTTTATCAGCTTGGTGCTTCATGCGCTGCTGCATGCGCAAGAGGTGCTGCTTGACAGACTCAAGAACTAGTTGTCGCTCATCCAGCCACGACTGAATGTCAGCAGAAGCAATTGAACTGGATGCTGTAACGCCAAAGTATCGAGGCTGACGACCATAGATGACTTCAAAGGGTGACTTGCCCAGCGAGGAGTGTCAGTTAGTGTTGTACCACAACTCACACAGGCCCAACCATTTTGACCATTGCTTAGGGTGAGCAGAAATGAAACACCGCAAATAACACTCGATGGACTGGTTAACGCGCTCAGTCTGTCCGTCCGTCTGTGGATGATTGGCTGTGCTCATGCGAAGCTGCGTACCTGTGGCACGGAAGACGCTCTGCCAGAATTTGCTGGTGAATACTGGGTCACGGTCCGACACCAAGGACTGGGGCATGCCATGGAGACGATAGACAGAATCCACAAAAAGATCGGCCACCTTGCTCGCCGTGTATGGATGAGTGAGAGGAATAAAGTGAGCGTACTTGGAAAGCTTGTCGACGACGACCAAGATACAGTTGAACTGACGGGACTGTGTCAACCCGTCGATGAAATCCATAGTTGCCATCTCCCATGGGCCAGATGGAATGGGCAGAGGTTGTAAGAGCCCCAGAGAAAGGACGCGCTCCGGTTTAGCTTGCTGACAAGTGTGACAGTGCCGGACAAATTCACGAACAGCAGACTTCATACCTGTCCATTTGAAGAGGGAGACGACGCGGCGGTAGGTCACAGGAAAACCAGAGTGCCCGCCAACAGGACTATCATGGAACGCTGAAATCAATTGGCGCTGCATCAGGGGATCAGAACCTACCCAAATATGATTGTCATACCGCAGCACTCCTGCTGACAGAGAAAAATGTGGAATGGAGAGAGGGTCGCAAGCCAGCTACTGAAGTTTCTCTTGTGCAAAGGAGTCATTCTGGTAACTAGCAATGACTTGCTCAAGCCAAACCGGCTGCACTTGGGTAATTGCAAAGACAGCCGACGCGTGTGGAGGACGGCGTGAAAGAGCATCAGCTGCTCCATTGAGGGCACCCTTCTTGTAGACGACCGTGTATTGCAAGCCCATCATTTTTGTGAAAGCCTTCTGCTGCCAGTCAGTGTGCAGTCGTTGGTCAGTCAAATGCACCAAGCTCTTGTGGTCGGTGCGAATGACGAATTCGCCGATTTGCAGATACGATCTCCACTGTTGAACAGCCAGTAAGATAGCTAGATACTCCTTCTCATAGACAGAGAGCCCTCTGTTGCGTGGGCCGAGAGCGCGACTGACGAATGCCAATGGATGACCCCTCTATGAGAGCACCGCGCCGATGCCAACATCGCACGCATCCGTGTCAATGACAAACTGAGCTGTAAAATCCGGCAATGCCAGCACAGGTGCTGTAATGAGAGCAGTCTTCAGAGTACATAACGCCTCGTCCGTGGCTGGCGTCCAAACGAACAGAGCACCTTTCTTGAGCAAGGCTGTCAGCGGCTGGCTGATAATGGCATAATGCTTGATGAATTTGCGATAATAGCCACTCAACCCCAGAAATCCTCGAAGCTCTTTAGGTGTAGCTGGAACTGGCCAATCTCTGATCGTAGCTATTTTGGAATCGTCTATGGCTACTTCGGCCGCTGAGATAACATGACCCAGGTAAGCAATGCGCTGCTGGGCAAAGGCACACTTGGTCAATTTGGCCTTCCATTGATCGCGGCAGAGAATGGACAAGATCGCACGGAGATGCTGGAGGTGGTCTTCATAAGTCTTGCTGTAAACCAAGATATCGTCGAAGAAGACCAAAGCAAACTTACGCAAAACCGGGGCGAGGGACGCATTCATAGCAAATTGGAATGTTGCAGGGGCGCCAGTCAAACCAAAGGCCATAACCTTGAACTCATAGTGTCCATTATGGGTCTGGAATGCCGTTTTTGCTTCCTCTCCCGGGGCCAGGCGAATCTGGTGGTAACCTGCCCGTAAATCCAACTTGGAAAACCACTGAGCACCCGATAATTCATCTAGGAGTTCATCGATCACGGGTAAGGGGTACTTCCCTTTGACAGTAAGAGCGTTAAGATGGCGGTAGTCAATAACCAGACGCCACGCAGGAGGAGCATCTGGTGCGTGTTTGTCGCCCTTCTTGACTAGCAACACCGGTGACGCGAAGGCACTGCTGCTGTGCGTAATCACACCTTGCTGGAGCATCTCCTGGATTTGACGTTCGATCTCAGTCTTGAGCTCAGGAGCTACTCGGTATGGCCGCATCGAGATAGGACGAGCGCCAGAGACCAACGGAATATGGTTATCGTATTGCCGCCGAGGGGGAAGGCCAGATGGTTCAGCGAAAACTTCAGGATACTCCGAAAGCAGTTGTTGTACAGCAGGGGGAAGTACATCATCTGACAGGGCAGGGCATGGCTGGAGCAGATGTAATTCAATCAGAGCATGTGTGATACCACCAGCCGCCTCGCCGTGGAGAACGACGAGAGCACCGTCATGTGCAAAAGCCAACCACTGCTGAGCCCAGTGTGTCACCATGGGACTGTGTTTAGCCAGCCAGTCCAGACCGATGATGCCGTCATAATTCTGAAGCTGTAACACACGGAAGTCGTCGCAGAATGTGTATTCCTGTGAAGACCATTCGAGGGACTGAAAGTGGTGAGTACACTGCAGCAATTCGCCACCAGCAGCCACCACTTGAATTGACTGCGGAAGAGGCCGGGCGCCCTGCAAGTTGGCGGTGCAACGGCAGTCCAAGAAGCAAGCAGTACTGCCGGAGTCGATGAGGAAATGGAGCTCCTGTCCTTGGATAGAAGCGATGATCTGCATGGAACGTGCTGCTTGTCTGCTCGTAGTGGATGCCATCACAGATAACTGCATCAACTACTGCTGTTGTTCTGGTTGTTCTGGGCCATCAGTAGGAGCTTCATCGTCAGACTGTTGCAAGCAATCGAGCATTTCCTGAACAATGTGCAGCTGAATATTTTGTTTACACTGATGATCCCGTCCCCAACGTTCTCCACAAACAAAACACAGGCCCTTGGACTTGCGGTAAGCACGAAGACTGTTCCACTTATCATCGACTGAGTAGCGCCCACTATCAATTTGCTTCTTCTCTTCAACAGTTTTGGACACCCACCTAGCTGGAGGAGGTGGGGGTGGTAAGGCAGGTAAGGTTGTGGTACTGGTGTTGTAAGTTCGTCGAGCAGGCTTCATAGGGCTGAACTGGGAATTCCAGGGTGTGCAGCCGTCGCCCAGTTCCTCATACAGCAAGGCCATCGTATAGGCTGTATCTAGGTCTTCGGGCTGTTGAATGGCAACCAGAACACGCACGCCTGGGCGTAGACCATCCAAGAAACGGGTCAAGTAATTCAACTGGTTGGGGTGTGCTTCATACGCTGAAATTTGGTCCACCAGATCAGAAAATTGTTGCACATATTCTTCGATGGTGGAAGTCTGGGAAATACGATACAGGCGACGGAGCAGGACTTGGTATTGGTTGCGCATGAAACGAGCTTGAACTGCTTGAACGAATTCCGCCCAAGTTGCTTGCGGACACTTAGTCAAGAAGGCCTCAAGCCAAGTAGCAGCGGCTCCCACGAACTGAGAAGAAGCATAAGAAATCCAGCAGCTGCTAGGTGTGTCCCATCTGTGAAAATATTCCTCGCAACGACGTTGCCACAATTTCGAGTTGGTACCATCGAATTGCGGCAACTCGACACGCGGAGCAGACACCAGGGCGTCAGAATCAATCGGATGGCTTGGTTGTGTAGAATTCCGTGGGCGAGTAGGGAAAACATGCGTACCTCCTGCCGGAGGAGGCGTGCCATGGGCGCAGGCCATCCCCCGGTGTTGTAGTTCGTCGCGGTGCCCACTGGGGCCATCGGCCAGGTTGCCAACCCACGGCTGTGCCGCAGAGACAGTGGCAGCCGAGTGGTAGGCGTGATCAACGGAGTTCGACAGATGCGCGATCTCAGCGCCTAATCGCAGCCTGACCGTCTCCAGATCCATATGGAAGGTAGCGGTTACCTCGGAGAGCTCGGATTCCACGGCGTGCTGGACATGGTAGATGTGGTTCTCGAGCCCCTTGATTTGCTTGTTAGTGTCGGCGACGAGACCACGGATGCCGTCGATGACCTCCTTCTTGTGGGCTTGGTAGCGCTCCTCGTAGGCGGCGTTGGACTCTATCTTGAGGAGGTCGTAGATCGCGCGCCCTTCGGGCGAGAGATCGTCCATGGCGGCGATCCGCCGTCGATCCGCGAATCTGGTGGCGTAGCGGTGGCGGGGCAGATCCAGAGTGGGGGATCGGGGGCTCTGATACCAGATGTGAGATCTCTACGATCGATTCAACCAAACTAGGAATAATTAGGGTTCTAGCCCGTTCCACCCAACCTCCCACCGAGCTAGTTCATTACACACGGCATCGCCGCCGCCAAATTCACCTAATCCTGCCTGCCTTCTTCTATCTCGTTGATCCTATCTTATAGAAGACGACACAACCGTTACAAGGCCTCAGGCCTGGACATAGTCACGCAGCCAGCCCGGAGGCTTCCTGGGCCGCGCAGGTCTTGGGCCTGCTTCTGGAGTAGCTTCTCTATCGCTCCTTGCGTCAGTATCTCTGGCTTGTGGGGTCGGGCTGCTGACATAGGCCGTTGACACAAGTTTTCTATACAAAGGCATGAACAGATCGACACCGGTTGCCGTAGAGCCTACGCGCAAGCGCCGATTACAGTTGCAGTGCTGGACACAGAGAAGATGTGTGGTCAATTCGCCTTGCGCTTGTCGTCACCGTTTTCGCAGCACGGGGAACTCACCTTCTCCTCCCTGATCATCGGTGGCCCCTTCCGCTTCCATCAATCTCTAGCCTCCGGCAAGCCTATTGTCTTTGTCCGCATTCGCTGCAGCCTCTGAGTCAGCGCCCTCAGCTGTCATGCCCTCGCATCCACCGTGCCAAAGCAGCGACATGGGAGATGCAGACTCCAGTTCACGCGCTGCGGAAGTTGTTGTACGTGATGTGCCTGACAGCGGTTTGGTCGGTTTCGTTGAGACCAAACCATCCAAAACCAGCCCAATTTTTTTTATTGTGGTTTGTTTATTACACCAACCCAGCGTAACCGATCCAGTTTGGTGCGGGTTTGTCTCATGGTTTTACCGGTTTAGGACCAAATTGTGTCCAGGATTACACCTTGCTTCAATGGTGACATCTTCTACATCCAGAAAGACCAAGTATTATGTCAAACTCAACGTGGATGCAGGCTTCAGTGTTGATTCAGGTACAGGCAGTTCTGGAGCTATTATTCGTGATGAAAGAGGCTTCTTTCTAGCAGCAAGCTTTGTGGTATTCCTTTTGTATCGGATGCAACAACTGCTGAAGCTCGTGCTCTCCCGAAAATCCTAGTCTACATATATGTGGGTGTTCCGGGCTTATCCTGAGCGTCTATTTTATGCTTTGAAATCTGTGCACCCTGCTGTGTAAATTGCAAAGAACACCTGTAGCATATTTTTCTATTCAGTTAAAAATAACTCTGAGCTACTGCTTATTTGCTTTGTGATCCCTGTGTTGCTACGTTCCATATCACCTTGCGTCCTTGCCGCATTGACAATCAACACCATTACAGATTCAATAAATAGCATATAATCAGTACACAATTTTTTCGTTAGCCATTTCCCACAGCAACTGAACCTGGACCCAAAAAAAATCCAGTATGTTAATTTTGACTGCTCTACGACACTTCATTTCGCTCAGGGTAAAATCTTTCATTGGATATTTCTTAATAATTTTCTAGGAACAAATTTTGTTGGTAATGGCTCGTTTTAGTAACACTATGTTGTTCATGACTTGCTTTTACAGTTCTATTTATGAAATAAAGCATTGACATGAACAAGATTAGGAAAACTGCAGTGTCATCAAGCAAGTATTGAGTTCAGACTTTTGCTTGCAGGCAACATTAATTCCGATCAATGCTCTAGCATAGAAATTTCTTGAGTACATTACTTCACTTTGCAAGTTTGCATACAAAAATCTTTGTGAACAAAAATATGGATTCGGGAACCATACAGGAAGAAAAACAGCCATGGATAGCCATTGCATACAAACAACTGAAAATCGTCATTATCAAGCACAAACATCAACAAGAAATTTGGATCCAAAGATTTTTGGATACGACCATCCAAGACATGAACAGACTTTTTTCAGATCCAATATGCATGTACATGATTTTCATCCAAGAAACCAACAAACCAAATAATCCAATCTTCAGGAAGAAATGGGAAGTTTTCCAAGAACATAGGGAACAGATACATCTAGAGGGGATCCAGGCCCTCCAAGCCCAGATCCGTGTCCTGCCTAGATCCGACAATGGTTGGGAGGGATCTGGTAGGCTTGTCCCCGGCATGTGTCATCGTCGACCTGGTGTACGGAGTGTAAGGCCCCGCTGGGGATCTCACAGGAAAGGAGGAGGGATTCAGAGAAATCGGAAGAGAACAGACGAACGGAGGAGGACGAGGATAGCATTGAGGGAGAATTCAGAGTTCTGTTCATACACGATACATCCGGATTCGGGGTCCGGCCCTTTTAACGCTGCGGCACTCACTGATAGCGGGTCCCTCTCGATGCATACACCAGGGCCACACACTCCACACACCTAGCCTACTCCAGCTATGCTGCTGTGTCCCTGACGCATGGGTCCCACTCCATCCATGTCCGACACAGTGGTAGACTGAGTCGTGACATCTTCCCCTCCTCGAGACGAATCCTCTGTCCATAGCGCTACATCAGGGTAGCGATGTCGAAGAACATGGTAATCCTCCCAGGTGGAGTGTTCTGGTGACAGATTGCCCCATTGGACTCGAATCTGGGGCACGGCGGCATTACCTTTCTTCACCAAGCGACGCTCCAAGATCTTGTGCGGGCGCGTTGTAGGAGCAGTGATGTCTGATGTCTACGCACGCGTCTGTTCTTGTAGACAGTGTTGGGCCTCCAAGTGCAGAGGTTTGTAGAGCAGCAGCAAGTTTCCCTTAAGTGGATCACCCAAGGGTTATCGAACTCAGGGAGGAGGTCAAAGCTATCCCTCTCAAGCAACCCTACAATTACGATACAGAAAGTCTCTTGTGTCCCCAACACACCCAATACACTTGTCAGATGTATAGGTGCACTAGTTCGGCGAAGAGATAGTGAAATACAAGTAGTAGTGATGATTATAAGTAATAAATGTAATCTGAAATAAGTATCGCTGCAAGCAAACATGTAACAAAATTGAAAGGAAACAGTGTGCAATGCTTAGAAACAAGGCCTAGGGATCATACTTTCACTAGTGGACACACTCACAACAAATATAACATAATTGAACCAATAGATACTAACTTCAATATGCAACTCAAAACAATTCTCCAATGGATAACAAACACTAATCATGTGTAGGGCTACGAAGCACTCCTCAAAGTTTGCATTTCCCCAAACTAGATTGTCCCACACTGTCACCGTGAACGCACTAGATGGTTCCAACAAACACCAACAATTCATAGAGACATTAACCAAAAAGATACACATGATGCGCACACTGTCACCGTCACACCATGATACAAGGTATCTCTGGAGATTACAATAATAAAGCACGGGAGTAGCATAATATCTGAATAATAGCATCTACCAATTCAACTAGATAAAGCTCACGATCACATAAAGATCACATCATGGGAGAGAGAGGTGAACCACATAGCTACCGGTAGAGCCCTCAGCCCCAGGGGAGAACTACTCCCTCCTCATCATCGGAGGCAGCAACATCGATGGAGATGGCGGTGAGGTCGACGGAGACGGCGGAGATGGTGATGGAGACCGATGGAGATGGCTCTGGGGGCACTTCCCCGTCCCGGCAGGGTGCCGGAACAGAGACTTATGTCCCCTGAAATTCATCGGTGGCAGCGGCGGAGCTGCGGAACTGTTCTGGAAATTTCACCGATTGTTTTAGGGTTTTCCGCCGGGAGGCTTCTTATAGGCGAAGGGGCGTCGTCAGGAGGTGGACCAGGCGGGCTCACCATGGGTGGGCGCAGCCAGGGGCTAGGCCGCGCCCCCCTGTGGTGTGGCCAGCCTCTGCCCCCTCTTCGGCTCCCGTTTGGTCCTCGTCCTCCGTCCGGGAAAAATAGGAGTTTCCGAACTTGTTTCGTCCAATTCCGAGAATATTTCCTGTGTAGCTCTTCTGAAACACAAAAACAGCAGAAAACAGAGAACTGGCACTACGGCATCTTGTCAATAGGTTAGTTCCGGAAATCGCATAAAAACTCCATGAAGTGTAACAAAACACTAAGCAAATGGTGTAAGAACAAGCATGGAGCATCAAAAATTATAGATACGATTGAGACGTATCAAGCATCCCCAAGCTTAACTCCTGCTCGTCCTCGAGTAGGTAAGTGATAACAAAATAATAATTTTTGAGGTGACATGCACCAACGCAACCTTGATCATCTATGTAAGCATTGAGTGTTGGGATCAAAAGAACTTAAAACATGGGCATGAAAGACATAATCTTGATAGAAGAAACTTAGCAACCATGTTATAACATGAAAAAGAACACAAACGAAAGATCATGAAAATGAAACAATGAAAGTCAAACGTGTGTTTAAATCATATGGAAAAAACATAGCAAATGGTTTTTAGCTTCTCCTTCATGGAATAGCAAAACATAAATGCATAGGACACCTTCAAGTTTAAGAGGGCGACTAGATACAAATAATTTAAGAATAAGTGAAACCAAAATCATGAATCAATCAATGATAAACTTTGGGACAATGCACATTAAACTCAGAATGGCAACTATGCTCTCTTAGATGGTGCATAAAGGTAGAAGGTGAAGACTCAACATAAAAGTAAAAGAAAGACCCTTCGCAGAGGGAAGCAGTGATTAAACATGTGCTAGAGCTTTTCATTTGTAAAACAGAGAGATAAAAAATTGGTTTTGAGAGGTGGTTGTCTTTGTCAACGACTGGCAATGGGGTTCTTACTATCTTCCATACAAAAATGAAGCAAGTTTTTGAGAGAGATTGGCACTTTGGTGCTCTTTTATAAAGCTTGGCACTCCTCCCCACCTTTTTTCCTTTCACAAACCATGGCTAACCGATTCCATCGGGTGCCCACCAACATTCACATACCATGGAGGAGTGCCTTTTTTTTGGAATTTAGCAATATGGAAGATAGCAAATCCGACCACTACGTCCCCATGAGCTGAAAACAGTGTCATAAAACGAGAAGTGTTTTGAAGGTTTTTTGAAAGGTAGCACATGAAAATTTACTTGGAATGGCTTGCAAATACCATGCATAGGAATTTATAGTGGACACAATGGAATACTTGGTTTTTGGGAGTTGGATGCACGAGTAGAGCTCATACTCAGTACAAAACGAGGGCTAGCAAAAGACTAGGAGCGACCAACTAAGAGAGCAATAACGGCCATAATCATGCATAGCGACAAAACATCATTAAGAGATGCATAAGATGTTATCAAAAGTCAAAAACCAAATGATCATAAAGGCTTATGGTGACTTTGTATGAGTCAAACATGTGGTAAGCATGCGCCAAGTCAACCCAAATAAAGCATCAAGGAGAAAACCAAATTAATGCTTCCAAATAATAATAAAAACGCATGATTTTTTCAAAGGCTCATTAAGCCATCTCAGTCATTTGAGACAAGTCATACTACAGCATAACCACTAAGCATACTATCAAAACGACATCAAGTACGACATGCAAAAGCCTAAGCCGCAGTCTACACAAGCTCCTTTTGTACCACTTTTTTTGCATGAAACTTTTTCTCTTTTCCAACACCATTTGAACCTTTTTGAAACAACTTTTTTGATGAATACCAACATGGAACAGAGGTCAAAATACACCTTGATGCAAAGCTAAAACAAGATCTGAACAAAAATCAAGGCGAAAAATGAAAGCTAAATGCAGTAGCAGAAAAAGAGAACACTTGTTGAACGATAAGAGTGAAAACTAGAGTGTTCTTGACAATGAAAAACGGAGTAAGTCTCTCTCCAAAACAAACATGATGTGATCCAACCATTTATTGCAGCAAGCAAAGCAAAAGAAAGCTGAAAGCAAAAACAACTGACGCTCCAAGAAAAACGCATAGTGCATGAAGCAATAAAAATATAGTGTTTTGAAAGGTGACCTGATTTTTGCCGATGAAGAAGGGGTGCCTCGGGGGCATCCCCAAGCTTTGACGCTTGTACCTCTTGGATATTTCTTGGGGTGCGTGGGCATCCCCAAGCTTAAGCTTTTGTCCATTCTTCATCTCATCATTCTCCAATCCCTACACTTGAAAACTTCCTTCATACAAAACTTAACACAATTCTATTAGCAACATTAGTGTAAGCATAATAATGAATCAACCCTTTTTGATTCAGGTTTCAACTCAAAAACACCACATATAAAGCATATACTACTGTAGCAACTTTCTCAAAAGTTTCATGATCAAAAGAACTAAAAAAGAAAGCGATCGAGAGGCAAACACAAATAGTGTCAGAAATCTGTCAAAACAGAACGGCTGACAAAGGTCGATTTTTTCGAGGGTTTTCTGTTGCTCAAATCGAAAAGTGTAAAACTAATTAAAGTTTCGAAATAACCTGGGGCATATGCACAAGAAATCGTAGGTCAAAAAGATATTCTGAGAATTTTCACAAATTTTTACGGTGCAACACCAAAATCTGTTTCAGGACTGAACTTCCCCAAATCTTACCTCACTCAAATTAGAGGTTTTTCTTGGCACAAAAACGAAATAAAAATGATAAGGAGAGGTTATTACAGTAGTAATAACTTCCAAGACTCAAATAAAAGAAAAAGAACTGAAAGTAAAACAATGGGTTATCTCCCAAGAGTGCTTTTCTTTAACGCCTTTGAGCTAGGCGCAATAATTTCAGAAAATGCTCACATAGGCGCCCGAAAAGAACTTAAGGCAAAGGTGCCATAAAGGAACTTGAAGCAAGAGAGAGCATTAAAAAGCAAATATGAAACACATTTAAATCTAAACCACTTCCTATGCATAGGAATCTTGTAAGAAAATAAATCAACGAGGCACATAGTAACAAGCATGGTTAGATAAAACAAGTGCAACGTCAAGATTTGCAACATAAGGAGGGGAAACTTAATATTGTTATCCATCAAACCATGTTTCCCTCTCTCATAGTAACTTTCAGTAGCATCATGAATAGAATTAACAATATAACTATCACATAAAGCATCCCTATCATGAGCCACATGCATAAAAGAATTAATACTCCCCACATGAACAATCGTAGTAGGAGCAGATTCAACAGAATAATTATTCTCATCACCATAATCATCAAAAACAGGAGGCATATTATAATCATAACTAATTTTCTCCTCAAAAGTAGGTGAACTGAAAATATTATACTCATCATCATAACCATCATAAACTAGAGGTTTAGTATCATCATAAGCGAGTGACAAGGGTATAGCTAATAGAGCCCGCTAGTTGAGTACCCCTTAGGCCCGTTAAGCTAGGCCCAGTTGTAATGATAGTCGAAATACGAGTTCTTACCATATGTCGATGTTGTAATCTGTATCGGACCCTACCCGATCCTCGAGACCTGGCCACCTATATATAGGGGCCAGGAGGGGACGGTGTAGGCCAGATTGAAAGCAAGCCAGGTTCAACACCCAAGTTTACTTTCGATATACACCTGTTTTGACTAATATTACCTTCGAGTTCATCCGACGCCCTATCTCCCCGATCCTAAGTCTTTCATTTAGGACATTTGTCGAGTTAACCCCTCGTCAATTGGCGCCGACCGTGGGGACTTTGGGCGTTGGAATCATGAATTCGACGACTTTTTCGCTTTCAACTAACAGCAATGCAGGAATCGACGAAAATCAAGAGATGGAGTTGATAATTGGAAGTCTAAGCATCCTCATCGGGCCTTCGGGTTCGACTCGCCTTTCAGATCCGGCGAAACCAGATCGCGAAACCAGATCCGTCGGCAAGTGAGCCCGAAACAGTAGCAATGATGGAATATTCTGAAGACTCTTCTAGCGAGGTAAACTCGCCGGTCAGCCTAGAAGAAGTACAAGAAGGAAAAATCGCAGAAGGCGACGAAACAACGGAAAATTTCGACCTGGGGGTCCAACTCGAAGATCTCGTAATTTGCCACGATGATATCTCAGACAAGTCAACAGATACGTGGAAGACAGGGTTAGAGCTTTCTGAAGATGATAACTCGATCTTCTCAAGTTTTAATAACAGAATCGTCAAATAGTGCCAGGTACTCGCCATCGTAGGAGACAATTCAGAAGAATTCGACGAAAACAACAATCTAGTGCTAAACCCAGCAAATATCGATAGAGGAGCAAATCACCTAGCAGAAGGACAAACAGCAGAGTCCCTCGCAACCAGGGAAAAAGTGCGACTATCAGCCGACGAATGGAGAGTTATAAGAGCAGCCGTAGAGCACGGCACGCCGATACCATCAAATTCCAGAAAAAATATGCTCCTGGGATATCACTATGCCCTAAGACAGCAAGCAAAACAATTAGCAAAGGAGAAGATAGAGATACAACAAAGAAAAGAATCAGCCATTGCAGCTAGCAACGCTGCTCGCAGAGCACGAAGCGACGCATCACATACTAACGCAAATAGGAATCGTCGACATGGTTCAAGGTACGAAAACCTCGAATACTCAGAAAGGCAAAGCATCTCCAAAAATCTCGACTCGTCCTTCCCATCGGTCGACGAGCAGGGAAACATCATACCAAAAACTCCAGAAGCAGCACTAGTGGCAGCTCAAGCGTATCTATATACAAATCGACCAAGTCCAGGAGACCCGAAGAAACATATGCACAGAGCAGCGTTGAACAGACTGAAGATGGTGGGCAACAAGCTATCAGCGAAAGAAGAGGAGGCATATCACAAGCAGGAAACACACAAGCCAAGATCACCTCACCGTCACAATAGTCCTCGACGCAGAAGCAGTAGTCGACGATCTCGATCGCCATCACCAAAGCAGCATGGGAGCCCAAAACATGGAGGAACTCGAAAATCTCGATCTCCAAATAGAAGGCACGGCTATGAAGACGACGAAAAGGAGATGGGGGCATCGTGCTTTACCCGTAGGGTTCGCACTATGCCAGTACCCAAAGGTTTCAAGCTACCTCATTATCAACAAAAGTACGACGGATCACAGGAACCACAGTCATGGCTCTCAGATTATCTGCAAGTAGTGCAAATATTGGGAGGAACCAAAGAAACAACTATGCAAAGTTTGCAACTACACCTCACCGGCGTAGCAAGGTCATGGTTGAGCAAATTAGAGAAAGAAACCATCGGAAGTTGGGAAGATCTCACGAAGCAATTTACAAGCAACTTCAGGTCGACATATAAGCGACCGACATCAATAGAAGAAGTCAAAGCATGCATGCAGCAACGCGGAGAAACCCTAAGGGCATACATCCAAAGATGGAGTCTTATCAAAAATTCAGCAGTCAAAGTTTCAGACGAAAGAGCAATAGATGCGTTTATAATCGGATTAAGGCGAGGGGACCTAGTCGAAGAGATGGGCAGAATCAAGCCGAAAACAGTGTCAGAACCAAGGTTGGAAAAAGCGCTACGCGTAAGCGAGGCGATTGGCATTCGCCTAGTGCCTAGGCAGTGCTTAGGCGTCCTAGGCGTGGCCTAGGCGGTTATAATTTTTGAACCATCAAGCATGCATATGGGCGATAATAGTGAATAAATATTAGTTTAGAGCATCTAAGTGAATAAACTATGAACAAATACCATTAGAATATGGCACATATGGATCGTTAGTGCAATATGACATAAATTTTTGTTTGGGAAGCCTATTTCTTAGTTGCACTGCCTAGACTTCCGCTTATGCCCTAGGCGAGGCGTTTGTCCATCGCCTAGCGCTTAAGCGTGCCTAAGCGCTGCCTAGACGTCGCCTTTTCCAACACTGGTCAGAACTCATGGACATAGCAAATAGGTTTGCAGATGGAGAAGATGCATGCAACAACAAGCGGACGCGATCGCCAGAGGATGATAGAAGAAACAGATATGGATGCCAAAGAAGAAGATCTCGCAATTACGACAACTACGGCTCCCACAGCCAAGTAGCCGCAGGGTATAAGGACAACAGCTACCAAGGGAGTGATCGCAGAAGTTCAGGATATCGAAGCTACGGAAAAGAGGACTACAAAAAGTTCCCCACAAGAGAATCCAGAGAGTACAACCCGTCGCCAGAAGACATGTTAAACGGGCCTTGCCATATACACTCAGCATTCATCGATGGAAAGCGAGTGTCCAGGCACGCAATGAAAGATTGCACAACATTCCTGAAACTACAAGAAGCAGCACTAAACAAGCAAACTGAAGCAAAGCGACAAGGATACGAAGGAAACAACAAACCTCCCACAAGTCAACAAGGGAACAATGGAGCTCCTCAAGGACAAGACCAGCCAAGCCAGGGACGCGACGATGACGGAGGATACGTTCCATCTAAAGGGCACATTACAGCAATGATACAACCCGTGCCCAAGTCGAACAAAGAAGAAAAAAGCATTACTAGACAAGTCAATCTAGCAGTTACTTCGCCTCCAGCTACAACGGAATATCTACACTGGTCAGAACAACCAATCGAATTCAACAGAGAAGATCACCCTATAACAGTAACTCGGCCAGGAAACGTGCCTCTGGTACTCAAAGCTCAAATCGGCGCGTATGATGTCGACAGAATATTCATGGACGCGGGAAGTGGAATCAATTTGATATATGTGAAAACACTCAGAGCAATGCATATATTACTAGAGTTCCTGAAGCCAACAGACTGTTCCTTCCATGGGATTGTACCAGGAAGTGCCAATTATCTACTAGGTCGGATAGCACTCAACGTTTGCTTCGGCAACCGACAAAACTACAGAAGAGAAAAGCTCGACTTTGAAGTCATGGACTGGCCATCTCAGTATCATGCGATCCTCGGGCGACCCGCGTTTTTGTGATTCATGGCAGTACCTCACTATACGTATCTAGTACTCAAGATGCTAGGACCAAAGGGAATCATCACAGTAAAGGGAAGCTTCGAAGTTTCAGACCTATGCGATAAGGAGTTTCACAAGATGGCGCAAAACTTTGGCATGATAGCCAACTATGCAGAGAAGGCGAAAAGCACGACTACGGAAGGCGACAAGCTACCCGAAGGGCGTACTGCGGAGCCAGAGATGAAGAAACCACGAGTAGAAGCATCAGGAGAAGACAAAGCTATAGAAGAGGAAGAGAAGGCCACGACGGCATAAAGTATCAAGAAACACCAAAGTAGAGTAGAAGAATAAGGCTGTAAAAGCCACGAGTTATCCCAGGGCAATGCCCTCTAGATCCAGAACACAGGTCATAGGCCGGATCTATTGGGTCATCCCATGTATCTTACATTACAAATATAATAAAGACAAAATGTTCCTCACATTCGAGTTTACAAGTCTCTCAAAAGAAAAATGCGGCAAACGCACGAATCACACAAAACGCTTTGAGGAAAAATTTCAGACATATAGTCGCGAAATAAGAAACTCTCGCGTTCCACATATACATGAGTATTACAGCATCGGGTTGTCAGAATCATCTACGCCTAAAGGATCTAAATAGTGATACTCGCGGAAAAACGCGGCATCCTCTCGCAATAACCTAGCTATAATCCTTTGAGCAGGCTACAAGGTATTCTCGAGATGCACTCGTAGACTAGCTCCACCTGAGGGATAGCTCAGCGACATGGAGCTATAATTGAGTCTTGGGTGCCACTTACGCATCCACCCAAGAGCAAAATTGGCACCCGCCACTAAGTTCAGTTCTATCAGCCGATGAATACGCTGACTGGATCTGAAGACGTCGAGTAGCAGAGGAAAACTTCCAGGCAGAGGGTTGCGAGGAAGCATCACAGAGTGCATGGTCACAAGAGCTCTTCGGCAACCATCAATAGACTCTCCGATATTTTGGGCGTGGTCCTGGAGCAATACGATAGCACTGCGGAGTCGAGGATCAGACCACAAGCTATCAATGCCCTCTGACGTTTTTTCCAGAGCCGCATTTCGCTCAGCAACCCGACGAGCCTCAGCAGCAAAGTCCAAGCAAGCACCTAAAATGACAAAGGACATCACAAAGCAATAATGGAACAAAAGGGAAAAAGAGAAGTCGCAAGAAATCTTACATTGCAGCATCTCGCAAGCAGATTCGATAATGCCAATGATAAAAGATTCGCATTCTTCATGATGGACAATCTTCGCCATCAGACTAGACACCTTATCATCAAGAACAGATATCCGCTTCGTCAGACCACAAGCTTTGCTATCTTTGTCTACAGCCATCTGTGCTTGATGTTTGGCCAAAGTTAAGCGAGTCTCAAGATCTGAAATCCTTGAAGAATATTCCGCGCATTGAGAGCAGCGGCGAGGAGACGACAAAACTTTAGAGCCAAGTGCGCTGGCAGAAGAGGGAGCATGGTCGTGACTCAAAGGATCACCGATGCGCGTAGACTGGAAGTCAAAAGAAAGGAAAGGAGAAACATTTCAGAAGCTAACACAACATATCATAGAAAAGAGACATATTTACATACATGCAAACCCTTTGACTAAGGTTCTCGGGTTGCATACGACTAAGAGTTCTTACAATCAAAAGAAGAAATTGAAAACTACAATAATGAAGCCGAGTCTATGCCACCTCAGCATCTTGCTCTGTGGCAGAGGAAGGCATGGCAAATTCAGCGTCAGAAGTCGAAGGAGGCACAGAGTCAGCCGACGCTGGAGTCAAGGAACCTGGCGTGACAGAAGCCGCAGAAGCTGCTAAAGGAGAAATGATAGACACTATGGCAGGCGCAAGCTTCTTCGCCTTCTCGAAAAAGGCCTTCAGCTCTAAGCGGGTGCGGCCATGAGGAGAGCTAACCTTCTCCCAGTCGAAATCTCCACCATGTGCATACGAAAGTGCGATAGCACCCTCAGCACCTCGCTTCAGAGAAAGCCCCTTCAGCTGGAGGACGGCGTCGTCGGTAGTATCGAAGGCTTCGGCAAGTTTCTTCACATCATTGTTCGGAACCTCCGCCTTCTGCTTGGGCCACAACCTGATGAACATCCGCGTCAGAACGCGGCTCACCAACTCAAAGATCTCCTGGATAGATATCCAGTTTGCTTTGAGTAAGTTCACCGCGGTCATCAGAGGATCATCACCCGGTTGCAGAGTCGACAGAGACACCCCGGTAAATCCTGTACAATAAAAGGGATAGGAAAGGAAGGAAAGGAAAATATCAGCAAGTACAAAAAGGCAATGGCAGTCGAAAAAGAGGACAAGACGAGTATGTACCTCCAGCAGCAGCAGACATCGTGCGAAGATGCTCGGCCACGGCTTGCTCTCGCTGGAGATGCTCTTTGTTAGCATCAGCCAAAGCTTTTTCCGCTTTCTTCGCCTTAGCCAGTGCCGATTTCTACGACTTCTGAGCATTTGCTTTGGCGGCGGTCGCAACGTCAAAGGCTTTCCGCGAAGCATTAAGCTCGGCTTCCAGCGATGCAATGCGCGCATTGGCTGATGCTAGAGCATCTGCATTCCAGCAAAAGAAAAGAAAGAAGTCAAACAAACAGCAAGAAGAAGCATACAGGACAAGCAAAGACAAGACAAAAGAATTTACCTTCGGAAGCTTTCGCCACCTTTAGGTACTTAGCACATTCTGTGCCCAAGGCGATGAATTTCTTCATCAATGCCTGGCAAAAGAAGGACGCGTAAGAGCATAGATTATGCAAAGAAAATAAGTCAAGGATATTCACTCACATCATCGGAGGAGACCGCGGATTCATGAGCTTCAAGAGAAACATCCGTTTCCTTGGATTTTTTCGACCGCTTGGTGCTTCGGGTCACAGGAATCTTCTTGACAGAAGCTCTGGTGGTCCTCGGCGCCTGCACAGCCGGCTCAACTTCTTGCGCGGAAGGCTCGTTAGGAGTCACAACTTGAGTAGAAGGAGCAGCCGCGGCATCCCTCTGCGGCTCCTCGTCATCACTGCAAGAGGGAACAGGTTTTATACAACCCGAAAGAAAGAAAGCAACAATAGCGAAATCGCAGAACCTGCAGAAATACTTACGATGCCATGAGGTCGAAGAATTCGACACCTTCTTCCAGAACAGGGGCCTCGTTAGCCGCAGTTCTCTGCACAGAGGTACTCGAAGAAGTAAACTCATCGACACGCTTCCTCTTCTTGTCTACACCAGTGTCTTCAGAAAGCGCAGGAGGAGGCGATGTCGTCGAGCTGGTATCTTCTTCTGATTCTTCGGCTTCATCTCCGTCCTGAATTTCTTTGGCCTCGGGGGCTTCAGATACAGTGGAGGCCAGATCAGCCAGAAGAGGCCCTTCTTCTGGAAGAGGAGGGCGTGAAATGAGGAATTGGTGGTCCTACAAATGGATAAGTCAGAAAAGTAACCAATACAAGGATAAACATAGTTGGAAACCGATGAAATTCGATAATAAGTATACAAAGCAAACAAATACATACCTCGGGTAGGGGGTGCACAGAGTCGAAGTAATTGGCGGCCAATTCTGTGACTGCATGATCCTTGGTGAGCTTGGTGAGGCTCCTAACTCGCTTGTTGACTTCTTGCTTCTCCATTAGATCTCCAGAGATGCGAGAAGGGTCCACCAAGCCAGAGTAGCTCCAAAGTTTGGAAAGGCGATGCTGCAGGGGTTGAACTCGATGTTGCACAAAGAACGCCATGAGCTGAATACCCGACAAAGCACCTCCTTTACCTCCTTTCAGAGCTTGGATGCGGGTCAGCAGAGGAGAAATCTGCTCCAGTTCAGCATCTGTGGGAGGCGAATCCCACGATGCCAATTTCTTCAGCTCCTTGGAGGCATCAAAGGGGGCTAGGCCATATTCGTCTTCAGAGGAGGCCTTACGGTCTTTGACGTAAAACCACTTGGTCCTCCAACCTTGAACAGATGCCGACATGGAAAATTCTAGATATTGCGCCTCAGGGTGCACAGAGACGACAGCACCCCCCAGTTAGGGTTTGTTGGCTAAAGCAACGCTGGGGCGGAGCCGGAAGATAGATCTCCAAAGAAGAAAGTGGGGCTCAATCCCCAGGAATGACTCGCAAAGAGTCACGAAGCAAGCGATATGGAGAATGGAGTTAGGTGTGAGCTGGTGAAGCTGCACACCATAAACAAAAAGGAGCCCACGAAGAAATTCATGGGCAGGAAGAGACAGACCGCGGAAGAGGAAGGAGAGGAACATCACCCAATAACCGCTCGGGGGCTGAGGGATCCGCTCGGTGCTTGGGAATTTGATGGAGTCGTTGCTGGAGATGAGGCCGTCCGTCTTGGCCTTCTCCACCTCCTTCTGCAGGATGGCAGAGGGCACCCAGCTAGTCGCGGAGTTCGTGGTCTTTCCTTTTGCCATGGCGTTCTTAGCAGCAAGATGCTTCACGCGCATCTACGAATCTGCGCCTGGGGGCTATGCACGAGAGGAGCAGGAAGCAGAGATCGACAATGGCAGCGGCGGCGGAGAGAAAGAGTTGGTAAACAGTAAAGATCCCCACTATCCCTTTATATACCTTCTCGGTGAAAGAACATGGGCTGAGACGTGGCGAAAGGAGCGGAAGCGGCAGCCCACTAACGGGCAGGAAAATACAAAATTACAGCGCTACCCATGAAACGGTTCGCGCTCAATCAGAATGACGTATAGCTAAAATTGGCCACTGACGTCACGAAGGAGACGAAGAATTAAAGATACAGATGCATGTACTCGACGAGTATTGAATATGGCGATTTCCGAATAAAGGATGACATCAAAAAAGACACAAGGTTGGCGCCGACAATGCAAAAATCAATTGATGAGACTATACCCGAAAACATTCGACTATAGCCTCGGGGGCTACTACCATCGGGAGCGACGAGCGCGCACCCGACGAAATTATCGATAAACTAGGTCAAGTTGAAGTTTAATGATGGAGAACATTATATTCGAGCCTATACTCGAAACACAGTGATTTTCAACTATAGCCTCGGGGGCTACTCCCATCGGGAGCGCTGAGCGCGCACCCGATGATGTTTATTAACGAGTGCTGGAGCATGGAAAGCGAAGGAATATGCGATGACACGTCGTTACTCCCATCGAGAGCGAGTTTTTATGGTTGTATAACCCGAATATTTTCAGTCAAGTAAGGCTGCGACATGAGATTCTCGAGTTGCGTTTTCGCAACAAAACTCGAATGCCGTGATTTATCACGAAGGTAAGACCCCGGGATCCATCCTGTGTGGCCTGGTATATGCACATGGATGCACTCTGCTGGTATGTATCCGTGTCTACGACATGAAGAAAATCCTGGTGGATGCACTGGGTACCCTGAGAACCACTGGGACTCATTCTTTGTAAGTCCTAGATGCGGCAAAAGAATGGGTTTGACCAGTATCCCGAATTCAAGTCCAAGGGGATTGAATTTGAAGTAGGTGGCGAGTATCTGTTCCGGCAGTTAACTGACCACTTGATCCGTCAGAGTTGTCAGGCTTCTTCATCAAAACCCCTTGTGAAATAGTATCATGAAAATAAGTCGAAAGACCAAGTCAAAGATTTTAAGATGTGAATAAGTCGAAGAATTGATCAAAGTTGAAGATTTAAATATTAGAGATTCAACCCGAATCTACAATTCTGGTAGAATCTCAGGGCTACTGACAAGGGTATAGCTAATAGAGCCCGCTAGTTGAGTACCCCTGAGGCCCGTTAAGCTAGGCCCAGTTGTAATGATAGTAGAAATACGAGTTCTTACCGTATGTCGATGTTGTAATCTGTATCGGACCCTACCCGATCCTCGAGACCTGGCCACCTATATATAGGGGCCAGGAGGGGATAGTGTAGGCCAGATTGAAAGCAAGCCAGGTTCAACACCCAAGTTTACTTTCGATATACACCTGTTTCGACTAATATTACCTTTGAGTTCATCCGACGCCCTATCTCCCCGATCCTAAGTCCTTCATTTAGGACATTTGTCGAGTTAACCCCTCGTCAGTGAGAGAACAACTATTTTGCAAAGCATATTCACCAAACATACCATCATAAGAAGGAACATGGATAGTACTAATGGTACAACAATTATTAACCTTATAATTTTTAGAATTTGTACCAAAAAGATTTTCAATATCAAAAGTAGAGTGCTTTTCCCAATCATGATCACTAACATAGGTAACAGGCATAAGAACATCATCAAGATCAGAATTATCATAATCTATAATAGGAGCAACATGCTTAGGGGAAGATACCGTTTCCTCTCTCCTTTTACTCATCCTCTTCTTCTTCTTCTTACTCTTCTTACTCTCTCCTTTAGGAGGGAGAGACTTGAAAGGCATCTTCTCCACATAATCTGGTTTGCTGACAGAAACAACAGAAGAAACTTTGGAGGATTTCTCCTCTTTGTTAATAAGATAGAAACATCTATCAGTCCTATCATAGCTTGGCAAAACATCATGTTTTATAACATTTTGTATGTAAGTATTTGCGTGGCAATCTTTAACACAATAAAGACGACAACCCTGCAGGATGCTAATATTTTTAAAAGCGCTCATATCTACCAAAGAAGTTTTTCTAGATAACTCTTCATACCCCCAAAAACAAAGTAAGCTCATCATGCTGACTGAGAGTGATCTTGTCATCACAATACAAACTTGCGGTACTCATAGGATTAGAAAGGTGACTATTATGGCCTGAGCATTGAAAATTAAAATGACCCTTGTCATCGCAAAGTTCACAAAGAAAAGGATAAAGCTCACAAACCTTTTCACCAAACTCATCTAGAGCCTTGAGCCACATTCAGCTTTCTTCATTCCTGTGGTGGATACAATAATCTTCTTTGTTGTGACTCTGTTCACAAGGTCTAAGTACCCCACAAAAATTAACATGCTTATAAGAAGTAGTACTTTTAGAAATTTGAGCATGTTTATTGCAATCATCAATAACAATATCACTTTCTATGCAAGTGTCTTTAAAAGGTTCGTGATACACGTCCCCATTTCCCTTGGGAACATTAATATGGGAAGCAAAGGCTCTAAAACAATTAACCATAATTTGGGGATCAAGACCATATTTAGCACTAAGCTCTTGAAAATCAGCAGTTTCAGCAAAAGACTTAATGCAATCATACTCATAATTTATACCTGATCCTTTACCTTTGTCGCTATCCCAATCTTCAATATTGTTTTGAATTGTTTCAAGCAGATCCCACTTGGTGTCAACACCCTTGCTTGTGAAAGACCCATCAAAACATGCATCTAGATAGTCCTTGTAATATCCTGAAAGCCTTGCATAAAAATTATTAATAACAATATTACGGGGAAGATCATGAATAGGACATTTGAGCATTAGTGACTTCAATCTTCCCCACGCTTGGGCAATGCTTTCTCCCTCATGCAGATGAAAATTATAAATATAATTCCTATCTTTATAAACCTCACTAGAGGGATAGAATTTAGAATAAAAGAGAGGTACAATTTCCTCCCAATCAATAGGTCGGCCATCCTTCAGTGTTTTATACCATTCCACAGCTCTGCCCTTCAGTGATAAAGAAAATAGCTTCCTCTTAACTTGGTTCATCGAAATACCTGCATACTTGAACAACTCGCATAATTTATGTATAAAAAGCAAATGATCAGTAGGATGGACAGTTCCATCTCCTAAATAGCAGTTATTCATAGCACGTTCAACAATTTTCATAGGTATTTTAAAAAGATGAGGAGCACAAGCATCATTAGAAACATCACATAGGGGAGATAAAATATCATCAGAGCAAACTTTCTCCACTAAAGCTGGGGAACTAAAAATATCATGCTTAACAAAACCAGCTTCCCCAAGCTTAGACTTTTCTATAGTATTAGCAATAACGGTGTTCAAAGCATTCATACTAACAACACTATTAGCATGCAAATTAAGCTCCAAAGGTTTTTCAATTTTCTCTTCAAACACTTCATATCCTAACGTAGGAAAAATACTAAAGAACTCTTTGTTTTCCATTAAGCCTAACTAGTGAAAATAAAAACAAGAATCAAAAAGATATAATTGCAGAATCTAAAGGAAATAACTCCGAGCACTCACACAAGAGGATGCGAGTACCTTTTACCTTACCTCCCCGGCAACGGCGCCAGAAAAGAGCTTGATGTCTACGCACGCGTCTATTCTTGTAGACAGTGTTGGGCCTCCAAGTGCAGAGGTTTGTAGAGCAGCAGCAAGTTTCCCTTAAGTGGATCACCCAAGGTTTATCAAACTCAGGGAGGAGGAGGTCAAAGCTATCCCTCTCAAGCAACCCTGCAATTACGATACAGAAAGTCTCTTGTGTCCCCAACACACCCAATACACTTGTCAGATGTATAGGTGTGCACTAGTTCGGCGAAGAGATAGTGAAATACAAGTAGTAGTGATGATTATAAGTAATAAATGTAATCTGAAATAAGTATTGCTGCGAGCAAACATGTAACAAAACTGAAAGGAAATGGTATGCAATGCTTGGAAACAAGGCCTAGAGATCATACTTTCACTAGTGGACACACTCCCAACAAATATAACATAATTGAACCAATAGATACTAACTTCAATATGCAACTCAAAACAATTCTCCAATGGATAACAAACACTAATCATGTGTAGGGCTACGAAGCACTCCTCAAAGTTCACATTTCCCCAAACTAGATTGTCCCACACTGTCATCATGAATGCACTAGATGGTTCCAACAAACACCAACAATTCATAGAGACATTAACCAAAAAGACACACATGATGCACACACTGTCACCGTCACACCATGATACAAGGTATCTCCGGAGATTACAATAATAAAGCACGAGAGTAGCATAATATCTGAATAATAGCATCTACCAATTCAAATAGATACAAAGCTCACGATCACATAAAGATCACATCATGGGAGAGAGAGGTGAACCACATAGCTACCGGTAGAGCCCTCAGCCCTGGGGGAGAACTACTCCCTCCTCATCATCGGAGGCAGCAATGGCGCTGGAGATGGCGGTGAGGTCGATGGAGACGGCGGAGACGGCGATGGAGACCGATGGAGATGGCTCTGAAGGCACTTCCCCGTCCCAGCAGGGTGCCGGAACAGAGACTTCTGTCCCCCGAAATTCGTCGGTGGCGGCGACAGAGCTGCGGAACTGTTCTAGAAATTTCGCCGATTGTTTTAGGGTTTTCCGTCAGGAGGCTTCTTATAGGCGAAGGGGCATCATCAGGAGGTGGACCAGGCGGGCTCACCATGGGTGGGTGCGGCCAGGGGCTAGGCCGTGACCCCCTGTGGTGTGGGCAGCCTCTGGCCCCTCTTTCGCTCCCGTTTGGTCCTCGTCCTCCGTCCGGGAAAAATAGGAGTTTCCGAACTTGTTTCGTCCAATTCTGAGAATATTTCCTGTGTAGCTTTTCTGAAACACAAAAATAGCAGAAAACAGGGAACTGGCACTGCGGCATCTTGTCAATAGGTTAGTTCCAAAAATCGCATAAAAACGCCACGAAGCGTAACAAAACACTAAGCAAATGGTGTAAGAACAAGCATGGAGCATCAAAAATTATAGATACGTTTGAGACGTATCAATGTCCGGTGGCGCTGGCAGTTTGTCGTAGACCGGCGTGTAGTTCGGCGTGAAGGGCTTGAGCTGGGAGACATGGAAAACCGGATGAATTGCACAATACGACGGCAATTCCAACTTGTAGGCCACTGCACCGATGCGCTGGACGATCTTGAATGGCCCGAAGTACTTGAACGCGAGCTTGGTGCACAGACGATTAACCAGAGAAGTTTGAGCATAAGGCTGGAGCTTGAGAAGAGCGTCATCACCGACCTGGAATTCCTGCTCCGTGCGATGCTTGTCTGCATAGGCCTTGATGCGAGCTTGGGCATGGAGAAGATGTTTCCGAATAGACTGCAGAAAAATTTGTCTTTCCTCTGCCAGTTCTTGGATTGTTGGAGTGGCCACAGCACCCAAATTCAGTAGAGCACCAAAATTAGGATCAATTCGATAAAGTGCCTTGAAAGGAGAACACCCAAGTGATGTGTGATAAGATGAATTGTACCAAAACTCCGCGATAGCGAGCCAACGCTTCCGTTTACCCGGACAATCATGAACTGCACAACAAAGATAATGCTCCAAGCACTGATTCACCCATTCCGATTGGCCATCTGTCTATGGATGATAGGCTGTAGAATAGCAGAGTTTCGTGCCCACTACTGTGAAAAGCTCACGCCAAAAGTTACTGGTAAAAACTTTATCGCGATCAGATACAAGACAGTGGCACTCCGTGTAATCTGATGATTGTGTCTAGAAAAAGATTCACCACCGTGGATGCAGTATAGGGGTGACGTAAAGGGATAAAATGTGCATATTTGGTTAAGCGATCCACCACCACTAAGATTACCTCAAAACCCTCTGATTTTGGCAACCCTTCAATAAAATCCATCGTGACTGCATCCCAGGGTCGGTCAGGTACTGGTAACGGCTGAAGCAGACTAGCAGGTGTTGTGTGGTCATGTTTTGCCTGCTGACAAGTGAGGCACTGCTTGATCCATTCCTCGATCTGACATTTCATCCCAGGCCAGTAATAGAGGCATTTGACATGTTGATAAGTTGCTCGACCCCCTGAGTGACCACCCACCGCTGAATCATGAAGAGCACTGATCAGTTTAGACTATAATGCAGTGTTGTTTGCAATCCAAAGACAACCTTTGTATTAGATTAATCCCTTGTCCAGCGAATAACCATTGTCATCAGGATTGTGCAAGGCCAACTGTGCCAGGAGGTCTTGTGCACGGGCATCAGTAGCATAGGAATTCAACAACTCCTGAATCCATTGCGGCTGACAAGCAGACACTGATATGGCATTGAGCAAGTGTCCTACCCTTGACAAGGAATCAGCGGTGCTATTGTCAATGCCACATTTGTACTTGAAACAGAACTGTAGCCCTAGCAGTTTAGACATGGCTTTGCGTTGGAGGTCTGTCGTCAGCTGTTGTTCTCCCAACGAACACAAACCGTGCTGCAAATACTGGCGCCAGCGATCCACGGCCATCATGATAGCAAGAAACTCTTTTTTATAGACTGATAACTTGCAATTGTTTACTCCTAATGACTTGCTCAAGTAAGCGACATGATGGTTGCCTTGAGTAAGAACTGCACCAATGCCTGTATCACAAGCATCGGTCTCCACAGAAAAGGGTTGCTCAAAATTTGGAAGAGCTAAAACTGGGGTACTGACCATAGCGTGCTTTAATTGATTGAATGCCAGAGTGGCCTGCTCTGTCCAGAGAAAACCCTTCTTAGTGAGCAATGCTATCAAGGGTTTAGCAATTAATGCATAGTTCTTCATGAACTTTCTGTAATAACTCGTCGGTCCCCAAAATCCCCTTAATTCAGTTGCATTTGTGGGCTGAGGCCATTTCTCCATTGCCGCTGTCTTCTCTGGGTCAGTGGCTACACCTTGCTTGGAGATGATATGTCCCAGGTAACTGATACTCGTCTGAGCAAAGGCACACTTGGATAGTTTTGCAAACAGCTGATTCTGATGAAGAGTGAGCAAAACTTTCCGGAGATGAGTCAAATGCTGCTCCCATGAAGCACTATACACCAGTATATCATCCAGAAATACAATGACTGATTTACGAATGAATGGCGCAAACACAATGTTCATTAAACACTGAAAAGTAGCAGGGGCGTTTGTGAGCCCGAAGGGCATAACTCTAAACTGAAAATGGCTAGAATGAGTCTTCAAGGCAGTCTTTTCTTCATCACTTTCCCTCATCCTGATCTGGTGATAACATGCATGTAGATCCAATTTGGAAATGAATCGTGAACCCACCAATTCATCAAGAAGCTCGTCCACAATCGGAAGGGGAAATTTGTTCTTGATGGTGATTGAATTAAGCTTGCGATAATCCACACAAAAGCGCCATTTTCCATCTTTCTTCTTCACCAACAAGACCGGAGAGGCGTAGGGACTCATACTTGGCACCACAACACCTGTTTGAATCATTTCAGCTATTTGTCGTTTGATTTCATCCTTTTGTAAGGGAGAATATCAATAAGGCCTTGAGTTCACTGGAGCAGCATTAGGTTCAAGAGCAATGGCATGATCATAAGAGCGATGTGGTGGCAGAGATTTGGGATCCTTGAACACATCCCCAAATTCTTGCAGCAGAGTTGATAAAGCAGGATCAAGCTGTGTAGAAGGAATACTGCCAGCACTAGGGTCTTGTACTTCTGATGTATTGGTCACAAAATCCACTACTGCAAGTGCCCAAATATCATTGCCTTTATATGCTTTCTGAACATCAGTTAATGATATCATGTCCAAGGAGGTAGTTTGCTTTGGGAGCATGGCCTATAAACGTACCATCTTGCCTTGATAGGGAACTTCCATGAATTTTAGCACCCAATCCACTGTCATAGGGCTATGACTCTCAAGCCAGTCCAGTCCTAACACTGCATCATAAGCACCCAAGGGAAGTACTCGCATATCGGTATGAAAAGTGCTGCCCTGCATCCACCATGCCATCTATGGGACATGTCGATCAGAGAGCATCAGTTCCCCGTTGGCCACCTTTACTGAAACAGGCTGAAGAGGTTCAGTGGTAAGAGCTGCACGTTGAACGAAGGATTCACTGACGAAACTTGTGGAACTGCCTGAATCAACCAAAATCAAGCAGACTTGATTGCCCACCAGGGTGCGAAATTGCATAGTCAGGGCACCCTCTGAACCGGCTTCGGCGTGTGCTTATAGCATAAGATGGCACTCAGGTTGTTGTGGAATTGGATCATCGAGTAGTTCCAAAGCCTGAACTGTGTCCTCTGTGAAACTTTCACCACATTCACCGACTTGAATGGTTAACAACTGCAATGGTTTCTTGCACTGATGCTCTCGACTGAACTTGTCACCACAATGGAAACACAAGTTGTTTGCTCGACGATAATCACGTAGCTGACGCTCACGTGCGTACTCATCAGTGGCAGCTCGCTTGGGCCAATCCTGGCGAGGCACGCCAGCCTGCGTAGCTGGTTGGGCCGGTGCTGGCTGAGGTAACTTGTTGCCGCCCAATGGTCGTCCTCGTGGACGAGGATTTTCTAGCTCTTCTTCTTGAATACGAGCAAGTGAGACTGCTCGAGTGACACTGGAAGGTGCTTGTAACCGAACAGCTGTTCGGAGCTCGTCCTTTAATCCCAACACAAACAGTGTGACAAAAATTTTGCTGTTCAGAGACTCATCCAATGACAACAAGTGATACATGCACTCCTCAAAGGACTTGCGATATTCCATGACTGAACCTATTTGTCTGAGTTGTAATAGCTTTGCCATCTGAGTGTCGAATTCTTCAGTACCAAATTCTGCAGTCACCGCGGTGGCAAGTGCTCCCCAATCCACTGTTGTACAGCGCCGCTTGTATGCTTGCCACCATAACGCTGCATGCCCTTCCAGATATAACACGGCCGTGCAAACCCACTGATGAACATGCACTTGATACATCTGAAAATAAGTGTCACAGAGATCTAACTAGAGGCGAGGATTGGAACCACTGAATTTTGGAAAATTGTGTTTCGGCATCTTCACATGATGCTCGTATCTCGATGGTGAACTAGGTGCAGTGATGAAACCCATGGGCGATGTCGCTGTGACCGGAGTCGGAAGGAGTGGGGCGCCCATGTTGGTCAGTCTGGCCGTACCTTGAACGAAGGGTCCCGGATCACGCGGCACGTTGAGGGCGGGTGGGAGTGGCACCTGCGGTGGCGGCGGTGCGTCCGCCTGCTTCTTCCGCACCTCATCCACACTGATGGTGCGGTATTGAAGGTGCTAGAGAACTTTATTGTGTTTGTTGATGAAGTAAATGACCGACCAGTTGGAAACCCCAAGAGAAGGTTTGATGAATATAGCAACAAGTTTTCCCTTAGTTATGAAACCAAGGTTATCAATCCAGTAGGAAAAAGCCAATACTCCAGAAGGTGATGCTTGCTAGCCTAGTGACACTCCAACAAGGGCGCCGTTAACGATTTCTTGTTAGCGCGTCTTCAACTAGTAGCAACGTGGAACCTGCACACAATACAACCAAATACTTTGTTCCCAACTTACGATGAGGTTGTCAATCTCACCGGTTTGCTTGAAACAAAGGGTATGAGCGTATCGAGTGGAAAGCAATAGTAGTATGCGAGTAAAGTAAACAATGCGAGTAAAGTAAACAGGTGAAAGCAATATAATGGAAATAGGACCGGGGTCCATAGTTCACTAGTGGTGTCTCTCCATAAGATAAAATAACACATGCTGGGTAAACAAATTACAGTTGGGCAATTGATAGAATAAAGACAACGTGATATGTCAAGAGGATCACTATGAGATTTACTCTGGGCATTACAACAAGATACATAGACCGCCATTCAACTGCATCTATGACTAATAATCCACTTGTGGCGAATCAATCCGAGAACTCCACAAGTATTAAGTTGTGAACAACAGATAACTGCATTAAGCAAAGTGTGTAATGTAAACAAAGCATATGCCCTCGAGCATATGAATGTTGTTTTCCCCCTAGTAGCAACAGCACATCTACAACCTTAGAGGTTTCTGTCACTCCCCTAGATTAAATAGAGGCATGAACCCACTATCGAGCATAAATACCCCCTCTTGGAGTCACTAGCAACTACTCGGCCAAGATAGCTACTAACAACGGAGAGCATGCAAGATCATAAACAACATAGAGATAACATAAGATAAAATTCAGTACATCAACTCAATCATAACACCAATATTCATCGGATCCCAACAAACACAACATGTAGAATTACATAACGGTGATCTCGATCATGTAAGGCAGCTCACGAGATCTAAACATGAAGCACATGGTGGAGAAGACAACCATCTAGCTACTGCTATGGACCCATAGTCCAAAGTAGACTACTCACTCATCGCGCCGGAGGCAAGCATGGAGATGAAGAAGACCTCCGGTGGCGATTCCCCTCTCCGGCAGGGTGCCGGGAAGAGCTTCTGGACCCTCCCAATCTCGGGTCGACGACGGCGGCGGATCGCGATGTGTTTCTGGAAAAGTGATCGAGTGTTTAGGTTTTTCCCGTCGGGGGGGGTCTTTATAGGCGAAGGGGCAGCGTCAGAAGTGGACCAGGGGGCCCACACCATAGGCCGGCGCGGGCCAGGGCCAGGCCGCGCCCCCTGGTGGTGTGGCCGCCCTCTGGCTCGGCTCTGTCTCCTCTTCGGTTCTCTGGAAGCTTCGTTAAATATCTGGACTTCTGGCTTTTGTTTTGTCCAATGATACATCTATTTTGCATCACTATTTTGTATCATAATTTACTGTTATTCATTGATATATTTCATATTTAGAGATGATACTTATGTTATTTCCTCTGTTTTTACATGTTTGATGATCATTGGTGTCGGGGGGATGACCCCCGGTAGGGTCAAGAGACTAGAGAGACACAAGGTCTATGATTGACTTTATGCCGGGTTATCAAGGAAGGGCCTGGCCGGAATATAAGAGCATCGGCCAGGCCGGCATATAATGTGTATCCCGGCTGGTGTCTGGATATGCCGGCATAGCCGGAATACTGATATATGTGTGCCGGCATATACTCAGATATGCCGGCCTAACTATTTGGTGTGTTGTGCAGGAGCAGGGGAGGCCGGATTACCCGACCCTCGTAGGTCGTTGGTCCGGCATATAAGTCCTGGGTATGGCCAACGGTCATATCCGGGATGCTTAAGTCAACCAAGGTGTCACATCCCTACAATCAAGGAAGAAAACATCCAAGCATGGTAGCAGAGTAAGATGGCAGGGTGCACAGTGGAGGTTACCTACCCTCACTGTGCACAAGTACGAGCTTACCGCACGGAGGTAAGGCCACAGTTCAAGAGGTACAAGGTACAGGGATATGGCGTCCCATCGAGAGCAATCAGGGGCGAAGTCAAGGGTCTCTGCCATCGCCACCAGCTCCTGTTTGGAGTGTAGCCCTTGTCTTGTGGTCTTGTATGACCGTTGTAACCCTAGCCACCACTATATAAGGTGGCATAGGGAGCCCTGGTAAAGGGTTGAACGTTGGCTGATAGTTGTTGGTTGGTCACTCTGTACTCTTACACTTACCAGTTCATCTTCCTTCTCTAGCAGAGAGCTTGGAAGCACCATTGTGGTGTACTACATCGATCCATATATACAATCAGTAGAGCAGGAGTAGGGGTGTTATCTCCTTACGAGAGCCCCGAACCTGGGTAGATCAGTGTCTCTTTCTGTCGTGCTCTTTAGCTCGTTCCCCTCTCCCGAATCCTCCAGCATCTAGTCGGCCCCCATTTAAGCCATCCTATGGCATATGTTGTTTCACCACGACGACATTTGGCGCCCACCGTGGGGCATCAGATCGATATGCTGGGCGGAGTGTTCATTCGGACGGGGTCTGTGATAGCAGCTTCGGGAGTGCGCGTGGTCTCTGGCCTCGTCCAGAGGCTAGGCTCGCTCAGTTTCGTCAGTGACAACGCCGGTTGTCTCGGTGGCCGGCCGTTCCCCAGGGATGGCCGGATTATGTCTTTCGGTTCCCACGAGGTGTACGTGGGGACTGAGAGAATTTGCAGGAAGGAGGTGCTGGTGGCGTCGGATCCTCTGTCACATCGGCTGGCTCACGCTGGGCGTAGCGCTCGCTCAGTAGAGTCAGCTGAGGTGATGATGGCCGGCACATCCGTGCCGCCGGCGGAGGATGCCGGCAAAGCAGCAGCGGTCGGAGCTTCTCCTCCGGAGCCGCCGAAGGTCAAGAGGTCGGCGCGTCCTCTGTTGGAGCGTGCGGAGAACCTGGCCGGCACTTCCGGTGTGCCGGCTAGGGGCGAGGTTCTTCTTCCCATCATCGACCGGCTTCTCGAGCCGGTGCGATCCGGCGTTGATCTGGAGCAGGCAAGGGAGGTCCTGGAGGGATCTCGTCAGGCCCTCGTCGACGAGGCCCTGGCCATGAACCAGGAGCGCGAACGGTTTAACCGGCAACTCCGTGAGTATGAGGCAGCCCATGGTTTTACTCCTGTAGTAATCCGGCCTAGCCGGATAGAAGAGGTTAGAACTAGAGGCAGAAATCTTAATGCTGAGATAGGAAAAGATGCTAGAGATAGGAGTCATACTGCAACTAGTACTGTGCCTAAGGTAGTCTATAGTTCGCCAGTAAAGAACCTTAGAGCAGCGGCCGAGGTAGCTAAGGATTTATCTTGTTTATCCGGCGAAGCACTGCGTGAGCAGCAAGCCCGGCTTAACCAACTTTTGTCTGAAGCTACAAAGCAGCAGGAGGCCTTTAAGAAGGCAAACCCAGGTGCCGGGGCATCCCAGTACATTGTGTCGGCGGGAGGTGCCGGTGCGAGGTCGAGGGGCCAAGCCTCGTCCCCGCATCCTAGCGCCCGGCGTGCCGGAAGTGTGACCTCTGGCCGCCGGGACAAGCAGATCCAGGTGTACGATCCGGCTGCCGCCGGAAAGCAGGCGGTGGTGCAGAAGAATGTCGGCCAAGCTGACAAGTATGTCGGCAGCAAGAAGCCCGGCCAGAGTATGCCGGCCGGACATGAAGCAGCAGCGGCCGGTGGTGGCCGGAGTAACAGTGCAGTCCGGCGTCAGCAACAGGGCGCCGGAGGTGCAGCGCAGCAGCAGGGTGCAGGCCATCCGGGACACCGAGAGGATGACGGCAATTCCGCCCTTGCCAGGGCGGGATATCAGCAGCAGCATCAGCAAGGCCGGCATAGTGAGCAGCATCAGCCGGAGCAGCAGCAGCAGATGATCGCCGGCCCAATAGCATCCCGGCTTGGACCTCGGTCCTTGGAAGCCAATGATGCACGTTTCAAGCTGGACAAGCTCCACCAATCAGAGTTGGTGGAGAGACAAGGAGCTCCGGGCCCTATGTGTTTCGGACCCCGGATTATGGGGGAGCCGGTGCCTTACTTCTTCCAGCTCGCGCGTGGCGCGAGGACATATAATGGCAGTACGAAGCCGGAAGATTGGTTGGAGGATTACTCCACAGCGTTGAACATCGCCGGAGGAAACCTCAGATGGGCGGTACGATATGTGCTGCAGATGTTGGAAGGTCCAGCCAGGATATGGCTGAATAATTTGCCGGCCGGGAGTATCAACGGCTGGATTGATTTCGAAGAGCAGTTTGTGTCGAACTTTACCAGTACATACAAGAGGCCCAACCGTCCGCAGCAGCTGGCTAACTGCCGGCAAGGAGTGAATGAGACTGACCGTGACTATCTGACCAGGTGGTGCACGTTGCGCAATTCCTGCGAAGGAATCAATGAGCAGCAGGCCATCATGTGGTTCGCTCATGGGTGCCAGCATGGCACCATGCTGTGGCAAAAGCTTCAGAGGCAAATGCCGGCCACGCTGGCCGAAACAATCAAGATCGCTGATAGTTATGCTCTGGGAGATCCCAAGCAGCCCAGTCTCGATTCACAAGGACAGGGGCAAACCCAGGGGAACACCAGCAATGCCGGGAGACCAGGGCAATACTATCGCCCGGATAACCGGAATAAGAGGAGAGATGAGCGGTCGGATTATCGGTACGGAGCAGCACAAGTTGCAGCTGTGGAGGAAGAGCAAGGGGGCGCCGGCAGTAGCCAGCGTCCGAGATATGAGAACTATCAGCAGCAGCCGCAGCAGCAAGCACAGCCGTTCCAGAAGAAGAATGTCTGGACCAACAAGAATGCCGGCGGAGCCACCGGCCAGAAGAAGCAGTGGCCGAAGTATACTGTGGGTCTTGCCATGGACAAGCCTTGTGTGTTTCACACATTCCAGCCGGGAAAGCCGGCAAACCATTTGACAAGGAACTGTTCGTGGCTGGACGACATATTGGCAGGTCGTGCAGGTCCCTGGGGACCGGCTAGACCCTCTGTCCCGGCAGCTCCATCGCCGTTGACAGGTGCTAATACAATTGCAGTCCCACCTAGGCCGGGTAATCCTGGGAATCAGAGCAACGCCGGAAATGCCGGCGTAAATCAAGTTGACCAGAGCTATAATCCGGAATATAACGCCGGAGGCCCAGGAGTGGGCCGGAATGAGTACAAGGAGTATGATCAGAGCTATATGGTCTTTGAGACCGAGAGAACAGACAAGCAGAGCTTGTACCGGCGGAGTCTGGAGGTGAATGCCGTTATGTCGGCTGTGCCAAAGCTGATGTACTGGTCTGACCAGGCTGTTGGTTGGGACAGGGCAGATCATCCCCGGATCATGCCAAATCCCGGCGGATATGCTCTGGTGATGGATCCGACATTCGTCGGGCCGGCTAATAACGTAAGATTCAGCAAGGTCCTCATTGATAATGGAAGCAGCATCAACATCATGTATCGGGATACGATGGAGAAGCTGGGAATCAAGGAAAATATGCTGGAACCAAGCAAGACCACGTTCCACGGCATTGTGCCGGGACTTTCGTGTGCGCCGATGGGCAAGATCCGGATGGATGTCATGTTTGGCAGCCGGGATAACTGCAGGGTGGAAAACCTCATGTTCGAGGTGGTTGATCTGGAGAGCCCCTACCATGCTTTGCTGGGTAGACCGGCACTGGCAAAATTCATGGCCTCTACGCATGTGGCGTATCTGAAGATGAAGATGCCGGGACCCAAAGGAGTGATCACCATCATTGGTGATTACAAGCGTTCGATGGCATGTGCCACCGCCGGATCCAATCTGGCCGAGACTCTGATCATTGCAGAGGAGAGGAAGAGGCTCAAGCGAGCAGTGGAGATTGCTGAAACGGTCGTGGTCGGCAAATATATGCCGGGCCTGACAAATCCCGGCGGCAGTGCTTCTTTTCAAGTAGGCAAGGAAGTCAAAAAGGTGCCGCTGGATGAAGCTTTCCCGGAGCGCCATGCCCTGGTTGGGGCAAGTTTGGATCCCAAATAGGAAAGCGAACTCATCAGCTTCCTCCGTGAGAATCGGGATATCTTTGCATGGTCTACTTCGGACCTGCAAGGTGTGCCGAGGGAGCTGGCTGAGCACGCATTGCACGTGAGACCCGATGCTAAGCCAGTGAAGCAGCCGCTCCGGCGGAATGCCGGCGATAGAAGGAAAGCCATATGGGAGGAAGTGGCCAGGCTCTTAGCCTCTGGCTTTATCAAGGAAGTACTTCATCCGGATTGGGTGTCTAATCCGGTTTTGGTGGAAAAGAAGAAAGATGAGCCCGTCATAGTGAAAGTATGGCGGATGTGTGTTGACTACACCAACTTGAACAAGGCATGTCCTAAAGATCCATTCCCGCTGCCTCGGATCGATCAAGTGATTGATTCCACAGCCGGATGTGAACTGTTATCATTTGTAGACGCCTATTCTGGTTTCCACCAGATCCCCTTGTTTGAGCCAGATCAAATAAAGACATCCTTTATTACCCCGTACGGGGCTTATTGCTATCTCACTATGCCGTTCGGTTTAAGAAATGCCGGCGCAACTTACCAAAGGTGTATGCAAAAGTGTTTGCACGATCAGATAGATAAAAATGTGCAGGTATATGTCGATGATATCGTCATAAAAACCAAGGAGAGCAAGACTCTCATAGATGATCTCCGGGAAACCTTTGGGAACCTGAGGAGATTCCGGATGAAGTTGAATCCGGCTAAGTGCACCTTTGGTGTGCCGGCGGGCAAGTTGCTCGGTTTCCTTGTTTCCAGCCGGGGTATTGAGGTGAATCCCGGCAAGATTCGTGCCATAGAAAGGATGAAGCCGCCGACAGATTTGAGGGAAGTACAGAAGTTCACTGGGTGCCTCGCATCCCTGAGCCGTTTCATAAGCCGGCTGGGAGAGAAAGCCCTGCCGTTATATCAGTTGATGAAAAAGTCCGACACATTTGTCTGGACAACGCAAGCAGATGCAGCTTTCAAGGAATTGAAACAATTGTTGTCAATAGCGCCGGTATTAGCGTCTCCGATGCCCCGGGAGCCAATGTTGCTCTATATAGCGGCAACCAACCGAGTTGTCAGTACTGTGGTGGTAGTAGAGCGAGAGGAAGGAGGCAAAACCGTGCAACGGCCGGTATATTATCTGAGTGAAGTCCTCTCCACCTCAAAGCAAAATTACCCCCACTATCAGAAGATGACCTATGGTGTCTATATGGCGGCCAAGAAGCTCAAGCATTACTTCCAAGAGCATCCAATCCGGGTAGTGGCCGAGGCCCCTATCTCGGAAATTATAGGCAACAAAGATGCCAGCGGCCGGATAGCAAAGTGGGCAATAGAGCTTTCACCATATACACCGCAGTACGATAAGAGGGATACAATCAAGTCCCAGGTCTTGGCTGATTTCTTTATTGACTGGGCCGAGATACAGTATGAGCCACCATTGCCAGATGCCAATTATTGGAGGATGCATTTCGATGGGTCCAAGACAATCCATGGCTTGGGTGCCGGCATAGTTCTCAGTTCACCAAAGAATGACCAGCTGAGATACGTCCTGCAGATTCACTTTGCAGCATCAAATAATGTGGCGGAATATGAGGCACTTGTGCATGGCCTGAAGGTGTCTAAGGACATAGGAATTCGCCGGATTATGTGCTTCGGGGATTCTGACTTGGTGATTCAGCAGTGTTCCGGCATATGGGACGCGCATGATGCTAACATGGCATCATACCGTTTCCTGGTGCAGCAGTTAAGTGGTTACTTTGAAGGTTGTGAGTTCCGGCACGTTCTCCGGGCTCAGAACGATGCAGCCGATGCATTATCCAAGCTGGGATCTTCCCGAGATTCAATCCCACCCGGCATTTCGCTGGAGCATCTGAGGAAGCCATCGATCAAACCCTCGCCGGAGTCATCCTCCATTTATGTCCCGCCAGGTCCAGACGAAGCAGTTCCAATGGAGATAGATGCCGGAGCCAGGACGGATAACCCGGGGACTGTTTCCTCAGTCCCGGGGACTGGGCCGGCATATGCTGTTAGTACAGTATTCCGGAGCAAAACTAAAGGCAAGGGTAAAATGTGCCAAGAGGTTGTGCCGGTATACCCGGGGACTGCTCCGGCATACCCGGGGACTGATTCTTCAGTCCCGGGGACTTCGCAGCCCATGGAGATCGATTATGTGTCGGTCGAAATGATGGAAATAGATCAGGCAGTGTTCACTGTCAGGGAAGTGCCCTCATGGGCACGTCCTATCATGAACTTCATGGTGGATGGTCAAGTGCCGGCGGATGAAACCGAGGCCCGCCGGGTTATAAGGAGATCCAAAGCGTATACCATCATCAACAAAGAAATATACAAGAGAAGTACCACCGGGGTATTGCAGAGATGTGTCGAAGCTGCGGAGGGTCTGGAGATGCTCCGGGAAATTCACCAGGGGGAGTGTGGTCACCATGCTTCGTCCAGGGCATTGGTGGCAAAGGTATTCCGGCATGGCTTCTATTGGCCAACGGCACTGCAAGAGGCAGAAAACTTGGTCCGGAAATGTAATGGGTGTCAAAGATATGCCCACCAGATTCATCAGCCGGCATCTGCCCTGAAAACTATCCCAATAACCTGGCCCTTTGCTGTTTGGGGCCTGGATATGGTCGGGGCTTTTAAGCCGGCCAGAGGGAAAATGACCCATATCCTGGTCATGGTGGACAAGTTCACCAAGTGGATTGAAGTGAAGCCCATAAGCAAGTGTGATGGTCACACAGCAGTGAAATTCTTAAAGGATATAATCTTGAGATATGGTGTTCCTCATAGCATCATCACTGACAATGGGTCAAACTTTGCCCAAGGGCCATTTGCCAGATTTTGTGAGGAGGTGGGAATCCGGCTGGACGTTGCGTCGGTTGCCCACCCTTGTGCCAATGGCCAAGTAGAGAGATCGAATGGGCTAGTATTATCCGGCATAAAACCCCGGCTGATAGAGCCCCTGGAGAAAACTCCGGGATGTTGGCTAGATGAGCTGCCAGCAGTGCTGTGGAGTTTAAGAACAACTCCGAATAGATCAACAGGCTACACACCATTTTTCCTGGTGTATGGAGCAGAAGCTGTGCTTCCAACAGATGTAATACATGATGCACCAAGAATAGTGCTATATACTGAGGAAGAGGCTAAAGAAGCCAGAGAAAATGATGTTGATCTGCTAGAGGAAGCAAGGGAAATAACTCTGTCAAGAACAGCAGTATATCAGCAGAACCTCAGACGCTATCATGCGCAGAAGGTAAATCCAAGGAGATTTCAAGAGGGAGATCTAGTACTCCGGCTAAAGCAAGGAACAGAAGGCCGGCATAAGTTAACTCCTCCATGGGAGGGGCCATTCATTGTGAGCAGAGCTCTGCACAATGATGCCTATTATCTTATAGATGCGCAGGACCCCAAGAAGAATAAGGTGGACAGGTCCGGAGAAGAAACCAAGAGGCCATGGAACATAGCTCTACTGCGCCCCTTTTACTCCTGAGCAACACAATGTATGTATTTCCATATTTTCCTTTGTATGCCGGCGTGTTGTGCCGGCACAAGACTAATGAATGAAATACCGGCATCCCGAAGAAGCCGGGTAACTAGCTCCGAGGTATATTTGTGGTTTATTTACAGTTTTTTGTTATATGCCGGCTGGCTTTATTTGAATGTTTCCTATGTCGGCCTAGTAATGTGTCGGCATCAAAGGCCACTCTTCGACTCAGCTGCTGTCCGAAACCCGGCTTCATGGCTAGCAAGAGTAGATGCCGGAGATTGTCTACACATGGAAAACGGCTAAGGAAATACAAAGCAAGCGAACCGACATTTTCGTTAAAGCTAAAGTTAAAATTTAAAGTGTCGGATGATTTGAAGTCTAAGTCTCAAAGTTAAAGTACTGTATGTTCGAGGAAGCAACCTTGAGACTCATACGTCGAAAGCCAATTAAGGTAGACAAGTAGCCAAGGTTGTGAAATTGAGGAAACAGGAAAACAACTCGGTGACTTAGCCAAAAGATGATCCGGCATTAGTAACAAGCAAACCAAGATAAAACTTGTTCAGGAAGCAAACCTAAGGAAATTAAATGTGTATATTACATCTGCACCCGGCATACCGGGGATCTGATAAAACTTAAAGTTTTTATGCTCCAAAGTCAAGGAGCAGTGGCAGAAGCAGAGCCGCCGGCAGGTGGAGCGGTAGCAGTGGAAGTGTCGGCTTCAGGTGTGCCGGACCCAGCAGGTGGAATGGAGCCATCACCTCCGCCCGGGGCAGATGCCTGTTCCGGAGCTTCAGTGTCGGCTTCCTCAGCTTCATCTTCATCTTGGCTGGAGTCGGAACCCTCAGCAGCGGCAGATGTCCCGGCATCGTCATTCTTCTCCGGCTCGCGGATGTCCCGGACGAATTTGTCGGTGTCGGCATAGTCCACATAACTATGGGCCAACTCCTTGCGGCGACGGATATGATCCGGATCCGTGGTCCAGATGGATCCTTCGCGCACGGTGCGCAAAGTCTCCAAGTCTGCCTTTTCATACCAAGACAAGAAGTAGCTGAGGGCTTCGTCGGCTCCAACCCTCGCGCCGGAATCTCGCCACTCCCGGAGGCGAACCTTGGCAAGCTGCAGGTCGTTGCCGAGGTCAACCGGGTCAGTGGGAGTCCTTTGTCCTGGCCAGAGGGCAGAGAATGCCTCCTGGGCGCCGTAGAAGAGCTCTTCAGTGTAAAGGGTCATGGCCTCCTTCCGGGACTGCAGGGCCAGCAGCTGCTCCGACATGTCCCAGTTGGGCGAGTCAACCGGAACACCCCGGTTTTCTCGATCCAACTGCAAAGCCCTCTCAACGTCAGCGACGGAAGCGGGAAACATGCCTGCAGAATAGAAACAATGTTAGCAAAAGGAAAATATGTCGGCATAGATGCTATGCCGAAAAAGATTACACTATGTCGGAAAGGATAAAAGGGGAAAGGACTTGAAGCTTACGAGCAAGGTCGGCATTCAGCTGTGCAACTGTAACCTCCCATTTGGTGGCCTGCTCCTTCAGGCTATCCAGTTCAGCGTGGGCGTTGGCGGCATCAGTCTCGGAGGTAACAAGCAGGGTATGGGTTTTCTTCAGTAGGCCCTCCCTCTGTTCCTTTTCGTCCAGCAGCTCGGTGATCCGGCCCTTCAACTGCTCTACCTCGGCCTTGTGACCGGCATCCCGGTCGTCCAGTTGCTTGGCCACATCCACCGAGGACACACAATCCTGGTGGCGTGCCTCCAGTGCAGCCTTCTCATCTGCAAAGATTTCAAGTTAAAAGGATTTGAAGAAAGAAAACAGTGACAAAGAGTAAAGGATTTGAAGTATAAAGTAGCTATCCGGGTAACAGCAGGATCCGGCATACCAGTAAGCTCTTTCACCCTCTTGAGAAGCTCGGTGACTTGCGCTTCGGCACCAGCTGAAGAATGTCGGCACAAGGTTACGTGTCGGCAAGAGTAAGCATTGCAAAGTAAAGAGAGGAAAGATATCCGGCATACAGCAGTATGTCGGCAAAGATTACCTTTCAGGGACAGCTCCAGCTGAAGCTTGCTGTGTGCGTCGGAAAGCTTCCGATGCTCGCACACCAAGTCATGGAACATGTTGGCCCGGGTGTTGTTCATGAGCTGCAAAAATGCCGGGATTTGAAATGTCAGCAGAGAAATTTGACATGATAATTAAAGTGAAGATTTTATCAAGTGATCATTCTTTTAAAGACCCGGCACAGGTGCTGCGCACCTATCCCGGCTCTCGGTGACTAGGATTTGAAGCTCGAATCGAGCTTATATCCCGGTCAAAAGGATTTGAAAGATAATAGAGATGTGAAATTGTTAAAGACCCGGCACAGGTGCTGCGCACCTATCCCGGCTCTCGGTGACTAGGATTTGAAGCTCGGATCGAGCTCATATGCCGGCAGTTAATTCAAAAGAAGCTAGCTAAAAGACTATGAGAAAATCCCGGATGTCCATATCCCAGACAGCCGACATTTTCGGGGACTGGGGATATGGGTGTAAATAGAGAGGACTTACGTTGGTGGCAGAGGCCAACTTGTGAAGTCTTTGCTGGATGCTGAGGAGCTCGCTGGCGATCGGTATGGGCTTCGCTGCCAGGAAGTCGCTTGGGTCGCCACTGGTCTTGGCTTCGGCCAGCTTCTTGCTCCTTGAGTCCGCAGTGTCCATGTTGCTGGCGTCGTTCCACTTGATGCACTGCTCCTTAAGAGAACCGAGGCTCTCGTCACTTTTCGTCGCAAGAGGGACGAGGCCCTCGAGTTCTGGGGTGTCGAAGAAGCTTTTCCGGTACCCCGGCCGGGCTGCTGCCCTGCCAAGATGCAGGGCCAGAGCAGAGCTGGTCCCGGACGCTGCCTTAGGAGGAGCAGTTGCGGCAGATGGTGTGCCGGACTTGGCCGGCTGAATCTTCAACGTGCTGGACTTGGCCGGGGCAGTGGACTTGGCCGGTGCAGTGGACTTGGCCGGTGCAGTGGTCTTGGCCGGTGCTGGAGTCTCGGGTGCGGGCTGTTCCGGCGCGGCCGGTGCTTCTTGGCCAGCGGGAGCAGGATCCGGAAAAGTCCGGACTTCCGGCACTAAAGGGCCTTTGCCCTTGATGTCTGTGCCGGCGCTCTTGTCGCTTGCGCCGGCGTCGTCAGTTGTGCCGGCGTCGCTAGTGGGCGCGCCGGAGTCTGGTGCTTCTTGGTGGGCTCCTGTGTCCATGTGGACATCAGGAGCCGGAGGTTCCTGTTGAGCCCCCGAGTCCATGTGGACGTCGGGGGCAGAGGTGTCTTGTGCCGGCGGAGGGGCGTCCTTCGCTGGGGAGGTGGTCTTGTCGGGCGCAGGCGAAGATGCCGGCGCCGGTGAGGTCGTGTGACTAGCAGAGGGAATGTCGGAGGTAGCAGGGGCAGCGGGCTTGGTAACCTGCGGGTCGCCGCTCAAGCCAGAAGCTTGTTCCGGCTCAAGAGGAGCACTGAAAGAGAGAAAACACCAAGTCAGTAATACAAACAAGAGATATGTCGGAAGAAATGCAAAGAAAAGGAAATTTACCCCGAGGCAACAGGCCTCTGTTTCTTCTGTTTGGGCACGCAGACCTTCTGCCTTTTCGACCTCTGAGGTATGTCGGACTGGGGCTTCACACCTCGCTTCCGGCCGGCACGTCCGCCGGTGGAAGGAGGTCCCTGGTTCAGAGGGGCGGCGTCGATAACGATATCGTCCGGGATAGCTGAGGACGGCATTGGAAACTCGTGAGCAATAGGTGTTTCTGGAAAGGCGTACGCAAGTGGCGTCGGGTCATAGTACAGCAGGATCTCCTCGTCAGAATCAATCTCACTCCGGTCTTGAGTATAATGCCGGGATGAAGAGCCCTTACCCATGGCAGCTGCAGCACGGGTGCTCCTGGGAAGCTTATCCCAATGATCCGGATCTTCAACATCCGCAACGGTGCGGTCCGCCGTGATCTTGATCCGGGAGTTCTCCATGGTTTGGAAGCTGAATTTCTGTATAAACAGAAAAGTCAAGTATTCAGACAAGGAAATATGCCGGTGGAAGAGGTATGTCGGATCAATATGATATGTGTCGGCAAACATGCATGTGTCGGCTTAAGTATCTATGTGCCGGACATGGACTTTATGTATCGGGTAAGATGGTTTACCGTTGGGGCGGGCCTATCCCGGCTGTATGGTTCTAGCCCCCAGGCAAAAGTGGCCTAAGAGGACTTGCAGACATCCTTAATCCGGCGCAGAATGTCGGCCGGAGTCAGCTCGTGTGTGGAGTGCCGGGTGGGGTCCATTGGCCCGCTCATCTGGCAGATCTTATGCGACCGGCGCTGCAGAGGGGAGACGCGCCGGCTTATATAGCAGGCCACCAGGTCTTGAGGAGTAAGACCGGCATCCAGGAGCTCGCCCTTAACCCGGTGAAGCGCACTCACCGACATCACCGAGTTCTTCGGGTTGTAGGTCCAGTTCGTCATGGCCAAGGGTGGCTCGTCCACAAATGGCGGCAGGTTGAGCAGATCCTCGTCGGTGGTGTTCTTGACGTAGAAGAAGCTTTTCTGCCACTTCTTGCAAGATTCCAGGAGCTCCACCTTGGGGAAGTCCGAGCCCTTCCGGGACATGATGGTGGCCGCGCCGCAGAGGGTCATGGGGCGGTCCTTCTTTTCCTGGGCCGTCTCCGGCGGGTCGTCCTTGCTCCGGGGCGGCTCTTGGACGACTTGCTTCCGCAGTTGGAAGTACTTCGCCCAGCCTTGAGTAAGGGCCTCTATGCCGGCATAGCCCTCGCAAAAAGCAGCGAAGGCGGAGAGGATCATCACGGCATTTGCCGGGATATGATGAGGTTGCAGGTCGTAGGTGTTGAGGAAGTCCCGGAAGAAGTCCGATGCCGGCAGACCAAAGCCCCGCTCGAAGTGGGCGATGAAGACGACGCGTTCGCCAGGTTCAGGTGCCGGCACAGTCTCTCCTGCTGGTAGCCGGCATGCTACGCCCTCCGGGACTCTCCTGGTGGAGGTGACCCAGGATATCTCGGCCGGAGTGACCTCCGACCCCTCCCAGCCGGAGCGTCCTTGGGCTCGGGCCGAGGTATCTTCCTCAGAGGCCGAGGTAGCCGTCATGCTTGAAGATGCCATCTTAGTGGCCGGGATAAGGCGTGAGAGCCGGAGTCCCGTGATGTTATTCCTATCAAGGCCGGAGAAAAGAGGGAGGTTAGTCTCTCCGGCATACCGCCCTCACCAATGTTAGCAGAGATAAAAAGATCTACCGAGGCAGTTAAAATAGGAAACAAATAAGGGTAAAACTTCTAAGGAAGAACACTCGAGAACGTTGTTAGGCAACGCTAATCGAATCCAAAGAATAACAAGCAGAGGAACTGAAGCGGATCTATGCAAGCGTGGTTACCAATGAGAAGTTATGAAGAAACATCAAAGAGGAAGAACAGGGGGAGGTCGCACCGGAGCTTGGCCGGCGACGATGGAGCGGCGGCGAGCGTGCAGGAAGATCCAATCTCCCTGCAATGCTGCAGAGAGAAGAGGCGGCGGCGGCATCGTCAAAGGTGATGCCGTGCGTCGTCGGGCGTCGGCGTCGGCGGGGAGCAGGTCGGCTGCGGCGGCGATGCTGCTCTTCGGACCGGCGGTGGAGCGCAGGAGGCAGAGTAGCAGGCGAGGAAGGCGAGGAAGACGATAGTGGTGGGGGGTAAAAAGATACGTTTACCCCCGCCGCCCTGTTTATAGCGAAGAGGCAGGGTCGTAGGGATCGTGGGAGTGCTCCACTCCCCCGACCGTTTCTGCGGCGAGGCGCCACGTGGCGGCACATGGTGGGGCGGCGGTTCCTGTAACCGTGCCATGACACAATGATGGCAAGAAGTAACTGCTGCACTGTGAACCGTCGCATCGTGGGTGACCGTTCGAGGTGGCAGGGCAGTTACAAGTTTCGATGCAAAGCTGTCAGACATGGCTTCTCGAGGAAGACTCGTCTATATGTCGGATTAATTGCCCGATGTATATGTTCCGTCCGGAATACCCTCGGGACCGGCCGGAATAAGTTTTGGAACAGGAACAGAGGCCGGGATATGTGCAGATGTGCCGGCATATAATATGATCGCCGGGGCATAATGAAGAAAGGTATGTTGAACCTGTCAAGGCTCCACAGTTATGACTGGGGAACCTCGGCAGCTTCGGGGACTAGTGTCGGGGGGATGACCCCCGGTAGGGTCAAGAGACTAGAGAGACACAAGGTCTATGATTGACTTTATGCCGGGTTATCAAGGAAGGGCCTGGCCGGAATATAAGAGCATCGGCCAGGCCGGCATATAATGTGTATCCCGACTGGTGTCTGGATATGCCGGCATAGCCGGAATACTGATATATGTGTGCCGGCATATACTCAGATATGCCGGCCTAACTATTTGGTGCGTTGTGCAGGAGCAGGGGAGGCCGGATTACCCGACCCTCGTAGGTCGTTGGTCCGGCATATAAGTCCTGGGTATGGCCAACGGTCATATCCGGGATGCTTAAGTCAACCAAGGTGTCACATCCCTACAATCAAGGAAGAAAACATCCAAGCATGGTAGCAGAGTAAGATGGCAGGGTGCACAGTGGAGGTTACCTACCCTCACTGTGCACAAGTACGAGCTTACCGCACGGAGGTAAGGCCACAGTTCAAGAGGTACAAGGTACAGGGATATGGCGTCCCATCGAGAGCAATCAGGGGCGAAGTCAAGGGTCTCTGCCATCGCCACCAGCTCCTGTTTGGAGTGTAGCCCTTGTCTTGTGGTCTTGTATGACCGTTGTAACCCTGGCCACCACTATATAAGGTGGCATAGGGAGCCCTGGTAAAGGGTTGAACGTTGGCTGATAGTTGTTGGTTGGTCACTCTGTACTCTTACACTTACCAGTTCATCTTCCTTCTCTAGCAGAGAGCTTGGAAGCACCATTGTGGTGTACTACATCGATCCATATATACAATCAGTAGAGCAGGAGTAGGGGTGTTATCTCCTTACGAGAGCCCCGAACCTGGGTAGATCAGTGTCTCTTTCTGTCGTGCTCTTTAGCTCGTTCCCCTCTCCCGAATCCTCCAGCATCTAGTCGGCCCCCATTTAAGCCATCCTATGGCATATGTTGTTTCACCACGACGACAATTGGAGGATTTGCTGCCGGAGTCAGGATTCTGCTGGAAAAGGGACCGTCAAGGCACCATATTTCGAAGATCAGGAAAATTCCAGAAAAATACCAGAAAATTATATTTCACCAGAAGACTGAAGAAGCCGGATGGAGAAGGCGAGAGGGGCCACAGGGCAGCCTCACCACCAGGGGGCGTGGCCCAGCCCCTGGCCGTGCCGCCCTGTGGTGAGAGCCCCCTGGCCCACTTCTAACATCGCCCTTTCGCGTATTTCAACGTCCCCGAAAACCTAAGTCAAAGGGGGAGGGGGGGCTCAGAGATAGACACCGCCGCCTCTGCGGGGCGGAAAACACCAGAGAGAGAAAAGCTCTCCGGCAGGCAGAAATCTGCCGGGTGATACGTTGCAAACGTATCTATAATTTTTGATGCTCCATGCTTGTTTTACACCAATTGCTATATGTTTTGTCTACACTTTGTGACACTTTTATGATTTATTTGGACTAACCTACTAATAGTTGCAAAAGTGCACAATGTTCTTGTTTTACACTTTGATGTGTAGGAATTACCAAGAATACAAGTGGAAACCTTGTTGGAGTCAAATTGGGACTTTCCAGAAATCTGTGCCAGAACTCTTTTCGAAGATGATCACGTTACGGGTCGAATACGGAGTCAAACGGAAAACTCTTCAATTACAAAGTTGTAGGAAATTTCACGGTGAATGTTCTGGACATAAAATTCACCTGATTCCGAGTCCGGACGGCCGAGATAAGCCCGTTCCATTGCGGCCCAAGCTGGGGAGACGGGAATCCGAGAGACTATATAAAGGGGAGAACCCTAGCTCGTGGGGGACACCTCCACCCACGAATTTGCAGCCACCAGAGCCACGTTTTCGCCTCCCCCATGGATCCCATCTCCATGGGGGAGGGCTCCCATGAAGCCATGAAGGAAGGGGGCTAAGGGGCGGCGCTCCCCCATGATGCGGCGGCGGGGGAGTCCCCGCGCCGCCGCCGGCGCCACGCCGCTGCTGCTGCCCGCGCCCCTCGCTGCTCATCTCCGCCATCTTCACCGATATCTCCATCACTAACTCCTCCTATTATGCAGTGGTTCATCCTCCCACACACCTCTGTACTATCCTATGTAAACATGGTGTTTGATGCTATAATATTTATCCTATGATCTATGTCATGATTGCATAGTTTATTTGTTCTTAGATTGATTTATTGAATGTCTTTGGTTCATTAGAGTTGTATGTTGATATGGTACTATCCTTTGGTGTCCATTATATTTATGCGCGCATGAATTAAACATCTTAGGGTTAGTAGTATGTGCAAAAGGAAGGGGGTAGTTCTGCCGGAGTGATAGAAACCTGAGGACGCGAACCGGAACGTTGCACATATGGGACTAAGAGGACCATTAACTTAAGGCTATGGTTGGGGAAACCTTAATGCATTATTAGTATTTGCGGATGCTTGCTAACAATCCAATTATATGGTACTTGTATTTCCAAGTAGTGAAGTGCTTGTATATTTAGCCTCTTCCACATAGAAAACTGCATCGAAGACAATGAACCCGATTTATTCGCTAATTGAACTTGGACAAAGCCACCACTATTACCACCACTTTTCCACACTCATGGTACTGTTAGTTTATGGTTACTTAGTATATTTTATTGCTGCAGCACTAACAATTACTTTCTTGTATTTATTATCTTGCAAAACTATCTCTCATACCTGTATTGTTGCTCTAGTTTTATTACCTAGATGATGCAAATGTTTAGTGTGCGTAGAGTTGTATCAGCGGTTGATAGAACTTGAGAGAACATTTATCCTACCTTTAGATCCTCATTGGGTTTGACACTCTTACTTATCGAAAAGGCTACACACAATCCCCTATACTTGTGGGATATCAAGACCTTTTCTAGTGCCGTTGCCGGGAGCTCTAGCGTGTGGGTGAATATTCTTGTGTGCACTTGTTTGCTTTATCTCTAAGTAGTTTTTAATTCCAGTTTTAAGTTGTTCTCTATCTTAGTATGGATAGGGAATGCGAATTACAAAAAAATTAGTTGTACTTGTTACCTAAAAACATTTTCAAAAAGGAAAGTGATTGGAAAGATGAGTAATGCTTAAGTGGGGATCGACCTTGAACACTTGTGTTCATGCCTATGAAACCAAAACAAATCTTTCCATGGAAGCTTTTCAGTTAAAAAACTTGTATATATTGTGTATATTGTATATATTGTACATATTTCTCTGTACCATAAAAGTAAAGTGATAATTGTAGTTTCTAGTTACTTGGAAGTTGATAGTTTTGCTTTGCTGTCCAAAAACTGATTTTCTGTGCTTCACCGTATAAAATGTTTAAAATCACCAGAACGTGATATTGATCTGAAATTTCTTGAGTGCAAAGTAATGCTTATTAGCTTTCTTTTATTAGATTAACTTTTTCTAATTTGAGTTACGTAGCTGTCTCAAAAAATTCGATTTTCACCGACTGTTCTGTTTAGACACTATGCTTCACTATAAAAAATCGTGAAAAATCTCAGAATAGTGTTTTGATCTGAAATTATTTTGTGAATAAACCTGAGATTATGATCTGTCTTTCAATAGTTTTGAGTTTTTCTATTTGAGCTACCTAACTATCTCGTTGAGTGTTATCTTTACAGACTATTCAGTTTTGACAGATTTCTTAGTTTATTCAATATTGTACTTGGTGTTATTAGTTTCATTAGTTTTTCGACGGACGATGGAAATCATGAATACCTTAGTATATACAGTGGCTAATGTTGAGTTTAGATTATGAAACTTGTCAATGCTTGAATATGAGTGGATTTTACTTAATGAGTACTAACCCTACTAATGAGTTTTGTGAAGTTTTATGTGGATGTAGCTTATAAGTTCTAATCAATATGGTGATATGAGATGAACAAGAAGATGCAAGAGCTCAAGCTTGGGGATGTTTAGGTGCATCCAAAGAACATATTCAAGAAGATACAATCATCTAAGCTTGGGGATGCCCGAGTCATCCCCCTATTCATCAACTAACATGAGGTTGTCTACTTCATACTCTATATTACGCATCCACATGATATGTATTGTGTTAACTTGTATTATAATTGTTTTTATATGTCTTGGTTTTATCTTCTTTAATTTTATCAGGCTCTTTATTTTGTTTTTATTGCTTCTTTACTTTCACTTATAAATTGAAAACAACAAAAATATTTCCTTTTGTTTTGCTTCTTTGTTTGGTTCTCTATTTTGTGCCTAGCTGAAAGGTGTTAAAGAAAAGCACTCTTGGGAGATAACCCAATGTTTTAATTTTAGTTCTTTTTCTTTTATTTGAGTCTTGGAAGTTATTACTACTGTAATAACCTCTCCTTATCATTTTTATTTCGTTGTTGTGCCAAGAGAAGCCTCTAATTTGAGTGAGGTAAGATTTGGGGATGTTGCTGTCCTGAAACATATTTCGGTGCTGCACCGTAAAAATTCATGAAAATTCTGAGAATATCTTTTGGACCTGTGATTTCTTGTGCATATGACCCAGGTTATATCCAAACTTTCATTAGTTTTACACTTTTTGATTTTAGCAACAGAAAACCCTCTAAAAATTCGACCTTTGTCAGCTGTTCTGTTTTGACAGATTTCTGCCATTATTTGTGTTTGCCTCTTGATCGCTTTCTTTTTTAGTTCTTTTGATCACAGAACTTTTAAGGAAGTTGCTACAGTAGTATATGCTTTATATGTGGTGGTTTTGAGTTGAAACCTGGAGCAAAAAGGGGTTGATTCATTATTATGCTTACACTAATGTTGCTAATAGAATTGTGTTGAGTTTTGTATGAAGGAAGTTTTCAAGTGTAGGGATTGGAGAATGATGAGATGAGTTGAAGAATGGACAAAAGCTCAAGCTTGTGGATGCCCACGCACCCTAAGAAATATCCAAGAGGTACAAGCGTCAAAGCTTGGGGATGCCCCCGAGGCACCCCTTCTTCATCGACAAAAATCAGGTCACCTTTCAAAACACTATATTTTTATTGCTTCATGCACTATGCGTTTTTCTTGGAGCGTCTTTACATTAGCTTTCAGTTTTCTTTTGTTTTGTTTGCTGCAATAAATGGTTGGACCCCAACAAATTTCTTTTAGAGGAGATGTACTCGCTTTTCATTTGCCAAGAACACTCTAGTTTTCACTCTTATCATTCAACGAGTGTTCTCTTTTTCTAGAACTGCGTTTAGCTTTCGTTTTTCGCCTTGATTTTTGTTCAGATCTTGTTATATCTTTGCATCAAGGTGTATTTGGACCTCTGGTCTATGTTGGTATTAATCAAAAGAGTTGTTTCAAAAAGGTTTAAATGGTGTTGGAAAAGAGAAAAAGTTTCATGCAAAAAGTGGTACAAAAAGGAGCTTGTTTAGACTGTGGCTTAGACTTTTGCATGCCATGCTTGATGTCGTTTTGATAGGATGCTTAGTGATTTTTGCTGTAGCATGACTTGCCTCAATTGACTGAGATTGCTTAATGAGTCTTTGAAAAAATCATGTGTTGTTTTTATTATGTGGAAGCATTTATTTGGTTTTCTCCTTTGATGCTTTATTTGGGTTGACTTGGCGCATGCTTACAACATGTTTGACTCTTACAAAGTCGCCATTAGCCTCTATGACCATTTGGTTTTTGACTTGTGATGCCATTTTATACTTCTCTTAATGATGTTTTATCGCTATGCATGATTATGGCCGTTATTGCTCTCTTAGTTGGTCGCTCCCAGTCTTTTGCTAGCCCTCATTTTGTACTGAGTATGAGCTCTACTCATGCATCCAACTCCTAAAAACCAAGTTATTCTAACGTGTCCACTATAAATTCCTATGCATGGTATTTGCAAGCCATTCCAAGTAAATTTTCATGTGCTACCTTTCAAAAAACCTTCAAAATACTTCTCATTTTGTGACACTGTTTTCAGCTCATGGGGACGTAGTGGTCGGATTTGCTATCTTCCATATTGTTTCATTCCAAAAAGAAAAAAGGGAAAAAAGAAAAGAAAATAGGCACTCCTCCATGGTATGTGAATGTTGGTGGACACCCGATGGAATCGGTTAGCCATGGTTTGTGAAAGGAAAAAGGTAGGGAGGAGTGCCAAGCTTTATAAAAGAGCACAAAAGTGCCAATCTCTCTCTCTCAAAAACTTGCTCATTTTTGTATGGAAGATAGTAAGAACCCCATTGCTAGTCGTTGACAAAGACAACCACCTCTCAAAACCATTTTTATCTCTCTATTTTAAAAATGAAAAGCTCTAGCACATGTTTAATCACTGCTTCCCTCTGTGAAGGGCTTTTCTTTACTTTTATGTTGAGTCTCCACCTTCTACCTTTATGCACTGTCTAAGAGAGCATAGTTGCCATTCTGAGTATAATGTGCATAGTCCCAAAGTTTTATCATTGATTGATTCATGATTATGGTTTCACTTGTTCTTAAATTATTTGTATCTAGTCGCCCTTTTAAACTTGAAGGTGTCCTATGCATTTATGTTTTGCTATTCCATGAAGGACAAGCTAAAAACTACTTGTTATGTTTTTCCATATGATTTGAACACACGTTTGACTTTCATTGTTTTGTTATTCATGATCTTTCGTTTGTGTTTCTTTTCATGTTATAACATCGTTGCTAAGTTTTTATTGTCAAGATTATGTCTCTTATGCCCATGATTTAAGTTCTTTTATCCCAGCACTCAATGCTTTACTTAGATGATCAAGATTGTGATGGTGCATGTCACCTCAAAAATTATTCTTTTGTTATCACTTACCTACTCGAGGACGAGCGGGAGTTAAGCTTGGGGATGTTGATACGTGTAGCGCCCTGCCTTTTGCCAAAGGCAGAACTCCTGTGTTGATGTGCCATTCCCTGGATCAGTAGATAGCACCACAATACAAAATATAGTAATCATTGCAATAGCATCAATATTACAACGTAAATCCAGTTACATAGGTCTTTAACCTTACGAGTACACAGCATAAAGCATAGTTGCAGTGAGCTTCCATCTTCATCAAGTGCCACAGGCAGACATGTTGGAATGTAAGCTCGAGATCCTACTTCTGGTTCCTTACTCGAAATAAAACCTGCACGTTTGAATATGCAGCCCCAGAGGGGTCAGTACAATGATGTACTGGCAAATGACACATATTTGGTGGCTGTTGTGAAAAGGCTATCTACATGGTAATTTGGCTGGTGGATCTCAAAGGCTGAATTGCATAAAGCAAGTTTTATCCTATCAAAACATTTTTTAAACATTTAGATTTTTCTTTAAGGTCAAGGTAACCCCCAGATGATAACCACCACACGAACCTTGGGTTGATAGCCAAGTTGTGTAGCTCTGGATAGTTACTCAACAAAACACGAATAACTCTTAGGTGATAACCACCACATACCATGGGTTGATAGCCAGGTATATGGCCCTGAGTAGCTTGGTTCAATTGAAGCCCCAAAGTAACCCTTAGGTGATAACAACCACACATGTCCTGAGTTGATAGTCAGGTGTGTAGCCCTAAGTAGCTAGTCTTGGGATTGGTGAGGACCCTTAGGTGATAACAACCACACATGTCCTGAGTTGATAGTCAGGTGTGTAGCCCTAAGTAGCTAGTCTTGGGATTGGTGAGGACCCTTAGGTGATAACAACCACACATGTCCTGAGTTGATAGTCAGGTGTGTAGCCCTAAGTAGTCACTAGTCAAGTTTTAATTATTCTGAAATGGTGATGAGATTCCTTTCGCGCGACATGTCCTCTCTCTGTTCCTAGGTACAACCAATACAAAGTACTCTCAGGTGATAACCACCACACAAGTCCTAGGTTGATAGCTAGGTGTGCAGTCCTGAGTTGTGTACTCTCAGGTGATAACCACCACACATGTCCTGGGTTGATAGCCAGGTGTGTGGCCCTGAGTAGCCACAAGATTGCACCTAGGTGGTTCATTAGGTTATTAATTTTCATCTTTACAAATCATACACAGCATGGCATTGGCATCGTCATTTTCATAAATTTGATATTCAATCCTAGTAAGGTAGAGTTTGAGGGATAGCTTCACACTACTAGGATCTAAGCATTTGCAAGGTCTTTGCAATTGAAAACATTAGAACACCTATCATGCATACTATATCAAAAACACTAATGCAGTATTTGAAAAGTAGGTCAAGAATGTGTGTCACTTGCCTTTTTGAAGAATACGATTCTTTCCACTTCTCTCAACTAAGCACGTAGCTCTTCGCACAAGCTATAACACAGAAATAGCAATACATAAACAATCCATATAACACGATCAAACAAACAAACAATTGAAAAGTGTTTGTTTAACAATTTAGATCTATTGATATGTTATGGTAGAAAGATTTGGCAAAGGATCATGATTTGTGAGATATGAATTTGAGAGCTTAGCTGGGGAAGATCAATATGATTTGAGAGAGAATTGGACTAGGCAAATATAATTGATGAAGTTTTTATGCTTTATTAAAGCATATATGAGTTTTAGGAATAGCTCATGTGTAATAAATTACACAAGAGTCAATTTGTGCAACTACAACACTATTGAGTAAATGTGACAACAATTACTCTTAAATAGCATCTACTGCACTTAGGAACTAGGCTAGGTTTTAAGAATGCTTGAACTACTCAATTAGCACATTTGCAAGTTGAATAGTTCAATACATGTGAATAAAACTAAGTAGGCATTGGGTATGAATGATTGATATTTGAGGGCATGGCTCAAATGGTTCATTGATCAACATGGTGTATAACACATACTATGGTACGGGTTATAACAACTCCACATTAACAAAATCTAGGTTTGAGATGAATTCATATTCTACTCAAGTAGCACAATTGCAATTTGAGTGCATATATGAATTAGACAAAATATAATGAGTGAGGTCTTTATGCTTTATTAAAGCATATTAAATCTTGGAATATCTCATGTGGGTAAATCACACAAGAGACAAAATAGTGCAATAGCAATACTATTGAATAGTTTTGACAACAATTATTCTTAAATAGTATATATTACACTTAAGCTTAGGCTAGGATTCTTATAACATTGAAGTACTCAATTAACTCAAATGCAAATTGAATAGTTCAATGCAAGGCTAAGATTGAGTAGACATGAGTAAATGGCTATAGGTAATGGATATGTATAGATGATGTTTGAAAACATGGTTTAAGGTTCCTAATGAGTAAATGGGATTGGGTTAAGTACTAGGATGTTGATTTGATCAATACCATAGTAGCAAAGGTAGAAACTAAGATTGAAAGTATCACACTTTACTCAAATGACACATTTGTAATTTGAATAAGTGGGTACTATGCAAGATAGGTCTAAGTGAAATGATCTTGATCAAGATGTTGTTTAGATAACATTGATGACTAGGTATGAATATAGGATTCACTAAAGTAGAAAGGAACATTAATTGGAAAAGGATTAGAATTAATCTATTTAGGAACTACTCAAATTCTCATATTAGAATTTGAATAATTGTGAAGTGGTTCAAGAAATTATGGGAGTGATGCTACTGGATAGCTTGCAGTAATATAAAGTCACTGCAATTGGAATCACTCTAAAATAAGTTATAGAATTTGGATTATCACCAAAATAGTGATTTGGATAGATTTGAATGCACAAAGTGTGTGCACGTATCAACTTTAGATTTTCTTGATCCTATGATGTTCTACAAGTTGAGAGGGTTCCAGAGACTACAAATTTGCAATTTTTGGATTAACAGAACTAAAGATATGAATTAATTAAGTTAACAGGAGGTTTGATTCTAATTTGAAAATAGTTTCAAATGGAACCCATAAAATGAGAGATATTATTGTATTACTGGATTCTAGAAGTCTCAAGGATTCCCGCGGTATATTATTTGGTATTTTTCGAGTTACAGATCAAAAGTTATGATTTTTCAAAGATTTGGATCAATTCTGATTTGAAAACCTATTTGAATTCTTTTTTGATCCGGGGCTGGCCACGTGGCGATTTCTGATTGCACGGTACCGGTTCGTTCGGATCGGGGTCGTGGGCCGTTAGATCTAAAGTGATCTGGACGTCCCGGATGGACCGGTACCTCTTCGGTTAAGTGGATTGATCTGGTGCGTTAGATCGAAATCGGACGGGCAGGGAAGATCTGAGAGAGGTAAGGCTCACCTAGGGTTCACTGTAGACCGCCAGCGATGTGGTCCACGCACTGGAATCGAACTCCGGCGAGGTTCTGGGCTTCCTTGGGCGACGGCGAGGACGGGACGAGATGCGGCTGGACGAGACGTGCTCAGAAGTTTGACCGGCGGCGCCGATTGCTTCCTGGAACGGCGTCGAGGAGTGGCCGGAAAGGCTCCGGGCGACGGTGGTCTTCGGCCAAGCACGGATGCGTCGATATGCTGCGAGTTAGAACCAACAGAGGGCATCAGGGGATGCGCCAGGGAAAGAGAAGAGAGGAAGGACTGGAGGGAGGAGATGGGGGCTTCTCACGGCGTCGAAATCGACGATAAATGGTGACTGTTCTGCGGCGCTCCGGCGTGCAATCTCCGCAGCCTGGTGGCGAGTTTGGTTCGGAAAAAGGGCGAAACAGGGGAGGAGGAGGTGGTTTATATAGGCTTGGCATTGTCGAAACTTAAGCAGGCATTCAAGGAGAATTAAGAGGGAGAAATAATCAGGGGGAAGGAACTCGGTTACTGGCGTGGTTAACGCGAGGAAGAAGAACCTGACCGGTGGGGTCCAGGCGTCAGCAGGGTGAGAGCGTACCGTTTCGGGTTTGAGGGGAAGTGGGCCGTGGGCTGGTTGCGGTACTGGGCCGAAAGGGTTTCCGGGGTCCAATTTCATATTTTTCTTTCTCTTCTTCTTTTCCTTTTCTGTTTTCTTATTTCCTTCATAGATTTTGCATTTTAAATTCAAATGACTTCAAACCAAATGCAAAAGTTTTCTAAAATTAAAATTAACATTCTAAAACAGTAGCAAACATGTTTTCATAAATAAAACTAATTTTCCAAATAAAACTCTATAATTTAGATAAAGGGCTTATTTGCATAAACCAAAGTAGAAATAGGATTTTTAAAATAATCCTTTTAAATTCAGAGAATAAAGTTTACAAAAATAGTTTTTGAAATATATTTTTCAAACATTCCTTTGGCATAGAAAACTTTATAAATCATTTTGTAAGACATTTCTTTTGCAAGCAAGCTTGCATAGGTTTGAATAAAGGATGGAAAATATTATTTTGATACTTGATCTTTCTCAAAGAAGTTCTTCAAGAAAATAATAGAAAGTTTAAAATAGTTTTCTAATAAAGCTTTCAAATAGACTCAAAAAGTTTTTAAATCCCTGTGAATTTCCAAACATCTCAAGCAAAACAAAAGCAAAAATTTCCCCCAAAATTTGATAAAATCTTGGGATGTTACAGACTACCACCCTTAAAAGAAATCTCGTCCTCGAGATTGGAGGAAGGCTAAAAGAAGTAGGTATTAGGTTATCTGGGTTTAGGTATCTGGGTGGCTACCACCCTTAAAAGAAAAATCCTCTTGGTGGTATCTTGATGCTTCCTTAGGCACTTGTATTTTGTTCCCAGCTTGCATTCGCTGTTGTGCCATTTTCTCTGAATCGCCCTTCTCAGAAGTTTTGATGTTCAATACTATGTTCAAAAGTTGGCATACCAAGGGTTCCATCCAATTCTGGTGATAAGCAGATATCATCCATCGCGTTGTCATCAACAAGGTAGTCCACATCTGTAAAAAATGTGTATCTAGCCTTTTCTCGGTTGGTCCTCACCAAGGCCAAGGCAGCATACAGGCCATCACCATACTCCTTGTTGCTTTTTAGCTGATTTTCGTTCCAAGGATCTCAAAAGATGACCCAGTGCCAAGTACTGCATGCTTGCCCCACGAACATGATGAGACCACACATCCCAATGAATTAGGATGGCATCTCTCTGCAGTCTTCTCATGCATTTCATAGGGGTGAACAAGGTGGGCTCTGTAAGAGGTACTTGCACCTTTAAGGGACGGAAGGTCGCCTTATAACCAGCATTGTTGAATCTTTTCTTGATACCGGTGTTCATCATGCTATCTGCCTCAAGTACCAGATGGTCCTTAAGAATTCCTTTCGCAACTATCTTCATAGTCATTGGAAGGCGCTGGACAACTTGATCATATCTCGAAGATGGACTCCCTTGCAAGAAAAAGGGATCTAACGAAGCTCTTATGAACAAGAAAGCAGTTCCAGGGATTTGGAGAGTTTCTTCATAACGTCGCAGATCGGGATGGGGTGGACTTCGGTGGAGTAAAGCATTTGAAACCAGGAGGCAATCTCATAGGTAGTGGGGGCTCTCTCTGTTGTGTCTCTTTGGAGAGGAGTGACCTCTCTTTTATAGGCTCAGGGAGGTAGCCGAACAGGCCACGTAGGGATTCGAAACGAAGGGTCGGAAAGGTAAATCGAACAGGCAGCAGCCGAAGTTGAACAGTCTTCGCATTTAAAGCCCACTGAGCAAAACGTTTCAGATTCATGTAGCCGTTCAAATACCAAAACATCCTCACCGTAGTCCTACGTTTTGGCCACACTGGCTCACTATAAGGGATGTAACATATTATCCTCCTAAGGTTATGGTTTAACGACGTCGTTTCTCATGTAGGTAAGTCTCTCTAGATTCACCATTCCTCATAACAAGGGTGAACAATATGAGTAGTCGTCATGGGGGCCAATCCATGTCGCACCCAATCATTACCTTGCATTTGGTTTGGTGCATCTCGCATTCTAACTCTTGGTCAACCTCACTAGCTTTTAAACAAAAGTTTTGTTGAAATTGGAACCAAGTTTCCAAATCCCATTTTGAATTTTGAAAACAAAAACTATCGTTCCTAGCTAGAGGTTTTCAACAAAGCTCATGGCAATAATCCATAAGTTGTAGATCCTTTGGTTTGCCATTTAAGAGGAATTAAAATCCTTTCCATTGCTCTATTTGCTCTTTCCATTGCTCTGTTTGCTCTTTCCATTGCTCTGTTTGCTCTTTTCCACCTTTCTTGCATGAGGTGGTTGAATAGTGTTACTTCCACATTAGCTACACCTCGGGGTGTCTTCTTATTGTTTGCGAGGTATCTTTCAGCCATCCTAGCTTACTGGAGTCTTGGGGTATCATCCTTTGTGCACCCTTTTGCGAAATGTTCCAGTCTCTTGTACTTGAAACACTACCTCTTGTTGTTGTACTGTGTATCCTTATCTCCAACAGAGGGTCATTGTGGTTGTTTTGTTGTTGAGAAAACTTTGGTTTGGGTTTTAGGACAAGTTTAGGTCTTAGCATAGATGAGAATTAGATAGAATAGGTCTAAAGAAGATTCCTACCCAAAACACAGCTGATCAAAAACAAACCATCTTACAAACAACATCTAACAAACATTCATCATAACAAGCAAACTAGTTTTCAAACAAACGGGAAGGTACGATCATCCACAAGTCGGTATGACCGTAACGTTTATTACACGTCATTGCTTATTAAAATTTCCTAAATGGAGGTCCAACTAAGGCTTCTTGGTACTCTTCTAAGCAGATCCATTGTTCTGGTCCAGCTGCTTCAGTAGATTGGTAATTTGCTCGTCCTTGGTTTTGATGAGGTCTCCTTGAACACTAAGTTCGGATACCAACTTTTCCATGTCACCTTGAAGTTGGTTTATGGTTTCCTTCAATGTAGTGGTGTCTTCCTTTTCTTCTTTGAGGTCTTGCTAAGTATTATGAAGTCTCCACTTGAGTCTTTCTCCAAGTTCCTTTATAGCTGACCAAGCAGCACATCTTGCTGAGTCAAGGAATGATGGATACATCTCGGAGTTGGTGAACATCCAAAGTCCCATCTTCTTGTGGTCATCTTCTTTATTCTTGTATAAATGAAGCTGCACCCACCAATATTCTTCACCTTCATCCATCACGGGAAATCCTTTGTAAACAGCTTCTCCTTGCATTCCCATACTTAACATGAGGTTCTTCAATGCTTTGGGAAACTCAGTCTCACTCTTCAGGGTCATGATCATCACTGGTCCTTTCTTCAGTGATTCAATGAGGCTGGTCATCTAAATTAGAAAGAAGAGTAGTGTAAAACAAATGAATGGGGGCAAGTTCTTACAAGAAAATTTTAAACTAAAAGTATATAGATTGATCTCATTTAGAAAACTGAATTGATTTTTTTTTGTGAAGGTGAGAAAAGAATCCTAGGGCTTCCTAGTCTATTCCAAACCTAGGGTCTCGATCCTACAGGCAACACTATGCCTTGATACCATTCTGTAGCGCCCTGCCTTTTGCCAAAGGCAGAACTCCTGTGTTGATGTGCCATTCCCTGGATTAGTAGATAGCACCACAGTACAAAATATAGTAATCATTGCAATAGCATCAATATTACAACGTAAATCCAGTTACATAGGTCTTTAACCTTACGAGTACACAACATAAAGCATAGTTGCAGTGAGCTTCCATCTTCATCAAGTGCCACAGGCAGACATGTTGGAATGTAAGCTCGAGATCCTACTTCTGGTTCCTTACTCGAAATAAAACCTGCACGTTTGAATATGCAGCCCCAGAGGGGTCAGTACAATGATGTACTGGCAAATGACACATATTTGGTGGCTGTTGTGAAAAGGCTATCTACATGGTAATTTGGCTGGTGGATCTCAAAGGCTGAATTGCATAAAGCAAGTTTTATCCTATCAAAACATTTTTTAAACATTTTGATTTTTCTTTAAGGTCAAGGTAACCCCCAGATGATAACCACCACACGAACCTTGGGTTGATAGCCAAGTTGTGTAGCTCTGGATAGTTACTCAACAAAACACGAATAACTCTCAGGTGATAACCACCACATACCATGGGTTGATAGCCAGGTATATGGCCCTGAGTAGCTTGGTTCAATTGAAGCCCCAAGGTAACCCTTAACTACACATGTCCTGAGTTGATAGTTAGGTGTGTAGCCCTAAGTAGCTAGTCTTGGGATTGGTGATGACCCTTAGGTGATAACAACCACACATGTCCTGAGTTGATAGTCAGGTGTGTAGCCCTAAGTAGCTAGTCTTGGGATTGGTGAGGACCCTTAGGTGATAACAACCACACATGTCCTGAGTTGATAGTCAGGTGTGTAGCCCTAAGTAGCTAGTCTTGGGATTGGTGAGGACCCTTAGGTGATAACAACCACACATGTCCTGAGTTGATAGTCAGGTGTGTAGCCCTAAGTAGTCACTAGTCAAGTTTTAATTATTCTGAAATGGTGATGAGATTCCTTTCGCGCGACATGTCCTCTCTCTGTTCCTAGGTACAACCAATACAAAGTACTCTCAGGTGATAACCACCACACAAGTCCTAGGTTGATAGCAGGTGTGCAGTCCTGAGTTATGTACTCTCAGGTGATAACCACCACACATGTCCTGGGTTGATAGCCAGGTGTGTGGCCCTGAGTAGCCACAAGATTGCACCCAGGTGGTTCTTTAGGTTATTAATTTTCATCTTTACAAATCATACACAGCATGGCATTGGCATCATCATTTTCATAAATTTGATATTCAATCCTAGTAAGGTAGAGTTTGAGGGATAGCTTCACACTACTAGGATCTAAGCATTTGCAAGGTCTTTGCAATTTAAAACATTAGAACACCTATCATGCATACTATATCAAAAACACTAATGCAGTATTTGAAAAGTAGGTCAAGAATGTGTGTCACTTGCCTTTTTCAAGAATACGATTCTTTCCACTTCTCTCAACTAAGCACGTAGCTCTTCGCACAAGCTATAACACAGAAATAGCAATACATAAACAATCCATATAACACGATCAAACAAACAAACAATTGAAAAGTGTTTGTTTAACAATTTAGATCTATTGATATGTTATGATAGAAAGATTTGGCAAAGGATCATGATTTGTGAGATATGAATTTGAGAGCTTAGCTGGGGAAGATCAATATGATTTGAGAGAGAATTGGACTAGGCAAATATAATTGATGAAGTTTTTATGCTTTATTAAAGCATATATGAGTTTTAGGAATAGCTCATGTGTAATAAATTACACAAGAGTCCATTTGTGCAACTACAACACTATTGAGTAAATGTGACAACAATTACTCTTAAATAGCATCTACTGCACTTAGGAACTAGGCTAGGTTTTAAGAATGCTTGAACTACTCAATTAGCACATTTGCAAGTTGAATAGTTCAATACATGTGAACAAAACTAAGTAGGCATTGGGTATGAATGATTGATATTTGAGGGCATGGCTCAAATGGTTCATTGATCAACATGGTGTATAACACATACTATGGTACGGGTTATAACAACTCCACATTAACAAAATCTAGGTTTGAAATGAATTCATATTCTACTCAAGTATCACAATTGCAATTTGAGTGCATATATGAATTAGACAAAATATAATGAATGAGGTCTTTATGCTTTATTAAAGCATATTAAATCTTGGAATATCTCATGTGGGTAAATCACACAAGAGACAAAATAGTGCAATAGCAATACTATTGAATAGTTTTGACAACAATTATTCTTAAATAGTATATATTACACTTAAGCTTAGGCTAGGATTCTTATAACATTTAAGTACTCAATTAACTCAAATGCAAATTGAATAGTTCAATGCAAGGCTAAGATTGAGTAGACATGAGTAAATGGCTATAGGTAATGGATATGTATAGATGATGTTTGAAAACATGGTTTAAGGTTCCTAATGAGTAAATGGGATTGGGTTAAGTACTAGGATGTTGATTTGATCAATACCATAGTAGCAAAGGTAGAAACTAAGATTGAAAGTATCACACTTTACTCAAATGACACATTTGTAATTTGAATAAGTGGGTACTATGCAAGATAGGTCTAAGTGAAATGATCTTGATCAAGATGTTGTTTAGATAACATTGATGACTAGGTATGAATATAGGATTCACTAAAGTAGAAAGGAACATTAATTGGAAAAGGATTAGAATTAATCTATTTAGGAACTACTCAAATTCTCATATTAGAATTTGAATAATTGTGAAGTGGTTCAAGAAATTATGGGAGTGATGCTACTGGATAGCTTGCAGTAATATAAAGTCACTGCAATTGGAATCACTCTAAAATAAGTTATAGAATTTGGATTATCACCAAAATAGTGATTTGGATAGATTTGAATGCACAAAGTGTGTGCACGTATCAACTTTAGATTTTCTTGATCCTATGATGTTCTACAAGTTGAGAGGGTTCCAGAGACTACAAATTTGCAATTTTTGGATTAACAGAACTAAAGATATGAATTAATTAAGTTAACAGGAGGTTTGATTCTAATTTGAAAATAGTTTCAAATGGAACCCATAAAATGAGAGATATTATTGTATTACTGGATTCTAGAAGTCTCAAGGATTCCCGCGGTATATTATTTGGTATTTTTCGAGTTACAGATCAAAAGTTATGATTTTTCAAAGATTTGGATCAATTCTGATTTGAAAACCTATTTGAATTCTTTTTTGATCCGGGGCTGGCCACGTGGCGATTTCTGATTGCACGGTACCGGTTCGTTCGGATCGGGGTCGTGGGCCGTTAGATCTAAAGTGATCTGGACGTCCCGGATGGACCGGTACCTCTTCGGTTAAGTGGATTGATCTGGTGCGTTAGATCGAAATCGGACGGGCAGGGAAGATCTGAGAGAGGTAAGGCTCACCTAGGGTTCACTGTAGACCACCGGCGACGTGGTCCGCGCACTGGAATCGAACTCCGGCGAGGTTCTAGGCTTCCTTGGGCGACGGCGAGGACGGGACAAGATGCGGCTGGATGAGACGTGCTCGGAAGTTTGACCGGCGACGCCGATTGCTTCCTGGAACGGCGTCGAGGAGTGGCCAGAAAGGCTCCGGGCGACGGTGGTCTTTGGCCAAGCACGGATGCGTCGATATGCTGCGAGTTAGAACCAACAGAGGGCATCAGGGGATGCGCCAGGGAAAGAGAAGAGAGGAAGGACTGGAGGGAGGAGATGAGGGCTTCTCACCGCGTCGAAATCGACGATAAATGGTGACTGTTCTGCGGCGCTCTGGCGTGCAATCTCCGCAGCCTGGCGGCGAGTTTGGTTCGGAAAAAGGGGGAAATGGGGGAGGAGGAGGTGGTGGTTTATATAGGCTTGGCGTCGTCGAAATTTAAGCATGCATTCAAGGAGAATTAAGAGGGAGAAATAATCAGGGGGAAGGAACTCGGTTACTGGCGTGGTTAACGCGAGGAAGAAGAACCTGACCGGTGAGGTCCAGGCGTCAGCGGGGTGAGAGCGTACCGTTTCGGGTTTGAGGGGAAGTGGGCCATGGGCTGGTTGCGGTACTGGGCCGAAAGGGTTTCCGGGGTCCAATTTCATATTTTTCTTTCTCTTCTTCTTTTCCTTTTCTGTTTTCTTATTTCCTTCATAGATTTTGCATTTTAAATTCAAATGACTTCAAACCAAATGCAAAAGTTTTCTAAAATTAAAATTAACATTCTAAAACAGTAGCAAACATGTTTTCATAAATAAAACTAATTTTCCAAATAAAACTCTATAATTTAGACAAAGGGCTTATTTGCATAAACCAAAGTAGAAATAGGATTTTTAAAATAATCCTTTTAAATTCAGAGAATAAAGTTTACAATAATAGTTTTTGAAATATATTTTTCAAACATTCCTTTGGCATAGAAAACTTTATAAATAATTTTGTAAGACATTTCTTTTGCAAGCAAGCTTGCATAGGTTTGAATAAAGGATGGAAAATATTATTTTGATACTTGATCTTTCTCAAAGAAGTTCTTCAAGAAAATAATAGAAAGTTTAAAATAGTTTTCTAATAAAGCTTTCAAATAGACTCAAAAAGTTTTTAAATCCCTGTGAATTTCCAAACATCTCAAGCAAAACAAAAGCAAAAATTTCCCCCAAAATTTGATAAAATCTTGGGATGTTACAGACTACCACCCTTAAAAGAAATCTGGTCCTCGAGATTGGAGGAAGGCTAAAAGAAGTAGGTATTAGGTTATCTGGGTTTAGGTATCTGGGTGGCTACCACCCTTAAAAGAAAAATCCTCTTGGTGGTATCTTGATGCTTCCTTAGGCACTTGTATTTTGTTCCCAGCTTGCATTCACTGTTGTGCCATTTTCTCTGAATCGCCCTTCTCAGAAGTTTTGATGTTTAATACTATGTTCAAAAGTGGGCATACCAAGGGTTCCATCCAATTCTGGTGATAAGCAGATATCATCCATCGCGTTGTCATCAACAAGGTAGTCCACATCTGTAAAAAATGTGTATCTAGCCTTTTCTCGGTTGGTCCTCACCAAGGCCAAGGCAGCATACATGCCATCACCATACTCCTTGTTGCTTTTTAGCTGATTTTCGTTCCAAGGATCTCAAAAGATGACCTAGTGCCAAGTACTGCATGCTTGCCCCACGAACATGATGAGACCACACATCCCAATGAATTAGGATGGCATCTCTCTGCAGTCTTCTCATGCATTTCATAGGGGTGAACAAGGTGGGCTCTGTAAGAGGTACTTGCACCTTTAAGGGACGGAAGGTCACCTTATAACCAGCATTGTTGAATCTTTTCTTGATACCGGTGTTCATCATGCTATCTGCCTCAAGTACCAGATGGTCCTTAAGAATTCCTTTCGCAACTATCTTCATAGTCATTGGAAGGCGCTGGACAACTTGATCATATCTCGAAGATGGACTCCCTTGCAAGAAAAAGGGATCTAACGAAGCTCTTATGGACAAGAAAGCAGTTCCAGGGATTTGGAGAGTTGCTTCATAACGTCGCAGATCGGGATGGGGTAGACTTCGGTGGCGTAAAGCATTTGAAACCAGGAGGCAATCTCATAGGTAGTGGGGGCTCTCTCTGTTGTGTCTCTTTGGAGAGGAGTGACCTCTCTTTTATAGGCTCAGGGAGGTAGCCGAACAGGCCACGTAGGGATTCGAAACGAAGGGTCGGAAAGGTAAATCGAACAGGCAGCAGCCGAAGTTGAACAGTCTTCGCATTTCAAGCCCACTGAGCAAAACGTTTCAGATTCATGTAGCCGTTCAAATACCAAAACATCCTCACCGTAGTCATATGTTTTGGCCACACTGGCTCACTATAAGGGATGTAACATATTATCCTCCTAAGGTTATGGTTTAACGACGTCGTTTCTCATGTAGGTAAGTCTCTCTAGATTCACCATTCCTCATAACAAGGGTAAACAATATGAGTAGTCATCATGGGGGCCAATCCATGTCGCACCCAATCATTACCTTGCATTTGGTTTGGTGCATCTCGCATTCTAACTCTTGGTCAACCTCACTAGCTTTTAAACAAAAGTTTTGTTGAAATTGGAACCAAGTTTCCAAATCCCATTTTGAATTTTGAAAACAAAAACTATCGTTCCTAGCTAGAGGTTTTCAACAAAGCTCATGGCAATAATCCATAAGTTGTAGATCCTTTGGTTTGCCATTTAAGAGGAATTAAAATCCTTTCCATTGCTCTATTTGCTCTTTCCATTGCTCTGTTTGCTCTTTCCATTGCTCTGTTTGCTCTTTTCCACCTTTCTTGCATGAGGTGGTTGAATAGTGTTACTTCCACATTAGCTACACCTCGGGGTGTCTTCTTATTGTTTGCGAGGTATCTTTCAGCCATCCTAGCTTACTGGAGTCTTGGGGTATCATCCTTTGTGCACCCTTTTGCGAAATGTTCCAGTCTCTTGTACTTGAAACACTACCTCTTGTTGTTGTACTATGTATCCTTATCTCCAATAGAGGGTCATTGTGGTTGTTTTGTTGTTGAGAAAACTTTGGTTTGGGTTTTAGGACAAGTTTAGGTCTTAGCATAGATGAGAATTAGATAGAATAGGTCTAAAGAAGATTCCTACCCAAAACACAGCTGATCAAAAACAAACCATCTTACAAACAACATCTAACAAACATTCATCATAACAAGCAAACTAGTTTTCAAACAAATGGGAAGGTACGATCATCCACAAGTCGGTATGACCGTAACGTTTATTACACGTCGTTGCTTATTAAAATTTCCTAAATGGAGGTCCAACTAAGGCTTCTTGGTACTCTTCTAAGCAGATCCATTGTTCTGGTCCAGCTGCTTCAGTAGATTGGTAATTTGCTCGTCCTTGGTTTTGATGAGGTCTCCTTGAACACTAAGTTCGGATACCAACTTTTCCATGTCACCTTGAAGTTGGTTTATGGTTTCCTTCAATGTAGTGGTGTCTTCCTTTTCTTCTTTGAGGTCTTGCTAAGTATTATGAAGTCTCCACTTGAGTCTTTCTCCAAGTTCCTTTATAGCTGACCAAGCAGCACATCTTGCTGAGTCAAGGAATGATGGATACATCTCGGAGTTGGTGAACATCCAAAGTCCCATCTTCTTGTGGTCATCTTCTTTATTCTTGTATAAATGAAGCTGCACCCACCAATATTCTTCACCTTCATCCATCACGGGAAATCCTTTGTAAACAGCTTCTCCTTGCATTCCCATACTTAACATGAGGTTCTTCAATGCTTTGGGAAACTCAGTCTCACTCTTCAGGGTCATGATCATCACTGGTCCTTTCTTCAGTGATTCAATGAGGCTGGTCATCTAAATTAGAAAGAAGAGTAGTGTAAAACAAATGAATGGGGGCAAGTTCTTACAAGAAAATTTTAAACTAAAAGTATATAGATTGATCTCATTTAGAAAACTGAATTGATTTTTTTTTGTGAAGGTGAGAAAAGAATCCTAGGGCTTCCTAGTCTATTCCAAACCTAGGGTCTCGATCCTATAGGCAACACTATGCTCTGATACCATTCTGTAGCGCCCTGCCTTTTGCCAAAGGCAGAACTCCTGTGTTGATGTGCCATTCCCTGGATTAGTAGATAGCACCACAGCACAAAATATAGTAATCATTGCAATAGCATCAATATTACAACGTAAATCCAGTTACATAGGTCTTTAACCTTACGAGTACACAGCATAAAGCATAGTTGCAGTGAGCTTCCATCTTCATCAAGTGCCACAGGCAGACATGTTGGAATGTAAGCTCGAGATCCTACTTCTGGTTCCTTACTCGAAATAAAACCCGCACGTTTGAATATGCAGCCCCAGAGGGATCAGTACAATGATGTACTGGCAAATGACACATATTTGGTGGCTGTTGTGAAAAGGCTATCTACATGGTAATTTGGCTGGTGGATCTCAAAGGCTGAATTGCATAAAGCAAGTTTTATCCTATCAAAACATTTTTTAAACATTTAGATTTTTCTTTAAGGTCAAGGTAACCCCCAGATGATAACCACCACACGAACCTTGGGTTGATAGCCAAGTTGTGTAGCTCTGGATAGTTACTCAACAAAACATGAATAACTCTCAGGTGATAACCACCACATACCATGGGTTGATAGCCAGGTATATGGCCCTGAGTAGCTTGGTTCAATTGAAGCCCCAAGGTAACCCTTAGGTGATAACAACCACACATGTCCTGAGTTGATAGTCAGGTGTGTAGCCCTAAGTAGCTAGTCTTGGGATTGGTGAGGACCCTTAGGTGATAACAACCACACATGTCCTGAGTTGATAGTCAGGTGTGTAGCCCTAAGTAGCTAGTCTTGGGATTGGTGAGGACCCTTAGGTGATAACAACCACACATGTCCTGAGTTGATAGTCATGTGTGTAGCCCTAAGTAGTCACTAGTCAAGTTTTAATTATTCTGAAATGGTGATGAGATTCCTTTCGCGCGACATGTCCTCTCTCTGTTCCTAGGTACAACCAATACAAAGTACTCTCAGGTGATAACCACCACACAAGTCCTAGGTTGATAGCTAGGTGTGCAGTCCTGAGTTGTGTACTCTCAGGTGATAACCACCACACATGTCCTGGGTTGATAGCCAGGTGTGTGGCCCTGAGTAGCCACAAGATTGCACCCAGGTGGTTCATTAGGTTATTAATTTTCATCTTTACAAATCATACACAGCATGGCATTGGCATCATCATTTTCATAAATTTGATATTCAATCCTAGTAAGGTAGAGTTTGAGGGATAGCTTCACACTACTAGGATCTAAGCATTTGCAAGGTCTTTGCAATTGAAAACATTAGAACACCTATCATGCATACTATATCAAAAACACTAATGCAGTATTTGAAAAGTAGGTCAAGAATGTGTGTCACTTGCCTTTTTGAAGAATACGATTCTTTCCACTTCTCTCAACTAAGCACGTAGCTCTTCGCACAAGCTATAACACAGAAATAGCAATACATAAACAATCCATACAACACGATCAAACAAACAAACAATTGAAAAGTGTTTGTTTAACAATTTAGATTTATTGATATGTTATGATAGAAAGATTTGGCAAAGGATCATGATTTGTGAGATATGAATTTGAGAGCTTAGCTGGGGAAGATCAATATGATTTGAGAGAGAATTGGACTAGGCAAATATAATTGATGAAGTTTTTATGCTTTATTAAAGCATATATGAGTTTTAGGAATAGCTCATGTGTAATAAATTACACAAGAGTCAATTTGTGCAATTACAACACTATTGAGTAAATGTGACAACAATTACTCTTAAATAGCATCTACTGCACTTAGGAACTAGGCTAGGTTTTAAGAATGCTTGAACTACTCAATTAGCACATTTGCAAGTTGAATAGTTCAATACATGTGAACAAAACTAAGTAGGCATTGGGTATGAATGATTGATATTTGAGGGCATGGCTCAAATGGTTTATTGATCAACATGGTGTATAACACATACTATGGTACGGGTTATAACAACTCCACATTAACAAAATCTAGGTTTGAGATGAATTCATATTCTACTCAAGTAGCACAATTGCAATTTGAGTGCATATATGAATTAGACAAAATATAATGAGTGAGGTCTTTATGCTTTATTAAAGCATGTTAAATCTTGGAATATCTCATGTGGGTTAATCACACAAGAGACAAAATAGTGCAATAGCAATACTATTGAATAGTTGTGACAACAATTATTCTTAAATAGTATATATTACACTTAAGCTTAGGCTAGGATTCTTATAAAATTGAAGTACTCAATTAACTCAAATGCAAATTGAATAGTTCAATGCAAGGCTAAGATTGAGTAGACATGAGTAAATGGCTATAGGTAATGGATATGTATAGATGATGTTTGAAAACATGGTTTAAGGTTCCTAATGAGTAAATGGGATTGGATTAAGTACTAGGATGTTGATTTGATCAATACCATAGTAGCAAAGGTAGAAACTAAGATTGAAAGTATCACACTTTACTCAAATGACACATTTGTAATTTGAATAAGTGGGTACTATGCAAGATAGGTCTAAGTGAAATGATCTTGATCAAGATGTTGTTTAGATAACATTGATGACTAGGTATGAATATAGGATTCACTAAAGTAGAAAGAAACATTAATTGGAAAAGGATTAGAATTAATCTATTTAGGAACTACTCAAATTCTCATATTGGAATTTGAATAATTGTGAAGTGGTTCAAGAAATTATGGGAGTGATGCTACTGGATAGCTTGCAGTAATATAAAGTCACTGCAATTGGAATCACTCTAAAATAAGTTATAGAATTTGGATTATCACCAAAATAGTGATTTGGATAGATTTGAATGCACAAAGTGTGTGCACGTATCAACTTTAGATTTTCTTGATCATATGATGTTCTACAAGTTGAGAGGGTTCCAGAGACTACAAATTTGCAATTTTTGGATTAACAGAACTAAAGATATGAATTAATTAGTTAACAGGAGGTTTGATTCTAATTTGAAAATAGTTTCAAATTGAACCCATAAAATGAAAGATATTATTGTATTACTGGATTCTATAAGTCTCAAGGATTCCAACGGTATATTATTTGGTATTTTTCGAGTTACAGATCAAAAGTTATGATTTTTCAAAGATTTGGATCAATTCTGATTTGAAAACCTATTTGAATTCTGTTTTGATCCGGGGCTGGCCACGTGGCGATTTCTGATTGCACGGTACCGGTTCGTTCGGATCGGGGTCGTGGGCCATTAGATCTAAAGTGATCTGGACGTCCCGGATGGACCGGTACCTCTTCGGTTAAGTGGATTGATCTGGTGCGTTAGATCGAAATCGGACGGGCAGGGAAGATCTGAGAGAGGTAAGGCTCACCTAGGGTTCACTGTAGACCACCGGCGACGTGGTCCGCGCACTGGAATCGAACTCCGGCGAGGTTCTGGGCTTCCTTGGGCGACGGCGAGGACGGGACGAGATGCGGCTGGACGAGACGTGCTCGGAAGTTTGACCGGCGGCGCCGATTGCTTCCTGGAGCGGCGTCGAGGAGTGGCCGGAAAGGCTCCGGGCGACGGTGGTCTTCGGCCAAGCACGGATGCGTCGATATGCTGCGAGTTAGAACCAACAGAGGGCATCAGGGGATGCGCCAGGGAAAGAGAAGAGAGGAAGGACTGGAGGGAGGAGATGGGGGCTTCTCACCGCGTCGAAATCGACGATAAACGGCGACTGTTCTGCAGCGCTCCGGCGTGCAATCTCCGCAGCCTGGCGGCGAGTTTAGTTCGGAAAAAGGGGGAAACGGGGGAGGAGGAGGAGGTGGTTTATATAGGCTTGGCGTCGTCGATATTTAAGCAGGCATTCAAGGAGAATTAAGAGGGAGAAATAATCAGGGGGAAGGAACTCAGTTACTGGCGTGGTTAACACGAGGAAGAAGAACCTGACCGGTGGGGTCCAGGTGTCAGCGGGGTGAGAGCGTACCGTTTCGGGTTTGAGGGGAAGTGGGCCGTGGGCTGGTTGCGGTACTGGTCCGAAAGGGTTTCCGGGGTCCAATTTCATATTTTTCTTTCTCTTCTTCTTTTACTTTTCTGTTTTCTTATTTCCTTCATAGATTTTGCATTTTAAATTCAAATGACTTCAAACCAAATGCAAAAGTTTTCTAAAATTAAAATTAACATTCTAAAACAGTAGCAAACATGTTTTCATAAATAAAACTAATTTTCCAAATAAAACTCTATAATTTAGACAAAGGGCTTATTTGCATAAACCAAAGTAGAAATAGGATTTTTAAAATAATCCTTTTAAATTCAGAGAATAAAGTTTACAAAAATAGTTTTTGAAATATATTTTTCAAACATTCCTTTGGCATAGAAAACTTTATAAATCATTTTGTAAGACATTTCTTTTGCAAGCAAGCTTGCATAGGTTTGAATAAAGGATGGAAAATATTATTTTGATACTTGATCTTTCTCAAAGAAGTTCTTCAAGAAAATAATAGAAAGTTTAAAATAGTTTTCTAATAAAGCTTTCAAATAGACTCAAAAAGTTTTTAAATCCCTGTGAATTTCCAAACATCTCAAGCAAAACAAAAGCAAAAATATCCCCCAAAATTTGATAAAATCTTGGGATATTACAATACGTTGCAAACGTATCTATAATTTTTGATGATCCATGCTTGTTTTACACCAATTGCTATATGTTTTATCTACACTTTGTGATACTTTTATGATTTATTTGGACTAACCAACTAATAGTTGCAAAAGTGCACAATGTTCTTGTTTTACACTTTGATGTGTAGGAATTACCAAGAATACAAGTGAAAACCTTGTTGGAGTCAAATTGGGACTTTCCAGAAATCTGTGCCAGAACACTTTTCGAAGATGGTCACGTTACAGGTCGAAGACGGCGTCAAGCGGAAAACTTCTCAATAACAAAGTTGTAGGAAATTTCATGGCGAACGTTCTGGACATAAAATTCACCTGATTCCGGGCCTGAACGGCGGAGATAAGCCCATTCCATTGCGGCCCAAGATGGGAGACGAGAATCCGAGAGACTATATAAAGGGGAGAACCCTAGCTCGTGGGGGACACCTCCACCCACGAATTTGTAGCCACCAGAGCCACGTTTTCGCCTCCCCCATGGATCCCATCTCCATGGGGGAGGGCTCCCATGAAGCCATGAAGGAAGGAGGCTAAGGGGCGGCGCTCCCCCATGATGCCGGCGGCGGGGGAGTCCCCCGCGCCGCCGCTGGCGCCACGCCACTGCTGCCGCCCGCGCCCCTCGCTGCTCATCACCGCCATCTTCACCGCTATCTGCATCACCATATCCTCCTATTATGCAGTGGTTCATCCTCCCACGCACCTCTGTACCGTCCTATGTAAACATGGTGTTTGATGCTATAATATTTATCCTATGATCTATGTCATGTTTGCATAGTTTATTTGTTCTTAGATTGATTTGTTGAATGTCTTTGGTTCATTAGAGTTGTATGTTGATATGGTACTGTCCTTTGGTGTCCATTATTATTTATGCGCGCATGGATTAAACATCTTAGGGTTAGTAGTATGTGCAAAAGGAAGGGGGTAGTTCTGTCGGAGTGACAGAAACCTGAGGACGCGAACCGGAACGTTGCACGTATGGGAGTAAGAGGACCATTAACTTAAGGCTATGGTTGGGGAAACCTTAATGCATTGTTAGTATTTGCGGATGCTTGCTAACAATCCAATCATATAGTACTTGTATTTCCAAGTAGTGAGTGCTTGTATATTTAGCCTCTTCCACCTAGAAAACTGCATCGAATATAATGAACCTGATTTATTCGCTAATTGAACTTGGACAAAGCCACCACTATTACCACCACTTTTCCACACTCATGGTACTGTTAGTTTATGGTTACTTAGTATATTTTATTGCTGCAGCACTAACAATTACTTTCTTGTATTTATTATTTTGCAAAGCTATCTCTCATACCTATATTGTTGCTCTAGTTTTATTACCTAGATGATGCAAATGTTTAGTGTGCGTAGAGTTATATCAGTGGTTGATAGAACTTGAGAGAACATTTATCCTACCTTTAGCTCCTCGTTGGGTTCGACACTCTTACTTATCGAAAAGGCTACACATGATCCCCTATACTTGTGGGATATCACCGGGGAAATTCCTTCCCGGAGAGGGGAGATCATCGCCATCGTCATCACCATCGCACCGGACTTCATCGGGATCATCATCATCATCTCCATCACCAGCACCTTCATCTTCACCATCACCACGCCATCCTACTGTAACATCTTGAGTTGGATCTTGTTAAATTCTTAGGGGAAACTTTCCCGATGTTGATTACTCTTGTGGTTGATGCTATTGAGTGGAACCGTTGAATTAAGGTTTATGTTCAGATTGTTATTTACCATTATTTCACCTCTAATCATGATCCATATGATGTCTTGTGAGTAGTTCGTTTAGTTCTTGAGGACATGGGAGAAGTCAAGATGTTAGTAGTGAATTATTGTTGAGTAATATTTAATGGTTTGATATTTATCTGTTGTGGTGTTATTTCACTAGTGGTGTCATGTGAACGTCGACTACATGATACTTCACCATTTATGGGCCTAGTGAGATGCATTGTGTATTTGGCTACCAATTGTGGGGTTACTGGAGTGACAGAAACCTAAACCTCCGTTGGGAAACCATTGCATCAGGGAGCGTAGGATCTTAGAGTTTAAGGCTGTGGTTAGATTTATCTTAATTACTTTCTTGTATTTGCGGATGCTTGCAAGGGGTATAATCACAAGTGTGTATTTATCCTAGTAAGGGTAGTGCGCTAGCACAGGTTCACCCCCATAACACTTATCAAACCAATAAAGATTATTTAGCGGCATGAAGCGAAAGCTCTTGACATAAACTCCCGTGTGTCCTCGAGAATGTTTGGTCACCATAAGTTACACAACCGGCTTGTCCTTTGCTAAAGAAGGGATTGGGCCACTTGCTGCAATTATTATTACTGTCTTTTATTTACTCGCACTTTATTTATTTGCATTACCAAATACCCCTGAAAACCCGTTTGCTAGTATTTACAGTGAAGCCTTGATCAAAACCACTTGTCAACACCTTCTGCCCCTCGTTGGGTTCGACACTCTTATTTATCGAAAGTACTACGATACACCCCCTATACTTGTGGGTCATCATCCAATTCCAAGAATATTTCCCGTGTAACTTTTCTGAAACACAAAAACAACAGAAAACAGGGAACTGGCACTGTGGCATCTCGTTAATAGGTTAGTTCCGGAAAATGCATAAAAATGTCACAAAGTGTAACGAAACACTAAGTAAATGGTGTAAAAACAAGCATGGAGCATCAAAAATTATGGATACATTGGAGACGTATCAGCATCCCCAAGCTTAACTCCTGCTCGTCCTCGAGTAGGTAAGTGATAACAAAAGAAATAATTTTTGAGGTGACATGCACCTACACAATCTTGATCATATATGTAAGCGTTGTGCGCTGGGATCAAAGAACTTAAAACATGGGCATGAAAGATATAATCTTGATAGAAGAAACTTAGCAACCATGTTATAACATGAAAAAGAACACAAATAAAAGATCATGAAAATGAAACAATGAAAGTCAAACGTGTGTTCAAATCATATGGAAAAACATACAAATGGTTTTTAGCTTGTCCTTAATGAGAGAGCAAAACATAAATGCATAGGACACCTTCAAGTTTAAGAGGGCGACTAGATACAAGTAATTTAAGAACAAGTGAAACCAACATCATGAATCAATCAATGAAAACTTTGGGACAATGCACATTATACTCAGAATGATAACTATGCTCTCTTAGACGGTGCATAAAGATAGAAGGTGGTGACTCAACATAAAAGTAAAAGAAAGGCCCTTCGCAGAGGGAAGCAGTGATTGCGAGTTTTATAAACCTTCAAAAATTATGGTACTTACTAGCTTTGAGCTCTCATTGCCCCCATCATAGGCATCTTGAATGGTTAAAGTTAATGCGAAAACACTTATGGTGCATATGCTTGACAAATCATAAGTTGAAAACCTCGTATCCCGTGAAGTACGAATACCCAAACCTCATGCTACTTGACTTAGAGTCCCAAGCAAGCTCTTGTCATTGTAAATATATGCGTATCATCGAGAACCGCCAACGGGGTACCTCCTGCCCGATGACATGGAACAAGCCCATATCAAAATGACAAGACAAACAGACAATGAACACCTCGACATCTCTTTTATTTACCATTGGTATAGCTTTTTATTGTGAGATGCGTCGTCGAATGTCCACTATGGGCATGCTGTAAATTTCCACCATGAATGATGCATGGCTTAGATTAGCGGCCCAGGCGTTTCCCTAACACATATAAAAACTCCATGATCCCGCAAGATTCCCAACTTATTTCACATCGCGAGTATCCATAAACAAAAGATCACGATATCAACTCAAGTGAAAGATAGTGCAATGTTGAAAGCTTTCCCCATGACGGCATGGCTGGGCTAATTTCCAACTTACAACTTGCAAGCATAACAACTCAACATAAGAGAGCCACAATGTCAAAATTTTAAAACGAGAAAAGTAAAGTGTGCCATCAGGTTCGTGAGAGCTTTACTGACCAATTTTCGCATAACACCAAAAAGAGTTTAATTTGAAGGATAGATAAAAGCAAGTCAAATGTACTTGGGAATAGCAAATTGCTAATAGGTATGTATGGTGGACACTTTAGAACAACTTGGTTTTTAGGAGTTGGATACACGAGTAGAGCTCATACTCAGTACAAAATGAGGCTAGCAAAAGACTGGGAGCGACCAACTAAGAGAGCAATAATGGCCATAATCATGCAAAGCGACAAAGCGACATTAAAAGAAGCATAAGATGGCATTAAAAGTCAAAAACTAAATGATCATTGATGAGGGTTAACTCGACAAATGTCCTAAATGAAGGACTTAGGATCGGGGAGATAGGGCGTCAGATGAACTCGAAGGTAAGATTAGTCGAAACATGTGTATATCAAAAGTAAACTTAGGTGTTGAACCTGGCTTGCTTTCAATCTGCCCTACACCGTCCCCTCCTGGCCCCTATATATAGGTGGCCAGGTCTCAAGGATCGGGTAGGGTCCGATACAGATTACAACATCGACATACGGTAAGAACTCGTATTTCGACTATCATTACAACTAGGCCTAGCTTAACGGGCCTCAGGGGTACTCAACTAGCGGGCCCTAATAGCTATACCCTTGTCAGTAGCCCCTGAGATTCTACCAAAATTACAGATTTGGATTGAATCTCTAATCTTTCAATCTTCGACTTTGATCAATTCTTCGACTTCTTCACATCTTCAAATCTTCAATTTGGTCTTTCGACTTATTTTTATGACAATATTTCGCAAGGGGTTTTGATGAACAAGCCTGACAACTCTGACGGATCAAGAGGTCAGTTAACTGTCAGAACAGATACTTGCCACCTACTTCAAATTCAATCCCCTTGGACTTGAATTCGGGATACCGGTCAAACCCATTCTTTTGCCGCATTTAGGACTTACAAAGAATGAGTCCCAGTGGTTCTCAGGGTACCCAGTGCGTCCACCGGGATTTTTTTCGCGTCGTAGACACGGATACATACCAGCGAGCGCATCCATGTGCGTATACCAGGCCACACAGAACAGATCTCGGGGTCTTACCTTCGTGATAAATCACGGCATTCGAGTTTCGTTGCATTAACGCAACTCGAGAATCGCATGTCGCAGTCTTATTTGACTGATGAAATATCCAAAAAAAATTGAGTTATACTAATTTCTCACGAATAGCTCCCGATGGGAGTAGTCTGTAACGGCCCAGAAAAATCCCCTTTATTAGATTTGTTTGTTCTTTTTCTTTTGTGCATCATGCATCATCATTCATCTAACAGCTAGCATGCTTTTGTAAAACCTAAAATTATTTGGTAACTATTTCTTTTTTTTCGCTTATATGGTTCTATAGTAAACCCTTCCCTTCTTTTCTTATTTTAAATTATATAAGAGTAAAACTCTAACATGTGAAAACTGTTTGAACCTGTTCGGAAACCTCTCCAAACCCCTACTTTTTCCGTCTTCTTTGTTGTCTCTCTCTTTTCCTGGAAATTCGAAAATAAACATCAAATGAAATCTGTTAAAGGGCCTCTTTTAAATCTGGCATCCTTCCTTCTTTTAGCCCACCCTCCTCTATCTGAAGCAACCGATCAGACCGAGCCAGCCCTTCAACGCCCTGGTCGTCTTCCTCGTTCGTACGGCGTGCATCTGGAGCCTCCACGTACCCCACCTGATCGATGGGACGGCCAAGCTTGCGCGTCCCTAGCCTACTTAGTCCCCTGCAACCCTAGCGCCAGCGCCTCGTCTGCTTGTTCCCTGCAGCGCCGCCGCTGCTGTTGTTCTCTCTCCCTTCCGCTCCGCTTCCCTCTTGCTCGGGACTACGCAACCCCGCGCTAGCTCCACCACGTCCTGGTTCCTCTCCCCGCTGAAGCTCCTCTGTGCATCAGCATGTTTCCGTCCGGCGCGCAACCACGCGAACAAGCTGCAGCCCCGGCAACCTCTTCTCCATCCTCGCCATGGACGGCCTGCGGCTCCGCCTGCCGTCCTGGTTTTCGACTGCATCTCGGCGGCTCTACCTCGCCCGCGCCGCCGCCCATCTCCTGCAACGACCGGAGCACAAGCTCCTCGACATCTCCGTCTCTTCCCGCCGCTCGCCACGGACGCCCGGCTGCGCCGCTCGTCCCCAAGCATCCCCGACGCCCATGCTAGCCCCCTTCGTCGCCAAGCGGTCGCGCCCTCCTCTGCCTCTGCGCTACTGAGCCCAAGCTCCTCGCGTCTTCGGCCGCCGAGTCTGTCGCCACGCTCAGCAGCCTTCTGAACGTCTCTGACCAGCCGGCGCTGTCCATGTCGCGATGTACGTCCTCGTCTCAGCCACCCAAGGTCAGCCACGTCTCCGCGCTTCCTTCATCGACTCCAACGTCGTCGAATTCTCCAGCTCGACAGTAGAACCAGGGTGAGCGCCATGTCAAACTCCTCTTCCTGATTTGTTAGCTTGTGCATCATCGTGTCCGGTTCTGCCTGTTTGTGGTCATCACCGGCGTCTCGTCTCTGTCAGACCGCATGCATCGACCGCGTCCAGCCGCGCGCTTGCTGCTTCCATTCAAGTTTCCGTCCGTGCGTGTCCAGGAGCGCTGCTTCTACTTCTTTGTGGCTCCTCTTAACTAGCTAAATCATCTCGGTGGATTACTCCAGTTGTTTTGCACTCTAGCCTAATCCAACACTGAAGCCAATTTCTCTTTTATTTAGCCCAGTTTTCAGTTACAGGTTCAGTTTCGGCTAGTGTTTGATCCATCCAGCCGTTTACCTGCTGTTCAGCTAGCTAGAGTCGGTCTCAATCGATGGTTCAGCACACATACACCTTTCCGGCCAGGTAGCTAGTTTATTGCTAACCATCCACCTGCTTGCTTAAACTAGCTCGTTTGTCTAATCCAGGTTCCAATCGATCGCATCTAGCTTTCAGTTTTGGCTAGCTTTGAACTTTGACGTGTATCCATAAGTGAAACTATCTACTTTGTCCAAACCAAAGCAAAGCCCTTTGGTATTTTTCTTCTGCCCACTACCAAACATTCCAGATCAAATCTCCTGGCATCAAAATTTTCCCTTTGAGTTGACTGTCCGTGTATATCTACAGGTTCAGTTCAGCCGCTCAGTTAAAACGTCAACTGTTTCATGTTCAGTTCAAAAGGCCAATTAAAATCTGCCCCTTTCAAACTTGTTCTGAACTATGATTTGTGTTTTGAAATCAGAAAAATATGAAGAACCTGAATATGACATTCATATGCCTGTGTGCATCATGTCGCGACGTGATAGTTTGCATATCACCTATTAAACAACATATGAAGTATTCGGGTAATGCTTATAATATTTTCCCGCTTCATTTAATTTGTGTAGCTCACCCATGCCTGTGCTTTGCCATGTTAATTCATCAATATTTAAATTGCCGTGTAGTAAATCAACTTGAACCATATATGTGTGTGTCGGAATTCGATTCCGCTTAATTTTGGATAAGTTGCATTGCATCATAATTGCCATGTCATGCATGCTCCTTGCATGATCATGCCGATTCTTTTATCGTAGTAGTAAGTGTTGCATTCGTTGTTTGTTGTAGCATTTTGCTTCTTCTCGGATAGGACGCTTCGTGGTGTTGTGAGCAACGACAAATTCTCCGGGTGTTCCTCGACAATCTTGCCAGGCAAGCTCTCCCGCCCCTTGTCAACCTATAGGGGTACTTATTACCTATTTGTGTTTATGCTTTCTCTTATGCTTTATGCTAGCCTTGTGTTTCGATGCTTTGTTCGAGTCACGTAACCTATCCACATGTTTTCCCAAAGCAAAACTATATTTCTGCCACCTCCCACCTATTACCTTTTGCTTGTTGTTTGAGTTGGCCTTGCGAGTCGAAGGCATGCTTAGGTTGTTTCAAGTTGTTTTATCTTATCGGGTTGTTGGGAAGTTTATCACATGCTCTACTTGATATATGAGATGGATATGAATTGGAGATAAGTTGGATACTAGATATTGGAGATAAACATGGTTTATTTATGTTATAACTACACTTGATTAAAGCAGAGGCATCGGTGAGTCATTTTGCCCGTTTTACGACGGCTCACTTGTGTCCCCTAGGACCCCGAGTTCGTATGAACTGTTCTAAGCTGAGCGCACTAACCACTCGTGGAGATGCCGTGGGATCTCCCTTGACTTACTACTTTTTCTTGAGTTAGTTTACCGGGGCCACAACACCGTATTTACATTTGGATTTGGATTTGGGTGGAGTCACCTTTGATGGTGGCGGAGTCTCTAAGCCCCCCTCTGATGGGTGTGGTTGCGTCGCCTCCGATGGTTGACGGGTTTATTTGCTTGCGGCACGCTTTGTGAAGCTGGCGGATCCCTCCGATGGGCTCTCTTCTAGTCTTCTCCGTCCTCGCAAACTTCTGAGTCCGTCTTCGGAGCTCGGCCGACTTCGTTACGGGTAGCTTAGTAGGGTGGCCCCCCTAAACTCTCTTGTAGAACTAGCAACGGTCTTGTCGTGATATCCCGCCCTTGTCTAGGTTGGATTGATCGAGTGTGTATGGGTACATTGGTGCACCCCTGCAGGGTAAATCTTTTCGAAAAGCCGTGTCCGCGGTTATGGACGACTTGGAGCCGTTCTACTCGATCATAGAACAACTTGCACCTAATTGATGATAAAAAAGTGGCGTAGTAAATAGTTCTACTACAATATTAAATTGTTATAAAATTGTCAACCGTGTGAGTGCCTTTGATATTGCTTCTTCGTGTGGTTGCGATGAGGTGATCCATTGGCTGGGTTATGTTTGTTGTAGCATTCTAGTTCTTTACTTTATGCGCTCTCTTATCTTATTATGATTAAACGGAAGTTGTAGAGTGTCTCTATAGGTTATTTAGTGCTTGCTCGCTGCCGCTTAACCCCACCATACAGCTGACGTCCTTTTGAGTCTCTCGAGCTTGTCTGCGTACCTCACGTACAAAGGCGGCTTGTTGACTATGCTTTATACGTCTTGAAGTCTTGCTAAGTACTTCGTACTTATTGCTGCTCGTCTCGGATTTCTCGCCGGAGCAGGTTTGAAGACAGGTACATGGGAGCGACGACGTTAGCAAGGTTATCCTTCCGGCTTGGCCTGGGCAGGGTTATGGACGCCATCGTTATCTTCAGGCCTCTTAGGCCTATTTGTATTCTTGTCCGTACTCGGATATTATTTGCTTTATGTATGATTTGGATCTTTGTATGTATCTATTTGGATCTTGACTCGTGGAGTCTTTGTGGTTATGTTGAATATTCTTTTGTGGGTTCCATCGTGAACCTGTGTAACGTTACTATCTTGATTCCACCCGCGTAATGTGTATGTTGCGACATGCATATTTTGCTTGGTGGTGCGTTTCCAAAGCGACATCGTGCGAATTGTGGCGTGATTGCTGTAATTCGCAAGGTGCCGATTTTGGGGCGTCACAAGTGGTATCAGAGCCAAGGTTTTGTCGATACCCTCGTGTCCGCTCTACCTGTAGGATAACCTTGCCAATGGCCGTTGTTGTGTCTAGTGTCAAAACCATTTTACTGAAAATGCGTTGGATAGATCTGAGTAGGTCTGCATTTTACTCCTTACCTATGTGCTTCTCTTCTCTTACCTTTGCGCATTTTGAGTCGTCTCTCTTACCTACCTCTTTGAGTATTAGGTTTCCACGTGGGTGGACGATCTCTTGCCTTTAACCTAATAGGTCCGCACTTCGGAAGTTCATCATCGCCAATGTGCGCAAGAATCCTTTGTTGGTGGTGTCGAGGAGAAACCTCTTGTTGGTGGTGTCGACAAGATCAATACGGCGAAAGAAGATTCGATAGTTAACCAACTCTTCCCCCTACACGAGCGTGGATCTCGGGGCGAGATCCCTTGTTGGTGGTGTCGATTGTAACGGCCCAGAAAAATCCCCTTTATTAGATTTGTTTGTTCTTTTTCTTTTGTGCATCATGCATCATCATTCATCTAACAGCTAGCATGCTTTTGTAAAACCTAAAATTATTTGGTAACTATTTCTTTTTTCGCTTATATGGTTCTATAGTAAACCCTTCCCTTCTTTTCTTATTTTAAATTATATAAGAGTAAAACTCTAACATGTGAAAACTTTGAAAACTGTTTGAACCTGTTCGGAAACCTCTCCAAACCCCTACTTTTTCCGTCTTCTTTGTTGTCTCTCTCTTTTCCTGGAAATTCGAAAATAAACATCAAATGAAATCTGTTAAAGGGCCTCTTTTAAATCTGGCATCCTTCCTTCTTTTAGGGGCTGTTTGGTTGAGGGGATATCCTTCAGTGGATAAGGGCACCACCAACCACCTGGTTAGGGATAGCCATTTTCCCTGTTTGGTTCAATGTAAGGGACGAACCACCTTTTTGTTTGGCTAATCAAAGGATAAGAAGTGGTTGGCGCAGCAACCCATCTTCCCCGTCGCTCCATGGCCGGCACCGAGCCCTCCCTGGCCGTTCAGGGCCGCCGGCGACCGCTCCTCTGGCCGCTCTGGCCGCCGCCGAGCTCTCCCTGGCCGCCGCCGCCGCCGCCGAGCTCTCCCTGGCCGCCGCCGCCGAGCTCTCCCTGGCCCGCCGACGATCTCTCCCTGGCCCGCCGAGCTCTCCCTCGCCCGCCGACGATCTCTCCCTGGCCGCCGCCGTTGCATTTCCATGGCCGCCGCCCGTCGCCGTCTGAGCCTTCCATGGCTGCAATCGAGAGAGAGAGAGGACACATCGATTTTTTATGTTTTTTCACGGGCGGCGACCGAGCTAAACAGTGCGAGCCAGAACTGGTTATCGTCATCCGCCATATTTCACCGGACGAGCTCAACCACCCTTTTGGAGGAATATTCCTAGAATCTGGTTATCCCTAGCCTCTCACACCCTCTAAACCAAACACATGGCAACCACTTTTTCAGTGGCTGCCCCGAGCCACTTGGGGATATCCCCTCAACCAAACAGCCCCTAGATTCCTAAAGTAATGTTGCCTACCATAATTAAAAAGAAAAGGTCTATTAAAAAAGTTCAAATGCCTAATTATTCACCTAGTGAAGGAAATAATTTATAAATTAATAAACTAAGAAGTTAGTTTATAGTATGATATCTTTCATTACATTCGGTGAGCCTTAATCAACTAAAATTAAGTGAGGAGCTAAATAATCATACCATATGGAAGCCCAATTAAGCGGGTGTACTGAAAGATCTAAGAGCTCATAAAAAGTAGAGAATCGTGTCAAAAGCTTAACCATCCATATGCATTGTCTTTTTACTGTGTATATAGTAAGAAAATCTTGTAAAATTTTAAAATTAATCAGCAGTTGTCCACTTATCCTTCGTCAATGCAAAAGGAGAGACTACAAACAAGCAAAGACAATAAAAGTCTGCTCTAGCGGTCTGCACACTAATTTATCCTGCATAAGCGATGCGTTCTATCATAATTTCTGCATAATTTAAATCTAACCATGACATCAACATAGCTCCAGAAGCATATAATCTTACCAAACTGGCAACTGTTTGACCAGAGCGAACATAAAAATAACTGGATTAAAGAAGAAGTTAGAATTAAATAGGAGATGAACAATTTGCTCCAAAGGTTTTACCCACTTGTAGCAAGAAGAGTTATTATTAGGAAAGCGAAGCTAGGCATGTGACAGGAGGCGGTAAATTGGGTGGAGTTGAAATAGAAGGAGGATTTTGATAGTTTTGCGCACTTGGATATCATTGCTGCAGATGGTGGTGTTCCTCCGGCGCCCACCATCGGCTGTTTTAATACTAATGGTATGGTTCCCTCTATTGATAACCGAAATCAAGGGCTGGTGTTATACTATGTAAAATATAATATAGTATTTGGATTCATCTATGCTGCCATCAGTTTTTTCCTTATATACATTTAGCCGTTCACTACTAATATCGTAGTCCTACTTTTCATCAGTTGTTGATGCTTGCCTAATAGCAATACAACATTACTAACTTTGTATGAACATCTTTCGATATCAGAAGAACTGACAACAGATGTAAGCCACTTAAATTTTTCCCTATGAAGCCAATGTGTAAATATTACAGAAAATTCTTGCAATATAATGGAACCGTTGACGCCAAGCAATCAGGAAACGTCAAAACTGTGGAGAGCAAATCAGGCTTGTTTTTGTATAATTTACGGATGGTTTATCTACAAACATAAGCAGATTAGTTTATTTGCATATAGCCTACTGAATAAAAAACTCTAAGAAAAACATAAATAAGGGGTATGTGATCCATACAAAATAAACTATGGTTTATCTTTAGAAATTCATACAGTAGAAAGAACAAAACAACACATGAGAAATTGAATTAAGGTTGCATAAGTTTGCATCAACAGTGGGAATTTAATACAGAGTTTATATAGGTGGAAAAAAGTAACAATTACTCGCTGGTTTGCTACAGGCTAGGAGTACAGAACTGAATATTTGTTCACATAGGCAGGGACACCCTACATGTCCATCAGAAGGACCAGGCCAAATCCGAACACACAATCAACAAATTATGAGAAGTGTTGCATACCTCGAACAGGAATAGGAAAGAGGAATGTGAGGAGACTGGACTACCTATCAGAGCCGTCAAAGATGTGCAATCACCACCTACGTAGTTGCATTGCGGCCCAATCGATGTCTCGTCGGCACCGGAGACAAAGGCGCACACATGGCGTCAAATAAGGTTGAGCGGGAGCACGAGGAGGGAGGCCACGCTGATGGGAGCGCTCGAGGTCGGAGGAGCCACGGGAGGTGGCGCCGACGACCGCTAGAGTGCCACAACGCCAAACAGAGCTGCGGCTAGGGTTCACCACGGGGGAGCTTGCTAGGTCAGGAACGAGGCGGCCATGGGAAATTTGTACATAAGAGTGGGTAGGACTATGCTGGTGATTTGCGGCATCGATGGGCGGCTGCGGTGGCCGCTAGAATCATAGGCGGCGACATTAATTTGGGGGGCAGAGAGGGGGTGAAGACTCGGGAGCTGGGGACAGGGAAAAAAAGAGCATATACGAATGAAAAGAACAGGGGCAGAGTCAACCGACCTAATCGAATCAAGTCATGCAACAACAAAAGACGACGCGTGGCCTAGAGCAACCCATTTTAGTCACTGCAGGCGGACCCTACAAACAAAAAAAATGTGAATTAACCAGAGCGCTCCATTTGATTTACTACTACAGATTGTAGACGATTTAGGGGAACATAATTCATGGAATGTCAAAGATACACAATCTAAAATATGATTATAAAGGGTCACATTAGCAGAAGAAGAGTAAATAGTTAGTCGTGTTTAAAGGCCAAATCATCAATGTACACATGACTATCAGGACATAAACACTAAACAAAATTTCACTTAAGTAAAACTTAGATGATATCAGGTTTGCCGGCATTAGCCGCAGAACGCCCTGTGATGCTACAGTCATACACATCACCTGTCGCCAGGCTCTGTGCATCCTCTCCTTCTTGCTGCAATGCCCAATCCATTTTCTCACATAAGTCTTCAGATATAAACTAAACTGAATAAGAAGACTGTAGCCATATTTACCTTTAGTTAAGAGCCAAGGAAATATTCTACGACAGAGAACAAAATTCATTAGTTGTCCAAAGCTGGTAGAATTTCAAATTGTTTCCTGAGATAGATTGGAGAAGCAATACATCATATTTACTTCCAAGCATAAGCACATCATGAGCGATGCAGGAAAACAGAACACAGAGAAAAGATGGGACGACCAAGTCCCCTACATGGCATATCATCTTGAGTTAGTCGGTCACGCGGCCAAGTGGTGGTGGTCACTGTATATCAAAGCAGTACACCGGTTGAAACAATACAATGAAACACTACATATAGCTGATGTGGCAAGCAGCAAGAGCCATGCACACCTGAGAACAGTGGTACACATCAGAGTATCAGAGCAATGCAATGTATCTTGAACAGCGCTGCAATTGATAATGGTTGTATTGGAGATGAAGAAAAATTAGGTTGCCGCCGCCGCGGAGGCACAACGTGATGATGAGATACCATTATGAGACACAGGCGACTACTCCTTGGCTGAAGTAACGCCGATCAATTGCAGCTGGATTGGAGAACTGGAACATGATGCCAGCCAGATGGAATCTCGTTGATGCTGGACCGGGTGGAGGAACCATCGGCGACAGGGTATTCTCTTTTCTCGAGCAAATCGGTATTGGGGACGAAAGGGAGAAAACGTGCACGTGAGGGACATCTGAGAAAACGTGCACGTCTCGGACAGGTGGAGGTCTAATGCTTAATCTAACGGTTAAAGATAGATCTCAAGCTAATCGGATGGACAATTTTATCTAGTTGAGGAGAATTAACGTGGAGGCTCGTATGGTGCCTCCAATTATTATTATATATATCTCTACTAATAATATGGCTTCACGACGTGATGGTCAAAAAACCATGGTACGTAAAATAAACCATATTTTCGTACGTTAAAAAAATCGGCAATACATAAAGAAAACCGGATGGCTCGTTCGCTCGTTCCTAATCTCCCCCACGTTGCCCGTTCGCCTCGATTCACCGCCTGCTCCGCTCCCCGTCCCACTGCGACGACAAGGGGAATCGATCCACCACCTGCTCCGCTCTCCGTCCCGCAGCGACGACGAGGGGAAAGGTGTTGTTCCCGGTGGCCACGGCCGTGGCAGTGCCGGCAGGTCTGGCCCACTTGCCCGTAGACAATGAAGGACGAGGCAAGTTCCCCGGCGCGCTCGACCTGCCGTCCGGAGCGGCCGACATCGAGGTCCCCGCGACGATGCGGGGGTGTTCGAACACGCCCGTGTCCTCCACGCCACCTACCCACATGCCTCCTGCTGGATCTGAGTGGCGGCGGTAGCTGAGGACTCTCGCAGTCCCGCGGCGGCGACCAGTACCTGAGCGGCATAGACGAAGACCTCGCGCGGTGACATACAGTAGATCCCCACCGTAGGAGAGCTCCCACCAAGTTGGGATCCATGGACATCGGCGGCGCCGCGATGGTCTGTCCGTGTTGCCGCCCCAGATTTGAAGTCTCACCGAATTCGTGGATGCCTGCCGGAGCTGGGCCTCCCCGACCTCGTCTCCGAGTTGTTGATTCCGGTACCAACAACAACACCCGTCGTCCGCGTGGCCATCCAACAGTCCCCCGTGGGCCAACCCCGGCTGCTGCCCCTGTCAGTTGTTCCCATCTTCGTCCTCCACCGGCTGGACGACCATGCTGGCGCTCGACCCCGGGAATTCAATTGTAACAACCACCGGCCTCATCGGCATACTCGGTACAGATACACACTCTGCTTTCCTTGCCTCTATTTCACTGCATGTGTAAAATGGATGCAAACTGGGTTGAAAGCAAATCAAGCTGGGGCCTGGGGAATCATGATTTTTTGCAAATGATGGTGAACAAGATTCTTAGCAAAATATGGTGAATATTCTGTTTCACTACTGTTCAATCTTGTTTCACTACTGTTCAATCTGATGTATTTATGGTGCGACTTTGTGGCTGTCGAGTCTCCGTGAGCCAAGGATGAGGCCGAGGCATCTCAGAAGGGGTTGTTTGATACGACACTACTGCCAGGATATCGGTATGTTTGATGTTCTGTGAACCTTTGTGATTTATTGGCTGTGCTGTATCAAATTGTATGCAATCTGTTTCCCATGAATAGCATATCTTAACCAAATAGTTCATCATTTTTCCCTTGACTGGTTGGAGTACAACTTGGAGAATAACGCCAACTCATTGTTTTCTTTGGTAATTGTAGGTTTATCATTTTACACAACAGAGGAAGAATTTAAAACAAAATTTTCACCACATGGCGCTGTAGAGGAAGATAATCTATACTTTTCAGGAACCGTTTTATCTTGTTTGCCACATGTGTTTCCTTTGGAATATGTCTCAAAAAAGATTTCCATGGCCTTGTCGACTTCCTTCTCAGCACCTTCACAGACGGGTTTTGTCTTTGATTCATCAGCCTCGTGCCATTATTATAGCTAAAGTCTGAATCACTTCCCTGGACGGTCTAATTGTGGCTGCAGCTGTGTCGCAAGGTTCTGACAAGATGCTGGACATGTCGCCATGTTGCGGCTGAAAATGGTGATATTGAGAGTAAGAACCAGTTGCAGTGGTCTTATATCTGATCTGCCATCTAAGATGGGTGCATTGTTTCACTGATTTCGTGCAGGTGATTTATGATAAATTGTTGAACTGAGAGAGAAGATCATGGGGTTGAAAGAGATGTCTCAAGATAATTGATGGCGACAACAGCGATCAGAACAACTTGGAGGAGCTTAACTGCTCAAAGCTGAGCTGGAGAGTGAGGGTGCCAACATGAAGGAGTCTACGATGTCTCAACCATCTTATGCAGGTTATAAGCTTCTTTGTCATTACAGCATTTTGCCAAACAAGAACCGCATGTTAGTCCAATTGGCTATGAATATACATTTAAAAGGAATCACAGACAACCGCATTACTATTTTATTTTCATCATGAGGTGATCACAATTAAATGATGAAAAATAAATCTGAAATTTACGTGATCTAAGACAGGATTACTAAATGGAGTGATCTTGTTAGTCATCAATTTTGATTGCATACAGAATAGAAACATTCCTTTAGGACTAGGGACGTAATGATTGAATGGATTTCTTTTTGAATAATCAGTGGGTAGTTGATTTAATTCAGTAGTCAGTACGCCCGATTCATGTAGTGGTACTGAATAATCTGCACATGTAAAGTAACTATCTGTTAAGTTCTTTCATTTAGGTAATTGGTACTGAAATATGTAAAAGGTGGTTCCAAGGTGCATGTGGAGCATCGTTTGCCTGTTCTCCTCATAGTGGGAAGCAGGCGGACTAAAGTTAGTAATATTATCTGCCTTTTTCTTACTAGGATTTCTTTCGCACTTCTAAATATTCGACAATTCATGCTAAGGTGTTTGGTCAATATTATCTGAATTTTGATAAATTTATTATAATTCCTTTGGTCTCTGCCACTTGTTGTGACAATTATTAATACAAAACAATGACATGATATGGGAAGTTTTTCTATGTCCGTCCTTAATTTTCATAGAATAGGATCATGAAATAAAAAATGACTTATGAATTGGAGGCTTACAGTTTATTTGTTTCCCTCAGTATACTATTTGGAACTGTACTTCCTGATTATTAATCAGTTTAGCTTCTTTTAAGCTTAGCTTAGCTTGCAGTGACACTAGCAGACTAGCAGTGTGTCCAATAAGCCAGCTTATGTACCATATTCTCAACTGTGCAACCGTGCAAATGGTAATCCCAAATCAAGGTAGAGCTGTAGCGGAATGTCTGTACTGTAGAAAAGATGGGATACTCCACACGATGATTCTTTTTAAGTTAACGTGGACGCCTCGTTTCTCGATGTTCAACGTTCTGCTAGAGCTTTCTAATTGAGATTTTGAGACATAATTTGAAGCTACAGTTAATGTAGTTGTTGCTTCAAAAAAGCTAATCAAGATACACAGTTCATGAAGTAGAGGGGAAAATGATGAACAAGCCGTGTCCTTGGTGTGAGATGGTGAGAATAGAGAAGAGGATACACAACAAGCAATCATGAGTATGATAGTCACTGAAAAGTGGGGAACACATGAAAATTAGTGTGGCCCAAAATAAAATCGAACGATTTTATCAAGGTTGATTTTTTTTTTGTGATTCACTTGCACATATTTGTAACAGATAATTGTTAGCTGGTTGATGGTTGCTTTTATATTGAATTTTTAAATTTACTTATAAATAATGTATTCATTATTAGTAGGGTGACCGAAGGGTGGTGGAAAGGAGACGAAGAATATTAAGATCGTAATGAAAGCATACACATTATGAAGATTTTGATGATGTTGTTTCTGTATTGCTTTATAATATCTCGTGGCAATTCCAAACTCGTGGCAACCATAAAGACTAGGGAGGTTTGATAAAGTTAGAGAAAACATTGGCAAAATACAGCAAGCGGCCAGTTGCTGGAGCAGAGAGACTATAGAGCACAATGGTGATAGGTTGGGGTCAGACAGCTGCAAAACATGCTGATGGGAGGAAGAATTTTATAAGCCCGTAGCAATGCACGGGCATTCAACTAGTATATATATACTAGGTAGAAAAGCGCGGCTTGCCACGCTCTTGCCTGCCGATACTAGGTAGAAAAGTGCGGCTTGCCGCGCGCTTGCCCGCCTAACGGCGAGCAAGCAAATATAAAAAAAGTTATAAAAAAATTAAATTAAAAGAGCCTAAATTTGTAACACATAATAAACAATAGACAGTAACGTCACGCTCATCCTTCACTTTTTGATAAAAGACTGTACAAAACAACCACCACCATTTGGTCCGCCAGATTTTGCAAAGCTAACCAGAGAGAACGAAAATGATGAAGACACACTACAATCTGCCATCAAACAACATTTTAAGAAAACCTTAAGAACCTGAGTTTATGGACATGTCTTCATTAGTGATCTATACATTGACATCACTTTGGGTGCTAGAATGCACGATATCAAGGATTTGATGGCATACATGGAAATCGGTGAAGAAAGGCATTGAACCACCTTTCTGCAAGCAACCCAAACTGGCATAGGACACTATATACTGACAGTATAGCTTTTGCAGATATGCATGGAAGTTGGAGATATTGAATCTTAATCCAGCATTGGCCAAACTTGAAAAATCTGAATTTTTGACATAAAAGACCACCTGCGTGAGTGAAATGCTAGAAAAGACCACCTGTGAAAAATTTTGTCAAAAAAGACCCCTGGCACGTGCCGCCTGGGCCGACGCCGGCATGAGGGTGCCGCCACCAGCAACGCCGGCATGTGGCCTGGCACACACAGGTTCATGGCGCGGTGGGCCCTGCCGCCATCCTAGGTGACGGCATGCATGCATGCTTGTGGTGAATCGCTGCAAGATGTAACAGTACAACAGTACAAGGAAAATAGGAAGTACAAGGAAAATAGGAAGGTAAGCTAGCATGCCGCCACCTACAATGGCGGCAGGGCCATTTTTGTGTGGCCTGGCACCCTCATGCCGGCATCGGCCCAGGCGGCACGTGCCACGTGTCGCCTGGCCAGCCGTGCCGCCACCCGTAGGGGGTCTTTTTTGACAAAATTTTTCACAGGTGGTCTTTTCTAGCATTTCACTCACGCAGGTGGTCTCTTATGTCAAAAATTCGAAAAATCTGAAGAAAAAAATTGATTTAGCATGCAGTGCCCAAAAATAGACCAACAAAAGGGTAAACTGAAATGAGAGCTTCTCAACTATAAAAGAAATACGCCGAAACATGATTGCCAATATTAAAGTAAAGAACCTGAACATGGGATCAATATGACATATCATCGATATATGAATACTTTTAGGTATTTTCGAAGACAAAGTTCAGAATATACATACTGACATTAAAAGATGGTCTTAAGATATACAAATAAAGATGAAAAAAGGTGAACCAAAAAGAGACATTCCTAAGAAGCTTGATTTCTCACGGGGACGTTGTTTTGTGACAGTGTGAATGCATAAGGAAAATTATATGCACCTATAACTCGAGCACCCAAACAATAGAAAAAAATTGACGAAGACAGTATATCATTTCTTTTTTGTCTCTAACTCTTAAATTATAGTAGAAAAGTAAATATTATTTTAGTGCTCCATATGACTGCTATTAGAAAGCCAGGGACTCTGTTTATTTGGAGCTTAACATCAAAAGTGGCTAATAAGTAATAACCGAAAGTATATATTTTTATCACAAAGTCGGTACAAAAAGGTTCTCTATAAAGAAGTAAAAAATATGTACAAAATGACTTACCAATTACCAACTTTCAGTGTTTCAATCACTATGATTGGTTTGTGTTAGCAGGAGAATGAGAAGTCTTTTGTAAGAGCTATGCTTGCTCATTATTTTTCTTTTTGATGGATCATTTCGCAAAATTTGTTATTTTATAGTTAGGGACTTAATGATTGCGTTTGAATTTGAATTCCATGTTACAGAGAGTACCATATAAACGGCCACTTGAACACTTTCTTTTAACAATGCAGTCAAGACCAAGACATTTCAAAACTTGTATAATGAAGTTGCACAGTATGCAGTGAAGACATCTATGAGTATATACAAATATCAACAATGTAATGTAAGTGCATAAATTGAGGAACGTACTGATTTATTCCAATATATGACATCAACAACCTATTTCACAAGCCACTAAAAGGAAATTTGTCGTACCTCGAATAAACATCCCTTGGGTCATCAGCTGCAAGAAGACTCAAATGTATTTCCATGAGGTCCTTATTACAAGGTGTACTTAAGGCTGATAAATGAAAAATAAAATATCAATGTCAAATATATCTATCAGACTTAAAGATGCTACAGTCAAAAATTTGAAAACCAGACGTATTTGTATGTAATCAGCAAAACCAAATTATACCACGGGTTGCAGTCCAAAACACGGTAAATTTTATGTCTGATAGCTACACAATTGAGATACTAAAAGGGAAAAATGTCACCACCTACAATGAAGAAACACTCTTTTGAGACACTGCAGTCCTCGGGACTAACACACCTGCACCTCAAACGAATCAACCCAAAGACCTAATGCTTACTGGAAAATGGTATAAATACCATATAAAAATTCTTGGAAGTGAGTAGGACCGTGCAGACCACGTAGTCTTTGCAATAGATGTTGTTGCCTCGGGACCTTGCTACAACATCAGGCTCACTCGAATGCGATGTTTACAAAATCCTTATATTTCATCACTGTACTCATAGTAGATAGGTGGGTGTTGGTTATTTAGGCCCCCAAATGGCACCTTCCAATAGTCACGCATATATAAGGACTAATCCTCATATATGAATTTTCTACATTACTTATGGTTAAACATCGCATTTTAGAAAGACAATCACGCATTGGATTGGTCAATCAATAACCAAACGAAAGCTTTTCTACAAGAAAAGTGGTATAATATGCCAGCTCATCAACCTATCTATAATTTAAAAATGATCCACCAGTAAAGTACTTGAGATTAGACTATAAGGACAAATCCTAGAAATATTCTTGGAAATTGTAACTTGTTTGGCTTTTGTATCGAAAATACGAAATGATACATACAACCTTTATTTCTTTATTAAAAGGAAAAGGCAACTAAAATCCTACAAAATATGATTAAATTTGGGGAATGATGTTTAGTTTTACACAATGGTCAAAACCGAGGTGATTTTGATGAAAACCATCACCGCTTATTAGAGTAAAGTATAGGAAGAATTAGATATGGACACAAAATGCTTTTCTAAGAAGTTCATATACCATCACTGAAACTTTCTTATGAACATTGATCTAAAATTTCAACTCAGCCAGCCAAAGCAAATGAGATGGTAGGATCATACCTAACTGTAATTTTGCATGAAAGCATGACTGTACCAACTCATGTCGGTGGCATCTAAGATAACATGACCAATATCTAGAAAAGAGGCACTGAAGCATACATCCGAGTTCACGCAAAGAAAAAGGATCCGTCAACAGGTTACCTCCAATATATGAAGGATCTGCCACAGGGAAGTTGACCCTTGCAATTTCTTTGATGAATACTCATATGCGCTGAAAACAATATGGAAAAATCGGGGAGACAAACAAAGGTACACTATCGGTGGTCCGTTTCATAATAAATGTCTAAGGTAGAGGTAGTAGAGATTACATTAGTAAGTAAATAACAAACATATGCACTTTATGTAGAACAAAAAAGGTAGATGACAATTAAATGGGCATATGGCAATCCTGTTTTACACAACAAACGAAAATAGAACAACCAACCAAAGTGCTATGTGTAAAGGCTGGCAGCTATATTCCTACAAGTGATAACCTTTAAAGGCAAAACTAATTTCAATGTTTTCATTTCTTTTTCTTGTTTCTTCTACATGTAGTTTCCTTAAATGTGTTGAAGCCGCTCTTCCACATGGATGAGCACAGACATGCAAAAAGAAAAAAAAGATGTCTAGAATGTGTGGTGAGCTGCATAAAGGAAAAAACAAATGCCTAAATTTATTTGCAGTTTGTATCTGTTGTTGGGTGCCGTATAAAGTACTTATCAGTGCTACATAAAAGATGTATAGAATGTCTAAGATTGTAAAAATTTCAATGTAAAATACTTCTACCACCATTTGTTCTGCCGAGGGATGTAAAACCTATCAGTTTCAACTGGGAACTTCACTACGCCAATGGTAGCACTGCATGTCTATAACTGCCTGAAATCTCGTTAAAAGAAATGTTCAAAAGACACGTAATTTACTCTTCATCCTTGGGGCTAAAATGCAACAAATTCCAGTGTAGGAACTGAAATTCCCTCTGAATGTTTCTGACTAACACTTTCAGTTCTCCAATATGCTAGAAGCCGGACAGTGTAAAAAACTGAAATAAAAGAACAGTGTTCTACTTGGACTGTCACCTGCTCCCTCACGAACCTATTCACGAAGTACATGATAATTTTGAAATGAATATCTAAAAGGTACACCATGACCTCTAAACATCCATAGGACACTCCACAGTCATCAAAGTGAAAATTTATTTTATTTCGTAACCAGGAAGCAAAAATTGTATTCTTTTTTTGAACAGGAAGTGAAAAATTATCTGTGTGAATGTTGAATTCCAGTACTCAATTCAGTTATCTTTTCCATTGGGTATGGGTTTAAACTTGTGCTTTTCAGGAAGTTCTTCCAGGTTAACGATAATATTTGTACCAATTACATAACTAATGTACTTGCTGACATTCAGGGTAATTTGTGGTTGCACCTGACTCACTGAGTTCCATTCTAGCATGGAACATCTCTAGACCGTTGGTAGGAAGTATTGGATAGTGTGGCATTGCCTGCACGCTGCAGGCAAGAACAATACCAAAAAAAATTACAGCAGTAAAAAAGTAAAAGTATTAACTGTAGTTTTTTCTTGATATACCTGTAACTGTAATGTCTAATAGTTACTGTGAACATTCGCTTTCATGAGCAGCCTTCCAATACTTAATTCCATGCAGTTTTTTTTTGTAAGTTCAGCCTATAAATATTGAGAAGAGGACATAATTAAATTACATTTTTGAAATACATGAGGAATTGTACGCACTGAGAGTTCCTGTGCTAAATTATGATTTCTATGACCCTAGTTATCCTATCACTTCCCTACTCTCGTTCATGCTTTTACTGAATAGAGAACTACATATGGAAGCCAATATGAAGAGAACAAAAAATCTCATGTTGGGTACACATAGGAGATACGGGCCAACAAATTGAACCAAACATAACAAGAATTCAGATGGAAGAGAAGAAGAATAACCCAGTAGTACTAACAATCTAGCATCATGAATATGTTCCTGCAAGTTCATGGAACTGCATGGTATATAAAACAATATTACCAAAGCAATACAGAGCTAGGGAATACCTTTCAGTGCTAGTATTGCCAAGAGCTGAAGGCCAACACAAGAAGTCCAAAACAATAAATCATTGCAATAATCCAGTTTGGTGTGGGGGTATACTTGCAACCAGTTTTAAAGCAGAACGTCTTTCCATAAAGCTCCACGGCAACTCTCGCAGTGCATAAAGATCCACGCCAACACAAGCAAACATGAATGTGTGCTCGAGCTCCTCGGCGGTGGTGGTGCCTGCCACCCGCTGCTGCCAAATTAAAAATTGTTATATCAGTTGTGTTATAGTTTATTGGAGCTGAATTCAGGTAAAAGAACAATGTATAGACAACATGGCATAAATATTTCATAGCTTAATCTTCCTCTTCGGCCTTGTTGTAGTTTCATCAAGCACCTCACATGCATGGATTAATGTATCTCATGTTTACCACTGTAAAAACAAATGGGGGAGAAGCTAGTGGACGCTCACCTAATCTTGGCATCCTCATCCATCTCCTGCAGCGATGGATTCTCGTGCTCCTCCTAATCAGTAGCTAAGAGGGAGAGGTGGAGGGTAGCAATATAACCAAGGCTACCTGTACTAAATTAAGGAGAGGGAACCATGTACTAAATTAAGGAGAGGGAAGGCTACATTTGAAATCATAGGGCAAAATAACTGGACTGTTAGTAGTAAGGGAGACAGTGAGATAAAGTCCATGATAACATGAGCAATTTCACTTTCTAGAATGCATTGACAAATATATATGCAGGAAAATTACCATGGTCTCAGATTTTTAGACAATATTGTCAAGAAATAAGAACACTCAGTTCATTTGCATAGTAATAAATTTAAGTATTTTCCATAAGAGAGATATATCTTGACATGGAGCTAACAAAATTAAAAGGAGAATAACCTGGGCTTGGGACCTTCGACCTAGGAATGGGATTCTAGCTATACAGAGAGAAATTATTGGCAGCTGCGACCAGGTCTCACTCAGTCATACTCTTCAACCGTGAGCTTCACCATGAGATACAACAGTTTCACCAAACTTGTCATGCAACAATGGCAGTAAAATGGCCTTTCAGTTCTTACCTCTGACCTGAAGACGCTGGAATGATAGATAAAGCACGACAATTCCTCATGCAGAATTGTGTCGCCTTCTAACCTCTGATTCACCCGGCCACATGTCCTTCTCTATCAGTGGCCTCCACCAGGAAATCTCCGTAAGATCAATGTCAATTCTCATGAGTAAATTTGGCATCTGACGCATGAACAAAACTTAATCAGTATGACACCAAGACTTCTGACTTTCTGAGATAGAGAAGATTTATTCAGGTGTTACAGACATAAAGATACTATGATCCTACATTGCAAAACAAGTAGTTTTACATCTAACTAACTATACTGAGACTCTAGTACAAATTAGTTAGCTCTGAAAAGTAGCTTAGTTCTATTATACCACTACATCCGAGTTGAGTCGTGAGCCATATGCTAATAATAATAAAGGGACAGAAATGCACAACAGTACGAAGGATTGTATAAGAAAGATGAACTTCCACGACAAATAATTATAAATATCAGAAAACTAAACTATGTGAGTTACATACGTGCAACTTGTACCATCAGTTAATTGGAGTGAACTTAAAAGAGGAATATTTATATATCCAGCCTCACAGAATCCATTGAGCTTGCTTATTGGTGATAAATAGCTAGGCAAGGAATATTCATCTATCCAGGTCTCACATCTTAGCCTGACCGGAATCAATTGAGCTCGCTTATCAGTGAGATATAGCTTTGTGAAGATTATTTATCTGTCTTGGTCCCTCTTGGTCCCACTTAACAGGGTCATGTCGCAAGCTGCAAAAATGAATACCAAAACCGGTGAAGTGTAGTATACCCGGCTGATTTACTTCTATATTGATCAAGCCATAAAACTATAGTAGAAGCAAATATGTTATCAACATGTTATTGCTTAAATTAGCTACAATTTTTTTGAGAAATTCAGACAATAGTAGAACTCATCAATCAACATACGGACAAAGCTAGTGGTATATCACCATACATAATCAATTCATATGATCCAGTAGCAAAATGTTCTCCCCATGAAGGCAAGATTCCTAATAAAACAACAAGCTGGTGATCTACCTCAGGCTAGTCAAAATAAGAGAACCACTCTACATAATAGCATGAATGAGAACTTCCGCAAACAAGTAAAGAGTGTTAATATTCAAATATATATTGCATTATATGGCAGAACTTAACGATCTAATTAACATACTACAAACTAAGTATCTGATGATCTTGTCTCTTTCCTTTTTACATATAGTGTCAACTATAACTCTTCTTCCGAAATAAAAAATGTGAAATATACATGAACCAAGATGGAATCAATGGTTTATCAGCATACTTTCCAGACCGAAAATCACTAGTTTAATATCATTTTAGCCCAAATGATATACACAAAACATGCATTTGTGCACTCACTGACCAGGAACATATGCATTATGCGTATGAGGGTGCTATCCACAAAATCTGAAAATTAAAACAAAGCGCAAAGAAGCAAATGTCTCCAATCATGTATCCATGACAATGAAGCACGATGTGTTATAAAGCAACGCACCTACAACAGCTTAACAACATCAACAATCTTCTAAACTTCTGCTGGCTCCAAATCTGGGAAAATGTATAGCCAACATCAACGATCTTCTGAACTTCTGCAGTCCCCAAATCTGAGGATCATGTAAAACCAAAATACATCAGCGTCCAACTTCCTTGAAGCTTTCATTTAATCACCACATTGTTTTCTGTATCATACGGAGTATATCTTAAATGGTCCTATTGCTTGATAAATAACAATGTCAAGTTAAGAGCAACTATAAAATCAGTAAGACTGTTTCCCATCCAATCATAGCTACCATGTGAAAAGTAACAATACAATCCTTACGGTCATTTGAGCTAAGCTGCCATGTACCACATAAAAGTATCTTACTATCATGCACTTCACATTATTTTTACATTAAATTAAACCTAATAAGCTATTGGCACTGTTGGAAAAATGGTAATTCCAAGAAATAAAAGTACCCACAAAGGACTAAATAATTATTGGAGATATACCGGTTCAAAATAAAACATAAGTGTCATGGGAAGCGAGGCCACGAACAAATTTAATTTCTCTTTAAGTTAATAGGGTTTCAACATTTTCTTTTTATTTCCGAAATTTGGAAGAGCAAGGGGCATTTCTAGGATCCTTTGGTCCCTAGACAATTATTACTCTAATCATGTCTTCACCTAGCCTACTATCAAGACCTTCTATAACACTGACTACAAGAGTTGAACTGGCTGAGGAAATTAATATATCAAAACTATTACTTTAGAAACAGTACAATGCATCATTTTTTTTTCAAAAATCATAGGAAACTAAGGGAATCATATGCTTTTCATCATTACAGTGAGACAAGTGGCTAGTCCAGAAAGGGCTAGAAGCAAATGGTTGCAAAATTAACGTTCACACTAATATAAGAATATTCCATAAGAAAAAAATGCTCCTAAAGATCCTGTTAGGCCAAGCTACAGTGCAGATGTACAAAAAACTGTCAAATTCTTTACCTATAAGTTATGACCCTATGCTTGTGCTCACTATGTAGAGAGGAGGCGAAGTGGCATGGCACCACCAGTAAAGCTCGCATTGGCTGCTGATGGTTGTGACAACCAACATCTATAGCAGAGCTGACCAGCAATGGCGCCACGAAGATTCTGCAATGCACAACCACGAAAAGAAGAAAATAAGTTAAGCAAATCAAGCTGTAACTATATGGCTATATTTGTCCCTTCGTCTCTTTCCATGCAATCAAAGGCTTGGTCCTCTATCTCTATCTCTCTCCAAACCATGTATAGAAAGAAAATAAGCAAGAGAAAAGAGGATACATCACGGCTTGGTCCTTTCTCACTCTTTTGTTTGGCTCAGGCTGTGCTTTCTTTGTGTCTCTCCCCGATTCCCTAACCAAGCCAGCAAAAGCCACTCTCATCTCTCTCGGACCAGATCAACAACCAGTGGCCATCTATCTCTCCGAGCAGACCATGGACCAGGCTGCAATTCCCCTCTCTCGATGTCCCTCCTAGTCCCCTTGGTCCCCATCTTCCTCCCATCTCCCACAAAGAATGGAGGGTGCACGTACCTGCCTAAGAACTGAGACAAAGACAAGCAACTGGAGCATGATCCCCGCCTGCTGCTGCTTGTGATGGGAAATCGTCGATCTACTGCGGGAGGGCAGATCTTAGGCGAGGAGAGGAGAGGTCAGCCATCTGGGTCGGGGTACGTCAGGCTGTCGTCGCCTGCCGTACGTGGGAGCTCGACTTGCGGCACCTTCTCACGGGAGGCATTAGGGGAGCCGACGGAGGAGGCTGCCGCCAACGGCTCCTGCTTGGCCACCCTGTGCGGTTCCCCTCCTCCATGGTTGCCGCTGCCTGCCCCACGAGCTCCACATACCTGAATGGGCAGATGAATGACGAGCGGCGAGGACACCGCCATGGCCGCTGCTAGCCACGCTCCGTCGTTGGCCTTCACCTCGGCCCCTTCTCGCGCCACCACCGCGAGAAATCGTCTGGCTGCCTGCTAGCCCTTCTCCGTCTGCTGGACTTCCCCAGATCCATTCCTCCCCTCCTCCACCGGATCTGTCCCTCCCCTCTACTGTTAGCTCCTCTACTCCCCGATGTCACATCATGGTTCCCTTCTAGCTGCTTGGTTTCTCCTCCAACAGATAATTGCGGCCGGCGGCGACAAAAAACGACAGACGAGTGGTGGCGGCTAGGGTTTGAGGAGGAGAAGAGGAGGAAGGAAGAGAAGATGTCACGGGAGTGGGTGGTGGTTAGGGCCGACACTGCCCCTCTCTCCACAGCCAAGCGACAAGATCGGCGATGACCGGCGTGCCCCGTACCTGGCGACAAAGGGCAGGTCGCCACGGCCATCCTCTCCATAGTCGCCTGAGCGGAATGAGACATGGAAAGACAATTTTACCCCTAGCTACTCAGCGAAACTACAGGGATAGCCACCGCATCTCTCTCTTCTCTTTTCCACCCACACAGAAAGCCACGAGGCGACCCTCACCGATGAGCGGGGCACGCACGATGCAGGCCTTGCATGTCAGTGACCGTGGTTGTGTGAGGCCAGAGGGCGGGTGCAATTTCGGTGCCAAACAGAAGTCTGAACGGACGGCTAGGATCGAGCAAGCCATCAAATCCGACGAAGGGGACCTCACATGGCCTGAGAGGCCGGGTTGCCTGGCGGCTATATTTTCAAGGATAAGATACTTGGGCCTAGCTTTCATAGGCCTCTATCCAAATGGATCCCAGGGGTACTAAGCTAATGGGCCTTGGTAATTATACCCTTGTCAGTAGGGGAGCGCCTATTTCCAACTTTCAGCGGAAGAAATCTTCGGGTCCGCTTCAACGCCCTGGACGTCGTTTGTTTAACGGGCCGGGCCCATTTACTCCCCGCTTGAAACTTCCTTCGCTAAACGTTTCGCTATTTCAGCTTGTCAGAACGTTTCGCTATCGCATTTAAAAAAAAACATTCCGTCGCGCGCTGTGTTATGAGTTTTGAACTTTTGACTTTTTCTCAACTAGAAATGTTTCACCATCACGTACAGGAAAAAGTTGACGATTTTTTATGAGAAAATTGCATTATAGTAATATCATGCTGATGAAAAATAATTAAAAAATAGAAAAAGAAGGTATTATATTTTCATTATTTCTACTTATTAAAATAGAAAAAGTAACTCATGGTTTCCAAAAGTTCTCAGAACCTCAAAGTTGTGCTGCTTCTTTTAATTAGTTTGGAACTTGCGACAACGACAACATCCGACTAGAAAAAAAAGGTTCTCCTTGGTCATTTCAAGAAATAATAAGTAGAAACAAAATAGCTCATGGTTTCATAATCTCAAGTTCAGCTGCTTCATTCAAGCTTTGTAGCTCCAAAAGTTGAACATGAAGAATCACATTCAGCGAATAAGATGTGGCTCCTGTTTATTAAAAATGATCAATGTTAGTTTCAAGAATTTCATTACAAGAAACGTTTTGCATTGCAAGTTTTGAGGGTAAAAAAGATAAAGGAAGTAGCAGAGATTATTACATGTTTTGCAAGGAATTGTTTAACCATTGGAACCTGTTTCTCATTGTGCTTGTTTATGACCAACTGGCAACAAACTTTCTCTCGGATGGCTTGCACGTCAACCTGTTTAACGGTGTTTAAAAGGGCAAAAAAATGTGTATATGTTATTAAGCAATGTAATAGAAGCAGTAATAATTATTATTTACAGATTTTTTACCAAAAGATATTGAGTTACTATGTACTTACATTTGAAAAATGTTTCACTTCCATTCCATTGTAGCTTCTAATGAATTGAATCACAAAAATCCCTGAATCATACCTAATTATAAAAAATGAAAAATGCACAATGAAAACCATAAGTACAAAAAAAAGGTTACAGCGAAAATACGAGAATTGTAGAAGAAGAGTAGAAGACCACACAACATTTCCGTTGTAGAAAAATACCTGAAGTTGAATTTTGGGACTTGTACATATCTTATGTTGAATTCACGAATGTTGAAAAATGTGCACCGAGGATAACTAGCAAGGAAAAAGATCTTAAAATTGAATATGACTGTGTTAACAAGTGATTTGACCTTGTCATTATTAAAATCCGGGTTTAGCACATCAAATGATCTGTCAATACAGTTGACAGTTATTAGAACCCATTGCTTTTCAAAAGGGCATGGTATATGTACCTACAAAAATATAATTGAGCTTAGATGATAATTGAGTTACATAAAAGTATAATGAATTATAAACAGGAAAAAGAATTTGTTGAGATATAAAATAAAACAATAATTTGGAAAAATGGATTAAGATTTACCAGTCCTGCCTTTTCTAGTCTGAACCCAACATTCACCTCAGCAAACAGGTTTCTGTATTTAGGATCAGAATGCTATACCATCGGATCGACAAGTGCTTTCTACGAAAAAAAAAGGAAAAATACAAAAATATAAAGTAATAAAAAGAAAATATTAAACACAAGAATATACTACAGGAATTTGCAGACAATATAGGTAATTATGATTTGTACTTACTGTTATATCTTTTATAACTACATGCATCAAAATGTCATTCTTATTTGCTAATCCTTCTTTGTGGCGTTCATATTGAGCTACATTGTGGAGAACTCCAAAACCATCCATTACATGCGGATGTATCCAACCACCTGGACTCATTGACAGTGTTAATGTCCTCTGATCAACCCATATAGAGTTCACTTCAAATATCCGCGGGCTGATGGTTCAAAATAATGGTTTTTACAAAAATATGTTAGATAGACATGGAATTTAGGGGAGATATGTTGTACTAATAATGGAAATCTGAAATTTGTCGGATAAGAAAATTATTAAAAGGTTAGTTTAAACTACCTGTGTTCTTGTTTGAACTTTGTCAAAGCAATGTAGAATTCGTGTTCAAAAGTGTTTGCAAAAATGACTTGCTTTTGAAACTCTTCTTTGACAGTCCCAATACTACTGGAAGGCTTGAACCAATCACTAATAGGTCGCAATGTTACATTTGTCACATTGCTACTTATCATTTCATTGCCGAATTGTTGCAATGCTTCATGTAGGAGAGGGTCAACTTGCTTCAATTTAGAAGTTTGCTGCACAAACAGAATGGATAATAAATGGATTGCATTTCGAAACCAGAGATTTATTTTTCAGAACAATAAAGAAAATGAAGCTTTTTAGTTAGTGTACATGAAACACTGACCAAATCACATGAATGTTGACCAAAATTTGGATTGTCTTCTTCCAATAGGTCGAATGACACAAAAGCTCTCTTGTCTTCAACAGGACTGTTATTCGTGATGCCAACAACTCTCTCATTCATGGATAAACCCCGACTCTCTCTTTGGCAGCTTCTTTCAGATTGCAGATAAAAATTTGATCCTAACAAAAATAATAAGATCATCAGGCGGCACATGTATGCCTATATAATAATAAAAAGAACTAACAGAAATCATTACAATCAAATAGATGTATATTAAAAAATACTTTAGAAGTAGTGCTATTAGTTAGCAGACCTTGGGATCTTTGGTTCGAGAACATGAAGCTCTTCTCTGTTTGGATCCCTTCTTTTTGGAAATTAAGCATAACATTGATTTGTGCATCATTGCCTGAAATAATTCATTGTAAGAACATAAAAATAAATTGTAAATACAGAATCATTTGTAAATATCTATGAAAAATTGGCAGACAAAATGTGAACAAAAAGAGATAAAAGTCTATAAGCACCTCTTATTTCTTGACCTGGTAGTAAGAAATCCATACTAGTCAAACAGAATTTAGTATTGTAATCATTGTTTGTTGCCTCTTTGCGTCTTCTTTCCTCATACATATCTGTTATAAAAAAGTAATAAACCAATTGGTCGCAGTAAAAAAGCTGTATATGTTATAGATCAAGCTATATATTTTTAAAAATAGTACCCTTTGCAAGAGTGTATCTGTTACTAACCTTGCAATTCTTTAGTTACGTACTCTAAAATTGTAGTGGAAGGTTCAAATTCAATAGTACCAGATGTACCAATTATTAAGCTCTTCTCATATTCGTCAATTTTGTTTGGTAAGGTACATTAAATTTCTCACATAGAGCAGCTTCCAGCAAATTTGAAGTCAAGTTCCTCCAATGTTATCTGAGCTGAAGAATCATCGTGATCTCTTAGCTTCCCCGAAGAATGAAAACTAGTAATCAAATCTTCCATGTATTTTTGAATACAAACTGGTTTGGAACTTTCGAAAAGATCGTCAACATAGCATTTAAGTGTTGGAACAGAGTTTTGGACCATCCTTTGGAAGAAGTTTTGAGTTTGAGACTCCAGTTTTAACTTATCCTGTAAAAGAAATATGCAAACGACAATGAATATGATTTATGAATAAACAAGTTTTGAACAGACAAAATGAATATTGTTTTAGATGTACGTAGTCACAAAAAAAAGAAAATAGTTGACCTTACTAAACAGGTTTCCATTGAATTTCTTGGTTATATATTCTGAAATTTCTTTAGGCATTTGAACCAGATTTAGCTCCGACGTTCCCATGAACGGTGTTGATGATATATGTTTTCTCTGTAACAATAAAGCATTAAACATATGTTGATGATATATGTTTTCTCATGAACGGTGATGATTATATATGATTTCTCTGTAAAAAATAAAACTTACTGATAGCCTTCCAAAACCATTTTCCAAGCCATGCATTGAATCAAGAGCTATGTATGAGTTCATAACATGTGTTGACCATAGAGAAATCCTTGGAACACTGTTCCCAAGACTGAATTCAGATGTTATGAGATATTCAAAGTATGCTATCTGCAAAACAAAATTCAGATTTGTTGGCAGTATATAAATTGATGGAGAATTAGACATTAAGAAAAGAAACAATGTGAAGTTAGTGATGGCAACATGACAAAATATACGGTTAGTAATCATACCACTAGAATGATCTTGCATCCACCCATTTCTGAAATACTTCCTTCAAAAACTCCCTGTTGAAAATTGCGAATATGTGCCAGCAGCCAATTTAAGGTGAAGGTACACCAGTCAAACCTTGGAATTTCATTAACATCTGCTAGGTTTGCATAGTATTCAGTGAAGGAAATATGCCCTAGAGGCAATAATAATATTGTTATTATCATATTTCTTGTTCATGATAATGTTTATACTCCATGCTATAATTGTATTAAGCGGAAACATTAATACTTGTGTGGTTTATGAACAACACCGTGTCCCTAGTACGCCTCTACTAGACTAGCTCATTGATTAATGATGGTTAAGGTTTCCTAACCATAGACATGAGTTGTCAATTAATAATGAGATCATGTCATTAGGAGAATGATGTGATGGACAGACCCAAATAAAGCAGAGCAATTAGATCGTGTCATCGTGTTCATCTTTGCGAAGCTTTTTCCTATGTCAAGTATTGTATTCCTTAGACCATGAGATAATACAACTCCCTGGTATCGGAAGAAAGCTTTGAGGTCATCAAACGTCATCCTATGTGAGGGTGATCATAAAGGTGTCTCTCAGGTGATCGGAAAGTACTTGTTGGGTTGCGTGTATCAAGATGGAATTTGTCCCTCCCGAGTCGGAGAGATATACTTCGGGCCCACTCGGTAATCGATATCAACATCGCTTGCAAGCACGTGGTTAAGGAGTTGATCACAAAGCGATATCGGATTATGGAATGAGTAAAGTACTTGATGTGAACGAGATTGAACTAGGTATGCCGATACCGACGATCGAATCTCGGGCGAGTAAAATATCGTGTGACGAAGGGAATACATATACGGGATTAATTGAATCCTGGCATCGTGGTTCATCCGATATGATCATCGATGAATATGTGGGAGTCAATATGGGTTTCCAGATCCCGCTGTTGATTATTGATAGAAGATCATGTCTGCATATTCTCGAACCCGTAGGGTCACACACTTAACGTGCATCGACGCTAGGATAGAATGGATAATTGGTTTTATGAGTTTTTGTTCGGAGTCTCGGATGAGATCCAGGACATCACGAGAGGTTCCGGAATGGTCTGGAGAATAAGATTCATATAAAGGAAAGCAGTTTTTGGATTCCAGAATCGTTTCGGAGTTTATCGGTATTGTACCGGAAGGTTCTAAAAGGTTCCGGAGTGGGACCAACGTGGGCCCACTTGTCGGAGGCCTATGTGGGCCTAAGGGGGAGTGTCCTGGCCACTTTGGGCTAGGCACACAAGGCCCCTAAGGCCCAGCCGGCCAGCCCTTAGGGGAAACCCTAAGGGAACCTTCCAGAAGAGGGGGGGGAAGACTTGCCCCCTACTCTTCCCCCTAGGCCGCCGCCCTAGGGCTTGGAGGAGGGGCCAAGGCAGCCGGCCAGCCCCCCATATAAGGAGGGGCAGGGGCGCAGCCTCCCCCCACTCCAACCCTAGCCGCCGGCCAACTGCTGCCCCTCCACTTCTCTCTCTCTCGCGACTGTGCGTAGGCGAAGCCCTTCCTCAGAAACTCTCCACCATAAGCACCACGCCGTCGTGCTGCAGATCCAATCTATCTCTCCACCATACTTGTTGGACCAAGGAAGGAGGAGATGTCGCTGCACCGTACGTGTGCATCTCTCGGAGGCGCCGCCACTTGCGGCGTAGGATCGGATCGGATCGCGGGGAGGAGACGACTAGTACGACTACATCATCCATGTTCTGTTGAACGTTTCTGCTGTGCGATTTCTTCAAGGGTATGAAGATCTCATCTACCTCTCTCGTTGATTACATCTCCTAGATTAGATCTTGGCTTTCTTGTTCGCATCCGTAGGAATTTTTTTGATTTACTATGCTGCGAAACCCTTCAGTGGTATCAGAGCTAGATATATGCGTAGATGTGTTTCACGAGTAGAACGCAACATGCTTGTTGCGGGCGTTGATGTTTTCTGTTGCAAACTTCTTTGTTTTGTATTTCTTATGGCGCGGCATAGTGAGATCGAAGCGGTCCAGGCCAACTTTACGCGACCTCGTTCGCGAGACCGGCTCCGCACTTGACGTTTGGCTTGTTCCACACATGCGGCTTGTGGATGCCAGTTTCTCTCACTATAGTAGTCATGAGATTTACAACGGATGTTAGCAACCATAATATCACCATTGTGGCTTTTCGTAGGTAAGAATCGTTGTTAACTTGCTACTCCCATAAGCCACGTAAAACATGCAACAACAAAGTAGAGGCGTCTAACTTGTTTTTGCAGGGAGTGTTTTGTGATATGGTATGGCCACAAGATGTGATGTGATATATGTGATGTATGCGATGATCATGTTTTGTAATCTTTCACGACTTGCATGTCGATGAGTTCACAACCGGCAGGAGCCATATGGTTGTCTTTATAATTGTGTATGACCTGCGTGTCAACTTCTTATACGCCATGTAATAGCTTTACTTTATCGCTAAGTAGTTAGCAATAGTTGTAATTGCTATTCGTGGTGGAGGCAATCATGGTGGACTGATGGAGATCATGCCGGAGCGCACAAGATGGAGATCATGGCGCGGAGATTGGCTATACCATGTCACATAAAATTATATGCATGTGATGTTTATCTTTTTATGTATCTTATTATGCTTAGATCGCGACGGTAGCATTTTAAGATGATTCATCACTTAAAGATCAAGATAAAATTGTGTTCTCCCCATGTATGCACCGTTGCGAAAGTTCGTCGTTTTGAAGCATCTCGTGATGATCGGGTGCTATAAACTCTACGTTCACATACAACGGGTGCAAGCCAGTTTTGCACACGCGGAAATACTTGGGTTTGACTTGACGAGCCTAGCATGTACAGACATGGCCTTGGAACACACGGACCGAAAGGTCAATCATGAGTCATATGGATGATATGATCAACATGTTGATGTTCACCATTAAAGCTATATCATTCACGTGATGATCGGTCTCGGTGTAGTGAATTTGGATCATGCTTCACTAAACAACTTTGAGGGATGTTGAATTTAGTGGGAGTTCATTAGTAATTTGATTAACTTGAACTAATTATCTTGAACTAAATCTTGTTGTATTTGCATAAGTCGTTGTAGTCTTTGGCACCATTTCCCACCGACACTTAGCTTAATTGAGTTAAAAAGAACTATAGAATTCTGGATAATCACTTTTCGGTCTAGTGCCGTTTAGTTAGAATGTCAAGACTAAAGATTAAGTCCTATTGCAAACTTTAGCAAACCTTGCTTGCTCCATACGATTTAATAAATTGTATTAATCTAAGAGCAACGATTCAAGTTTAGTATCTAAATATCATATGTTTGCCTTCATGATAAATTGATCTTCAAAATTGTTTGAGAATCAAAGTGATCATCGAGCTGAAAGAATTGTTTCAGAAACAAATAAGAAGTGAAAGATATTTGATATCTAAGACTTTGATTGTTTGCAAAATGATGAAGTATAATTTAGTAAAAGAACATATGCTCATATTGTATGACTATATGCGAAGATTGAAGATGCTAGGCGTCCCGATCACCCAAAAGTTTGGGAACTAATATTATACTTGCATTCATCCTTATAAGCTATAGTAGTTTCATCATGAAAGATGTCATGATAGGACGAATGAAAAGGTATCGGCTAAATTGTTTTGCTATACCAAAAGAATACTAAAGAATGGAATCTAGAAGAATACCAATCATATGATGATGGCGATCCACTTCAAAGTGCAAAATCCAAGGCTATTAGTATTTGACTAAAAATCCTTTGGACTATGTGTCAAATGATTGACGCCACTATTGATGTCAATAGATTCTTCTAAAAAGAGAGGAAATGCTAAATAGGATCTGCAAAATTATTTGGTAGAAAAAGGAAAAGACTGGAATTGTCCAGCTCAGGTATATAAATGATATACATGTTATAGATGAATTCTTTTGCTCGTTAACAATGTAATTCTTGGGTATTCGATACTGATTTGTTGGTATGAAATGTCATACAAAGCAACACAATACAAGAAGTACAATGGCCTAAGTAACTAGTAAAAGAATATGGTAATGATGCATGTCGAGATACAAATAAAAGTGTTATTGTGCTTCTCGTCGGCATAAAACCTAGCCTTCTAGATATGTTAAGAACTTAATAATTGTTATTTTGTTCTAGTATTATGAGAGCAATGGTTGTTCAAATTATTACCGTCTTCCATAATCGATGGATAGATTATTATTATCTTGTTGGTGAAATAGACATTTATAACACTAATGCTAAAGGTCGCAAGACAAAACAAATTTCACTTATATATGACACCGCCGTTTAAGTCATATTGGAAACAAAACATGAAAGAAATTCTATATTGATAGATTTTCGAGTCATTTGATTTTGAATTGATTGACGCTTGTGAGACTTTTCCTAAAGATGATTAAACTCCGTTCATGGGCCATAGAAAGAACAACCGACTAACTACATGGAGATCGTACATGTTGATGTATGTAGTTCATGTGTGAAGTCGAGCGTGGTGTATTTTCTATGTCATCAATGACTCGAATAGATGTACGGTATATCTACTTGATGAGATAGAAGTATGAAATTGTTCAATTTATGAAGTGAAAATTGTTGTAACAAGAATATTCAAGTTGTATGATTAGATCATAAAGAAGAATATTTGAGTTACAAGTTTAGCAAACATCTAAGAGTTAGAGGAATTGTTCCACAAACTTGCATCATGATAAACACCATAGGAGTATGGAGTTTTCGATGGATGTAATCAAACCTTATTTGACATGGTTAGATCAATGATGAAATAAACTACCAATATAATTTGTAGATTATGCTTTAGAGACTACCGCTTTTCACTGAATAGAGTGCCATCATAATCTGCCGAAATGACACCATACAAGTTATAGTTGTCTTTTCTTGAATTTTGGTATGCAAGGCATATGTGTAAAATGTTTACAACCAAAATCGGATAAGTAAGTCTTTGTAGGTTATTGATATGGGCACGAAGGAGGAGGTGAAGCCCAATTTCAGGACTCCACCAAGATGAGGGAAGCTCGTTGCTGATTGGCACGCCAGGACGACCTACGATATGAAATAATTTAGTCTAAGGTTGTGTCAGCACTTTACATATCTGCTTATGTTATCCTGTGTGCTAGGTCATGTTATGGGCCACTTAGTTTTATTTGTGTTTTGGGTTTGGGCCTGTCCAAGCCCAACAGTTTTCTGGCCATCTATATAAGGAGGCCAGCAGTCTAGGGTTTAGGGAGTTCAGAAATTAGAGTTAAACCAAAGAGTTGTGTGCTGCGTGTAGCATCCCTCCGGGGACGGCGCTGCCGTTATCTATCTCATTGATATATTGCTGTGAAGGTTCTTGTGTTCATCAAGGATTATCAGGCTCAGGTTTGAGGCGTGTTGATTCTCTTCACGTTGCTTGCTGGATTCGTTCCTCTTCTTCAGGTGACGTTCTTCGCGTTATTGGAAGATTATTTATCCGGGTTGACTCGCTGTGAAAGATCGGGACAAAACTCGTAGGATCGCCGGCGTGATCCTTATCAGTTATCCCAAAGAATGTCGATGGGTATTCCTTCTATTATGAACCCAAACACATAGTGATTGTCACTAAAAGAAGTGAATTTCTTATGAAGGAGTTTCTCGCGAAAGGTTTAAGTGGGAGGAAGATAGAACTTGATGAGGTTGTTGAATCTGAGCAAGATGATCAGAGTAGCGCAGCACCAGAAAATGTTCTGGAAGTGGCAACTACATTCATAGCTCACGCGTCTACAATATGTTGTAGTCACGACATCGAAGTTCCTATTTAACCAAGTTGGTCGTAATCAAATAGTAAGATTTGAGGATGAGATATTATTAGATAATAGTAACCAACAATATACAAAGAATCGATGATGGGCCCTGACTTCGTCATATGAATTATTCTAGCAACAATTACATATTGAGATATGATAGTTGAATAAACGAAACAACGTTCCTCTACCGGAATGCACACCAAGGACGTGTAACTGACACGACCCAATGGGTTTTGTTGATTCAAAGGTTGCTAGATATGTATGCAAACTTCTATGGTAGAAGTAAGCATAGCAAAGTTGGAATCTTCAATGATGAAAATGTTAAAGTGTTAATTTCATCAAGATATTTGAAGATGCTTGTATTTACAAGAAAGTAAGTGGGAGCGCTAAGACATATTTCTAATGCTTTATGTAGATAACATATCGTTCATTGGAAATTATGTGTTTTTCTTGATATTGCTAAGTTTTCATTAAAATTAGTTTTTGATGAAAGACTTAGGTAAAACCAGAATATTAAGCATCACTGTCTATGCAGATAGATTGAGGCACTAATATAGTTTTGCTAGAGTACATAGATGAAATATTGAATTTGTTCAATATGGAAACAATAAGAACGGTTCTTGTTGCATGGAAGAGGTTGGAGCAAGAATCAATTGTTTTGACACTTGATGAGTGAAACCACAAGAATGATTTTATCAATTTTGTATACCATGATATGTAGATCCAGATGTGTCCAATGCTCTAAAGGTTATAGCATTCATATGATGATCGTTGGACAATAGTAAAGATATTCTTATGCACTTTCGAAGAAGTAAGAATATGTTCTGTATGCAGAAGTGACAAATGGTTCATTGCAATGAGTTACATTGGCTTTGTCACACATACAAGTAAAATTTTATCTCAATTTTAAGCCATTTGTTTTGAGTTAGAAGGTGGCATAATAAGATGGAAGGAAGTTCCATGATGACTTGGATGAGTTCCAATGTTAATATTGTGGCGGACACTGCAACGAGGGCTAAGTATATAATCGCTTTAGAAGCGGCATAAAAGATGCAAAGTAGATAGTGATAATCCAACTTATTTGTGGCACTGTCGTCCAGGTCATATTGGCATAAAACGCGTAAAGAAACTCCATTCTGATGGACTTTTGGAGTCTCTTGATTTTGAATCATTTGACACGTGCAAGCCATGCCTCATGGGCAAGATGATCAAAAACCCGTTCTCCGGAATAATGGAGCGAGCAACGAACTTATTGGAAATCATACATACCGATGTGTGCGGACCAATGAGTATTTCGATGCACGGTGGATATCGCTATTTTTCTAAGTGTGCTAGTACTATGTAGTCCTATTGTATGACAATAGTGACAACATAGTCTCGGCCAAGAAACAAAGGTCTCACCAGAAGACCAAGTTTATATGATGCTATCTCATACAAGATGAGTAATATGTGCTGACGCAAAAGAATATGCAAATACAAACCGACCTGAAAGTGTCAAACCTGTAGATAAGGTTTACCACGTGCAACGCGTATGAATAACACCGGAATGCCATAGGTGTTAAAGGCGCAAGTATTAACTAGATTATTGACTCTAGTGCAAGTGGGAGACTGAAGGAAATATGCCCTAGAGGCAATAATAATATTGTTATTATCATATTTCTTGTTCATGATAATGTTTATACTCCATGCTATAATTGTATTAAGCGGAAACATTAATACTTGTGTGGTTTATGAACAACACCGTGTCCCTAGTACGCCTCTACTAGACTAGCTCATTGATTAATGATGGTTAAGGTTTCCTAACCATAGACATGAGTTGTCAATTAATAATGAGATCATGTCATTAGGAGAATGATGTGATGGACAGACCCAAATAAAGCAGAGCAATTAGATCGTGTCATCGTGTTCATCTTTGCGAAGCTTTTTCCTATGTCAAGTATTGTATTCCTTAGACCATGAGATAATACAACTCCCTGGTATCGGAAGAAAGCTTTGAGGTCATCAAACGTCATCCTATGTGAGGGTGATCATAAAGGTGTCTCTCAGGTGATCGGAAAGTACTTGTTGGGTTGCATGTATCAAGATGGAATTTGTCCCTCCCGAGTCGGAGAGATATACTTCGGGCCCACTCGGTAATCGATATCAACATCGCTTGCAAGCACGTGGTTAAGGAGTTGATCACAAAGCGATATCGGATTACGGAACGAGTAAAGTACTTGCTGTGAACGAGATTGAACTAGGTATGCCGATACCGACGATCGAATCTCGGGCGAGTAAAATATCGTGTGACGAAGGGAATACATATACGGGATTAATTGAATCCTGGCATCGTGGTTCATCCGATATGATCATCGATGAATATGTGGGAGTCAATATGGGTTTCCAGATCCCGTTGTTGATTATTGATAGAAGATCATGTCTGCATATTCTCGAACCCGTAGGGTCACACACTTAACGTGCATCGACGCTAGGATAGAATGGATAATTGGTTTTATGAGTTTTTGTTCGGAGTCTCGGATGAGATCCAGGACATCACGAGAGGTTCCGGAATGGTCCGGAGAATAAGATTCATATAAAGGAAAGCAGTTTTTGGATTCCGGAATCGTTTCGGAGTTTATCGGTATTGTACCAGAAGGTTCTAGAAGGTTCCGGAGTGGGACCAACGTGGGCCCACTTGTCGGAGGCTTATGTGGGCCTAAGGGGGAGTGTCCTGGCCACTTTGGGCCAGGCGCACAAGGCCCCTAAGGCCCAGCCGGCCAGCCCTTAGGGGAAACCCTAAGGGAACCTTCCAGAAGAGGGGGGGAAGACTTGCCCCCTACTCTTCCCCCTAGGCCGCAGCCCTAGGGCTTGGAGGAGGGGCCAAGGCAGCCGGCCAGCCCCCCATATAAGGAGGGGCAGGGGCGCAGCCTCCCCCCCACTCCAACCCTAGCCGCCGGCCAACTGCTGCCCCTCCACTTCTCTCTCTCGCGACTGTGCGTAGGCGAAGCCCTGCCGCAGAAACTCTCCACCATAAGCACCACGCCGTCGTGCTGCAGATCCAATCTATCTCTCCACCATACTTGCTGGACCAAGGAAGGAGGAGACATCGCTGCACCGTACGTGTGCATCTCTCGGAGGCGCCACCACTTGCGGCGTAGGATCGGATCGGATCGCGGGGAGGAGACGACTAGTACGACTACATCATCCACGTTCTGTTGAACGTTTCAGCTGTGCGATTTCTTCAATGGTATGAAGATCTCATCTACCTCTCTCGTTGATTACATCTCCTAGATTAGATCTTGGCTTTCTTGTTCGCATCCGTAGGAATTTTTTTGATTTACTATGCTGCGAAACCCTTCATTCGGGACTAGCAGAACCTCTACCGTTGGGAGCAATGAAAGCAGATAGAAGGAGTTTCATGAAAATAACTGAGAAAGATGGCTCATCAAGATCATTTGTCAACATTGAGCATAAGCACTCTATAGAAGGAGTATCAAGATCAAGAGATTGCTTTCTTGAATCTGTTAACTGAACTGTTCTCCAACCAAAAGGAATACCAAGAATTTTGTAGACTATGATAGGGGACAGGCTAAAACTGAAACCATTTTCAAATGTGACATCTACTTTGTTCACATCAAAATGATTAATTAACCATGCAAAAATATCATTGATGTTGCTAGTGCATTGAAAGTCCAGGATTGAACCAAAACCAAGTTTTCTTATAATAGCCTTCTTCTCATCAGACAGTTGAGCTAAAACTTGAATGAACATAGAAGTGTAATCGGGTATTTCCCCCTGTATTTTAAAAAACACAACAGATTGGTTAACACTGCATTTTAAGCATGAAAAATAAATGTATAATAAGAGAACATCAGGAAAATTTCTGATGCGAAAAAAAAACTTTCTCTGACCTATTTCCTTTTTACTTGATAATGTGATATGTCTGTACAAGGTCCCTCTCTCTTCTTATTGTTACTATCCATGAGATGAAACCTATAAATCATAAGAAACAGACACATGGTACATACAAAAAACTGTTAAAAAATGCAGTAAACAAAATATCAAGGCATGCTAAAAAATCGTGCTAGTCGTGACACTTAGATAACCAAAAAAAGGATTCAGAATTCCTAAATCTGAATGGAAAATATGAAAGAGCTACAAAGTTTTTACTTCAACTACTGTTCTGTTTTTATTTCAAGAAGTATACAGAGAAATTTGTTTCGAATGTAAGCATGCATGTACCCATACAACATGAACTACTTCACCCCGGTGATGCAGATCATGAAATTTTAAAGACTTTGAGAAAAATCGTAGAACAAATGAATTTACCTTTGAAACTTCCTTCAGATAAAATAGTAAATCACCAGAGGAACATTCATCAGAAAATAAGTGGAAGAAGGGGAAGACACCACCAGATTTTCTTTCACTGCCAGATTACTTCGATAGGACCTTTGCTGGGTGTGAAGGAGATGGATCTGGCTGGGGATAGAGAGATAAGAACGAGGACGGAAGAGGGGAGGGGAAAGTGTGTCTGGTGTTGTCATTCAAGTTGGTCCCACATGTAAGAGTCAAGAGTGTGAGTTAACAGAGAAGCTGCACTTTCGTATAAACCAGAAAATATAGGGTCTGAATTGAAAAAACAGCCACCAACTTCGCCTGCAAGAAAAAGAAGAAGTAGAAAATCTCAGCGGAGATCTTCCTTCCTTCGTTCCAATCTCATCTTCTTATCGTCCTGCCTCCCACCACATCTCCCCCACCCCAGCACCCACTTTGTATAACCTTCTGAATCCCGCCTTCCCCCTTGTGGATTCATGTGAATCCGTTCAAAAAAGGAACCAGAAGGCTGGACTATTGAATTTGAACTCCGATCCTTCTTTCCACCCCTCAAGGTAAACTGATATGAAGAAAAAATCTTGTTATTCTAATTTTTTGATTGCATTTTCCATCATTGTGACTTGTTCTTTTCTATTCTTAGCTTGAACCAAAACAGTCTCAGTTGATATGGTCACATAAACCTACAGAAGATCAACTTTATGAATTAGTGATGTTATTAAGTAATTAATGAACATGACATTATAACTAAAAAAATAGTCTTGGATAGTAAATTGAATGAAACAAACTCTGAATAAACCTTTTAATTATTTTGGAATATTTCTTTTTCAATTGTTAACCTTTCCTGTAAAACTATACTGGGAGAACCAATCATGTATTTTTATGATGGAATTTTAAAATTCCTTTGTTTAGTTATCATTCTGAATCATCACTGTAGAAAACAATTATAACAAAATGTTTGTTAAAAATGTGACTGTTTTGCCAAACATTGCAGCATTCTATTAGAAAAAAGTCTCTAGGAATATGGATGCTGTTGAAGTGGTGGAATCATTGAAACTGAAGATCAAAGGAAGAAAAACAGTTGAAGGTAGTAGGGTGGTGGAAACAAAGAAAAAATAGGGAATGGAAACAACATCTAAGGTTTGTTATGCTTACGGATCCTAATACACATATTTTATTTTAGCACTCTTTATTAGCTCATTACCAATTGCTAGTTTGAAAATTTCTTGCATGCTTGTTTAAAAAATTGAACTCACAGATGAAAGGAACAATGAAGAATTCTTCTGGGACAACTATGATTGGCATGGCTCCTTTTGGTGGATTGAACAGGCCAGTTAGTTTGGTGAGTTAACCAAATTAGAAAACCATAGGTCATATACAGTGCATGATTGGAATTTGTATTTTCAGTAGATATTTTGCTAGTTCCATGTGTTAGTGTATTTATTTATTAACTTGAAAATTTGACGCAGGCTCCGATACAGGTTACAGAAAAGGATGATGGGAAAGGAAAAAGCTCAACAATGGATGAATTTGATCAATTTGTCGTATATAATGATATGAAGAAAAAAGCTGAGGTAAGGAATATAATATAATTAAATATAATGAAGAACACAAACCAAAAACATTTTTTGTTAAAAAAAGAAAACATTATTTCTCATTTATATATTTACATTTTATGATTATAGGAGTTGTGCAGTGGAATAAAGAAAAACAACAATGATGGTGATGGTGGAAAATCACAGGAAGAAAATGAAAAGATGGTAAGCACTTGCACTGTTAATTAGTACCTTTACATCATATTTTCAAAAATAATACATGTGATATGTCATTCTACACTGATATGATGTAATGATAAAAAATCAGATTAATGGGAATGAAAAAGAAGGCCCTGTTTTGATTCCTGACAAGGAAGTGAACAACAACAGAAACTTTGAAGAGCATGTAGGTGAAGTGCAAGAAGATACAATAGTAAAACCTGTAAGCACACAGAAACCTTTGGTAGTGCTGAAAAGTTATAGTACAGATTGCTTTCCATTTGAAAATTTATTGACTCATTTTGATTGCTAAATCATTTTGTTGAGGCAGAAGGATAACATATATAATTTTTGATTGATGCAGGTAGACAAAAATTTGGAAGAATCAATATTGCAAACTCCTCAAGATGAAGCTAAAGAATCAGAATCAACTGATGGAATAGATAGTAGTGAGGAAGATAGTGATGAGGAATATTTGTTTCCAACTCCTGATGAGATTCGAAATGCAAAGAAACCAGAGGTCGGAATGGTTTTCTCTTCACTGGAAGAGGCGGTGAGGTTTGTTAATGTCTACGGGCAAATGACAGGATATGCAGTAATAAAAGGGAGGAATTACAAGCAGCGGAAGAAAATGCTCCAGTGCAACAGGAGCAGAACAACAGTTAGCAAGTCCAGAGGTCAGAGGAAAAGGAAATGGAACATAATTATGAGGACTAATTGTCAAATGAGTGTGACAGTAAAGAGGGTTGAGGACAAATGGCATGTTATATCTTGCTTCCTGGATCACAATCATGATCTGGTAGTTTCACCCTCATTGACAAAAAATTTCTTGAGCCATAGAACAATGACTGAGGAGGAGGTCAAGCTCTCAAGATTACTACAAGAAATCAGAGTCAAACCACAGAGGATCATGACCATATTCAGGAGGATGCAAGGAAGTTTTAGCAAATTAAAATTTGGTAAGAAACAACTCGATAACCTGAAGCAGGCTGAAAGGAAGCTTAAGAAGAACTCAGATATTGCTTGCACACTAAGGTTTATTGAACGGATTCAACTTCACAAGCCAGGTTTCTGCTGCAGAATGGATGTTGATGCTCAAGGATCTGTTAGAAGTATTTTTTGGATAGATGCAAGGTCGAGGTTGGACTACCAGTTGTTTGGAGACATTATTTGCTTTGATACCACTTACAGTACAAACAAGTATAACATGCCATTTGCTCCAATCATTGGAATAAATGGGCATGGTAAAACAATAGTGTTTGGATGGGCTCTACTGAAGAATAAAAAACTGAGACATTTGAATGGTTGTTTTGAAGTTTCGTTGAAGTTATGCAAGGGAAGAAACCACTGTTGGTACTAACAGATCAGGATGTTGCGATAGGGAATGCAGTTGATTCTATTTTCCCTGATGCTTTTCACCGGTACTGCCTCTGGCACATACTTAAGAATTTGAGAGAGAACATGAGTGCCTACATGTCAGGAAAGGAAGGAATGGAAGAATGTATCATCAAAATTATAATGCAGTCCCTAACCATTACTGAATTTGAGACGGGATGGCAAGAAATGACTGTGACTTATGACTGTGCTGAGCATGATCACATCAAAAGGATGTGGGGTGTTAGATCAAAGTTTGTGCATGCCTTCTTCAAGGACTGTTTCTGCCCATTCACACGTACAACTGGGAGAAGTGAGAGTTTCAACTCTAACTTCAAAGAATATGTGTTGAGGAAAGACACAATTGAGAACTTCCTAAAACAATATGAATTGTTCCAGGAGAATATTGTGGAGGTTGAAAACCAGGACATATTTGAATCAACTATGAAGAACCCGGTGTTCTGGAGTAAACAACATATTGAGCGACATGCAGCATCCATATACACAAGGGGAATCTACTTGAAATTTGTAACTGAACTAATGAATGCTGAAGGAAATATGCCCTAGAGGCAATAATAATATTGTTATTATCATATTTCTTGTTCATGATAATGTTTATACTCCATGCTATAATTGTATTAAGCGGAAACATTAATACTTGTGTGGTTTATGAACAACACCGTGTCCCTAGTACGCCTCTACTAGACTAGCTCATTGATTAATGATGGTTAAGGTTTCCTAACCATAGACATGAGTTGTCAATTAATAATGAGATCATATCATTAGGAGAATGATATGATGGACAGACCTAAATAAAGCAGAGCAATTAGATCGTGTCATCGTGTTCATCTTTGCGAAGCTTTTCCTATGTCATGTATTGTATTCCTTAGACCATGAGATAATACAACTCCCTAGTATCGGAAGAAAGCTTTGAAGTCATCAAACGTCATCCTATGTGAGGGTGATAATAAAGGTGTCTCTCAGGTGATCAGAAAGTACTTGTTGAGTTGTATGTATCGAGATGGAATTTGTCCCTCCCAAGTCGGAGAGATATACTTCGGGCCCACTCGGTAATCGATATCAACACCGCTTGCAAGCATGTGGTTAAGGAGTTAATCACGAAGTGATATCGGATTACGGAACGAGTAAAGTACTTGCTGTGAACGAGATTGAACTAGGTATGGCGATACCGACGATCAAATCTCGGGCAAGTAAAATATCGTGTGACGAAGGGAATACATATACGGGATTAATTGAATCCTGACATCGTGGTTCATTCGATATGATTATCGATGAATATGTAGGAGTCAATATGGGTTTCCAGATCCCGCTATTGATTATTGATAGAAGATCATGTCTGCATATTCTCGAACCCGTAGGGTCACACACTTAACGTGTATCGATGCTAGGATAGAATGGATAATTGGTTTATGAGTTTTAGTTCGGAGTCTCGGATGAGATCCAGGACGTCACGAGAGGTTCCGGAATGGTCCGGAGAATAAGATTCATATAAAGGAAAGCAGTTTTTGGATTTTGGAAAGGTTTCGGAGTTTATCGGTATTGTACCGGAAGGTTCTAGAAGGTTCCGGAGTGGGACCAACATGGGCCCACTTGACGGAGGCCTGCGTGGGCCTAAGGGGAAGTGCCCTGGCCGCCTTGGGCCAGGTGCACAAGGCCCCTAAGGCCCAGCCGGCCAAGCCCAAGGGGAAACCCTAAAGGAAACTTCAAATAAGGAAAGGGGGGAAACTTGCCCCCCACTCCTCCTTATCCAAGTCGGCTAGGGATTGGAGGAGGGGGCTATGCTGGCCGCCCAGCCCTCCATATAAGGGGGGCAGGGGGCGCAGCCCTCCCTCACCTGAAGACCCAAACCCTAGCCGCCCCTGCTGCCCTCCCTCTCTCTCTCTCGTGACTGCGCGTAGGCGAAGCCCTGCCGCAGAAACTCTCCACCATAAGCACCACGCCGTCGTGCTGCCGATCCAATCTATCTCTCCACCATACTTGCTGGACCAAGGAAGGAGGAGACGTCGCTGCACCGCACGTGTGCAACTCTCGGAGGCGCCGCCACTTGCGGCGTAGGATCGGATCGGATCGCGAGGAGGAGAAGGCGAGTACGACTACGTCAACCACGTTCTCTTGAACGTTTCCGCTGTGCGAATCTTCAAGGGTATGAAGATCTCATCTACCTCTCTCGTTGATTACTTCTCCTAGATTAGATCTTGGCTTTCTTGTTCGTTGCGTAGGAAAATTTTTGTTTACTATGCTACGAAACCCTTCAGTGGTATCAGAGCTAGATCTATGCGTAGATGTGTTTCACGAGTAGAACGCAACATGTTTGTTGCGGGCGTTGATGTTTTCTGTTGCAAACCTCTTGTTGTGTATCTCTTATGGCGCGGTATAGTGAGATCGAAGCGGTCCAGGCCAACTTTACGCGACCGCGTTCGCGAGACCGGCTCCGCACTTGACGTGTGGCTTGTTCCATACATGCGGCTGGTGGATGTCAGTTTCTCTCACTATAGTAGTCATGGGAATTACATCGGATGTTAGCAACCATAATATCACCGTTGTGGCTTTTCGTAGGTAAGAATCGTTCTTAGCTTGCTACTCCCATAAGCCACGTAAAACTTGCAACAACAAAGTAGAGGCGTCTAACTTATTTTTGCAGGGAGTGTTTTGTGATATGGTATGGCCACAAGATGTGATGTGATATATGTGATGTATGCGATGATCATGTTTTGTAATCTTTCACGACTTGCATGTCGATAAGTTCACAACCGGCAGGAGCCATATGGTTGTCTTTATAATTGTGTATGACCTGCGTGTCAACTTCTTATACGCCATGTAATAGCTTTACTTTATCGCTAAGTAGTTAGCAATAGTTGTAGTTGCTATTCGTGGTGGAGGCAATCATGGTGGAATGATGGAGATCATGCCGGTGCGCACAAGATGGAGATCATGGCGCGAAGATTGGCTATACCATGTCACATAAAATTATATGCATGTGATGTTTATCCTTTTATGTATCTTATTATGCTTAGATCGCGACGGTAGCATTATAAGATGATTCCTCACTTAAAGATCAAGATAAAATTGTGTTCTTCCCTCGTATGCGCCATTGCGAAAGTTCGTCGTGTTCAAGCATCTCGTGATGATCGGGTGCTATAAACTCTACGTTCACATACAACGGGTGCAAGCCAGTATTTGCACATGCGGAGATACTTGGGTTTGACTTGACGAGCCTAGCATGTACAGATATGGCCTCGGAACACACGGACCGAAAGGTCAAGCATGAGTCATATGGATGATATGATCAACATGTTGATGTTCACCATTAAAGCTACATCATTCACGTGATGATCGGTCTCGGTGTAGTGAATTTGGATCATGCTTCACTAAACAACTTTGAGGGATGTTGAATTTAGTGGGAGTTCATTAGTAATTTGATTAACTTGAACTAATTATCTTGAACTAAATCTTGTTGTATTTGCATAAGTCGTTGTAGTCTTTGGCACCGTTTCCCACCGACACTTAGCTTAAATTGAGTTAAAAGAAACTATAGAATTCTGGATAATCTTTTTTGGTCTAGTGCCGTTTAGTTAGAATGTCAAGACTAAAGATTAAGTCCTATTGCAAACTTTAGCAAACCTTGCTTGCTCCATATGATTTAATAAATTGTATTAATCTAAGAGCAACGATTCAAGTTTAGTATCTAAAGATCATATGTTTGCCTTCATGATAAATTGATCTTCAAAATTGTTTGAGAATCAAAGTGATCATCAAGCTGAAAGAATTGTTTCAGAAACAAACAAGAAGTGAAAGATATTTGATATCTAAAACTTTGATTGTTTGCAAAAATGATGAAGTATAATTTAGTAAAAGAACATATGCTCATATTGTATGAATATATGTGAAGATTGAAGATGCTAGGCGTCCCGATCACCCAAAAGTTTGGGAAACTAATATTATACTTGCATTCATCCTTATAAGCTATAGTAGTTTCATCATGAAAGTTGTCATGATAAGATGAATGAAAAGGTATCGGCTAAATTGTTTTGCTATACCAAAGGAATACTAAAGAATGGAATCTGGAAGAATACCAATCATATGATGATGGTGATCCACTTCAAAGTGCAAAATCCAAGGCTATTAGTATTTGACTAAAAATCCTTTGGACTATGTGTCAAATGATTGACGCCACTATTGATGTCGATAGATTCTTCTAAAAGGAGAGGAAATGCTAAATAGGATCTACAAAAGTATTTGGTAGAAAAGGAAAAGACTGGAAATGTCCAGCTCAGGTATATAAATGATATACATGTTATAGATGTATTCTTTGCTAGTACATAATGTAATTCTTGGGTATTGGATACTAGATTGTTGGTATGAAATGTCATACAAAGCAACAATACAAGAACTACGATGGCCCCTAAGTAACTAGCAAAAGAATGTGGTAACAATGCGTATCGAGAAACAAATAAGTGTGTTATTATGTTTTTCGTTGGCATAAAACCTAGCCTTCTAGATTTGTTAAGAACTTAATAATTGTTATTTTGTTCCGGTATTATGAGAGCAATGGTTGTTCAAATTATTACCATCTTCCATAATCGATGGATAGATTATTATTATCTTGTTGGTGAAATATACATTTATAACACTGATGCTAAAGGTCGCAAGACAAAACAAATTTCACTTATATGTGACACCGCCGTTTAAGTCATATTGGAAACAAAACATGAAAGAAATTCTATATTGATAGATTTTCGAGTCATTTGATTTTGAATTGATTGACGCTTGTGAGACTTTTCCTAAAGATGATTAAACTCCGTTCGTGGGCCATAGAAAGAACAAGCGACTAACTACATGGAGATCGTACATGTTGATGTATATAGTTCATGTGTGAAGTCAAGCGTGGTGTATTTTCTATTTCATCAATGACTCGAATAGATGTATTGTATATCTACTTGATGAGATAGAAGTATGAAATAATTGAAATTGTTCAATTTATGAAGTGGAAATTATTGTAACAAGAAAAATTCAAGTTTTTATGATTGGATCATAAAGAAGAATATTTGAGTTACAAGTTTAGCAAGCATCTAAGAGTTAGAGGAATTGTTCCACAAACTTGCATCATGATAAACACCATAGGAGTATGGAGTTTTCGATGGATGTAATCAAACCTTGTTTGACATGGTTAGATCAATGATGAAATAAACTACCAATATAATTTGTGGATTATGCTTTAGAGACTACCGCTTTTCACTGAATAAAGTGCCATCATAATCTGCCGAAATGACACCATACAAGTTATAGTTGTCTTTTCTTGAATTTTGGTATGCAAGGCATATGTGTAAAATGTTTACAACCAAAATCGGATTAGTAAGTCTTTGTAGGTTATCCCAAAGAATGTCGATGGGTATTCCTTCTACTATGAACCCAAACACATAGTGATTGTCACTAAAAGAAGTGAATTTCTTATGAAGGAGTTTTTCGCGAAAGGTTTAAGTGGGAGGAAGATAGAACTTGATGAGGTTATTGAATCTGAGCAAGATGATCAAAGTAGCGCAGCACCAGAATATGTTCTGGAAGCGGCAACTGCATTCATAGATCACGCGTCTACAATATGTTGTAGTCACGACATCGAAGTTCCTATTTAACCAAGTTGGTCGTAATCAAATAGCAAGATTTGAGGACGAGATATTATTAGATAATAGTAACCAACAATATACAAAAAAGCGATGATGGGCCCTGACTTCGTCATATGAATTATTCTAGCAACAATTACATATTGAGATATGATAGTTGAATAAACGAAACAACGTTCCTCTACTGGAATGCACACCAAGGACGTGTATCTGACACGACCCAATGGGTTTTGTTGATTCAAAGGTTGCTAGATATGTATGCAAACTTCTATGGTAGAAGAAAGCATAGCGAAGTTGGAATCTTCAATGATGAAAATGTTAAAGTGTTAATTTCATCAAGATATTTGAAGATGCTTGTATTACAAGAAAGTAAGTGGGAGCGCTAAGACATATTTCTAATGCTTTATGTAGATGACATATCGTTCATTAGAAATTATGTGTTTTTCTTGATATTGTTAAGTTTTCATTAAAATTAGTTTTTGATGAAAGACTTAGGTAAAACCAGAATATTAAGCATCAATGTCTATACAGATAGATTGAGGCGTTAATATAGTTTTGCCAGAGTACATAGATGAAATATTGAATTTGTTCAATATGGAAACAATAAGAATGGTTCTTGTTGCATGGAAGAGGTTGGAGCAAGAATCAATTGTTTTGACACTTGATGAGTGAAACCACAAGAATGATTTTATCAATCTTGTATACCATGATATGTAGATCCAGATGTGTCCAATGCTCTAAAGGTTATAGCATTTATATGATGATCGTTGGACAATAGTAAAGATATTCTTATGCACTTTTGAAGAAGTAAGAATATGTTCTGTATGCAGAAGTGACAAATGGTTCATTGCAATGAGTTACATTGGCTTTGTCACACATACAAGTAAAATTTTATCTCAATTTTAAGCTATTTGTTTTGAGTTAGAAGGTGGCATAATAAGATGGAAGAAAGTTCCATGATAACTTGGATGAGTTCCAATGTTAATATTGTGGCGGACACTGCAACGAGGGCTAAGTATATAATCGCTTTAGAAGTGGCATAAAAGATGCAAAGTAGATAGTGATAATCCAACTTTTTATGACACTGTCGTCTAGGTCATATTGGCGTTAAACGCATGAAGAAACTCCATTCTGATGGATTTTTGGAGTCTCTTGATTTTGAATCATTTGACACGTACAAGCCATGCCTCATGGGCAAGATGATCAAAAACCCGTTCTCCAGAATAATGGAGCGAGCAACGGACTTATTGGAAATCATACATACCGATGTGTGCAGACCAATGAGTATTTCGACGCATGGTGGATATCGCTATTTTTCTAAGTGTGCTAGTACTATGTAGTTCTATTGTATGACAATAGTGACAACATAGTCTCGGCTAAGATACAAAAGTCTCACCAGAAGACTAAGTTTATACGATGCCATCTCATAGAAGATGAGAAATGCGTGCTGACGCAAAATAATATGCAAATACAAACGGACCTGAAAGTGTCAGACCCGTAGATAAGGTTTACCACGTGCAAGGCGTATGAATAACACCGGAATGCCATAGGTGTTAAAGGCGCAAGTATGACTAGATTATTGACTCTAGTGCAAGTGGGAGACTGAAGGAAATATGCCCTAGAGGCAATAATAATATTGTTATTATCATATTTCTTGTTCATGATAATGTTTATACTCCATGCTATAATTGTATTAAGCGGAAACATTAATACTTGTGTGGTTTATGAACAACACCGTGTCCCTAGTACGCCTCTACTAGACTAGCTCATTGATTAATGATGGTTAAGGTTTCCTAACCATAGACATGAGTTGTCAATTAATAATGAGATCATATCATTAGGAGAATGATATGATGGACAGACCTAAATAAAGCAGAGCAATTAGATCGTGTCATCGTGTTCATCTTTGCGAAGCTTTTCCTATGTCATGTATTGTATTCCTTAGACCATGAGATAATACAACTCCCTAGTATCGGAAGAAAGCTTTGAAGTCATCAAACGTCATCCTATGTGAGGGTGATAATAAAGGTGTCTCTCAGGTGATCAGAAAGTACTTGTTGAGTTGTATGTATCGAGATGGAATTTGTCCCTCCCAAGTCGGAGAGATATACTTCGGGCCCACTCGGTAATCGATATCAACACCGCTTGCAAGCATGTGGTTAAGGAGTTAATCACGAAGTGATATCGGATTACGGAACGAGTAAAGTACTTGCTGTGAACGAGATTGAACTAGGTATGGCGATACCGACGATCAAATCTCGGGCAAGTAAAATATCGTGTGACGAAGGGAATACATATACGGGATTAATTGAATCCTGACATCGTGGTTCATTCGATATGATTATCGATGAATATGTAGGAGTCAATATGGGTTTCCAGATCCCGCTATTGATTATTGATAGAAGATCATGTCTGCATATTCTCGAACCCGTAGGGTCACACACTTAACGTGTATCGATGCTAGGATAGAATGGATAATTGGTTTATGAGTTTTAGTTCGGAGTCTCGGATGAGATCCAGGACGTCATGAGAGGTTCCGGAATGGTCCGGAGAATAAGATTCATATAAAGGAAAGCAGTTTTTGGATTCCGGAAAGGTTTCGGAGTTTATCGGTATTGTACCGGAAGGTTCTAGAAGGTTCCGGAGTGGGACCAACGTGGGCCCACTTGACGGAGGCCTGCGTGGGCCTAAGGGGAAGTGCCCTGGCCGCCTTGGGCCAGGTGCACAAGGCCCCTAAGGCCCAGCCGGCCAAGCCCAAGGGGAAACCCTAAAGGAAACTTCAAATAAGGAAAGGGGGGGAAACTTGCCCCCCACTCCTCCTTATCCAAGTCGGCTAGGGATTGGAGGAGGGGGCTATGCTGGCCGCCCAGCCCTCCATATAAGGGGGGGCAGGGGGCGCAGCCCTCCCTCACCTGAAGACCCAAACCCTAGCCGCCCCTGCTGCCCTCCCTCTCTCTCTCTCGTGACTGCGCGTAGGCGAAGCCCTGCCGCAGAAACTCTCCACCATAAGCACCACGCCGTCGTGCTGCCGATCCAATCTATCTCTCCACCATACTTGCTGGACCAAGGAAGGAGGAGACGTCGCTGCACCGCACGTGTGCAACTCTCGGAGGCGCCGCCACTTGCGGCGTAGGATCGGATCGGATCGCGAGGAGGAGAAGGCGAGTACGACTACGTCAACCACGTTCTCTTGAACGTTTCCGCTGTGCGAATCTTCAAGGGTATGAAGATCTCATCTACCTCTCTCGTTGATTACTTCTCCTAGATTAGATCTTGGCTTTCTTGTTCGTTGCGTAGGAAAATTTTTGTTTACTATGCTACGAAACCCTTCAAATGCATCATCGTTCGGGATTACAAAAGTAGTCAAAGATAAAATTTATGAGGTGAAGAAGTTATTTCACTATGATGACCCTGAATACTGGAGATCTATGTTCACAGTTTGTACAGACCGAGATAAAATGACATTTGAATGTGAGTGTGGCTATCAGAAGGATGGCATAGTTTCTTGCCACATTTTGAGAATTTTCAATTAGTGGGATGTTGTTAGAATTCCAGATGACTATATTCTGCCAAGATGGACATCTGCATTCAGAGAAAAAGAACTACTTAAACACAAGCAAGAAATGATTGAAGTTCATGGTTCTGAAAAGTCAAGCAATTCAATAAGATATGCGATGTTGATGAATTGCATGAATGATGTATGTGCAGACATGAGCAGGGATGCTAGTAAATCGAAAAAAATTATCGAGGAAGTTCAGAAGTTGCATGCAAGATTAATGACTGAAAATGGCAAAGTAAACAAAGATGGTCCCAGCTCATTGAACCTGAAAGATCCACCAGTAATCAAGAAATATTCATCAAAGAAGCAGAAAGCGAAGGAAACTAAAGAAGAAACCGTTCCTGAAACGGCTACAGTTCCGGAGCAAAATGTAGATGTCTGGATACATGAAGATGGAACTGTTTCAAAATCTACTAAAGTTCCAGAGAAATTCAAAACTTCTAGTAGACCATCGAAAAAGAAAAAAACAATCTAATGGCTCCAGTTCGTCTCTGCAAGATCCTCCTGTTAGCAACTCGCTGTCTGTGAACAAAGGCAACAGGTTGAAACCTCAGTCAGAGAAGAACACAAAACGTAAGAAAACAGCCAAAAATGATTGACTAAGATGGTATTGGGTTGCTCTTAAAGATGCTGGACTGTTTCTTAATGGTTTAAGAACAAATTTGTACATATTCTTCATCTATTTAACTTGGTTTTGGAATAAAGCATTATTTATTTTTGAACCTGTGCTATGTATTCTTTGTAATGATGGTTGTTTTAGTGGAAAAGAATTAAAGAGTGACATGTAATATACTAAATTATTTTGAGGAGTATTTTGAATGAAATATGACAATGACATTGCTTTTTAAATGTATTAATTTTATAGGGTATATTTTGGTTTAGTTATAACATGTTAAAAAAAGGTTTTCAGTTATACCTGTAGAAGGAAGTCTACATCACTTTGGACAAACCAAAAAAATCATTGCTGATCTATGATTAAAGCTAGCAACATGATCAACCTGTGAAGGAAAAAAATACAACTACATTTTTTATGTTTTCTCAATAATTATTACAAAAAAAATATGTATAATTATTAGGAATTTTATTTGATTTATATTTTTAGTTTAATTGTTACTTTTTCTTAACCATTATTTATCTGCAAAAATTATGTATGTAAGCTTTTTTAGCTTATTTTGTAACCTACCCCAACTCACAAGATACCTTCTCCCCCCTCATAAATGGTATGGACCTAGTTAATTCATTCTTTACTACTTACCCCATCCACCCACCGCACTACTCCCCCTCTCCATTTCTTTATTACTACCACACCACGGTCCTCTCTCTCCTTCTCTGCCTTATCTTCTTCCATCTCTCTATCTCTATTCTCGTTTCTTCCTTGCAGGCAAGAGGTGACGAGTAAGGGGGGCCTGAACTCATCCTTTTGGGCGAGATTAGGTAGTGGGAATCTCTGTGAGTAGTAAGGTTCCTTGTTTGCAAAAGGTATGTGGCAAACTTCTTTCTATTTCTTGTTCCCAAAAATTATTTCTATTTTAGGATCTGAAATTTGGCACCTCATGTGGTTAGAATGAATTATTTTGTTTACATCAATGACCATTGTTTTTATTTTCCCCCTCATCTATTTTTCAGATATGTTATCTTATAATTAAGAAACAATAACATGGTGTCCAATTGTTTTTTGTTGAATCTATAAATATGCAATTTAGATGTTCCACATAATTGAAAAAAAGATTAGTCAGAATGAAGTATTTGTATAAAAGAACCTAAATAAACTTATTTAAATAGCTATTAGCAGTTTTATGAATCAAGTGGGACATTTATTTTTCCTTGTGGTTTCTGAAAGGTCATATTTTTGAACTTTGTTCTGGGAGTCACTGAATGTAAGCTGGATGATTTCTTTTAACATTGTGGAACATTAGTTTATTGATTCTTTTTTGTCAATGTGATTGAATGACTCTCTTCTGATGGACTCTAATTCTTTAGAAAAAATCATTAATCTCAAAATATGGAATCCTCTTTTTTCAAATATTTTACTATTTTAATGTGTCATCCTTTCTATTTCTACACTACAACACAGATGAAGTGCATTGTGTGTGGATCAGATGAAAATCGCAGCCACTTGATACGGAAGCCACGCTCGTCATTTCACAACTATGTTGGCAAAAACTCGTTGGTACGACTGTTTGTATATACCAGAATTCATTTCCATATTTTAACAGAGGCAGATATGGTTTGATTTATTTCATTAGTTATGCTTTGTTCATCAACTTGTTTCTTCTTCTTCTCATTTCAGGTGTTTCCATGTTTTGTCAGGAGGCAGTTCAACAAAATTGTTGGGAGAATCTTAGATGTTGTTTCTACTAATGGAAAGGAGTACAATCTGAATGTTAACAAAATGGAGTACAAGACTACCATATTTGGAACTGCATACCAGGAGCTAATGAGGGATTATGATATGAATGTTGGAGAAAGGATCAGGATTAAGTGGGATCATTCAGGGCAGTTTACTATTTCCCCCAATGCAAACATGGTTATGAACTTCCAAGGGTGTATGGTAAATGTTTATGTTTGCCTGCTAATCCCTTTTAATTCGTTTTCCTTTATCTTTATGTTATAAGACCGATGATAGAAGCGTCAAATTATGACAATGATTTGTCTCATCATTAATCTGTGTTTGCTAGTTATTTTTTGTCTATCCATTCATACATTGTTAACTTATTCAGAAAGTGAGGAAGAATATGAGCAAGAATCTGAGCAAGAATCAGAGAAAGAACCTGAAGAAGAATCCGAGGAAGAGTCTGGGCATGAATCAGAGCAAGATTTTGAACAGTGGGAAGAATATGCTTCTGTTGTTGTTTACTCAAATGGGATGAACCTCAGTGCAGCACAAAAAGGTACAATGAATGAAATCATTGCTGAGCGCGGTCTAGGGATGGGAGCTGTACTAGTGCGTGAACTAACCAACATAGACATGAGTCACACTGGACTGGTATAAGTTTTGTGTTTTTTGCTGTCGTGTTTTCTTCTTTGTACCATATTCAGAATTGTAATCATTTTGTTCACTTTTGTGTTTTGTGTACAGCGAATCCCAAAGGAAATAGCAAAAGCATTGAAGATTGCAAAAAGTGGATGGGTGATCCTTAGCACGGGCAACCAAAACAACAAGTGCCAGGCAGAATTTGCAACTTGCAGTGATGGTAGGATGAAGATCAAATCGGGGTGGGGGAAGTTCATCTCTGATCATGGTTTGAAGGCTGGGCTTGTGGTTCTCATCATGTTCAGGAAAGATGAACGTGGGATCGTGAACATATCTCTTGATCTTCTGTAGGTTTATGCGACCATATTAGGAAGTGCTGTGTTGCAGGTCCTAACTCCCTAGTTGTGTTTTGGGGCAGCATACTACCTACCTCAAAAGAGTGTCAGTGCCTTAGATATTTGAAGATGTCATCCATGTAGTACAACTATTATGCACCATGCTCTATTACTATGTAATATGCACTATGTTCCCTGCTTAATCGTAATATGCACCATCTGGTGCTCCTATGTAATATGTAACAATTTTTTTGTTTCCTAGAATTATGTCTGCATATAAACTGGCATATATGTGAAGGAGCAGGAAATTATTGTAGTTTAAATTTGTTGTTACATAAAGGAACCAAAAGTTTTTTTATTACCTATCAAAAAGTAAGTGTATGCAATACAAGGATGACAAAAAATGTTATCCCTAAAAATTAATGTTATCCCGAAAATCTTCACTTCGTGGGCGGGTGGTGTGGTGACCCAGCATACCACTGCATGTGTAGTATGCAAGTCATTGACATAACACTAATGAAACACCGTCTCACTAGTATTACATCCATCAGAGTGGTACAACAGAAACATCGTAGGTCCACGGTATGTCTATAGGATTACAATTTCAACATACAGAAGATCTTCAGAACCTCCTCAACAGGTAGAGGTTTAGTCCTGGCGACTACAACCGAGAAAGAAGCAAGGAAGATTAAAATAAACTACAACTAATGCAGTTGGCTTACTACTCAGATATAGAGTTACTCTAACTACTTAGGTTCTAGGATTAGGAAACTGGTTCCTTTCTAACCCTATTCTAGTTTTTCTCCAAGCTTCACGCAATTGTAGGCTCCACTGATAAGCATGACGTTGGTAGAATGCTACATCTTTATCTTTAATGTCTTGAGGTTGCCTCCTTGAGTTGCCTCTCCTCTAATTCTTCATAGTCTAGCAAGGGTTTAAGAGATTGGGGTGAGTAACGAGCGTTACCCAGCAAGTTTCTTTAAAAAGAAGTTGTGTGATATGCACTAACTAAAGCCATGGACCCAAACGAGTCATAGGCCAATGCAAGGTTTTATCAAGGGTTTCTTCAAAAGATTGCTTTTACTTTAGAAAACTATGCCCAACAGCCAACACAGGTAGTAGTGCCTTGAGAGCACCTTTCCTGCCGCGTTCGCAGCTCCTTCCCAGAACAAGGGGTAACATGTCACATCTTTTTACACTCTACATAGGTGTGTCATTTCAAAAGAGATCAAAGCCTTACTGCACAACCGAGTAGCTTGCTCGTCCACACTTCCTTGGTGTGGGGCCCTGATACGTCTCCAACGTATCTATAATTTTTGATGCTCCATGCTTGTTTTTACATCATTTAACCAATGTTTCGTTACACTTCGTGGCACTTTTATGCATTTTCCGGAACTAACCTATTAACGAGTTGCCACAGTGCCAGTTCCCTGTTTTCTGCTGTTTTTGTGTTTCAGAAGTGATACACAGGAAATATTCTCGGAATTGGACGAAACAACATCCTGAAGTCTTATTTTACCCGGAAGCTTCCAGAGATCCAAAGAGGAGTAGGAGGTGGGCCACAGGGGCCCCACACACCATGGTGGCGCGGCCAGGCCCCTGGCCGCGCCAGCCATGTGTGAGGGCGCCTGGTCCCGCCTCTGACATCGCCCCTTCACCTACATAAAGCCTCAGGACGGAAAACCCTAGGGGAATCGGCAATTTTCTAGAAAGAGTTCCGCAGCTCCACCGCCATCGCCGACGAATTTCGGGGGATAGAAGTCTCTGTTTCGGCACCCTGCCGGGACAGGGAAGTGCCCCCGGAGCCATCTCCATCAGTCTCCATCGCCGTCTCCGCCGTCTCCATCGACCTCACCGCCATCTCCATCAACCTTGCTGTCTCCTATGATGAGGAGGGAGTAGTTCATCCCCGGGGCTGAGGGCTCTACCGGTAGCTATGTGGTTCACCTCTCTCTCCCATGATGTGATCTTTATGTGATTGTGAGCTTTGTATCATGTTGAACAAGTAGATGTTATTATTCAGATATTATGCTACTCCTATGCTTAATTATTATAGTGTACTCTAGTGATGTTATTAAAGTAATCTATTCCTCCTGCCATGGTGTAACGGTGACAGTGCGTGCATCGTGGTGGTACTTGGTTTAGGCTATGATCGTGATCTCTTGTGGATTATGAGAGTAATTATTACTATGATAGTATTGAGTGATCTATTCCTCCTTTCATGGTGTAATGTTGACAGTGTGTGCATCGTGTTAGTACTTGGTCTAAGTTGCAATGATTTCTATCTTGAATTGTGATCTGATTTGGATGTCTCTATGAGTGGTGTTTGTCAAGTACTTGATGAACTTTAAGGGGTGCTTCTGTAGCCACTACACAATGATTAGTGTTATTCAATAGGAGAGTAATTCAGAGTACCATAGTGGAGAGAAGTTGTTTATTTGTTCAATCATGTTATATTGTTGGGAGTGTGTCCACTAGTGAAAGTATGATCCCTAGGCCTTGTTTCCAAGCATTGCACACCGTTTACTTGCTATTTTGTTACTTGTTTGCTCGCAGCGATATTTATTTCACATCACGTTTGCTACTTATAATCATCTATACCACTTGTATTTCACTATCTCTTCGCCGAACTAGTGCACCTATACATCTGACAAGTGTATTGGGTGTGTTGGGGACACAAGAGACTTTCTGTATCGTAATTGCAGGGTTGCTTGAGAGGGATAGCTTTGACCTCTAACCTCCCTGAGTTCGATAAACCTTGGGTGATCCACTTAAGGGAAACTTGCTGCTGTTCTACAAACCTCTGCACTTGGAGGCCCAACAAGTGTCTACAAGAATAGAAGTGCGTAGACATCAAGCTCTTTTCTGGCGCCGTTGCCGGGGAGGTAAGGTAAAAGGTACTCGCATCCTCCTGTGTGAGTGCTCGGAGTTATTTCCTTTAGATTCTGCAATTACATCTTTTTGTTTCTTGTTTTTTTATTTTCACTAGTTAGGCTTAATGGAAAACAAAGAGTTCTTTAGTCTTTTTCCTGAGTTTAGATATGAAGTGTTTGAAGAGAAAATTGAAAAACCTTTGGAGCTTAATTTGCATGCTAATAGTGTTGTTAGTATGAATGCTTTGAACACCGTTGTTGATAATGCTATAGAAAAGTCTAAGCTTGGGGAAGCTGGTTTTGTTAAGCATGATATTTTTAGTTCCCCAGCTTTAGTGGAGAAGGTTTGTTCTGATAATATTTTATCTCCCATATGTGATGTTCCTTCTTATGATGATATGTTTGAAGAATATGCTTTGCGAAATAGTAGTTCTCTATCTTGTGATGATACTAAGCCTCTAGTTTATGATGATGAGTATAATGTTTTCAATTCACCTACTTTTGAGGAGAAAAATAGTTATGATTATAATATGCCTCCTATTTTTGATGATTATGGTGATGAGAATAATTATTCTATTGAATCTGCTCCTACTACTATTGTTCATGTAGGGAGTATTAACCCTTTTATGCATGTGGCTCATGATAGGGATGCTTTATGTGATAGTTATATTGTTAGTTCTATTCATGATGCTACTGAAAGTTATTATGAGAGAGGGAAACATGGTTTGATGGATCTCAATAATATTGAGTTTCCCCTCTTTATGTTGCAAATCTTGAAGTGGCACTTGTTTTATCTATCCATGCTTGCTACTATGTGCCTCGTTGATTTATTTTCTTACAAGATTCCTATGCATAGGAAGTGGTTTAGATATAAATGTCTTTCATATTTGCTTTTTGATGCTCTCTATTGCTTTAAGTTCCTATATGGCGTCTTTGCCTCAAGCTTTTATATGGCGCCCACATGAGCATCTTTGCAAATTACTGCGCCTAGCTCAAAGGCGTTAAAGAAAAGCACTCTTGGGAGATAACCCATTGTTTTATTTTCAGTACTTTTTCTTTTATTTGAGTCTTGGAAGTTATTACTACCGTAATGACCGCTCCTTATCCTTTTTATTTTGTTTTTGTGCCAAGAGAAGCCTCTAATTTGAGTGAGGTAAGATTTGGGGATGTTGCTGTCCTGAAACAGTTTTTGGTGCTGCACCGTAAAAATTCGTGAACATTCTTTGTATATCTTTTGGACCTGCGATTTCTTGTGCATATTCCCCAGGTTATATCCAAACTATCATTAGTTGAACACTTTTTGATTTGAGCAACATAAAACCCTCTAAAAATTCGACCTTTGTCAGCTGTTCTGTTTTGACAGATTTCTGCCAATATTTGTGTTTGCCGCTTTATCGCTTTCTTTTTGAGTTCTTTTAATCACGGAACTTTTGGGGAAGTTGCTACAGTAGTATATACTTAATATGTGGTGGTTTTAGGTTGAAACCTGAAGCAAAAAGGGTTGATTCTATGTTATGCTTAAACTAATGTTGCTAATAGAATTGTGTTTAGTTTTGTATGAAGGAAGTTTTCAAGTGTAGGGATTGGAGAATAATGAGATGAGTTGAAGAATGGACAAAAGCTCAAGCTTGGGGATGCCCATGCATCACCCCAAGAAATATGCAAGAAGTACAAGCGTCAAAGCTTGGGGATGCCCCCGAGGCACCCCTTCTTCATCGGCAAAAATCAGGTCACCTTTCAAAACACTATATTTTTATTGCTTCATGCACTATGTGTTTTTCTTGGAGCGTCAGTTGTTTTAGTTTTCTTTCTTAGTTTAGTTTGTTTGCTGCAATAAATGGTTAGATCACATCATGTTTCTTTTGGAGGAGATGAACTCGCTTTTCATTTGCCAAGAACACTCTAGTTTTCACTCTTATCGTTCAATGAGTGTTCTTCTTTTTCTGCTACTGCGTTTAGCTTGCATTTTTCGCCTTGATTTTTGTTCAGATCTTGTTTTATCTTTTCATCAAGGTGTATTTTTGCCTCTGATCTATGTTGGTTTTCCTCAAAAGAGTTTCCTCAAAAAGGTTTGAATGGTGTTGGAAAAGAGAAAAAGCTTTATGCAAAAAAGTGGTACAAGAAGGAGCTTGTGTAGACTGCGGCCTAGGCTTTTGCATGTCGTGCTTGATGTCTTTTTGATAGTATGCTTAGTGGTTTTGCTGTAGCATGACTTGTCTCAAATAACTGAGATTGCTTAATGAGCCTTTGAAAAAATCATGCGTTGTTTTTATTATATGGAAGCATTTATTTGGTTTTCTCCTTTGATGCTTTATTTGGGTTGACTTGACACATGCTTACACCATGTTGACTACAAAATAAGTCGCCTATAGCCTCTATGATCATTTATTTTTTGACTTATGATGCCATTTTATGCTTCTTTTAATGTAGTTTTGTCGCTTTGCATGATTATGGCCGTTATTGCTCTCTTAGTTGGTCGCTCCCAGTCTTTTGCTAGCCCTCATTTTGTACTGAGTATGAGCTCTACTCGTGCATCCAACTCCCAAACACCAAGTTTGCCATTGTGTCCACTATAAATTCCTATGAATGGTATTTGTAAGCCATTCCAAAGTAAAATTTTCATGTGCTACCTTTCAAAAACCTTCAAAACACTTCTCGTTTTGTGACACTGTTTTCAGCTCATGGGGACGTAGTGGTCGGATTTGCTATCTTCCATATTGCTTATTCCAAAAAGAAAAAAAAAGAAAAAAAAATGAAAGAAAAAAGGCACTCCTCCAAGGAATGTGAATGTTGGTGGGCACCCGATGGAATCGGTTAGCCATGGTTTGTGAAAGGAAAAAAGGTGGGGAGGAGTGCCAAGCTTTATAAAAGAGCACAAAAGTGCCAATATCTCTCTCAAAAACTTGCTTCATTTTTGTATGGAAGATAGTAAGAACCCCATTGCCAGTCGTTGACAAAGACAACCACCTCTCAAAACCAATTTTTATCTCTCAGTTTTACAAATAAAAAGCTCTAGCACATGTTTAATCACTGCTTCCCTCTGCGAAGGGCCTTTCTTTTACTTTTATGTTGAGTCACCACCTTCTACCTTTATGCACCATTAAGAGAGCATAGTTGTCATTCTGAGTATAATGTGCATTGTCCCAAAGTTTTCATTGATTGATTCATGATCATGGTTTCACTTATTCTTAAATTATTTGTATCTAGTCACCCTCTTAAACTTGAAGGTGTCCTATGCATTTATGTTTTGCTCTCTTTGAAGGACAAGCTGAAAACCATTTGTATGTTTTTCCTTATGATTTGAACACACATTTGACTTTCATTGTTTCATTTTCATGATCTTTTGTTTGTGTTCATTTGCATGTTTACAACATGGTTGCTAAGTTCTTATTGTCAAGATTATATCTTTCATGCCCATGTTTTAAGTTCTTATGATCCCAGCTCACAATGCTTACATTTATGATCAAGATTGTGTAGGTGCATGTCACCTCAAAAATTATTTCTTTTGTTATCACTTACCTACTCGAGGACGAGCAGGAGTTAAGCTTGGGGATGCTGATACGTCTCCAACGTATCTATAATTTTTGATGCTCCATGCTTGTTTTTACACCATTTACCCGATGTTTCGTTACACTTCGTGGCACTTTTATGCATTTTCCGGAACTAACCTATTAACGAGTTGCCACAGTGCCAGTTCCCTGTTTTCTGCTGTTTTTGTGTTTCAGAAGTGATACACAGGAAATATTCTCGGAATTGGACGAAACAACATCCTGAAGTCTTATTTTACCCGGAAGCTTCCAGAGATCCGAAGAGGAGTAGGAGGTGGGCCACAGGGCCCCCACACAACATGGTGGCGCGGCCAGGCCCCTGGCCGCGCCAGCCATGTGTGAGGGCGCCTGGTCCCGCCTCTGACATCGCCCCTTCGCCTATATAAAGCCTCGGGATGGAAAACCCTAGGGGAATCGACAATTTTCCAGAAAGAGTTCCGCAGCTCCGCCGCCATCGCCGACGAATTTCGGGGGACAGAAGTCTCTGTTCTGGCACCCTGCCGGGACGGGGAAGTGCCCCCGGAGCCATCTCCATCGGTCTCCATCGCCGTCTCCGCCGTCTCCATCGACCTCACCGCCATCTCCATCAACCTTGCTGTGTCCTATGATGAGGAGGGAGTAGTTCATCCCCGGGGCTGAGGGCTCTACCGGTAGCTATGTGGTTCACCTCTCTCTCCCATGATGTGATCTTTATGTGATCGTGAGCTTTGTATCATGTTGAACAAGTAGATGTTATTATTCAGATATTATGCTACTCCTATGCTTAATTATTATAGTGTACTCTAGTGATGTTATTAAAGTAATCTATTCCTCCTGCCATGGTGTAACGGTGACAGTGCATGCATCGTGGTGGTACTTGGTTTAGGCTATGATCGTGATCTCTTGTGGATTATGAGAGTAATTATTACTATGATAGTATTGAGTGATCTATTCCTCCTTTCATGGTGTAATGTTGACAGTGTGTGCACCGTGTTAGTACTTGGTCTAAGTTGCAATGATTTCTATCTTGAATTGTGATCTGATTTGGATGTCTCTATGAGTGGTGTTTGTCAAGTACTTGATGAACTTTAAGGGGTGCTTCTGTAGCCACTACACAATGATTAGTGTTATTCAATAGGAGAGTAATTCAGAGTACCATAGTGGAGAGAAGTTGTTTATTTGTTCAATCATGTTATATTGTTGGGAGTGTGTCCACTAGTGAAAGTATGATCCCTAGGCCTTGTTTCCAAGCATTGCACACCGTTTACTTGCTATTTTGTTACTTGTTTGCTCGCAGCGATTTTTATTTCACATCACGTTTGCTACTTATAATCATTTATACCACTTGTATTTCACTATCTCTTCGCCGAACTAGTGCACCTATACATCTGACAAGTGTATTGGGTGTGTTGGGGACACAAGAGACTTTCTGTATCGTAATTGCAGGGTTGCTTGAGAGGGATAGCTTTGACCTCTAACCTCCCTGAGTTCGATAAACCTTGGGTGATCCACTTAAGGGAAACTTGCTGCTGTTCTACAAACCTCTGCACTTGGAGGCCCAACAAGTGTCTACAAGAATAGAAGTGCGTAGACATCAGGCCCAGTCATTGATCCAAGCCAATCACTGCCTTCTCCGCATAACACATGCCCACCCAATTCACGCAAGCATGTTGTGCCCCTGATATTCACCCCCAACGATGAAGTACCTAGGCGTCCCTTGCGGACCATCATAGACACCAGTGCCGTGAGAACTTAGGTGTCCCACCCATATGCAGGTAGTCTCGCAAGACCTACCGCGACCGACAACTAGCTGCCCGTTGACATGCGAACGAGAGAAGATACAGCTGACTTTCCCGTCCCATTCCAAGTCTCTTGGACGACACGGTTTTTACGGCGCCGGAATAACTGTGGCATTGGTAATTAATCCTAGGTTAACTTTCCCGTGCAAGTGGAACCTCCACCACCACAATCTTACCGTGGTTCCACCTGCCAGCCCTCCTAGGTTATCACCATAGGTCGATAACCACTAATCATATTACTTATGAAAATAGGTTTTCCAGCCCTTTTTGGAATGTTAGAGTTTGATGTCAACACTTTGCAAGTAGTTTCAAAACCAGTGCAACCAAGAGATATGAGCAAGATAAACTTGCCTTTTTGACTGCAAGATTATGCAAGTCAAGGTCTTCGATACGTAGGAAATCCAAATATTGAAGTAGCACCATCATCTAGTAAAGATGATGTTAAAAGAACTACAACATGATATGCAAATTATATGCTATGCATCGCTCTAAGCGTATCCTAACCCCGATGATTTGTTAATATTGAGTTGTGATGATTTCTTTATGATGAGTTGCACTTTTAGATTCACTCCACAATAAGGTTGTTAAGGATTTTGGATTGACTGACTAACTTTCAAAGTAATAGAATAAAGCTTAAAACAAGAGTTAATTCAAAAGACTAGTATAGCAATGAGTGAAAACTTGAAAGTAACACTTTTAAGTGATATTATATTATTAGCAAATAAGTAGTTGGGTATTGACAAGCAAAGCTGAAGTAATTCTTATTTGATAGGAATACCCAGCTAGTCTTAGGGTTGACAACAATCTTAACACACAAATAGACTTATTTAATTTCATGCTTAATGGAATGGTTTGTTACTTACTTTCAATGTTTCTTCAAAGAATAACATTTGAAGAACATATTTCTTATTGATTAGAAGCACTACACCTAAGGTTTAGTGTTGTAGTGGTTAGCATGATTCCATCATAACCAGAGAGTAGTTAATAGATGAGCATAGCAAAGAAGCAAACTAAGGTTTATTCAAACTTGGAAGATTTTTAATGAAGCATATAGTGATTAGCACCTAATTAGTTTGTCATGAGTAAGTAGTGTTAAAGTAAACAGTTCCTAGTTGATTCTAGAGTTGTTAACACTCTTAACATGCAAAGGTCATTTCTTGAATCTAGGCAAGAATGGGTGTGATGCTTATTTGGTATGTTCTTAAAAAGAATTACTTTTGAAGAACAAATACCTTAATGGATATTTTTATTACTTAAAGGAATGATGATTAAACAATGTCAGGAAGGTAACAGTTTTTAAGTTGCAACAAAGGTGTTGCAAATAGTTAGTGGACTAGGGTATACCATATTGAAATAGAATATCAACTAACCACTCAAGGTTGAATTAAGAAGTACGGCTAGACTAGCACACTAAGGTAGTTATTGGTTTTAGTACTAAAAAGTAATGGTAGAACTTAAGTTATATATACTTCAAAAGAATTACTTTTGAAGAACATATCACTTAAGGTGTTATTGCATTGGAAGTTCATTGTTGGGTTCTATTAGTACCCAAGAATAATTTAGAAAGCCTAGTATTTCTGTTCCTAGATTTTCAGGGTGAAATCCAAATTTTAAGTGATTAAAGATTTTGGAATGGGTTTTGGTTTTTCACTTAATGAAACAAGTGTTGAAATAGCAATATTAAAGGTAGGGAAATACTTCTTATTCAATTTTATGGGTTTTCCCAAATTTACAATTTTAAATTTGTTTTTAGGAAAAATCATTTTGGGAATTAAATCCTAATAATAAAGTTTTAGGATTAATATTTAATAATAACAAAATATTAATTGGAATAATAATATTGAAGTAGTCAAGTTTTTATTTGGTATTTGAAAACTCGGTTTGAATTATTATTATTGGGTTTGAATTCAAAATTCAAATACTACTTAAACAACGTTTCAAATTTATTTCAAAATTATTTCTGACAAATATGCAAGATTATAATTTAAATATATAGGTTATGTTTTTGTGATCATTATGGTATATTATTTACATTTTTCTGATTTTTAATGAATTAGTTATGAATTTTCTAAATACTAAACCTTTTCTGGAATTTCTAATTAACAGGCAACACTTCTGTTACCGGGGCTGATCCTACCCTGAGCCACTGACTGGTGGGCCTAGGGCCACGTTAGCTGCCACGAGGGCATGACCGGGTCAAACTGTCATTGGGCCCCACCCGCCACAACACCTCGCCGACGGCGAGATGCCTGCATGGTGGCGAGCGGCGGCGACGCTGATTTTGGGCTCCTGGAGATCTAACGAAGCGCGCGTTCAAAGCAGAGTACTGAGGTGAACCTAACAGCGGCGGCACCCCTAGCATATGGTCACCGAAGCTGCTCCGGTGAGCACAACCCATGGCGGCGCACAGCGGTTGAATACAATCTCGAGCGACGGGCCCCTATACGATGCACAATGACATTCCAAGGATGCGCAAGCTCACCACAAAGTCAAAGATGTGGTCGATGCAGACAATGGTGGCTTGAGGCAGGAACATGACCAAGAATTCCGATGATCCCGTGGGAAAGGGAGCGGCCCGATTCTCCCTACTCCGAGCTCCCCTTCCCGATTAACTCCACCTGGAAGATCATCTCGGTCAGGCGCTTCTCCTGGACCTCTTATTGGGGCTCGGGGTGCCCTCCATCATCAGCGTCCTGCGGAGCTCCGGCGAGGTACTGTGACTTGGTGGAGAAGATGGAGGGGAATAAGGAGAGATTGAGAGGGCTAGTTCGATCTAGGTTTTCATTCCGATTCTACTTGTGAATTTATAGGTCGAGGGATGGTCGGAATTGTGGTCACGGCGGCGGGAACGACTGATTTCCGGTGACGTCGATGTGCCTGTTCTGGGCATGAATCATGATGATTCATTTGCCAGTAGATGGATGCGGATGAAGATGACGGCGTGGAGCTCAACGGAGACTCGATGGTGGTCTCCAAAGGCGGCCGGCGACGTGGCCTCGCCGTCACGGTGGCGCACATGCCAGAGAGAAGAAGAAGAGGATGACGGTTCTCCTATGTTCGGTGGGTCCCATATGTCGGCGATACAACGAAGAGGTAAGGAGGTGGCTCCAGCTGGGCTGGTCACTGGGCCATGCTAGTGGGCTCCGGTCCATTGGCCGGTTCCTTTATTTTTTTCCTGTTTGACTTTCTTTTTTATTTTCTGTTTTCTATTTTTGGATTCTAATTTGAATTTCAATAAGCTTTGCAGGTCTTGAACTTAGGAGTTGTTCTAAAATCAATTCAGGATATAAAGTGAAACATTGTATTGCTCCCAGAGGAATTTTATGTGTATTAACACATAAAAATAACCTTGGTATTAGTAGAATTTGAATAGGGTGAAAATATAGATAATCTAAATGTCATTTTTGTTGCTTTCAACATATTGATCTATGTTGGAATCATTTCTATTAAAAGGTAGGGATATTGCTTTGCATATCCTTTTATGAGAGAAAAGACCTACATAGTTTAGGTATTACTTATCTTTCTATTGAAGAATGAGCAAAAAGGCACTAATTGTTTTTAGGACTAGTACTAATAACACAAGAGGGTTATATGGAACTATTCCAAGATAATTTATAGTTTTCCTGGCTCCTTACCTAGTTTTCTTAAGAAGGTTTATTCTTTTTCTCTTTGAAGGTGATTTGAGATTAAGACATAGATGCACATAATCACATGTGATATGGTTTCCAGCTGATGGATGTGAATTGGACTTAGTTGAATTGATATAATTCTTGGATTTGGAGATAATATACCACTTTAGGGTTTTACTCATGATCACAAAGTGATGCATAAGTTGAAGTAATAGTTTGGAATGAATCCCCAAGTACATGAATAAGAGGTTATGTAATTGGATAGAAGGCTATCACACTCATCAAGGAAGTAGTGTTCCCTCTAAAATGTGATTAATGCAGCAAAGTCTCTATATAGACTAACCAAGTTTCTAGGTCAAGGCTTAGGATCTTCTCAACCTATATCCATATGCTGCACTCAATGGAAACTTGTACACAGATCAAGATTTCACATCTAACCTTAGCAAGATGGTTATCTCCTAATTGAGATGTGCTTAAGTTGGACTCCTACTCCACACTTGGTTTTAGGATGATATCTGCTTATCAGACTAGGTTTCATAACTAACCTAATTATCTGCATCACCAAGCATAATCATGTACTTGACATGATCATATTATTTTCTTCATCAACTCCCTCTACCAAGGTTTTATTCTAGGTTGTACCAACCTTCTGAGATTAAAGATATAATCTCCCCCTTGTGTGGTTCATATAGGATCTACTCCACTTCATACTTCATAAGTCTAAGTAATGGTTACTTCCTAAGGATGGTTCTAGTCTAGACCAGAATTAGGGTTTATGATGTGATCTCCCCTATACCAAATGACTTGTCCTAATTAAAATTTGAGTATTATCTAGAGTCTCCTAGTTGGCCTTTATAGGAATGGCTCTAATGTTCTTAAGTTATCTCTCCTAGAGTTTAGGCAAATCTGATAATCAAACTGGCATTGAGTTAACCTTTCCACTACTCATATTTGGTCTCACTAGATTAGGACATAAGAATGTAGAATAGCTCATGATTTAAGAAATAGACTTGTGTTGACTTATTTAGCATGAAAGAAGTAGGGTTTAAAGAATACCATGATAATCTTGGTGTGAATAAATATTTGGTTCTAAAATGGTGTGTCAAGCATTTTAGTTTTACCTTACTTATCTCTCTTTTAGTTGTTGTGACTATCACTACCCAAAACAAGGATTTTATCAAAGGTCATATTGAAGTTTATCGCGCTCTAGTTGATGAGCTACATCAATTCCATCAACTCAAGTGAAACTCCAATCACTTTGACATGTTTTATTTAAATGCGCGAAAATTATCTGGATTTTCTATGCATGAAATGCAATGCACACATCTGTTGCCTCTATTTTATAACCTCTAATCCTGGAATATTATAGGTGGCGGGTGTAGACAAAGGATAGAAATATAGAAAGTTAGATAGTAACAAACAAAGCAAACATAAAACAACAACTACGAAAAAAACCGACTATGAAAAACCCAAAAGCTTGATTAATTGAATAATATAATTCATATAATTTACGATCTATACCTGACAATCTTGAATAAACAATAAAAAATTGGAAGATGATTGGAACAACATGTAATGAACAAAAAGAACAAAAAGTACTAATAGAAGGAACACTATATATTTGATTTAAAAGAACTTAGATAGTAATGAATGAAGCATAATTATTTTTTAAAACAAATATTGACAAATATGAACACAAACTAAAATAAACAAGAAAAAAGTCATAAAATTTTAACAACTTAACAGGAAGCCTACTAGAACATAAAATAAAAATCCTAAAAATACTTTATTAAGCATGAACTAACTAATGAAAAATAAAGTAATCAACATACAACATAAATAAAAATATTAATAGGAACGCTATGAATTTGTTGGAGATGAATTAAATCTCAAAAAAGGGAACAATATAAAAAGTATTGGAAGATTTTCTCCATCTCGAAAAGTCTAGATCTCAGGTTTTTGAACTAATAAAAAGATATTAAAATGATAACGAATTAGATATCAACTAAATATCAACTAAAATTCTAAATAAGAATGAATTTAAAAACTAGAACAAATTTAAATAATAACAAAATTGAAAAATGAACAAATTTTTAAAATAGGAACTAATCTAAATTTTCAGACATTAGAAATATAAAATCATTTTTTTATAAAGAACAAATTGAAATAAATTCAAAAAAATAGGAACAAAATTCGAAAACATGAGGAACAAAAGCATGAACCAACATTAAATGAACAAAAGGAACAAAAGTTGGAAGAAGTTTGGAACAACTTTAAATGAACAAATGACCAAAAAATAATATTAGAAGGAACACTATATATTTGATGTAAAAAAATTAAATCTCAAAAAAGTAACAAAAAAAAGATGAGGAGGAACAAGGTGTATTTTATAAAATCATTTTTAAAAAGGAAACAAAATTGGAAATATATTGAAAATATAGGAACAAATTTCAAAAACATGAGGAAGAAAACATGAACCAACATTAAATGAACAAAAAAGGAACAAAAGTTGGAAGATGTTTGGAACAACATTAAATGAACAGAGGAACAAAAAATAATATTAGAAGGAACACTATATATTTGATGTAAAAAAATTAAATCTCAAAAAAGTAACAAAAAAGAAGATGAGGAGGAACAAGGTGTATTTTATAAAATCATTTTTAAAAAGGAAACAGAATTGGAAATATATTCAAAATATAGGAACAAATTTCGAAAACATGAGGAAGAAAACATGAACCAACATTAAATGAACAAAAAAGGAACAAAAGTTGGAAGATGTTTGGAACAACATTAAATGAACAGAGGAACCAAAAATAATATTAGAAGGAACACTATATATTAAAAAACAAGTAACACAAACAAAAAAACTGACTATTAAAAACCCAAGAGCTTGATTATTGAATAATATAATTCATGTAATTTACGATCTATATCTGACGATCTTGAATAAACAAAAAAAATTGGAAGATGATTGGAACAACATGTAATGAACAAAAAGAATAAGAAGTACTATTACAAGGAACACTATATATTTGATTTAAGAACTTAGATAGTAATGAATGAAGCATAATTGTTAAAAAAATGTCAAATATGAACACAAACTAAAAAAACAAGAAAAAAGTCATCAAAATTTAACAACTAAACAGGAGCCTACTAGAGCATAAAATGAAAATCCTAAAATACTTTATTAAGCAAGAACTAACTAATGAAAAATAAAGTAATCAACGTAAAGCATAAATAAAAAATTAATAGGAACGCTATGAATTTGTTGGAGATGGATTAAATCTAAAAAAAGTGAACTAAATAAAAAAATGGTGGGAAACAATACCTAAATCATGATGCATTAATAAAAAAATTCACACCAAGAAAACTAAAACATCAGATTTAATACGAAGCAACGAAAAATGAACCAACTATGAAAAAACCAAGTGCTTGATAATTGAATAATCGAATTCCTGAAATTTAGGATCTATGCCTGTCGTTCTTGAATAACCAAAAAAAGGTTGGAAGATGTTTAGAACAACATTAAATGAACAAAAGTAACAAAAAATAATATTAGAAGGAACACTATATATTTTTGATGTAAAAAAGAATTAATTTTTTTTAAAAGGGAACAAAATAATAGATGAGGAAGAACAAGGTGTATATTATTAAGATAATATTATTCAAGAACTATGAAAAAACCAACTGCTTGATTATTGAATAATCGAATTCCTGAAATTTAGGATCTATGCCTGTCGTTCTTGAATAACCAAAAAAAGGTTGGAAGATGTTCGGAACAACATTAAATGAACAAAGTAACAAAAAATAATATTAGAAGGAACACAATATATTTTTGATGTAAAAATAGAATTAAATCTAAAAAAATGGAACAAAAAAATAGATGAGGAAGAACAAGGTGTATATTATTAAGGGAATATTTAGCCACGAAACACGAGCCAAAAAAATTTAACAAGAGGAACAAAAACAAACTTGTATGTAGATAATGGGGAAAAGGAGGATGTACTTCGTGGGCAGGTGGTGGGGTAAACAAAGGATAAAAACATAAGAAGTTAGATAGTAAAGAACAAAGCAATCATAAGCAACAACTGAACATAGGATTTAAAAAAATACAAAAAGTAAAGCAAACATTAACCAACTATGAAAAAACCAAGAGCTTCATTATTGAATAATCAAATTTCTATAATTTTCGATATATACCTTATGATCTTGAATAAACCAAAAAAAGTTGGAAGATGTTTGTAACAACATGAAATGAACAAAGGAACAAAATGTAATATTAGAAGGAACACTATATATTTGATTTAAGAAGTTAGATAGTAATGAACGAAGCATAATTATGCAAAAACAAAACAAAAAGGGCAAATATGAACACAAACTAAAAATAAACAAGAAAGTCATCACATTTTAACAACTTAACAGGAGCCTACTAGAGCATAAAAATGAAAATCCTATATACTTTAATAAGCAAGAACTAACAAATGAAAATCAACATACAACATAATAAAAATTATTAGGAACTTTATGTATTTCTTGGAGGTAAATTCAATCTCAAAAAAGGGAACAAAATAAAAAATTGTGGGAAACAATACCTAAATCATGATGGATTATAAACAAAAAAATTGACACGAACAAACTGAACATACGATTAAAATATGAGTAATGAAAAAATAAACCAACTTTGGAACACCAAAAAGTGCTTGATTAGTGAATAACCGTATTGCTGAAATTTAGGATCTATGCCTGACGTTCTTGAATAACCAAACAAAATATTGGAATATATTTGGAACACCATTAATTGAACAAAGAAACAAAAAATAATATTAGAAGGAACACAATATATTTTTGATGTAAATAGAATTAAATCTCAAAAAAAGGGGAAAAAATAGATGAGGAGGAACAAGGTGTATATTATTAAGGGAATATTTAGCCACGAAACACAAGCAAAAAAAATAAAAAATCCTATAAACTTTATTAAGCATGAACTAACTAAATTAAAATCAACATAAAGCATAAATAAATATTATTATCAACACTATGATTTTGTTGGAGGTGAATAAAATCTCAAAATGGAAATAAATAACAAAATGGTGGGGAACAAATACCTAATCCACGATGGAATATAAAAAGAAAAACACACAACAACTGAACATAGGATTTAATAGGAGTAACGAAAAACAAAAAACCAACTATGAAAAAACCAAGAGCTTGATTATTGAATAATTGAATACCTCTAATTTAGGATCTATACCTAACGATCTAGAATAAACAAAAAAAAGTTGGAACATGTTTGGAACAACATGAAATGAACAAAAAGGAACAAAAGAATAATATTAGAAGGAACACTATATATTTGATGTAAGAGAATTAAATCTAAAAAAAGGGAACAAAAAATTAGATGATGAGGAACAAGATGTATTTTATTAAGGAAATAGTTAGCCATGAACCACGAGCATAGAACTTAACACGAGGAACAAAAAACAAACTTGTCGGTACATAATGTGGGGATATCGATGTACTTCGTGGGCGTGTGGGGTGGAGGTAGAAAAGAGATTGAAATATAAGAAGTTAGATAGTAAATGTTAGATAAGACATTTAACGAAATTAATTTTGTGCGGTGTGGATTGGATGAAATAGTTAGATAAAAAATATATAATATACTCCTCAATGGGGGTGGGCCGGTGGTGCAACTGCAGACAAGATAGACAAAAGAATGCCTTGGCACACAAAACAGAAAATGACAAAACAAAAAAAGATGAAAAATATATGAGGAGGAACAACACCTATTTAACATCGGGTTAACATTTCGATATAAACCATTAAATTTAGCATTTTACATAAAAAGGTGGCAAGAAAGAAAATTGTTGGAAGATAATTGGGGGTGGCAGCAGATTTAGAGAAAGAACTGTGAACACACAGTTAACCCCCTATATGGAGTAAAAAAGATGGTAGATTATGAAAAACTTGGATTGGAAGACAGTAAAGATATGGTATACGTTTGGAACAAAAAATAAATGTTCATAGAACAGAAATTTAAAATAGAAAGGAAACACTACTAAAAAGGTAGGAGAAGGAAAGCTCAAGTTAACCGAACTGAAGCTTCCAGTACTATATTAAAATAGCAGGTAAACTTAACTTTAAAAAAATATGCTATCTCAAAAAAAGCTAAAACTCATTTTACAAGGTCATGCCTCGGAAACATATATTATGTAGTTTGTAGCAACATTTTAAAAATATGCATCTCCCCCTTTTGTCATACATATCTGGTAACAGGTACTGTTTTGTTTTGAGGAAACATAAAAGAACTCCAAAATGGACACCATTAAATACAAGACAGAACATTAAAAAGAACTATATCTTTACTATAGGATTTCAGTTGGTGATGGTGAAGCCACTTTTCGTTAAAACATTCGACTACCTAAAATACCCCTAAGAAAAAAAATTATACTTACAATTCCTTATTTAAACAAGGGCAATCAATCACAAACCTTTTCGTCGGCAATAACGTCCATCAAATCACGGAAGTTTTCCTGGACAATTATCACGTCAATCAATGTTAATTGAAAGGCCCACACACGATCCAAAACGTACACGCTCTAGGTTTCACCTCGCGGCTGTCGCGCGCTGCCTCTTCCATGCCGAAGCGGCGCCGCCATGATCCTCGCGGACGATACTGCCTACGGATCAGGCGGGCCCTGCCTCCGGCCTCTCTGCCTCGTCCTTCCGCAGCAGCAGATCGTCGTCATCCTCGACGATGAGCCCAAAGCAGAGCGAGCCGATCTCTTTCTATTGTGTTCCACACCCGGCGAAGCCCACGGCTGGGAAGACTACACTATTAGATGATCTCCACTAACCAGAGGTATGTACGCGTGTATGTTTATTCCATTCTTGCAACCAGAGCTTGATGATTCATGGCAAATTAGTGGCAGGTTCAAGAATATGAAAGGGTTCTGCTGCAGCGTGGAATTTCAGGTCCATGATGTCGCGCTCCGCAACCTGCCTTCCTCTATCCCGCTCGACTCCTCCATCGGGTACTTGATTGAATAGGTTGATTATTCTTCCTTGGCGTCGGCCATGTCAGTTCCCATGGATTCTTTTCTGGGCTTTGACTTTTGATATGATCGAGCAGCATGCATGTCCTGACCAGATGCACCTCCTGACCCATGAAGTTTTATATTTATGGTGACCTTAGGCCATGTTTGTACGCCTAAGTGTCTTATATGTTTCATCCCAGTGTATACCGTTTTTAGGTGACAACACATAATTTTTTAATTTAAATATTATTACAGGAAGGTGGTTTAATCAAGGATGCCTGGATGGAAGAAAATCCAGGAGAAGCAATTTTGAAATATGCTAATGCTCTAAAAAAATTGACCAAAAGTTTGGTACGCTACACATTCTATGATTTTTTTCTATTATCCACACGACTAGATAAGTTCAAGTGATAGGCTGAGATTTGTCGCGACAGTGCAAGCGATGGGTTATGTAGCCATTTTTTGGAGTTGAATTCCGAGGATCGGTTAATTAGGGTCACCTAATAGATTGTATTCTTATGAAATATTTAATGCAAGGTATGGTTCTTCCCTTCATTTATCTCTAGCACACTTTCACTGAATTTGTTTCAAGGGCGTAGAGTTTCATAAATTACCTCCCTTATCCGTCATCATCCCTGAATTATATATATTTTAGTTTCAGTAAGGCTCTGTTAGTGTCAACAATACAAGATTTGCGATTATCAAAAATTGATGCTTAAGATTAAGGTGTTATGCAATTTGTGATGTTGGGCGATCATTTTGAAGGAGAACACGAATGGGGCTGTCTTGGAAGGACTAAAAGGATATGCCACTTCCTTTGGACCGTTCAAAAAAAAACTTCCTTTGGAACTGTTGGTGCTAAAATCGGTGCTAAAATCAGTCTGGAAACAAGAGATTTCTTTGTCAGTGATGTTGAATATGACACGGACAAATCTACAAAAGGCTTCAGAATAGTACGTACGATGAATGATTACATCATCACTAATTCAAATGTGGCTGACTTTAACTACAAAATTAACTATTCATTCTTCTCCAATTTGTGATTGCTATAGATGACAAAATTGCTGGCAACAAAGGGGATCTTGTCATGGTAGCAGAGCAAGCCAGCCCAAAATCACTTTCATTCATGATAAGAAATGTTTCAATGTTTCCGGGACCATCTCGGTGTGCATGAAAGAAGAGGATTTGAAAAGATTGGTGGTTCCTATGATGTCATGAGCCACGGAAATTGGTAGCATTTCAGCTGATGCATCAACATTGACAGTGGTAAGAATCTAATGTTTAATAGCTTTGTTATAGGGTAATCTGATATTAAATAGCTTTGTTCTAGGCACTAGATGATCACTGGCTGATATGGTATATAATCTTTAGCTACGAGAGTAACTTGAAGCATTATTTTGCCTATCTATGCAGGATGCCTGAGTGGGCATATCCACTGGTCTATCAAGTGCACCCGAGTTTGGTCCAGAAAATTTATTATATATTTTGATCACTCAACATGCGTACTATCAAAGTTTAAAATGGAAATTGTTGGTTCAGTTCAGTAGCTTCAATTGTTTGCTTCATACATGGATTTTCTTGTGTTTTGCATTTCTTGTCTGGCAAATTAACCGTTAAAAGGATTTGAGAACAATGGCGCACTATATATGCACAAGCAAAAGGCCTAGATTTAATTGATGACATAAGGGGTGGAAATGTAAGTCTCAGTGAGCTTAAACTACACAAGCATGAGTATGCTATTTTCATATGCATCATTTTAAATGCCTAAAGAGAAAAGAAATTTGGACAGCATGAGGTGATAGTCATAGGAGCAAGTAGATGGATAGGCAATAATGGTTGCATGTACGATAACTAAAAGAAAAATACTTCGTTTAACTTATTAGATTTAAGTATATGAACCGTAGCAATGCACGGGCATTCAACTAGTAACATAATACATTCTTGGATCATCTACATTCCCAAAATAGCAACAGAGACAAAACAGATCAAATCAATCTATGTTTCTTGAAGTCTTCCACTGGAGTAGTCAAGTCATTTGAAGAGGATGACACAAGATTGTATGCCACAACCTTTCGAAAGTCAGTAACTTGAGCCTACAAAAGTATGAACAGAAACCATGAGTTATTGTCGAATAAAAAAATCAACCATTATTAGTAACTACTGCATAAAACAACAGAAAAATACAGAAAAAGCAAGAGGAAATATATTAATAAAAATAGGATAACTAAAAGAAAAGATAGATAAATAACTTACAGGTTTGAATGGAATTAACTCTCGATCTTTGAAATTATTCATGAAAAGCATGACAAAAACTCCACAGTCGAACCTTCATTGTATATGAATGATTGAATAATCAGATGTAACGCAAAAAAATCTAATGAAAATAGAAACTGAGGTGTAACTTTCTCAGTATAAAAAGCTTATGTTGTTGTCTGCTGTGGTACTGCATTAGGTTTTAGCTTTGGGAAATTTTCAATATCAATGTTAAAGAACTTTGCTTCAACACATGTCTGATGAAAATTTGAAACCTAACATGAAGTTTCCAGAAAAAGAAATCAGAAAGATGCAAATAACAGGGGACACAACAAAAAAAATATATGAAGATAATTACATAGATACGAACAAAAATAAAAAATAATATTTGCCAAAAAATTACCATGTTGTCAACCATTATAGACTTTTTAACTTTGTTAGAGTCTTGCAGAGAGTCTAAAAAGTGAATTTGCTTGAACAACAAGTTCACAGAGAGCAGTGTCCAGTGATGATCTTGTACTATTGGTATATGCAACTGAAGAAACCAACCGAAATATGTATAAGGAAATTAATAAAAAAGTTTGCGCCTAGAAAATTTAGGAACAAATAAAACATGTAGTTTTGAAAAAACATACCGGGTCACAAGTCGCAAGATTATACTTCTTGTTCATTTTCCTAAGTTCTCGGCTAACAGACTTGGCATCAAAATGTTCAGGGGGGGACATTAAGCTTCCTCTACAAAAAAATATATGGAACCCATATTCAGAAGAAAATATTTTTAAGAAATAAGATAAATTTCAAAAATGATCAGTCAATAATACCGCGAAGTATGGGCTGAAAGCTATTTTCCTACTAGAACTTTTGTCAACACATTCATTGAATAACTCCACATGAGCAACCATAACTTCGTCAGAAATATCCCCCCTTGCTTTCAGAGATTCATAAAATGCTTCGTAAGTTACTGGAAAACCATTGATGTCTACAACAATCCTGATTGATATAAAAAGGTGAAAAAACCAAATGTTATATCTTAGTATAATGACAGTGCTGAGAAAAACACCTTACTATTGACAGAACAAAATGAAAAAGGTATAATGCGAAAACTCACGTTTCCACACGCTGTTTCTTTGTCTTGAAGAAGTGGTTACAGAGATACTATTGATAAAAGTCAATAGTTGCTTGATCAACATTGAACACTTTACTGCCGCAAGATACCTGTACTCCTTCCTTCCTTTTCCTCTTCAGTTTAGAAATGGTTGAACCTGTATGTTGAACAAGTATTATACTAAAAGCAAGATTGTTTTATGAAATATAAGGATTTTAACAAACAGAAAAATATGATAAAAAAGATTTATGGCTTAAATTTCAAGAACATCTCACTGGACTCAAAAAATGCACACAGTTGTAACCCATACATATACTATTATAATAAAATGTTTCAAAAGATTATACAACAATGGATGACCACATATTTGCACACATTTTTGTTCTAGTTAATAAAAACATGTTAGACCAGTCGATCTACTACATAATTAACTGGGCATAAATTATGTCATGAAAGCATAGATGTTTGGTGGAAGCTAATAAATTATCATAGTCCTATAATGGACAACATGAAAGAGGTAGAATGTGATCTCGTACCAGAAGAAATATTCTGTTTCTTGCGAACTGGTAGGTCCGGTGAATCAGATGCATAAGACATTGCAATATTAATGCCTAAAGCTGTTTCGTCTAATGCATCCAGAACAGGAGTACCACCAAGATGTATCGCTGATTTGATTCTGGACATTTCATCTATAAAACACATAAAAAACCAAAAAAAAGAACAAAAACCAGTGAACAAAACATAAAACTAAAATAGAACCAGCATATGACATGTTACAACAAAAAGAAATAACCAGATAAAAAATACATTAACAAAAGAATGAAAAAAAATAAGTGAGACATACTGCATACTAGAGTCTTGTCATAGACGGTTGTAGCAGTAGGTGTTTCATCAAACAGAGGTGCTGCAGCGGTTGGAACCGTTTCTGATTCAATAAAAAGAAAATACCAAAGAATTAAAACATATTATTATCTCGCGCACGAAACTATAATTATAGAAAGCTACCACTACCATGCGAACAAAAATAGAAATAGACAAAAGTAAACAACTAAACAAAAGAATTAAACCTACTTGTAATCGGAGTCTGATCAAACACAACTTGTTTCCCAATTAATGCAGAGGACATTTCAGTTATGGATTTATTACCAAGCAACATCTGGTCAATAGTTCCTTTGGGAGATTGGTTCAGTTCAACATTTTCTGAATTTGGGGGACTACGGACATAAGCTGACTGTTCATGGATTTGAACAAATTCCATATCCTCAAGAGCTTGTGATTGACATCGATGCTTTTCGCCAACTATTATTGAGTTACCGGTGATAGTAGCATCAGTTGTACCTTGTGTATTAACAACAGGATCTGTGTCTCCATCTGAATTCGCCTCAGAACCATCAGCATTTGCGCTTACCACCTTATCAACGGCAACATCTGATGGATTTGTACCTTGTGTGTCAACAATAGGAATGTCTCCATGAGAATTGTCCTTGGAACCATCAGCATTTGCACTGACCCCCTTACCATCAGCATCCTCTAACGTCAATGGTACTCCAGGTTTAGAACAATTGTAATGTTCAGAAACAATAGAATAAATGGATTCAGACATCAAAGAGAAATGTCTGTCAAGAAGCATCTGGAAATCACGTGCAAGCTCTTCTTTCTGCAACTTCACAATGGAGTGGACAGTTTTCTTCAACTGCCCAAAAAATATAAGTAGCATAGATAGAGTTAAGAGAAATAAGATCTAACTTGCTGGAATGATGTAACAAAAGATATATTTTAGAAAAGAACAGAAACTAACATCTGAAGGCAGACCCCCCATATGACTTGATTCTTCATCATTATTGTCTGAATTCATGGAATATTCATCTTCACCATCAGTAAGAGAACGCAAAGCTAACTTATGCCTTTTCAACTCAACAACTTTGGCTTCTTCAATAGCAATTTCACTGTATGGTGTACAAGACTTGTCCCGAAACTACAAGATTTTATTAAAAATATTAGAAAAACATGTTGAACAAAGCATAAAATATGCAAAAATAAACAAAAATGACAAATATGAACATAAACTAAATAAACTAGAAAAGTCATCACATTATAACAACTTAACAGTAGCCTACTATAGCATAAATTGAAAAATGCTATGTACTTTATTAAGCATGAACTAACTAATGAAAAATCAACATATAGCATAAACAAAAAATCTTGCATGTAGAATTTGTAAAAAACAAAACTGATGAAGTACTATAAACCCCGATAAAAGATAATAGAATGCTTACATCTAGGAGTCCATACTCATAACTACTTGCGAGGTGATTTCTGTCAAACTGAGTAACAAACTTAAAGTCTGAAGAACAAACATGGTAAATCCTTGGAACTCCATAATCAAGTGTGTATTGACCAACCCCTGGATTTAAGTCAAGCATATCCATGTACGCAACCTGTAAAAACAATAAAACAGTTTTAAAAATGTCAAATTAGTGTGAAGTAATATTATGTTAGCCGTTGCAAACAAAGGAAACATCAAAACTTGAACTTACTGCCATAGAAGGTAGGCAACCTCCAACATAAACCATTTGTTTCCGTTTTCCACTGTGCACAACAGATATTTTCTTCTTATATTTTGCAACCTCATTTACTGTCCATTGCAGGCAGAGAGCTGGCCAATCAACACTTGGGATCTTTGAAACATCAACCAATGAGAACAGGAACTTCCAATCAACTGAGTCAGAAGTACCAGGGCACACAATTGTTCCAAGAAAAACCAACATGAAAGATATCATGAAAGACTCCTCATCATCACCTTCCATTAAATCAATAGCCCTCTTTATCTAAATTTTGTTGTTGGACACGTACTTCTCTTTTAAAAATTTCACTCCCTGAATGATATCATCATTATCACTGCTCATTTCCGCAGGTATATCACCTTAAAAAAAAAGAAAAAAGAGTAAACACCAAATGTTTAAAAAGATATAAAAATATATAAAGAGGGCATAGAATCATATCATTAAATCATTTATGGATAAGAATATAACATAGAATCATATCATTAAATCATTTATGGATAAAAGAAAAAATACATTGAAAACAAGCCGTCTTTATATAACATTTAATGTTAGACACATACTTCTCTTTAAGAAAACTATCACAAACTAATACCGGTCCGTTGTGATATGTATAACCACATAAGAAAATAGCATTATATGAGGAAGTAAGATGACCGCACACTAGCAAAACAGATTGTAAAAAGATAGCAAAGGCACTCATTTAAACTGGCATGTAAGACAAAAAGTTCACAAGCTCATTTTAAACTTGTATGGAGGAAATAAGAGAACTAATATACTACAAAAACACAGATATTTTTTTTTGCATGATATGGAAATTGAAGTACTAAGAAACAAGATACAGATAACAGAACAAAAAGAAAAGCAAATAATAAAATAGTACCTGCAGGAATCCCTATGAACTGTTGAATCATATTCTTGTCAAAGTTGATACGTTTACTTCCAAACTGAAAAATAGCAAGTTCTGCTATCATATTATCCATAATACACATGATCAGAGAAGTTGGATAAATAGTGTGATGTTGTAGTTCAAGGAGCCTATCAAATTCATACTTCACAAGAATATCTCTTTGTTTTTTTGAAAGATCTTTAACTGCATTCTGGAAACGGAGAACAGAAAATCTAAACTTGACACGACTGCAGATATCTTCCTCTTCAAGAGCATCCATCGTGCCCTAGCTATAGAATGCACAAATACATAAGAATGGAAACAAATAAAATTAGAAAAAAGGCATACTCGTGCGGACAGACAGATAATTACTTGCACTATATAATACACAATAACAATCTAAGATCAATAATTTGACCATCAAATTAATTTCCACTTCCAAGTCATGTCCTAAAAAACATTTGGAATGAACATCAATTAAACTTGTATACGTTGAAGTAAAGGCCATGATATTACTGTACACCCCAAAGTGTGTGTTTGGCTATTGCATGACAACATATCACTTGCTCATGTAATTGTTTCCTTTGGACAAAACAAGGAACTAGTTTCACTTGCTCATGTAATTGTTGAACAATACTATTAAATTATACTAAAATGAATGCCTTCTGCATGTCTAGAACTTCAGGAACATAGCTATCAACTAGAATTTTGTATTGGTGAGCTAACAACTGAAGACATTGAAAATACAAACACAACATATTATTCAGTCCTCTTCATTCATCATATTATTTAACTGTGAACAAAAAAATAATAGAAGGAATGTTTTGATTTGCTTTTTCCAGATTGCCCAGAGAGATCAATAACTTCACTATCAAATTAATTTCCACTTCCAAGTCCATCTCCTACAACATTTTGAATGAACATCGTGAAAACTGCAACATAAGAGAGGAAGAACAAACCTCACTTGACGATGCCCCCTAGAATCCGCTCGAAGAAGATAGAGAAAACCAGATCACAGATTGAGAAGCCACAAACGCAATGAAATCTTATCCTGTCCCCATCGAGTAATCGAAAGCGACGCCGAGAAAACCTAGCGGAGCATGGCTACGAAACAGATCCCTCCATGAGAAGAAAGGAGAAGGGGTCGTGGCGAGATGGAGGCAGAGATCTGCGAGTAGGGCAGCGCTAGGCGGCGCGCTAGGCTCGGCAGCGGAGAAAGACCCCCGACGGTGTGGTCGACGAGGAAGAGGTGGCGGAGGGAGAGGAGAGCTCGAGGTTTGGGTCGGGAACAAGGTGGTGACACATATAATAAAAGAAAGAAGAGAAGAAGAGGACGACAAGAAAATAAAACATAAATAAAAAAGATCAACATAAATATGTAAAATTGGAATGGTTTTAAAAATGAGAACGAATTCTATAAATATAAAATAAGTTTAAAACTAGAACAGGTTAACAAACTAGAAAACAGATTTCAAAAAGAGAACGAATTCAAAAAATAGGAATGAATTTTTAAAAATTGAACGCATTATGAGAAACAGAAAGAAATTGTAATTAGAACAGATTTAATAACCATAACGAAATTTTAATTTGAACGTAATTAATTTGAAATTAGGAACGACTTTCAAAATTGAAAACAGAATTAAAAATGGGAGAATGAAATTCGAATGTGCACAAAATGTATAATTAATAACAAAATATAAAACAGTGGAATATAACTCATAAAAATAATTTTATTACATTTCATACAAAAAGTAATAACAACAAAGAAAAATGGCTGTGAACAAAATCACATTATTACAAAAAAATAATGTAGGATAACAAAAAAAAACCTAGTGTCACTATTATTAGTTGCAGAAATGACTCCTATCTTCTCATAAGCATTTCTGTATATCCAATGTAATGACTCCTTTTTGGTAAAATTAAAAATAACGCACATAACATAGCGCTCAATTATTCTATGCACACTAATAAGCTCCTAGTGGCCTTTAAATCTGATGAAGCCTTCCTTTCTCTTGAATCTACCCGATACAACTTCTTCACCAACCCTAAACAACGCTGCCCCAGTGTTAGGTATCTCATTGAAGTTTTCAAAAACTTCCAAGTCAACATCCTTAAAAAAATGAACAAATTAAAGAAAGATGTTAGAAAAGTTCAAGTTACATAATAATAAAAATAGTTAATAAAAAATATAAGAACTAACCAATCAACGCATATCATTATTGTCGAGCCTATGAACAATTTTTTTTGGAACAATGTCATAGTCATGAAGTGACTCCCTTTCCGCACCCATGAAGTTCACAACTCCATTCATTTTTGATTGTGATATATCAGATATTTCAGTGAAATGAGAGTTGTATAACCATTCTTCACATCCGTCTGGGATGTCATACACATCTGAAAAAAGCCAAAAAGTGAAAATGATGAAAACCAAAAAAAATCGGATATTAAATAAACAATGTAAAAAAATTAAAAATTAAACATAGATTCAAACATACCAGGGAATCGAACCCAAGGTTTCCTCACATGATCCTCGGAAAAAACTCTGATTCGAAATAGCTGGTTCCAACTATCATAGGTAAATGTAATGACATCGTTCTGAACTATTTCCCAAGCTTGGACTAGGGATCTCCAGTAAGGGCCGCACATGATATTTGTTGTGCCAATTTGATCTACATATATCATATGAACACTCTCTAGAGCTAAAAATCCAGGCTCGTGTGCGTTTCCCCCAATTGCTTTCATCCATGAATTATTGCAAAAATTTATTATTCTTCTACTGAATTTACAAGGCACAATCTACAAAACAAAAGAAACGAATAATAAAAAATGGTTATTAATTACAAAAGTAACAATTAACGATAAGTAATAAAAAAAATTAAAAAAAGATTGAAAAAATATAACAACTTACAACGCCATCTTCAAAATCATATTCAACAATCTTAATAGAAAAATGAGTTGTGTTATCACGAACTTCTAAACATAAACAGGGGCTGGTAGCAAACAGGACATGCTGCGCCTTGATCCATTTTAAAACTGTCCAAAAAAAACAATTTTTAAGAACTGTAACAAAAGAAATAGACAAATAAAAACAAACAGATCAAACATACCTTCTCAAACAACAAATGGAGTAGGAAAAGCGCGGTGAGTGCTTCCTACGATTCTCATTGATAGTTTATATAGCATACGGTCTAACTCCTATTTTTAGCTCCCCCTAAAAATAGATAAAATGAAAGGCTCATCTTATCCCTCTCTTGTAGAAGACCGTCTAACTCCTATTTTTTAACTCCCCTATTAATAGAATGAATTAATGGCTCACATCATCCCTCTGTCATAACCGTGATAAACAGCATTGGCAATCTCACACACCTATTGACTATGCATGTTTGTTGTCATAAAAAATCAATTCGTGATTGTACAAGTAAATTTGATCAACCCGTTCATTATCGTAAAAAAAGCTAATAGTGTTACAAAATGTATAGATAACACTAACAAATTCATGTTACCCCTCTCTAATAAACGGGATATAAGGTAAAATGAACAGTTAAATCTAGTAGGAACAAAATTTTGATCTAAAAGTGAACAATAGAATATAGTGAGAAACAAAAAAAGGAATGGTATAAAAGAACAGATTTTTGAGAGCGAGAACACATTCATGGTTTTAAAAAAGTTAACAATTTAAACAAGACGAAAACAAACCTATGGTTTAGTGAAACAAAAAAGAAAGAGAGGAAAAGATTCTATGGGTATAAAAGGAATAGTTCAATAGTATAGGCACAGAAACCAAAATGGTAGTAAGCCTGTGTGAAAAAAATTAACACATGCAACCATTTCATATATTATTAATCCACTCATAACAGATTGATATCCAACATATACTTTAAAAATAAAAGTAGATACATTCAAAAAGTAGATACATAAAAATACATAAAAAGCGTAGCCTTGAAGAAGATAACACTAAGAATGGCATAGTCATAATAAAAGTGAAATAATGGCCATAAACACAATTGAAAAAAGTTGTTTATGAAAATAGGTGAAAATTGCCGAACACTACTTCACATCACATCAATTTCCGCTCTTGAAAAATCTGAACTTCTATCTTCATGTCATTGAAATGAGATGACACAACGGTTTAATATCATCATGAAAAGAAATTCTAATGACCCCTTTCCGAAAAAATAGAGAACTTCGTATACAATCAGTTTACAAAAAATGTAAAAATAATAACGAAAATGGGATGCGCATGGGAACACAACAAAAAACACCGTTTTACATAGAAAATAGAGATTACAGTACAAAAAACAAGCACATCGCGAATTTGTTATCGTCATAAGGGACTGAATTCTTAAATTAAAAAACATGTTCTAGTGTAATGTTGAAAACACATTTTCTCTGCATCTTTTTGTGTTATTGTGACAGTGAAGGTTCCCAGAAACCGAATCTTCTAATATATCTTCTCCCAGGATGCTTCAAGCTTGGCGATATCCACTCTGTTGTGAATTGCATTAACCAACTTGTACGCCATAGCCATCCTATACTTCAAAATGACCACCTACACATGGAGAGGAAAGAACATAAATAATAATAATAAAAATGATAGGCTCTTGCAAGTATGTATATTACATTAAAAAGTTTCTTTACAAAAACAAGTTAATAAATTTAGAAAGGTACTCGCCATACTTTCTTTTGAAAAAAACAGTTAATAGCTGACTATTGACGCTTCCCAGCACACTTTCACTCCCCCAACAAATAAAGAATACTCGCTAAACAGAAAGATTTTATTATATGATATGAAAAATAAAGCAATTTCGAGAATACTGACATATTAAGAGGTTCTATCGGGCGAATTTTGCAAGAACATTCAGAAATGTGAAGAGTCATGTCCAGTGCTACTAACTCCAAAAAACATTGTGATCTTTCAAAAAAGTTTAGAAACTAGACACATGAGATAGTTGCAGACAAAAGAGTCAGTCCTTATAAAAATTAGTTCACATATCTCTCTCAAGAACTAGAAAAAAAAATCACACAACATAATAGAAGAAACAAAAAGAGAATGGATAATCTAACAAGTAGAAAGAAAAAGACACACATACATGGCTGAAGTCTTTCATAACCTTGCCATACCAATGTTCCATGTATAGCATCACATAAAAAGCGGAGTCAGACCTACCAAAAGAAGAGTTAGGAAAAAAATAATGATGCAGGTGAATGACTGTGAAGATGGGGATAGAAAATTAACAACAACATAAAAGAAAAAGCCCAACAAAAAACAAATAGAATACAGTACTAATAGTGTAGAATGATGAGGGTATGTTGATGGATTGAACTTTTTGAAACGCCTGAAGTCCTTGCATTCTATGCCAAGGTCATTGAAAACAATGCTAAGGTTTGTGACCTGGAAAAACCAACATAAAACAACAAAATGAAAAAACATAACTGTATAAAGAAGTCCACGAAAAACCCCTACTGTTTTCATAACAAAATGAGAATTGGCTAGAAGAAAAAGGTTATACCAAGTTGAACATAAGTTCATCCTCTGACTTCGGTTACAATACCAGCAGAATCAAAGAAGTTGGTTGTGCTGAACAGTGGGTTCACACACGCAAGAACCCAGTGTTCATCCTTCACAATTGGGAAATTCATCTATATTTCGCAGTATAAATGAAAAAATGACTATTAAACCATGCAAACAAAAAGAATTTAGAAAAAAATAGATTAAGAGACATACTAAATCAACTCCGGATAAATTGACTTCAGAGTTGATTCTACTAATTTCATTGATACATGATTCCTTGTTGAAAGAAGATGGATCCTTCATGAGAATTTCCTGATGTACAAATAATTCATTAGAGTAAACAGGGATTTACAAAATAATATCATTATGGAAAAAGGTGACGCCAAGAGTGAAAAAGGAGGAGAACTGGGTAAAAAAAGAAATAAACAAAGTCAACTTACAGCTAAGAAAGGAGAGAAGCAATATTTTGAGCATTCAGAGTTTGGTGCCCCAGACTCAATTGCCTCCAAATTGAATAATTTCGCTTGAAGAGCCATAGCATTGTCAGAAACATTTCCACGTGGCTTGTAAGAAGAATAGAAGTCCTTATATGTGACATTGAAGTGCTCGAGATCAATGAAAACAGGACTTGCTTCACTGCACAAAGATATACACAAAAAAGAAACATTAAGACATAAAAAAACAATAAAGAATAGGCATGTGAATGGAGAGAAACTTTAGCACTGAACATATAAAAAGTATGTGACTTACTCGTCACTGGATTTGAATTGCTCGTGTCTGAGGTATTTGGTATAAAAGGCATCAACATCTGGGAGCATCTTTTGTTTCTTTGATAGAAATGGATCACGGGAGAAAGACTTTGCAGCTCTTTTCTTCATGTTCCTCTTTTTAGGAGTACTTGTTCCAGTATTAACAATGCTCCCAGATGCTACAAAACCTTCACCTATTTCCGATCTAGGGCTAGCGGAGAGTTCACCATAAGATGCTACAATGCTCATTAATCCCTTGCTGAGAGCATTTGCAACAAAACCTAAGAAAAGACAAAAAAATAAAAAGAAAGAATGATGAATAGTTACAAAGTTAAAAAAACGAAAGAAAGAAATTGAAGATTGCCAATGTAAAATAGTAAAACAAACACACACTATTTTCGTGATATTAAGAAACAAAAAATGTTAAGATGTGTAGCAAAAACAAAAAACCAAATAAAGTCACTAACCTGCATTAACATCAGTTTCAGCAGGTTCATTCCCTTTAAACTGAGAGGTGTCTGAGGTGTCTGTAACATCATTGATGAGTACATTCCCACTGACAGGGACAAGAGTTAACTCATCAGGAATATCTCTCTCAGGAGTGCATTCCACATTGTCAGAAGATGGATACAAAATATCTTCATCACTGTCTGAAATTATAATTGTGTCAGGAGACACATTCAAGTGTTCTGCATCAAAACCGACCTTCAGAAAAAGGGGAAAACAGAGAACAATTAGAGGCAACATATGGAAAAAATATAGTAAAACTAAAAGACAAAGACATAGAAAAAATTGAAAAAGAAACAAAACATAATAATAAGTACAAATTACATTGTTATCTGCATGGATGTCCTCAAAATCTTCATCATCCAAATCATCATAGAATAAGAACAGCTTCCCTTCATTAACATCATCATCGACTCCAACATATTCATTCCAATTAGGGTTGCCACAAGCAATGGTTGCTTCTGCGTCATCCGCACGGTTTCCTTCAGCTGCTTGCGGATAAGGTTGTTCAAGTCCTTGTAGGTATGCAGGAGGACCACCATACGGTGTAACAGAAATATCCCTGAACTGCATCCAGATAGAACAAAAACTTGAAGTTAGAAAGAAGACCTGCTATTTAAAAAACTTCTAAAATAAACAGGACACAAACATAAAAAAAGAATCAAACACTTCTTGTATGGATAAATTAATAAGATTGCCAAAGTGCGATATACTGCTATAATAAATTGATGCTATAACAACAACTACATGAACTTGCCACCAAAATCATGCAATTTTTTTTTTATCCTATTGAGAGCAAAAAACCTATCTAATTGACAGGATGACATAAAAACATAGCATGAGTTATAGCAGTCAGTGCTACAACACAAAACAAAAAAGTTGAAATGAACTTACTGGAAGCAACCCGTATTTGCGCTTCTCCAACCTGAGATCTAGACTTTGGAGATGGAGAAAATCTTCGTTCTTTATATATCTTATTCTTGGAAGCCGGTAATCAATTGGACCAGCATTGCCATTAAAATCAATGAAATCCATATATGCAATCTGCGAGAAAATGAAGAGGCTAACAAATGAGCAACAAGAAAAGAATAATAAAATCTACACCAATGTTATCAAAAAAAGAGAGAATGACCATAAAAACAACTTATCGCCAACACTGGAAGGCAGCCACCAATCCATAGTAACCTATTGGGATTTTTTCCTTGTTGAAAACCCTATCAAACCAATCATCCAACTCTTCAAACAAGTGGTCTAGGCAAAGAGTTGCGAAGTCCAACTGACCAACTTGAGGCATATTGATGTCTCTCGGAGAGAATAGGAGCTTTGAATTGAAAAAGTTGGTAGTTGGCGGGCATAAAACAGTTGTAATGAAATAGAGAATGAGAGTCCTGATAAAAACCATTTCATCATCAGTTTCAAGTAATATGAACTCAAGCCTGTGTACTGGGTACTTCTTGCCTACGCGGTACTGCATACGAAGTGCTTTTACTTCTGCCTTAATGCCGGGATCATTACTGCCCATAGTAAAAGTGATGGTACCACTTGGGAAACCAAAAATCTTGTCAACAATTTGCTTGTTGAAGTGAATAACCTTATCTCTCTTTATAAATTCCCATCCTTTATTCATTGCTGAGCGGAAAGCTAACCACTGCAACAAATGCATCGGTATCATAAGATATTTTGGCATCTGTGTAATGCTTTCAAGATGGTACTTGGAGATGTGCCCGATCTGGGTAGGGGTGAAGTTTTCAACAACTTCCATGTAACGGAATGTTGAGAACCTTGTCTTAATGCTAGTATGTAGCGGTGGAACTAAATGATTGACATTTACTCCTACATAAAAAGAAACAGATTAAAGAAGAAATAACTATAAATAATAGAATAGAAAAGGAAAATTGATATCAAACATATCACATCTAGTGATAACAAAAAGAAAACAAAAAACCCTAGAAAATTCAACAACAAACAAAAAGGGGAAAAAATAGAAACACAAACACGTCAAACTACTCTAGTAGTTTGCTACTTTGCCCACAACAAAATCGAGATTAAAATATGCCACATCACGCCGACTAAGAACCTACTGAGCCACTAAACTGTTGAAAACCCCTATAACTATGCACCCATCTCACACAAAAACCCACTAAACTACTAATGCCAAAACAACTTATGATACCGAAGCATCTGGGTAGGAGATGTTGTTTATTAGTGATGGGTTCAAACCTAGCACTAGTATTGGGGCTGTCAAAAACTGTCAAAGACTCTTAAACACTATCACATACATTGAGAACAGCATAAAAACAAAAAGAAATAAACAAAATTTATAGTTGAAGCATATAGAAATGTACTACTCTAGTGTATTTCTACATTAGCTATAGCAAAAATTGAAAACAGTAGCGAAAATTAATCCTCCTAAACAAACTGCTTAGCTCCCTAACACTGTTAACGAATACATACATCGCTGTGTCCCCATCTGTGAGGGGAAACTCATGATCTGTTCAAACTATTTAACTGCAAAAAAAAAATAACGAAACCTACACTAATGACTCCTTTGAAACCCTAGACTGACCAGAACAAGTGATGCATGAACAGCGAAAAATCCTTCTTGAAACTACAGCGAAACATAGTCAAAAAACACTTGAAGAAAGATGAACTACTTGGAACCCTAATCTGACCAGAACAAGTGATGCACGAATGGCGAAATCCCACATGGCAAAACGCCCTATATGAACTATAGCGAAACATCAAAGACCCTAAAACTTCGAAAAGCAACATAGTCTGACAGGACCTTAGATCGGTAAGAAACAGCTTAGCATGTACAAACGGGAGGGAAGAAAAAGGAGAGGGAAAGAGAGGAACCAGATACATACCTTTGACTACCATCGGAAAAGAACTACTCGAAGCAGGAACCGCGCGGGGGTGGGGGGAAGGCGAAGAAGAACGATGCCAAGCGCTGCGATGCGGAGAAGAGGAGGAATAACAAGACGCAGAGGGGAAAAAGAAAGAAGACGTTGAGCGGTGAGGAGAGGACGAGGACGAGGGGTTCTGTCAGAAGAGTAAATGGGCCGGCCCAAAACAGCAGGGGGGGTACGTGGAGCGCCAGCTCGGGTCCGCAATGAGCGGAAAATAGGATTCGTCTGTCAGTAGCCCCCCCCGAGATTCTACCAGAATTGTAGATTCAGGTTGAATCTCAAATCTTCAAATCTTCGACTTATTCTCTTTCTTAATTTTAGTCTATAATTCATATTATTAAATTTTCATGGGGATTTTGGTTAATAATCCTGGTGCTCCTGACGGATCAGAAACCAGTTAATTGCCTGGGCAAATACTTGCTACCTACTTCAAACTCAAGTCCCCGGACTCGAATTCGGTACCTGGCGTAACCCAACTTTTTTCTGCATTTATGACTTACAAAAGAATGGATTCCAGTATTTCTTAGGGTACCCAGTACATCCACCGGGATTTTCTTCATATCATGGATACATAAATTTACTAGCAGAGCAAATTCATGTGCGTATACTAGGCCATGCAGGACGGATCATGAGGTCTTACCTTCATCTTTGCGACCATGGCATTCAAGCATGTTATCACAGTAGACGCGGCTTGAGAATTAAATTTTTATCGAGAGCCTTGTTTGGCTATTTCAGTGCCCGAAATCATTGGGTTGGTTTTCTCAACTTTAGTCGTGAGTCCCTCTCGATGGGAGTAAAATGTCAAGTTTATTATCTGGTATTTGCCACCAATGATGAAGTCAATTTTTACTCCTGCATTGGATCTGATATTTCCATTTTCATCAGGTGTGTGACCAGTGCTCCCTCATGGGAGTAGCCCCCGAGGCTATAGTCAAATTTTTTATTCGAGTATAGGCTCAGTACTTTCTTCGTCTTCAATCTTCAGTGCAACCTGTATAATTAATTTTTCATCGGTGCGCGTTCAGCGCTCTTGATGGGAGTAGCCCTTAAGGCTATAATGGGGTGCGTGCAGCCGATTATAGGCTTGAAAATAGACTTTTTCGTCTTCATTGTACTCATCTATTTTTTTCCTTCTGAGATATCATCCTTTCATGGGAAGCTCGTAATATGAATCCTGACTTAGGCTTTAGTGTTGCAATGCCACTGTTAATACTGGACATGGATTTCCTCTGAGATGAGCCCCTCTTTCTTCTACATAACCCTAGCTCTCCACTGTTAATCATCGCCGCCACATCATCTTCTTCCCAGATTGCTTAGGGTTTCGCCGTGCTTTTCCATCGAACCGTCATAGTAACCACCATGGCCGACACTGGGATTATCAATCTGGAAAGCAGCATGGTAGCGGAGAAGGCGTGGTCTTGGCTATTCTCGAGGCAGCAAGAACAACCCCAAGGCACCCACCGCGCATGCTTCTTCTTCAACTCTGACCAAACATCACCGTGGCCACCCACTTGGCAGTAAGAACAAGACCAAGGTTTCTACTAAACCGATCGACATCAATGAGCATCTGGATGTAAGTTTGGCGCAACCTAATCCTCTGCAACCATCCACTGGGGCTTTGTTTTCCTTTTTTCACATTTGCTAGTGCCCAATGTCGTGAACATCAGCACCATCCTCTCAAATTTACGGAATTCATGGATGGTCGAGAGCTTCGCGAGGCTATTTTGCGAGAGGTGTCTAGTGATGGTCCGCCATATGAAGTAGAAGTATACTACGATGGTGATGGTGACATGTTCTTCAAGGGCGGTTTGCCTCGTTTTGCTGAAGACTATGATCTGCATCAAGGGTGGTTCTTGTTGTTCAATTATCATTGTGGAACTGCGAAGTTTGACGTGAAGATGTTTGATGGGACTCAATGCCAGAAGAAGTATGCATCTGTAGCATAATTTTTAAGAATCATGGATCTTTATGTAATTGCTTTATGTGTAATGCACTCTTGCTTTATCTGTCTTGCATGAGGACAGTGTTTACTGGATGTCTCTCTTTTTATTTGTACCCTTCTTTTGCTGGAGAACCAAGGGAACCTGAATGGTTCTGAGGTTTTTCCTTCAAGCTTGCTTTACTTCCATGGTGCATGACTACTCTCTAAAAAAATACTGTATATGCAATGATTTTACAGCTATAATGAGTTGATCCACATTATATTTCTCAATTTCGTTCATGTTTACCAAGATACAGGGAGAACTCAAATTTTATGTTGTAGATGTCATAGCTACTCGACGAGCATAGCCCCAGAGTATTTGGATATGATAAATAATCTCAATGTATATAATTAAAACTTTGAGCGGACCCAGAAAACCCGACCTGTGGCCTGTGTTCTGGGTTTAGAGGGTCCTAAATTTTCTAGTGTAAACTGAAAATCCATTCGAAGCGATGATATTTATGCATAGAATCGCCAAAGTTGCTCCGCATTCCAAGGTTGCCTTCACCTTTGCTAGTCTTCTTATCTTTAAGTAGATATGCTCCTCCGGGTATTACTTTTGTGACGATGTAGGGTCCTAGCCATGGCGAATCTAACTTCCATGGCCATCTTGCTTGAGTCAAAGGACTAGGTCTCCTTTCTCGAAACATTGGGGACATACTCGGCGACTATGATAATTTCTCAAATTTTGCTAGTATTGCATTGTCCTTGAGAGAACCACGTCTCTGGCTTCATTGAGTGCGTCAACATCGTCTTACACAGCTTCAGTTGACATGACTTCATCATAAGCAAATATTCTGGGTGTCTCATGAGTAATTTCTACTGGAAGCATGGTTCTGCACCGTGGACTAGAAAGAAGGGCGTTTCTTGAGTTGCTACATTAGGAGTTGTTCTCAAACTCCATAGCACAGAGGGTAACTCATCTACCCAAGCCTGCTTGGCTTTTTCGAGTGGTGCTAGCAATCTCTTCTTTATACCACTGCATATCAGGCCATTAGCCTTTTCGACTTGCCCGTTTGTCCGTGGATGCGCAACAGAAGCAAAATTGAGCTTGATGCCCATACTTTCGCAGTAGTTCTTGAATTCCCTGGATGTGAAATTTATCCCATTGTCTGTGATGATGCTATGTGGAACACCAAAGCGAAATACTATCGACTTGATGAAGTTTACTGTCGTAGTGGAATCCTGTGTTGTTACTGGGGTTACCTCTATCCATTTGGGGAATTTGTCGACTGTGACCATCATGTAGACGTGCCCACCTGGCCAAGATTTGTGTAATGTTCCCACCATATCCAGGCCCCATTGTGCAAACGGCCAAGATAAAGGTATCAGCTGGAGTTCGGCTGCTGGGGCATGAGGTCTAGACGCAAATCTTTGGAATGCTTCACACCGTCGAACAATATCTTTTGCATCTTCGACTGCTATTAACCAGTAAAAACCCGCATGAAATGCCTTGGTTGCTATGGCTCAACTGCTGGCATGATGCCCGCAAATTCTTACATGAATGTCATGTAGTATAGCCTGCCCCTCTTGTGGTGTAACACATCTTTGCAGAACCCCTGAGATGCTTTTCTTATATAGTTCTCCTTTAACTACCACAAATGCTTTAGATCTCCGTACTATTCTTCGTGCTTCGAGAACTACTTTGGGAAGTGTCTTATGTAGCATGTATGCCAGGTACGGTTGCATCCACGTGACTTCCACCATCATGACTTCCTCGGGTTCTGCGTTATCTCCTTCTATTGTGACGTCAGCCCCCGAGTCTTCTGTTGGTTGTAGTTTTGGTTTTCTTGTTCCCGAAGGTTTGGCTCCATGGATTGACCGCTCTACTATCTCTTCCCAGAAAACTCCTGAGGGTATTGGTAAACATTGAGACCCAATGTTTGCCAGAGTATCAACTTCATCATTGCTTGCTCTGCTAACGTGGTTTACTTCACACCCATCGAAAGTGCCTTCCAAGTAATAGTATAGGTTCCTATATGCTGTCATGTGATCGCTTATTGCATCAGAGCGGTTCATCACCTGCTGTACTAGCAAGTTCGAATTGCCAAAGATCTTTAGACGGGTTGCGCCACAAGCTTTAGCCATCCTCATACCATGCAGTAGGGCATCGTATTTGGCTTTGTTGTTGGACGCCTATGAGAAACTCATCCGCAAAACGTATTTCAGTTTATCTCCTTGTGGTGATATCAGCACCACTCCGGCTCCTACACCGTCCACTCTTTTGGATCTGTCGAAATACATTGTCCAAACACTCAATAGGTCAGGTGGCCCTGTGTTTTGCAACTCGAGACACTCTGCAGTGAAATCTGGCAATATTTGCAACTTGATAGCTTTTCTTTTCTCATACGTGATGTCCTAGGGGGGATATTTCTATTCCCCACAAGGAGACACGCCCCATTGCTTCTGGGTTGTTCAATATATTCGACAAAGGTGCTTCCTTGACCACTATCATTGGGTGGACCAAGAAGTAATGCCAAAGTTTCCTTGCCGTCATGAATACGATGTAGGAAAATTTCCGATAATGCGGGTACCGCTGCTTGGATGGTGATAGTACTTCACTTAGAAAATAGACGGGCCGTTGAACTCCATGAGCTTTTCCTTCCTCGCTTTGCTCTACTACGAGTACCATGCTAACCACTTGACGTGTGACTGCAATGTAAAGTAGCAGTGGTTCTTTCTCATTGGGTGCGACCAACACTGGCGGCGTGGAGAGCACTTTTTTGAGGTGAGCGAATGCTTGATGTGCCTCTTCTGTCCACTCGAAATTTTTGTCTGTTTTCTTCATCAGCACGTAGAACAGGAGAGATTTTTCCCCAAGCCTTGCAATGAATCTGCTAAGAGCTGATACTCGTCCTGCTAGTTGTTGTATCTCGTGTAGCTTTGTTGGCTTTTCTATTGTCAGTATTGCTTGGATTTTCTCAGGATTGGCTTCGATCCCTCTTGCCGATGCTAGGAACCCAAGGAGTTGCCCTGCTGGGACACCAAAGGAGCACTTAGTTGGATTTAATTTCAGTTTGTACCTATCAAGGTTGTCGAAGGTTTTTTGTAGGTCGCTGATGAGCGTCGCCTCCTCTCTTGTGGTGATAACAACAACATTGATGTATACTTGCACATTGCAGCCTATTTGATTCCCCAGGCAATTTTGCATCATCCGTTGATAAGTTGTGCTCGCGTTTTTCAAGACGAAAGGCATGACCTAGTAGCAGTACACCCCATACGATGTGATGAAGGCTATTTTTTCTTCATCTTCTATTTTTAGCTTAATCTGGCTGTAGCCCGAGTATCCAGGAAGGAAAGCCTTGCAAAACCCGCGGTAGAGTCTATTATTTGATCTATCCCGGGTAGTGGGAAGGGATCCTTAGGACAGTGCTTATTGAGGGCTGTGTAGTCGACACAGACGCAACAAACGTCTATGATTTTGTTTGGAACAATGACTGGTTGGATACCCAACTCGATGTTTTTATTTCCTTGATGAACCCTGCATTTTCCAGGCGATGAAGTTCGGCTGCTATTGCTTTGCGCTTTGGTTCATCAAATCTTTGAAGTGGTTGCTTTATCGACCGTGCTTTAGGATCCACATTTAATGCATGCTCGACGAGTTCCCTGGAAACACCTAGCATGTCTGATGGACACCAGGCGAAGATTTCTTGGCGCTCACGGAGGAACTCGATGAGTGCACTTTCCTATGCGGGGTCCATGTCGACTGTGATGGATGTATTTTTCTCTAGGTCTGTGGGGTGAACCCAAACTTTCTTTGAATCCCGTGTTGTGTTGAAAGTCTGGTCTGGCAGGGATCGACCAACGTCGGGTAGGACATTATGATCAGTATCGCCCTTAAGTCTTGCGTATTCTGCTATCATGCCGAAGGTTTGCGCCATCTGATGGAATTCTTTGACACATGTGTCTGAAACTTTAAATTTCCCTTTACTGTGATGACCTTGTTGGGTCTTGGTATCTTTAGCACAAGATAGACATAGTGAGGGACTGCTATGAGTCGTGCAAATGTTGGATGCCCCATGATCGCGTGATACTGTGATGGCCAATCCATGACTTCAAATTCCAATTTTTCTCGCCTAAAGTTTTGGTGATCTCCGCAGCAAACGTCGAGTTCGATTTTTCCGAGTGGATAGTTTGCACTTCCTGGCACTATTCCGTGGAAAGAGCAGTCTGTGGATTGTAAAATGTTGAGAGAGATATTTATTGCTTTCAAGGTTCTTGCGTATATAAGATGTATGCCACTTCCTGCATCCATGAAGACTCTTCTGACATCATATCCTCCGATCTGCGCTTTGAGTACCATGGGGGCATGCCCTGGCCGGGGCACTTTCCTCGGGTGGTCGATTCTGCTGAATCCAACTGTCTGATCGGACCACTTAAGGTATTCCATAGTTGCTGGGGGCGATGTGATGGCTAGATTTACTTGTCTGGATATGTTTCACTGCTCCTTTTTCGACATTGGGACTGGCTGTATCATTGCGGCTATGTGGATTTTTGGATGGGTATATCCTTCGTTGTTCTGGCTACTCGTATTAAATTGCCCCTGGGTTGCTGCCTTGCTGTGGTTTGGCAATGGTGGTGGTGGTGGTGCGCCGTATGCTATTGGCCCTTGTGCATCTGCTTATTTTAATCCGACGGCTTCCTGTAACTTCAAAAATGTTCTACAATCTCTCATTAGATGGTTTGAAACTCTCTTTCCATCGACATAGGCGTAGTGCATGTTGCATGGTCCATTGAGAATTTCTTTGGGGGACGAGTCATAGTTCCTAGACCGAAACTGTTTGTTGCTACCAAGATTGTCTCTATTGCGGTACCCAATGTTCCGATGCTCCTCCTCTTCACTACCTTTCCCTTGAATCCCGCGGCCACCTGGTTGTGGTTGTCGTAGTTGCGAGATCTAGACCTCTGACTGTAGGGCCGGTGGGGTCTATCACCTTCCGGTGATCTTGCTCTCTTGTTATGGTACGCGTCTTCTCCGTCGACAAACCTGTTGGCAACATCTATGAGTTCTGAAACTGTCCTGGGTTTGGTTCTGCCCATCTCTTCAGCGAAGTCTAGATGGTGCAGCCCGAGAACAAAGATGGCAGAGACGTCTTATGCTGAGTTTTTTTATTATACTCTAGCACTGTATATACGAACGTAATGATTCACCTCCTTTTTGTGCGCAAGCTTTAAGTTCTTTGATTGATGTTGACCGTGTGTAGGTTGAATTGAAGTTCCAGATGAACTATTTTTCTAGCTCATACCAATTTCCAATGGTTTCATTGGGTAGTTTGCTTTACCAAGACAGTGCTGCGCCAGCGAGGTGTAGTTGCTTTGCATAGTTGTTGCTTTAGAGCTCGCGAGTATTTTGACTGCTTGCAGATAGTCTGATAGCCAAGATTCAGGTTCCTGTGATCCGTCGTACTTTTGCTGATCGTGAGGAGTTTGAACCCTTTAGGTACTTGTGTTCTGCAAACCCTGCGGGTAAAGCATGATGCCCCCATCTATGTTTCTTCATCTTCGTAGTTCCTCTTGTCCCACTCGTAGCGGGATCTATTAACCTGTGCTTGTGTAATGATGTTGCGCGCGTCGTTCTCATGTGGGCCGTGATTTTCCTTTGCCGGTGACTTGGACCTATGATGTTTCGATGCTTTGTGCGGAGATTGTGACCTTCAGCTTCTCCTCCCTTGTTGGGGGCTATGCGGCGTTATATCTTGTCTCGAAAGTTCTTGTTGCAGTTTATCTCCTATTAACCTGAGGCCTTTTATGGCTGCTTGATGCATGCCTACTCGGGGATCTTTGGGTGCTGGTTGCGTAGTTAATAGATAGGCTTGTGCCGCTACTAGGGCTGCTTCAGGCATTTTTGGTACGACATTTCCGATTTCGTCGACTGACAGGAATGCTGAGTCGAGGTTTCGCGTATGGTTTTCTTTGTCTTGCCATTCTGTCTCTCCTCTATTGGGTTCGCGGTGTCGAACTCCACCGTCTATGACGCATTACTGTGTTCTTCTTGTAATACTTTACTTGCCGCATTGATTGGCGGTGCTTAGCCACCCAGTTGGGAACCCCAAGAGGAAGGTATGATGAGCACATCGACAAGTTTCCCTCAGTATGAAACCAAGGTTTAATCAAACCAGTAGGAAAAAGAAACCACTTCCGAAGGTTGATGCTAGCTAGCTTGGCGATGCTCCAGACAATTTGTTTATGGCGCCTATCTGGGCGTAGCTCTGCGCCAGCGGCAACGTGGAACCTGCACACAACACAACCAAAGTACTTTGCCCCAACTAGCAGTGAGGTTGTCAATCTCACCGGTTTGCTGTAAACAAAGGATTAAACGTAACATGTGGTAAAAGATATTTGTTTGTGAGAAAGTAAATAATGCTTGTAAAAAGTAAATGGTAATATGAATATAAAATAATGGACTGGGGTCCACAGTTCACTAGAGGTTTCTCTCCATAAAGATAAATAACATGCTGGGTAAACAAATTACAGTTGGGCAATTGACAGAATAAAGAATGCAAGAAATGCATGTACATGTCATGAGGATCACTATGAGATTTACTTGGGCATTACAACATAATACATAGACCGTAATCCAACTGCGTCTATGACTAATAATCCACCGTCGGATATCATCCGAACAACCGTTGGGTATTAAGTTGCAAGCAATAGATTATCGCCTTAAGCAAAGTGTGTAATGTAAACAATACAAATATCCTTGAACACAAGATTGTTGTTTTCTCCCTAGTAGCAACAACACATCTATAACCTTAGAGGTTGTTGTCACACCCCCAGGTTACCAGAGGCATGAACCCACTATTGAGCATAAATACTCCCTCTTGGAGTCACTAGCATCTACTCGGCCAAGATATCTACGAGCAACGGAGAGCATGCAAGATCATAAACAAACATAGAGATGATAAATCAATAAATCAACTTGACATAGTACTCAATATTCATCGGATCCCAACAAACACAACATGTAGAATTACATAACAATGATCCTGATCATTATAGGCAGCTCATAAGATCTAAACATGAGGCACATGGTGGAGAAGACATCCATCTAGCTACTGCTATGGACCCGTAGTCCAAGGTAGACTACTCACACATCACTCCGGAGGCAGGCATGGTGATGAAGAAGGCCTCTGGTGGTGATTCCCCTCTCCGGCAGGGTGCCGAGAGGAGCTTCTGGACTCTCCCAATCTCGCATCAACGGCGGCGGCGGCTTGCAGTATGTTTTCTAGAAAAGAGTTCGGGCCCCTAGGGTTTTCTCGTCGAAGAGAATATATAGGTGGAAGGGCGATGTCAGGGGGTGGACCAGGCGGTCACACCCCCTGGTGGCATGGGCCAGGCCTAGGCCGCACCACCAGTAGGTGCGGCCGGCCTCTGGTCCGTCTCCTGGTCTCCTTTGGACTCCGTTTCCAAGAATATTTCCTATGTTTCATCCAATTAGGGACTTCAGCTTTTGTTTCATCCAATTCCGAGAATATTTCCTATGTAACTTTTCTGAAACACAAAAACAGCAGAAAATAGGGAACTGGCACTATGGCATCTTGTTAATAGGCTAGTTCCGGAAAATGCATAAAAACACCGCAATGTGTAAACAAAACACAAAGCAAATGGTGCATAAACAAGCATGGAGCATCAAAAATGACAGATACGTTTGAGACATATCACGCATTTTCTAACTCGTGCCTTTTCCTTATCACACTTCTTTCTTGTAGCAATTGATTCTTCTGCTAATGTAAGGCGTACTGATATGTCCCAAACGTATCTATAATTTTTGATGCTCCATGCTTGTTTATACACCATTTGCTTTGTGTTTTGTTACACTTCGTGTCATTTTTATGCATTTTCTGGAACTAACCTACTAACGAGACGCCATAGTGCCAGTTCCCTATTTTATACTATTTTTGTGTTTCCGAAAAGCTACACAGGAAATATTCTCAGAATTGGACGAAACAAAAGCCAAACCTACTATTTTTCCCGAAGCGTCAAGAAGTCTGAAGATGAGACGGAGGGGAGCCAGAGGCCAGGCTCACACTAGGGTGGCGCGGCCTGCCCCTAGCCCACGCCACCAGGGGTGAGACCAGCTGGTCCACCTCCTTCCGCCTCCCTTCCGCCTATATATTCCCCTCGATGGGAAAAATCTAAAGGACGGATCACTTTTCCTTGAAACATACTGCAAGCCGCCGCCGTCGTCGTTGCGAGATCGGAAGGATCTAGGAGCTCTTCCTGGCACCCTGCCAGAGGCCTTCTTCACCACCATGGTCACCTTCGGAGTGATGTGTGAGTAGTCTACCTTGGACTACGGGTCCATAACAGTAGCTAGATGGTTGTCTCCTCCACCATGTGCTTCAAGTTTAGATCTTGTGAACTGCCTATCATGATCAAGATCATCTTTATATAATTCTACATGTTGTGTTTATTGGGATCCGATGAGTATTGGTACTATGTCAAATTGATGTGCTGAATATTATCTTTATGTTATCTCTATGTTGTTTATGATCTTGCATGCTCTCTGTTGCTAGTATATATCTTGGCCGAGTAGATGCTAGTGACTCCAAGAGAGAGTATTTATGCTCAAAAGTTGGGTTCATGCCTCTAGTAATCTGGGGGAGTGACAGAAACCTCTAAGGTTATAGATGTGTTGTTGCCACTAGGGAGAAAACAACATTCTTGTGGCCAAGGACATTTTCTTTGTTTACTTTACGCACTTTGCTTAATGCAGTTATCCGTTATTCGCAACTTAATACCCGATGGTTGCTCATACGACATCCGGAGGGTGGATTATTAGTCATAGATGCAGTTGGATTACGGTCTATGTATTTTGTCGTAATGCCCAGAGTGAATCTCATAGTGATCCTCATGACATATGTACGTTATCTTTACTCTATCAATTTCCCAATTGTAATTTGTTTACCCAGCATGTTGTTATTTATCTTATGGAGAGACACCACTAGTGAACTATGGACCCCGGTCCAATTTCCTTTACATTGCTATTACCGTTTACTATTTTACTTGCTTATTTACATTCTCGCATACTATTACCTTTTACCACTCGATACGCTTAATCCTTTGTTTAAAGCAAACCGGTGAGATTGACATCCTCATCGTAAGTTGGGGCAAAGTATTTGGTTGTGTTGTGTGCAGGTTCTATGTTGCTGCTAGGTGAAGAAGCTCCTACGTCAACTATGCACCAACATTTTTTGACGCTATTGTCCGGAGTGTCGCGAAGCTAGCAAGCATCACCCTCGGAAGTTTGGCTTTCTCCTACTGGTTTGATAAACCTTGGTTTCACAAATGAGGAAAACTTGCTGCTGTGCTCCTCATACCTTCCTCTTGGGGTTCCGAACTGGGTGCTTAACACGCACTATCACGTACTGATACCCCATTAAGAATTCCTGACGAGGGGTTAACTCGACAAATATCCTAGATGAAGGACTTAGGATCGGGGAGATAGGGCGCTGGATGAACTCGAAGGTAAAGTTAGTCGAAATAGGTGTGTGTCGAAAGTAAACTTGGGTGTTCAACCTGGCTTGCTTTCAATCTGCCTTACACCGTCCCCTCCTGGCCCCTATATATAGGTGGCCAGGTCTCGAGGATCGGGTAGGGTCCGATACAGATTACAATATCGACATACGGTAGGAACTCGTATTCAACTTTCATTACAATTGGGCCTAGCTATACGGGCCTTAGGGGTACTCAACTAACGGGCTCTATTAACTATACCCTTGTCAGTAGCCCCTGAGATTCTACCAGAATTACAGATTCGGGTTGAATCTCTAATCTTTAAATCTTCGACTTGATCAATTCTTCGACTTCTTCTTATCTTCGACTTGGTCTTTCGACTTATTTTCATGATATTCTTTCGCAAGGGGTTTTGATGAACAAGCCTGACAACTCTGACGGATCAAGAGGTCAGTTAACTACTGGAACAGATACTTGTCACCTACTTCAAATTCAATCCCCTTGGACTTGAATTCGGGATACCGGTCAAACCCATTCTTTTGCCGCATTTAGGACTTACAAAGAATGAATCCCAGTGATTCTCAGGGTACCCAGTGCGTCCACCAGGATTTTATTCGCATCGTAGACACGGATACATACCAGCAGAGCGCATCCATGTGCGTATACCAGGCCACACAGGACGGATCCCGGGGTCTTACCTTCATGATAAATCACGGCATTCGAGTTTCGTTGCGATAACGCAACTCGAGAATCTTATGTCGCAGCCAAGTTTTTGACTGATAAAATCAAAAGAATTTCGGATTTTAAATTAACTTCTTCGCTCCCGATGGGAGTAATCTCTTTATATTTCGTCGACTATGTTGTCGAAGTTTGTATGACAAACTTTCTTCATCTGCACTATTGATTGTCTCATCCTCTATCGGGTGCGCGCTCAGCGCTCCCGATGGGAGTAGCCCCCGAGGCTATGTTTGGATACTTGTAACCAAGCATAGGCTCAAAGTTCAGTTCTTCTTCCTCCTGTCAACTTCTATTGTTTGCAAGCCCCCGAGTCCAAGTCGAGGTTTTCATATCTTGCGACCACAGTCTTCTCTTCTTGTTTTTTCTCTTTGGTATTATCGTCTGCTGTGTGCAGAATTTAACTCCTATTGTAAAATATGTTTACGGGCCTTGCTTTAGCACGGGGGCCCGATAATACGTTCTTATAAATAAAGCACCCTCTGGCAAGGGTAAAAACCCTAATCAGATTCCTCCTCCGCCGCATCATCTTCTCCCTCCATCTAGGGTTTTCCTAGCCTTTTCCTTTGTCCATATGGCTGATGCAGATGGTTCCCGTCTGGACCTTGGCTCTCTAGTGGTGCCACGAGGTCGAGGTCGCCCTCGTGGAAGCAAGAACAAGAACACCGCAACTTCGGCCGCTGCAGGGTCGTCACTGGCCGTTCCAGCCAAGCGCCGTCCCGGTCGCCCACCTGGGAGAAAAAATAAGCCCAAAGTGACTGGCGCTGCCCCAGGTTCAAGCATTCCTCCTCCTGCTGCTTCCGCTGCTCCTGCTGCTCCTCCCCGAATCTTTTCTTTCTTCTGCATTGCTATGGCACAGTGCCGTGAGATTCAGCGCCTGCCGCTGAATTTCACCAAGTTCATGGATGGGCGGGAGCTTCGGGAAGCGGTTCTCCGTGAACAGTCTGGCAGTGGGACTCCATACGAGGTGGAAGTTTGGTATGACGGCGATGGCGAGCAGTACTTGAGGGGTGGCTGGTCACAATTTGCAGAAGACCATGACATCCACCAAGGCTTCTTCATGGCCTTCGAATTTCACATCGGCACGTCGAAGTTCGACGTAAAGATCTATGACGGCACCCAGTGCCAGAAGAAGTACAAAGCTGAAGTCCACTTCCATTAGGATCTTCTTTTTATGTAATTTCGCTTGACAATGTCCTTGTCGCCGTGTTTATCTGTAATGAATATTCGTACTCTACTTTGATGATTTTGCTAGTACCATGAACACAAGTTACTTGTTCTGAGGTATGCTTGAGATATATCGGGTTCTTTGCGAACCAATTAGTATGAAGAATATCGGGTTCTTTTGTGAACCAATTTGTTTGAGTATTTATCGGGTTGTCTGTACAACCTTATAGTAAAAAAGATCTCCAAGTCGCGATAAAAATTCCTTTCGTACGACCCGAGGGTTGAAGCCCCCGAGCGGAGAAGTAGAAATACTTGTACAACTTTTGTCGAGTGCAACCCAAAGAACCCGACCTATGGCCTCATGTTCTGGGTTCAGAAAGTGAACTCGAGTTTAATTATACCACTAGATGTAGTCTACGCGTAAAAACGTCGTAGCTGCTCTGCGTTCCATGGATTGCTCTCGTCTTTTCCCGTCTTCTTGTCTTGTAGTCGATATGCTCCTCCTGGTATAACTTCTGTGACGATGTAGGGTCCTACCCAAGGGGACTCCAATTTGCCATGGCAGTCTTGCCTGAGTCGCAAAACTAGGTCTCCCACCACGAAGGATCGTGGACAAACTCGACTACTATGGTAGTTTCGTAGGCTCTGTTGATACTGCGTGGCTCTTTCTAATGCCTTATCCCTTGCTTCATCTAGTGCATCGACATCATTTTGCAGTGCTTCTGCTGATGTTGTCTCGTCGTATGCCGTTACTCTTGGTGCCTCATGTGTAACTTCGACTGGAAGTACGGCTTCTGCGCCATGGACCAGGAAGAAAGGAGTTTCTTGAGTTGCTGCGTTAGGCGTAGTTCTTAGACTCCAAAGAACGGAGGGCAATTCTTCTACCCAAGCGCTCTTGGATTTTTTGAGAGGTGCTAAAAGCCTCTTTTTTATCCCACTACATATCAGGCCGTTGGCTTTTTCGACTTGCCCATTTGTCTTCGGGTGCGCCACAGATGCGAATTTGAGCTTGATCCATAGTCCTTCGCAATAACTCTTGAATTCCTTTGAAGTGAAGTTTGTTCCATTGTCTGTGATTATGCTATATGGTACACCAAAACGGAATACTATCGACTTGATGAAGCTGATTGCTGCTGTCGAATCCTGAGTTATTACCGGGGCCGCTTCTACCCACTTGGTAAATTTATCGACTGCCACTAGCATGTAAACATGCCCTCCTGGCCAAGATTTGTGCAACTTTCCCACCATATCGAGGCCCCATTGCGCAAAGGGCCAAGACAATGGTATTGTTTGTAGCTCTGCTGCTGGTGCATGCGGTCTAGATGCAAATCTTTGACATGCTTCACACTTTCGAACTATATCTTTTGCGTCTTCGATGGCTGTTAGCCAATAAAACCCTGCTCGGAAAGCCTTTGCTGCTATTGCTCTGCTGCTAGCATGATGGCCGCACACTCCACCGTGTATGTCTTGTAATATTGTTTGTCCTTCCTGGGGTGTTACACAACGCTGCAAAACACCGGTAATACTCTTCTTGTATAATTTCCCCTGCAACATGACAAACGCCTTTGATCTTCGAGTTATCCTCTTGGCCTCCACTGCATCTTCTGGTAATTGTTTATTTAGCATGTATGCAAGGTATGGCTGCATCCATGTTTCTTCTATCATCATGACCTCCTCTGGCTCCGACGGAGCCCCCGAGTCTAATGTAGTAGTCGAGCTTTTCCCGCTTTTTATTGATCTTTCTACTATTTCTTCCCAAAATACTCCGGACGGCACGGGTAAACACTGTGACCCGATATTTGCTAAATTGTCGGCTTCTTCATTACTATTTCTGCTTATGTGTGAGACTTCGCATCCATCAAATGTTCCTTCGAGATAATGATATAAATTCTTGGAGGCCATCATGTTGTCATTGATTGTGTCACATCTGTTCATAACTTGTTGTACCACAAGGTTGGAATCTCCAAATATTTTTAGGCGAGTTGCTCCACATGCTTTGGCCATCTTCATTCCGTGCAACAAAGCCTCGTATTCTGCTTCGTTATTAGAAGCATGTGGAAAGCTCATCCTTAAGACATACTTCAATTTGTCGCCTTGAGGCGATATCAAGACCACTCCTGCGCCTGCGCCTTGAACTCTCTTAGAACCATCGAAGTACATTGTCCAAACACTGGATAAGTTTGGTGGTCCCGTGCTTTGGAGCTCCAGCCACTCTGCCGTAAAATCTGGCAAGACTTGCGACTTGATCGCCTTCCTTTTTTCATACGTGATGTCCATGGGAGATAACTCGATTCCCCACAAAGAGACATGCCCTATTGCTGAAGGGTTGTTCAATATGTTTGATAGTGGTGCTTCGTTGACCACTATAATTGGATGCACCGCAAAGTACTGTCGCAGTTTACGTGCGGTTGTGAAAACACTGTATGCCAAATTCTGATAGTGTGGGTACCTCTGTTTTGTTGGAGATAACACTTCACTGATGAAATATACAGGCCTCTGGACGCCATGGGCTTTTCCTTCTTTGCTTCTTTCGACTACCAATATTGTACTCACCACCTGATGAGTTGCGGCGATGTACAATAGTAATGGTTCTTTTTCTTTTGGTGCGACCAGCACTGGTGACGTGGAAAGCACTTTTTTCAACTGTGCAAACGCTGCGTCTGCTTCTTCTGTCCATTCAAATTTATCGTCTGACTTCTTCATAAGTGCATAAAAAGGAAGCGCCTTCTCCCCCAGTCGAGCAACGAAGCGACTTAGAGCCGCGACGCGTCCTGCGAGTTTCTGTACGTCGTGTAGTTTCGTGGGTTTCCCCATTGTCAAAATCGCTTGAATCTTCTCGGGGTTCGCCTCTATTCCTCATGCTGATACAAGGAACCCTAAAAGTTGTCCTGCTGATACGCCGAAGGAACACTTTGTCGGGTTAAGCTTAAGCTTGTACCTGCTCAGGTTGTCAAAGGTTTCTGCCAAGTTGCTGATTAGAGATTTCTCCTCTCTTGTGGTGATGACTACATCATCAATGTAGACTTGGATGTTGCGCCCTATTTGGCTTCCGAGGCAATTTTGCATCATCCGTTGATAAGTTGCTCCTGCATTTTTTAGACCGAACGGCATTACTTGGTAGCAAAACACTCCATATGGTGTGATGAAGGCCGTTTTTTCTTCGTCTTCTTTCTTCAATTTAATCTGATTGTAACCAGAATATGCGTCCAAAAATGAAAGCCTTGCGCATCCCGCTGTTGAATCGATTATCTGATCGATGCGGGGTAGAGGGAAGGGATCCTTTGGACAATGTTTATTGAGAGATGTGTAGTCGACACATACTCTTTGTACGTTTGTGTTCTTCTTGGGTACTATGACTGGGTTCGACACCCAACTCGAAGTTTTGATTTCTCTGATAAATCCGGCATTTTCTAGCCTGTGCAACTCTGATGCTATCGCCTTCCTCTTAGGTTCATCAAATCGTCGTAATGGCTGCTTAACTGGCTTTGCCTTGGGATCTATATTTAATGCGTACTCGACGAGTTCCCTGGGAACCCCTTGCATGTCCGATGGACACCAGGCGAAGATTTCCCAGCGCTCATGGAGGAACTCGACGAGCGCGCTTTCCTATGCGGGATCCAAGTTCACCGCAATTGATGTTGTCTTGTTTGCATCTGTAGGGTGGACCTGGATTTTCTTCGAGTCCTGCGACGTGTCGAAAGCCTGATCTGGCAGGGATCGTCCAACGTCGGGTAGTACATTATGATCCGTTTCTCCTTTTAACCTCTCATATTCCGCTGTCATGCCGAAGGTTTGCGCCATCCTGTTGAATTCTCTGTCGCATGTGTTGTGTAACACCCGCGAATTCATCACAAATTCGAAGTGCCCGTTATGTAATCCATCACAATCCCAGAATCATTGTTGTGATTTACATAACGTAGTTGATATCACAGTCATAGACATTAATAGTAAATAAAGGTGATTACATAGGTGGTCACACAGACCAAACCTTACATTACATCAACACGCAGCAGAATAACACTTTGGGTCCATATTGTCAAGCTTCAACCGCACAGGCAAAGCAGACAGTAGGAAACGAGCCTAATTCACAAAGCCGTCAATGAGTCCTTCCTTCTTGATCTTACTCCTTCAAGTCTGGCCAAGTTAATAGCCAGGGACACCGCCATGAGTACATTGGATGCACTCGCAAACCATCTTACAAACAAAGTGATGAAAGAGATATGCATGGTTGATATGGTGGACTAAGCACTAAGTTTATTTGCATAAGCTAGTTTTGTTTCCCAAGAATTTTCATTAGTAGAGAAGAAGATTTAATTCTCTAAGTTAAATCTAAAGAGGAACTTCAAGTATTGGTCACCTTCAAAGTTCAAGTCAAGTCATTCACCAAATTCACCATTGTTATTTTTATTCTTGACAAAAGTCAAGTACAGTTTGCCAACTATCCATAACCGCGGACTCGGCTATTCAAATAGTTTTGGAAACCTCTGCAGAGGGGTACACTTTACCCACAAGAATCGATACATCTGCCGGGAGAAATCCACGGATCGTCATACACAAAGTATGCGGGGTTCAGATAATCAAACAAACTCTTTCACTTATCTACTCTAGTATAGGATCCTTCCCTAGAGCCCGAGACACGGATTTCCCCGTTCTGGCGCCTCTAGTTTTGCCCGCTCCGGGATGCCGGATGGATGGAAATCTTCAGGAAGGAAAATTTCCAATGACCACTTGGTTCGGAAGCAACCATGCATGGAATACTTCTATAAAGGATGATACAAGACCTCCCATACTAGAATGAACAAGCTAGGAATAAGCCCCTTCCCATTCAGGGGTAATGTGGTCGTACGGTATGGTTGGCTCACATAGTACATCACCCGTTGTCATTGAGAAATACATTTCATAGTTCTTAGTCAAGATTAATTTCTTTCATAAAGCCATCATGTAGGAGCAATCTCCAATTCAAGTGTTCAAGTTCAAGTCACCACCTTTCAAATAGGTTTCCCATTATAGCTGGCCTCAATTTTATTAGCGACTAAGCAACTACATTGAGTGATGATACCACTAAATATGGTTGGATAAACTCAACTTGATGCTCTTGTTAAGCAAGACATCAAACACCTCTATCATTTTACTCTAGCAATTCAATCATGCAATTTACTTAAAACAGGTAGAAGGCAATAGAAAAACTAGGCATTTGGAGTATGATTCAAAAGATGGCTTGCCTCGCTTGGCAATGTCAAAATAGTCTTCATCTTTATCTTTGATTGATTGATCTCCATCTCCATTTCTTGGTTGACTTCGGGATCCATTCTCCTTACTCTCGTTGTCGTCTAATCGTCGAAAATCAAATAAGCATACAATCACCACACAATTTACAAGCAACACATACTCAAGCAAATAAGGATACTTGGGGTAAGGGGAGCGATCTAGGTAGTCTATGGAGAGGTTTCGAAGATAATTGAGTCCATATGGATGGGTTATTTGTTTCTTGTATCTAAGTAGGGTTCATTGATTTGGAACCATGAAATATCTCATATAAGTCTTTATTGACCAAGGTTGTAGACTACAAGTAGATATTTAGGATTAGGGTTTACCCAAGGTGGTTTCATAATTTAAAGTCTTATTTTCAATTACTTGTTCGATTTCTAGTTTGGAAACATGTAGTGATCAAATTTGAACCTATAAGTGCAATATATTAATCCTAGTTGACTTGGATCAGGAGCTATAGATTAACATCTGAAAAGGTGGTTGATTAGGAATTGGTTTTATATTATTTCCATATTTTGAGATTGGTGTGCAAGTTTGAGTTTCTAATTACTACTATGTAGTATTAAATTTCCACATATCTTCTACAAGTACACATGGACTAAGATCAATACCTATAGATAGGTATTTGGAAATATGGTTTAATAATAAGAGTTCCATAAAAATTTTGATTATAGATTTGAGTTTAAGAAAATCCTATATGGCAATTTCCCATTTAACCATATAGGTAAATAGCATTTACTTTAAAAGGTTCAAAAATGAGATCTAATGGTATAGGCAGATGGGTATCACTAATTGTGAATTTCTAAAGTTGGATTTATATTTTTAGAAATTTTATTTGAATTGATATGGATTTCCTAAGTTGGAAAAGCTCCTGTTTTGTTATTTTTATTGCAACCACTATGTAAATCCAATTGTGTTGAAACCACTTCTAAAGGATAGCTTATGTTCTAAGGTTTCCAGAACATATTCATTTGTTAAATTTGGGTTGGTAGAACTCCGGGAAAATTTAATCTAAGCAAGCATCTGAAAACTATTTCGAAAATTTGAAAAATCGGAATAACCCCTTTTTTTTAACCTGGGCCGGATACACAGACTGGCTGGGCCGGCCCGTTAGGCTGCAGTTGAGCGGTTGCAAGAAAAAAAAGGAAACGCTGACAACGGGCCCCGCTGGTCAGATTTAATGAGCCGAATCGGTACGAGGTCTTCCTCTTCCTGGCGCTACTGGACGGAAACGAGGGAGAGGATTGGGAGGAGGTGGTGGTCGGGGGGGGCTCACCGGAGCGGCGGTGACCAGCGGCGAGGGTGCAGGGCGGCGCCGGAGGTCCTTCTCGGCCGCCTCCTGCAGGTACAGCGCCGGGGGTGGCTCCGTAGCGCCGGGAACGGGCGGTGCTCTGCGGGGATGTCGAGGTCGGCGAGCTCGACGTAGGGCACGGGAGAGAGGGAGACGTTGTCTAGGAGGGAGAGGGAGGTGAGGCGAATCTTTTCAGGAAACAATGGCGGCCTTTTTATAGACGGGAGAGGGAGCACGGGGTGAGTGGATCAACGGCCAGAGCGCGGCCGGTGTCGGCTACAGAAGGGACGTGGCGGTCGGTGCTTGTGGCGGAGGGCTGCGGCGTGCTGTGGCGTGCTGCTGGCGCACTTGCGGGCTGCGGGGTGGTCGGGTGCAGAGGGGGCAAGGAAGGTGTGCTGCGGTGGTCTTCCTCTTCTCCTCCATGTCTCACGGCCGGGGCCTGGGCAGGGGTGGCTGGGGATCGACAGCAAGGCGACAGGGGACACTGTGGGAAGGACATGGGCACACCATAGGGGTCTCTCCACTGCTTGCAAACAGTGCTTGACTATTGCTGAATCCTGCCCACAACGTGTTCGACGAAATGCCCGCAAGAAGTAAAAATTCGAATTTTCAAAATTTTCAAATTGGGTTGGTCATTATATTGGATAGGGATTCTAAAACAATTTTTGTTAGGTCAAGAGGTGGTGTTTTGCTCCAGGGCTATTTTGAATTTGGGGGTTGTCCTATGTTTCAGATTCAATCTTTTGCAGATGTTTGAGTGGGGTTAGCATTTGAATTTTGGTTTGGAGTTTGTTAGTCCAGCAAGAATGTAGGTTGATCTTGCTCAACCAACTGACCACACACTCAATTGATTTACAGATTGCTTATTTTAAGTGTCCAAAGTAGGGTAGTCAATAACAATTTCTAGATCAAACTTTTCTTCTCTTTTCTTTATTTCTCTTGCTTCTGGTTCTTTTGATCTTTGTGGTTCTTCTCTAATGCTTCTGTTGGTTAAGTTTGAATGAACTCAACATTGCACAACAAATTAAAACCCACATGAAATCATAGAACAACATGTATTGAAAATACTATGTATGCATGCAATAATAGATAGAAGGTTTTATCTTGGCCCAGAAGTGTTGGTTTTCTTGGAGATGAGATGGAGTTGGGAAATGACCTCTTATTTGAATTCAAACTCTGGTAGAAATTTGAATAGGGTTCCAAGTTGATTTTTGTTTCCAACTTTATTGTATTTGATTCTTTGTAACTTGTTCTTAGTTGTGGTGGAGAGATGCCTGATGGTATAGTTCAAATATTGCTTACAGAGTGTTTGGATGGTCTTGGCATTCGTGCGATGCATTCGGGCTAAATATTGAGATGCCGACATTTTGCCTACCGATGCTGCTCCCGAATACAGAGGTCCATAGCTAAACATTGCGATGCATTCGCTTGACTCACGTGAATCGTTTTCTTCCTCGTCTCTCCCAAACTCAGCTGCATAGTAGCTGCTTGCTCACGCGCGATCTAAGGAGCGGCGGCAGCGCAGGTACCAGCCGCCCACCCCCGTCCTCCTCCTTGAGTTAGCAGCGCAGCGTCGTTAACCCACCTCGCTGTGCTTCTCCGTGCTGCTTTCCCTCTCATCTCTCTTCTATCTCCAAACATCGGGCCTACTCCGCCGATCTCCGGCAGCGAGCACAGCTCCACCCCGAGCTCCGGCAACCAACGCAGGTGAGTTACCGAAGCCCGCCGCCACTCCCTCTTCCCAGAGCTCCGGCGGCCGACCTTCTCCCATATGCTCTGTGCTGCGCCCTCTCTCCTCAAGGCGGATGAAGTTGGAAGCGCGGTGGCTGGAGGCGTGGGGCGGCGGTGGTTTGAGGACTGAGGCCCGACAAGCAGACGCGGGGATTTGATCTGTTCCTGTGCTCTATGGCCTTATCTCTGTCTCTGATTTTATTTGCTATGTGTTGCAGGTGCAGCGTTTCCCCTCCCCTGCTCTACACGCCTGTGTAGTTAACTGACTCTCGTGAAGAGCAACGATTAGGAGCAACAAATTTTAGAAAACTTAACAGCTCTTATTTTCGCTGGAAACATTATTTACAAGTATCATAAAGAGTATAATTAACATAGTCCCATACAATTGCAATTCCTCGTTTTGACCACCCAAACAACATTTGGCATTCAATCTCAATATTCAGTCCGTGTTCCGAATATGTAAACATCCAAACAAAAATATTGGCATTGTATCTCAATATCAATATCCTGGAGTATTGGCAATCAACCAAATGCAATGCCAACCCTCCCAATACAAACATCCAAACAGAGCATTAATATAAAAGGGCAAGGTAGTGGAATCAGTAATTTTTTTATGATCACTACTTCCTCTTTTCTTACTTAGGTTTTTGTGTTGCGGTTTATTTTCTTGTTTCTTTTCTATTTGTTTGTGATTGCTTGACTAAATTTTGGTTTGGCCATTGACCCAAATGGGTTTAGCATGTAACCATACACAAAATTTAATAGTTAGAAAACTATTTCAATTTAACAAAAATCTTTATTTAAAAATTTGGGCTCAAAGGATTTGTTTTAAAAACCCTTCTCATACTCTTTTTATTTGAAGCATGGGAGCAAATGCTCAAATTCACAAGTTTTAAAAGACAAGAAATTAATCTTGTATTTAAAATAAAGGTTTTTGTTGTCTCCAAAATTTGGTATTTTAATAAATCCATTTATTTCTATTTTCCAAAAACTTGGGTTGTTACATGTTGGCTACTTCAAAGCTCCCTTGTACTGTGATTGTTCCTTTGGGTCCTGGAATTTTTAACATAAGATACGCGTAGTGTGGTACTGCCATGAATTTTGCAAATGCTGGGCGCCCCAGGATTGCATGATATTGTGACGGCCAGTCCATAACTTCGAATTCCAGCTTCTCTCTTCGATAGTTGCCGCTACTGCCAAAGCAGATATCGAGTTCTATTCTTCCCAAAGGGTAGTTTGCGGCTCCTGGTACTATTCTGTGGAAGGAGCAATCTGTTGGCTTCAGATTCGACAGCGAGATGCACATTGCCTTTAGGGTTCTAGCATATATTAAGTTTATGCCACTCCCTGCATCCATGAACACTCTTCCGATGTCGTACCCTCCTATTTGCGCCTTTAGAACCATAGGCGAGTGGCCTGGCCTGGGAACTTTCTTCGGGTGGTCTGCTCTACTGAACTTGACTGATTGGTTTGACCACCGTAGGTACTCTGTGGTAGCTGGTGGTGATGATATTGCTAGGTTTACTTGCCTGGATATGCTTTTTCGCTCCTTCTTTGACCTGGGCACCGGTTGAATCATGGCTGATATGTAAACTTTTGACTCTAGGTGCCTTGCTAGCCTTTGCATTTGATATCCTTGACTTCTGTGTTGTTCTCCTTGCCTTCCTCCTTGGCTTGAGCCCATGGCATTTTGCAGCCTTAGGAATGTTCTACAATCCTTCATCTGATGATTTGAAACTCTTTTCCCGTCGAGATATGCGTAGTGGATTCGACAAGGTCCGTATAGCATGTCCTCGGCCGAAGGACCGGAGTATCTCGACTTTTCTACTCTTTTTGCTTGAAACCTCCCACTGTCATATCCTTCCTCTTCTTCTATTACGTAGCCCGTGGCTACCTGACTTCGCCTTTCTTGGTTACCCCTACTGCGGTATCGTCTCCTCTGTCTGCTCATTCTGTCGACTTCTGGTGAACGTCCTCTTTTGTTATTGTATGCGTCTTCTCCATCAGCGAATTTGTTGACTTGTTCCATTAATTTGGCTACTGTCGTAGGTCTTGTTCTTCCTACTTCTTCCACGAGATCTGAGCGACGAAGTCCGGCCGTAAAGGCGTCTATTGCCCGTTCGTCGGAGACGTCCTCTGCTGAATTTTTGATTATGCTTCAGCGTTGTATATAAGAACGTAGAGTTTCGCCTTTCCTTTGTACGCACGCCTTAACTTCCTCCAGTGATGCCGGGCGTTTGTAAGTTGAACAAAAATTTCTTGCGAATTGACTTTCGAGTTCCCCCCAACTTCCGATGGATTCGTTGGGTAGGGTATTCTACCAGGACCGTGCTGCGCCGGTGAGGTGTAGCTGCAAACTTTGCATTGCAGTCGCCTTTGTTCCCCCTAACATTTGTACTGCCTGCAGATAGTCTGATAACCATAGGGTAGGTTCTTGCGACCCGTCATACTTATGCTGGTCGTGTGGCAGTTTGAATCCTTTGGGTACCCGCGTTTTGTGAACCCTGCGGGTAAAGCATAACGCACCCATCTCTTTATCGTCGTCTTCGTAATTCTCTTCCCTCCAAGCATGACGCGACTTGTTTACTCGAGCTTGCGCTATTATATTTCTTGCGTCCTCTTTCCTCTTCTGTCGCCTTTCCTCTTCTGATGACTCACTGTACTCGTTATCTGTGATGTTGTATCTGAACTTCTCCTTTTGATTTTCCTTGCAGCTTGTCGATTTTGTCTTTGGGTCTTTTTCCCTGATCTTGCTTTCCACTATTCCAAGGCTTCGTATCGCGGCTCGGTGCATATCTTCTCGCGGGTCCCCAGGTTCTGGCCTTATAGTTAGTAAATACGCTTGTGCTGCTATCAATGCTGCTTCTGGCGTTTCTTGTATGAAGTCGTCTTCCTCCTCTTCTAGCTGTGGGGTAGGGCTCCTTGAGTACCTTTCTTCTCTGCTACGTGCCGTCACCCCTCTATTGTGCTTTGGGTTTCCGTGCCTTTCTCTGCTGTACTCTGAATCTTCACTGTAGTCTTCCCAGTACTCCTTCCTTGATATACTGTTATTATCTTGAAAAACCATGTCTCTTTCTTCCCGTAGTTTCTTCCTATGTTGATATAATGCATACTGATAGCCCATTAGAACTTCTCTTCTCGATCCTTCGGGTACTTCTGTACCATGATTGATAGCTGATTTGATCATTCTCCATTCGCCAGCTGAAACGTGGACTTTCTCTTTTTCCTTTTTGTTGTGTTCTTTCATTTGGTCGACTTTCCTGTCGACCTTTTTACTTCCTTCGCTGGTGTTTTCCTCTTCTGCTTCGGTGATAATAACGCATAATTGATGTACTTTGGAGACGCCGCTGCTTCCCACAGCGAAGTCCTTTGCGTTGTTGTGCGTCTGACACGCTCTTTCTTCTGAGTCGAAATTTTCCCGAATTTTGTCGCTTTCTGCGATTGGTGCTTTGTCGAAGCTGGCCGGCGAGTTTACCTCGCTGGAAGAGTCTTCTGACGATTCCCACGTCTCCTCTGTTTCGGGCTTGTTTGCCGACGGATCTGATTTCGTCGAATCCGAGAGGCGGGATGAACCCGACGGTCCGATGAGGATGTTTAAACTTCCGATTGTCAACTCCATCTCTTGATTTTCGTCGACTTCTGTACTGCTGTTGGCTAAAAGCGAAAAAGCCGTCGAATTCATGATTCCAACGCCCAGGTCCCCACGGTCGGCGCCAATTGACGAGGGGTTAACTCGACAAATGTCCTAGATGAAGGACTTAGGATCGGGGAGATAGGGCGCTAGATGAACTCGAAGGTAAAGTTAGTCGAAATAGGTGTGTGTCGAAAGTAAACTTGGGTGTTCAACCTGGCTTGCTTTGAATCTGCCCTACACCGTCCCCTCCTGGCCCCTATATATAGGTGGCCAGGTCTCGAGGATCGGGTAGGGTCCGATACAGATTACAATATCGACATACGATAGGAACTCGTATTCAACTTTTATTACAATTGGGCCTAGCTATACGGGCCTTAGGGGTACTCAACCAACGGGCTCTATTAACTATACCCTTGTCAATTCCCTTATTGAATCTGCTGGAATTGTTGCACCGTGGTTTACCGCTACTTTGATCATATGCCATTCTTCTCCTGAAAGGTGAACTTTTTCCCTTCCTGCTGCTGCTGACTCTGTCTCTCCATCTGCTATGTGGTTGGCTCCTCGCTTTGGGTTGATCACTAGGTTGTTTTCATTGTTGACTTCCTCAGACGTGTCTTTTATTATCATGCACATCTGATGTTTGTTGTTGGTGCACTGGATTGCATCCAAATCAGGTTTTGCTTGCTCACTGCTGTGTAATTTCAATCCCGTTCTCCACGTGTCCTCAGGATCTCTAGAGACATCACCGCAGCTGGTGATGAAGTCCTTTCCCAAGATGTTGTTGAGTTTTTCGCTGGCGATTGTATCCGTCAAACTTGAACTTTCTTATAGGTCTAGATTCTCCATGAGTTATCCGAGTTCTTCGACTGTGCTTCCCTTCTTCGGCTTGAAGCTGACCGACGGGTTTCCCTCATTGGATGAGCCAACCGATATTTCTGGAGTTGCCGCGATTGCGGTTCTTCCTGCTGATGGACCCAATTTTATCGGATCTAAAAGGCGAACTGAACCCAGAGACCTAACATGAAAGTTGAAACTCCTGATCGTCTGATCCATCTCCTGATCAGTGGCGAAGGACAAAAAAAATTGAGGTCAGGCGAAATCAAAAGAAGAAGAAAATATTGATACAGAAGTTCAAATTTATCTAGGCACATTCAAACTTTTTTAATGATCTTTTAGCATAATCACTTCGTACAATGATAGTCGCAACTTATTTTTCATCCATCCGGTCATGTTTAAAAAGACAGCAATATGCATTATCCTTATCAACACTATATTCCAACCAAGTGAACTCCCAATAAGGCACTACATAGAATTAGTGTTCTAACGAAATACAAAATCTCAAAAGAATTATACCTTTCCTGTTCCCCTCCTCCTCCTTTGCTGGCCCCTTCGCTATCATGTTCATCTCCAACACTTAAAATTTAGATCTTCAATTTATCATAGCCTGCCGCCTGTTGTTCGTGGTGCCGTCACCGGCACCCGCCGGCCCGCCGCCCTGCTGTGCCCATTGCCCCGTCGCGTCAATCCCTTTTCCAGCTTAGCTCCGGCTCCCCCCCGATTGGGAGCAGTCCTGATCAGAACCGAGATCAGCGTTGAGTTCTCTCATTCGTTCTATGATAGTTGGAATGGGTTGGAGTTGGACGATGCGATCATGCAACTGCAGGGATCGCGCAAAGTGAAGGAAATGAAGCATCGATCGATTATCATTATGTATTCGGGTCGCTTCTCTACTTCGTTCTGCAGGAAGCCCAGATGCCTAGGACAGGACTCATGGCCCAACAGGCCAGAGGCCGATCAATCGCGTGTCTGACCGAGGCGATGCAGCGTGTACCCAATCGATTGGCGGAATTCCTATTTGCCGCCCGTTAGCGGCGCGTTTCGCCCCGCGCCGCGCACCCCCTACGCATCCGGGTGTATTTGGGCCTGGCCCGTCAGCGAATTTTCTTTTTTTTCTTTTTTCTGTCTTTCTTCTCTTTTGTCTTTTTCTTCTCTTTTTCTTTTTTCGGATTTTCTTTTTTCGGATTTTCTTTTTTCGGTTTTTATTTTTTTTCAGATTTTGTATTTTTGTTCAAATTCGAAATTTTTCATATTTTGAAAATTGTTCATATTCGATTTTTGTTCAAACTTGAAAATTGTTTATATTTAGAATTTGTTCATATATAAAAAATGTTCATATATGAAATTTGTTTATATATAAAAAATGTTTTATTTGAAATTTGTTCAAATTTGAAAATTGTTCATATTTCGAATTTGTTCATATATGAAAAATGTTCATATATGAAATATGTTCATCTTTGAAAATTGTTCATATTTCGAATTTTGAAAATTGTTCATATTTCGAATTTTATTTTTAATTTGAAAATTGTTCATATTTCGATTTTTTGTTCAAACTTGAAAATTATTCATATTTCAAATTTTATTCAAATTAAAAAAAAAAAGAAAAAAAGAAAAAACAAAAACAGTGAAACTCATGGGCCGCGGCCCAACTACACACCCCGCGGGGCGGGGTACGCGGCCCCTCGTGCCCGCGCCGCCAACGGGCGGCGTATAGGAGTCCCAATCGATCGGGAGGTTCTCCCTAGCGCCTGCGCGCTACCATACTTTGGTTTCGCTGAAGAAACAGTCGAACTAGGCCACGGAGCTGTATGCCTATTAAATCCTGTGTGTGCGCTCACTTTGTTCACTAGTAAGTAGGCACGTGCACGCACGTCTCTAAAATATAAAATGTTTTTTAAATCATAATCCTCTTATAGTGAGTTGATTTTATTGTAGTTTTTTTTCACAGAGACTCTTAAATAGGTCGTGGCCCAAGTTATAAACCTCATGCACATATAAGATTAGTCAATGAATATGTAGGAACTGGGACATGAGGAAATGTACAGATGCCAATCAATATTTATTGAAAAGCTCTTTCTTTCTTTCTTTCTTTCTTTGCATAATTTGCAACCTATGGTTATACACTGCATACAATATTTCCATGTTGTTCTCTCTGTTTGAGCATCCCACTGCCAAACATGATGATTCCAAGGTGCTGAATATATCCTTTCGTTGCTTAGTCTAAGCAACGGAAGAAACACATCGTGTGTGTACCATCAATGTCAGGATATATCATTAGTTCATGCAGCAAATGAATCCTTCATAGTGCAAGAATTTGAAAACCGAGCCCCGCTCTCCTCCCGTGTCGCCCCCGCTCGGCGCGACACCGGAGGGCTAACCCTAGCACCATCGGGACCAGCCCCCTCCCCTATCTTCCCCGCCTCTGTCGGGGGACATGGCCGGGCAAAGCCCGCGCCGCAGACGACGGGGCCCCTCTCCCGCGACACCTCGTTTTGAGGGCCGTCGACCTAGGCGGTGGTGGCGGTTCTCGACAACGTGATGACGTGTGGAAGCGCAGCGAGGGCGCGTGGCAACGGTGCGAAGGGCACACGGTGGAGGCTACAACGCATGGCGACCCCCCCCCCCCCCCACGGCCGTGGTCGTGCATGGCAGCAGGATGATGAGGATATTGGCACGCCAGGACGACCTACGATATGTGATAATTATGTCTAAGGCTGTGTCATTAATTTGTATCTGTTCATGTTATTTCTTAGACTGGTCACGTTGTGGGCCAATTAGGGTTTTCTTTTATGTTTTGGGTTTGGGCCTGTCCAAGCCCAATAGTTTTCTGGCCGCCTATATAAGGAGGCTGAGCGGCTAGGGTTTAGGGAGGTTGAAAATTATGTAGAACTTTAGTTCAAGTTATCACCGTCCCTCTGGGATCGGCGTGTGTGACGGCGTCTCGGACGTTCGTCTAGTTATCTATCAATAAAGACATGAGAGTTCTTGAATTGTCAAGAGTAATCCTGTGTGCGCGAAGGTCCTTGAATCTGTCAAGGGTTGTCGAGCTGTTGGCGTGTTGATTCAGCGTGAGGTTCGTCGTTCATCGTCGAGTTGCTCGCAGGATTGGCGTTCCCCAATCTTCAGTCGCGTGTTCCGCTCACGTGATTGGGAGATCTATCAGATCAGGTGGTGCATCGTGAAAGATCAGGGCAAACAATCCGTATCATCTTGGTATCAGAGCCCAGAGTTGATCACGGTGCAGAGTTGTATTCGACGGATAGATCGTTTGATCCGTTAATCGGCGAGATTTGTTAGAGGCAAGGTTGACTGCAGGTTGTATAGATCGGCGGGATCGGCAAAATTCTCGTTGTGGCAACCATGAAGCATGCAGGGAGGAAGCGTCGCAGGAGCGAGGGCAGCACGTGGGCGTGCTCGGCGTGAGCGTTCAGCCGCCGCCAGGCCGCTCGATCGAGGCAGAGCAGCCGCACGTGGACGGGCCCAAGGCGACGACGTGATCCGATCGGCATTTCCAGGAACCGTGCGTGGCAGAATCGCTAGTTTCCAAAGAGTCCAGGGAAAGCAATGGAAAGTAAAAAAAAATAGAGTAGATCGCCCCGCGCCTGGGCACGGAGATTGTCTGTGCTCTGGCGATCGACAGAGGAGATCGCCCCACGCCCTCGCCTAACCACAGACAAGCTCTGCCCTCGAGCGACCGGACACTCCGCGCGTGGAAACGAGCGCTTCGCCCGCTCCTGGCGATCTCGCCACGCGTCTGGGATCGCTTCGTGGGCCGGCGAACTAGCTGTTTCCTGGATTGCCTGCGCGCCTGGGAGATTCGCCCGACCTCGTCCACCCAGCGACCGTGCATGTCGCTACTAAGCCCCGCGCCTGGTTCGCTTTGCCAATCGCTACAGAATTCAGATTGGACAGGTTACGGTGTGTTCAGATTGGATTGGTACGTGAGATCTCTTGGAGGCGGCCAACAAAGAAAAAAAAAGTCAGATTGGATCTCGTTTGGTTACGAGCCGTTTCTGATTAAGCAAAGCAGATCAGTTTTTCATGTCAAGAACAAAAGAGTAAACAGATCGCTACTACTATAAGCTTGGTTTTTTACATTCAGTTTGGCTGTTTGGGCGCATTCACGTACAGGAAGGAGAATTTGGTACAGGTTTAAATTGGAATCAGCGTAGGTCAGCTCAGCGTTTGCATCTCTGATGTCTCTGTACAAGTTTGGCACAATTATTTTTTAGAGATGGTGCACGTCTGATTGTGGTGCAGATTCACAAACAAAACGGGAGACACTAGTTTTAGTTATCACAGGTGGCAGACTGAGTCATTTGGATCCTTAGTATGCAGAAATTTGTTCTGTTTGTTTCGGGTGATGTGCTCAGTTTGTTATGAATTTCAGATTGCGTCAGCAGGCATACTCAGCTTATTTGGACCCATAGGCATGCATGAGTCTATTTTGTTTGTTTTGGGTGATCTGCTAGGTGTGTTTTGAGATTGCAATCAGAGGATCATTTGTGTCTCAATCAGTTTGGTGGCGCTGAAAACGGAAGTGGCGCCAAGGGCAAGTCAAGCTAGCTGAGAGGGAGGATGAGGTGTGGCAGGCTGGCAAGACTTGAAGATGGAGAGTGGCGATATTACTTATTTGACGCCACGTGCTCGAGAAGACCCTCCGGCGTTGAGGACAACGCCTTTCCAAGAAGGGGAGGATGATGAGGATATTGGCACGCCAGGACGACCTACGATATGTGATAATTATGTCTAAGGCTGTGTCATTAATTTGTATTTGTTCATGTTATTTCTTAGACTGGTCACGTTGTGGGCCAATTAGGATTTTCTTTTATGTTTTGGGTTTGGGCCTGTCCAAGCCCAATAGTTTTCTGGCCGCCTATATAAGGAGGCTGAGCGGCTAGGGTTTAGGGAGGTTGAAAATTATGTAGAACTTTAGTTCAAGTTATCACCGTCCCTCTGGGATCGGCGTGTGTGACGGCGTCTCGGACGTTCGTCTAGTTATCTATCAATAAAGACATGAGAGTTCTTGAATTGTCAAGAGTAATCCTGTGTGCGCGAAGGTCCTTGAATCTGTCAAGGGTTGTCGAGCTGTTGGCGTGTTGATTCAGCGTGAGGTTCGTCGTTCATCGTCGAGTTGCTCGCAGGATTGGCGTTCCCCAATCTTCAGGTCGCGTGTTCCGCTCACGTGATTGGGAGATCTATCAGATCAGGTGGTGCATCGTGAAAGATCGGGCAAACAATCCGTATCACAGGATCTTGGCCTGTGCGGGCCGCGGTTTCGGGATACGACGGCGGAGCGTGGAGCACCGGCGTGCTGGGCGCTGCAGCTGTGGTGGTTGGCTGACATGGTGGGCCTCCTCCCCCGACGCCATGCCAGCGGACGTCGAGGCCGGTGGTGACCAGCGTCCTTCTTCTTCGATGGTGACTGACTCTTCTCCTCTCGGTGGTGGCAGCTCGGGCTGGCGCTTGCAACCTCACCCTTTCTCTTTGGTGGAGGTACATCGGAGGAGGTCACAGTCCATGGCCGGGGTGAAAACCCTACTCGGTGACTGCCGATGCTGACCACGGTGATGCCCGTGGGCGTCGTACCCTCGCTGGAGGCGTGGCCATGGCCGAGACTGTTTCCTCCTCTCTCTGATGCGGAAACCCAAGGTCCGGCTTTCATCTTTCCCTGATCTATGCAATAAAGAAAGTTAAATGGGCAAGACATAAAACAGTACTACATAATTTTAATCTGACAATTGACATTGTTTATGAGTGTTACTTTTCTCAACAAGGTCAAACTGAATAAACGCGAGAACTGACCATCATATGAACATGTTAATAAGAAGCTGCCAAAAGATAATAATTTCTAAATACTGGAATCCACATAAAAGCAAAACATCACCAAAAAAATCAACGGATTGTTCATTTTAAGGATCAAAGTGATTTATGCACATATCAATTAAACGATCAAATCAGTCATTGTACATCACTGATCCGCTTAAGACAATAAAAATGATATTTTACAGGATCAAGTGACTCATCACCATGAAAGTCGGAGATACAACTCCCTATTCGAAAATCTGCCTAAGCATTTAACTCAAGTTGGATATGACCCGCGCCCATGCAGGACAAATCTGAGAGGAATGACTCAAGTTGGATATACCACAGTGCTTGAAGATGCTGGCCGCAACGACCGGATCACAGCGGTTTATCTGCTAGCTGCGATGACTGACATGGAGAAAGACGGCGCGGCGGCGGCGACAATGCAACGTGTGGCGGAATCTCTGTCGGCGACGACGATGGGATGGGAGGAAGGGTGGGGCGCAGCGGGCTGCGGAGACGCTTTAGACAAAATTAACCCAAACTTGAAACTATTTTAAAAAATAAACCTTCGCCGAAACTATTTCGAAAAAATAACCCTTTTTTGCGTCGCCACAGGGAGTGGCGAAGCAGATGGACGTGCGTCGCCAGGAGGAGTGGCGAAGCAGATAGTGCGTCGCCACTGAGAGTGGCGAAGCAGACTTGCGTGCTTCGCCACTGAGAGTGGCGAAGCAGACTTGCGTGCTTCGCCACTGAGAGTGGCGAAGCAGATTTTTTTTTTTTTAAGGTTTAGGAAAACCGCCCTAGCCCCGAGCTGGCCTCCTCCCTCACTTCCTCCCTCATCTCCAGCAAAGGCGGCTGCTCTCTCTCCCTCACTTTAGGTTATGAAGTATGATGTGTTAGTAAATATTGGCATAGTTACTTATTAATTTTTTTACCTTATTGTTGTTATACCAAAAATAGGTATGGCGAGAATTGTTCATGTTCATCATGTTGACAAGGAAGCATATTTGAAAGGCATAGGTCAACTCAAGGTCACAAGAAAAACGAAGATGTTCAAAATGAGGCTTGGAGGAGAGTGAAGTAACAAGATGCGGCCAAGAAAGTGGAAGAAAGAAAGAGGGAGCTTGGATATATGATATTGTGTTCTGATGTTTTCATATATGATATTGTGTTCTGATGTTTTCATATATGAGCTTCCTACATCTGAGATTCCGACCAAGTAAGAGATGGGTACCTGACAATGACAAAATGCTCCTGAAGCACACCAAATGCCCGCTCTACATCCTTCCGAGCTGCCTCTTGACACTTTGCAAACCAAGATTGCTTCTCCGGAGCTGGTCCAGAAATTGTCTTCACAAAAGTAGCCCAAGAAGGATAGATACCGTCAGCGACGTAATACCCTTTGGTGTAGGTGTTGCCGTTGATTTGAAAGTTAACCGGAGGAGACTGTCCCTCGGTTAGTCTTGCGAACACAAGAGATCGCCGCAATACATTGATGTCATTGTGTGTTCCCGCTATCCCAAAGAAAGAATTCCAAATCCACAGGTCGTGATCAGCAGTAGCTTCAAGGATCACTGACAAGGGTGTACATAATAGAGCCCATCAGTTAAAGTACCCCTGAGGCCCATTAAACTAGGCCCAATTGTAATACTAGTCGATATACGAGTTCATGTCGTATATCGATACTGTAATCTGTATCGGACCCCTCCCGATCCTTGAGACCTGGCCACCTATATATAGGGACCAGGAGAGGATGGTAAGGGGCAGATTGAAAGCAAGCCAAGTTTATTCTACGTTTACTTTCGATACACACCTTGTTTGACTGATTTACCTTTGAGTTCATCCGACGCCCTACTCCCCCGATCCTAAGTCCTTCATCTAGGACATTTGTGGAGTTAACCCTCATCAATTGGCACCGACCGTGGGGATCCTGGGCGTTGGAATCATGAATTCGACGGCTTTTTCGCTTTTAGCGAACAGCAGTCCGAAAGTCGATGAAATCCAGATACCCTTCGGAACCATAAATTTTCAGCCTCACCAGTCAAGTTTCACGCAAGTATTCGAGAGCATGGATCAAGATATGGATTTGATGATCGGAAGTCTAAACTTTCGCGTCGGATCACTAGGCTCGATTCACCTTTCAGATCCGGCGAAACTGGGTCCGTCGGAAAGCAAGTCCAAGACAGAAAAAATGTCAGAATCATCAGAAGGCTCTTCCAGCGAAGTAAACTCGCCGGTCAGCTTCACAGAAATAGAAACAGAAGAAAGAAAATTCGCAGAAGGCGACGAAACCATGGAAAATTTCAACTTAGAAGTATAGCTCGAAGACCTGATGATCTGCCATGACGACATATCAGACAAATCAACAGACACCTGGAAGACAGGATTAGAGCTTCATGAAGATGGCAGTTCAATCTTCTCAAGCTTCAATAAAAAGTTCAACAATCGGTACCAAGTACTCGCTATTGTAGGAGATAACTCAGAAGAGCTCGACGAAAACAACAACCCAGTACTCAACCCAGCAAACATAAACAGAGGAGCAAACTACCTGGCAGAAGGAGAAACTGCAGACTCCCTGGCAAACATGGACAAAGTTTGTACTAAGTCTCCGACAGTTATTTCTGATCGGAGGGAGTATAAAGTATGAACACACATAAAGAAATCATTACGGACATTGGCCATTCCTTTTCAAAACAAGGTCTTCTTCTACTTGCTTTACTAGAGAAAGAAATCAGGGAAGATTAAGATGGTTCAGAGTGTACACCTCTGTCCTGCTGGATCTTAGGGTACAAAAATGAGAAAACTTAAAAGAAGCTAAATGACAGTGTTTTAAAAAAGGAAGCACAAAAACTGAGCTGGTGAGAATATGCTATCTGGTGCATCGTGTCCAATTGGTGGCAGTGGGCAGAAGCCCCGCAAAAGGCTAAATTCGCCAGAGCAAGGATCATGTTGTAGAGTCACCGATGACCTTGCCGGCATGCCGCCTTCCTCTTCACACCTGTTATATCATCGGTGTGATAAAACTTCCTAGCATGTAAGATAGTAACAAACCTTGAAATTCTAGGGTTACGTAATGTATGTTTTCAAGCTTTAATTCTATCTATAATTATGCTTCTACTCAGTACAAGCAACTAAGGTGTTGGACAGTAAATTAACCGCACACGTGCAAATAGCACTCCACACGTAGCTTATCATTATCAAATAGCTAACAATTTTAACAATCGATACATGAATATATACACCTGAAAATTGATGAAAGCGGTTCAATGCACTCCATGTCACAAGAAGTTAAACTCCACAAGTTCTAATGCATATTGAGGGCCTACCTTTAACCACCTGGTACCTGCTACTTCAGTACTAAGAATAAGGATCTAATGTTCATGATAGCAATCATCGATCTGTTGGTTTCTATGTAAACTAACATAAATCTCTCTAGAACACTTTACCTCATCTTGTAGTTTGTAATTCTTTCATTGTACGGTCACCAGTTGTTTTTAAAATTAACGGTACATTTTTTCTAGAACTTAATCGAATATAGGATCCTGTCTCTTTTCTGGAAAGAAATTAAGATATCTTACTGACTGTACAGAGATAAAGCATGGGAAATATTGGCGCCAGCAGTTTATCATCCCACCAATGATCTTACCAAAACCATAGATCCAGTTAAGGAGACTTATTACTTCTGTATAGAGTATTGAATAACCTTTTAAATATCCAATTCTTTCCAGTATTAATGAGATAAGCAGATATCACTTGATATTCTAACTGGCTAAATCCTGTTTGCAATAAATGTTATTATTGCAAACATTTTGTAAACCAGACGACAAGCTCGAAATCAAGCTCATATCCTAGCAATATATCAAAACACAATATCATATTGGACTAGATCATATATCCAAGCATCAAACTCACCATATCATATATCAAAATATCAGAACACAATATCATATATGAAAACATCAGAACACAATATCATATATCCAAGCTCCCTCTTTCTTTCTTCCACTTTCTTGGCCGCATCTTGTTACTTCACTCTCCTCCAAGCCTCATTTTGAACATCTTCGTTTTTCTTGTGACCTTGAGTTGACCTATGCCTTTCAAATATGCTTCCTTGTCAACATGATGAACATGAACAATTCTCGCCATACCTATTTTTGGTATAACAACAATAAGGTAAAAAAATTAATAAGTAACTATGCCAATATTTACTAACACATCATACTTCATAACCTAAAGTGAGGGAGAGAGAGCAGCCGCCTTTGCTGGAGATGAGGGAGGAAGTGAGGGAGGAGGCCAGCTCGGGGCTAGGGCGGTTTTCCTAAACCTTAAAAAAAAAAAAAAAAAATCTGCTTCGCCACTCTCAGTGGCGAAGCACGCAAGTCTGCTTCGCCACTCTCAGTGGCGAAGCACGCAAGTCTGCTTCGCCACTCTCAGTGGCGACGCACTATCTGCTTTGCCACTCCTCCTGGCGACGCACGTCCATCTGCTTCGCCACTCCCTGTGGCGACGCAAAAAAGGGTTATTTTTTCGAAATAGTTTCGGCGAAGGTTTATTTTTTAAAATAGTTTCAAGTTTGGGTTAATTTTGTCTAAAGCGTCGACTGCGGAAGGAGAAAGCGACCGTGAGAGCGCATGGCGACGACCGATGAAGGCGCGGCAGAAGGCGCTGGCTGCCGCGGCGTGGGCGATCAAATCTGGATGTTTTCAATGTCCGAGAGATGGACAACTGGGAAGATATTGACGATGTAGGTGCGGGATTTAGGGGATTACAGGGCTGAACAAAATGCGATACGGGATTGATTAGCGTCAGTTTCCGTTTTGCTGCGTGATTACCGCGGCCGTGGATGGACTGGTACCTTGGGACGAGGGATTTAAAATCTATCTATCTATTATATCAATCAACGGTGCGTATTGTCTGCTCTAAAGTTAACATATCTCAATGGCTTAGATTTTGTATCATCAACCGCGTCGTACACGATTGCAATCTCCAAAGAAGACGTATACAAAATAGACTCTAATTGATTATTGTCGTGCCGTAGATAGGAGTCCAATCTGTATTGGTGCACTGCTAGGAGTCCAATTCACGAAAGAGTCGTGGCATGAAACGGAAAGGCAACTACAAAATCTGTTCCAGCACTACTCCGCTGCGGGGCAATGGGCATTGAGAAGTAACGAAAACATATCAGAATCGTTCAGCAAGATCCGAGCCAATGGCATGGTTGGGATCAGAAAAGACGGCGTCGCAGCCGTCTTGCGATGCAACACACGCACCATGAAGCCTGCATATCAATCGCTACATGCTGCAAGAATGCCTTGAAGACAAGATGAGTTGGCCAGGGGAGCCTCCGAGGGTGTGAAAGTTTTGAACGGCTAGCTTGGTGATACTCTACGTACCCATGATTGCTTTCTATACAGGCCATCCATAACCAATTGATAGGCATAGAATTGACGGTACCATGGAGATTGATGGATGAGTGGTACCAGTGTACCATATGTTTGCTCGATCTATTTTATGGATGACATGCATAATTCACATCTGATGGCCTGTATAACCTGCGTCTACAGAGAAAGCGACGAAAAAAAACCAGAGCTCCACTTATATCTCAACAGCTATTCCGTCTCTTTGAACAAGGAACCATACTTCTTTATTGATGTGGTTTTCCAACAATGGCGGAAGCATGTAAAGGTCTACATCAGGCAAGTCGAGACGATCGATTGGATATGAAAGCATCACTAGGAAGGTCGTGCATATGAGGGTCTATGAAAAGCTTGATATGGATCTAGCACTCAAATGTGATTCATGAGCATCCACCGATCCACCTGAGATTAATTGATTTCTTGCAACTCATAAAGGGAACGTCTACAAGCTGGATAGAGTGGGTAAAAAAGAATAGCATTTTACAATGCTTTTCTTTAAAAAAAATAAGTGGTACATAATGAACTCGGTAATCTTCAGAAATCTTCTGTTTTGACCTTCTGAACATCACAAATTTTATATGATTAAGTAATTCAAATAGGAGCGATATAGCTTTTCTTTAGTTTTTGTCAGAAAACATTACAGTTTAGACAATAATTTAAAATTTATGATGCCTGAGTAAGTGGACACGATTAGTAGTGAAAAGATAGGCTAAGATTTAAGGTCAATTCATTATTATATGCAACATGATTATATGAGAATAAAAAAAGATAGATCATAGATGAAAATTGACACATACATATACGTATGTGCATACAGACTCGGTCACTAGGAATATATATACATAAGACATGTTAAGAGAAGGAGTTTTGAGGAAACACAAAGAAACAAAGATAATTTATAACTACATTTATATCTTATCCGCATGCAATGTTTCTTGGAGACTTACACAAAATTTGACGATTCGACTACGATGTCACAAATGAGTCCAAACGGTACATCACTATTATTTTAAATGTTATTAGATACAAAAAAGAATTACTCACAAACTATGTGATCAAACCGGTTGCTAGAGTATGAGGAAAAAGTACAAGTTGAATATATTTCACATTATTTCCCTTTAGTTGTTCAAGAAAATGGTATCGATAAGAAAAAGCAATATATTAAATATAATTATTCAAATAGTCTCACTGCTAGCCGCGCAATTGCGCGGGCCCTCCAGCTAGTTATATTATTAAAACAACTGACAACCAACGGTTCAGATTTTACAAAGAATAGAAACGGCTAAGATTTGAATTAATCAGCTATCTCCACGTACATCGCACAAATCACGTCCAAGAGTCCCGGTCAGCAGCTCAAGATGACGCATCATATGGATTAGGAGTACCTTAAAAAGGAAACCAAACTAAGACGGCTGACTCCCGGTCACGTGCGCACGCAGGATTGCTTAGAAGAACCACCAAAAATAACTTGATCAAAATTAGAACAAGGATGAAGAGACTAGCATGCACACGGTAATACTACTACCTGATAGAGCTAGATCCGGCCAAAGCCCCGTGACGTGCCCAAGCCCCAAGCAACATTGATTAGAAGAAGGATATGAAGACATTAGCATCTACACATGAGCCATTAAAAAAAAAGCATCTACACGCGATAGATCAAAGCACCGGCGGACAAAGTCCTCGCCGTCTCCTCTCCTCCGCCTCCCGAAGCCATCGTAGCTGCAACGCGCCGAACGCAAGTAAAAATCTCAGCGATGCATTGCTCTACTAATTTACTCCACCGGATCACTTTGGAGTTCCTTGCTAGCAGTTGCAAGCTTAATTACTGATTCGGTTCATCAATCGTGTATCTCCAGCGATTCGACGGCGCGGGCGTCATGTCAGCGAAATATGCACATCATGCATGAAAGATACTTCAACCTGTCCAAGTTGCTCCAAGCATGCAAGGAGTTGTGATGCATCAACATGCCCGATGCTTTGGCTCATATATACATAGGACAAGAGTACATCGGATCTTTCCGAGTAGCATGAAAGCAGAGCGGAATCGTTCCTCCCGGTGGAGTACGTCTGTGTGACCCATACCTCGCCGGCCTCGCACCGCCACATCCAAGACCAGCCAAGGTTGGAAGAAACCGACGAATCCAGTGTCCGGTGATATGGTCGACTGTTTTCGATATTTTGGTCGAGATTGGGCCATTGCGTTTCTCACAACTTGAAGCACCTTTGCCAAGATGGAAACGGATGGTAGATATCCAGAGGGCCGCCTTTCATGAAAACCTTCAGCAAGCTCATCTTAGCGACAAAAACGAGCTTCATGTCATCCTCGCCGACATTGATGGAGAGTACGTCTCCCCAGAAATTTCCTCCCAGCCGAAGCATGGAGCATCAGATTAGAGTTCTTAAATTCTAGAAATTGGTTCACCTGCGTGGCAATGGTGAACGCATTCGAGCTTTGCTTGCTCGCGGCCCACCGCCTGCGGCAAACCGTGAAGTTTCTGATGTTGGCGAAGTTGCAGCCTGAGGACCACATGCTCTCAACTACACACACAATCGATTGAATTCTACTTGCATCAAACAGGTCCTGATTGGTAGTCAAGATACGCATAGATGATGTGGATGTAGAGGTGGAACGTGGCCGCCGTGTGAGCTGTCGTCCTTCTGAATAGAGCGCCTCTGCAGAATAAGCCATGGAGCATTTCACTCCTTTCGAAAATATGTTGCAGGTAATACTTTGTCGGCATCATTATGTGCAATTTATGTAGGAGCAACAATTTGGTGGCTAACTGAAGCTGAACCTGAAGACTTAGATGTGATGGTAGAGTGAAGCCCTAGGTGAAACGAAGTGATAAAGTGGCCCTGAAAACATGGACGTTTACATTGCTTTTGATCTTCAATGCAAGTCTGCAAGTGCTATGATCTATCAGTGTCTACTGGAATTGGTTCACGGTCGCATCACATTATGCTTCCCTGTTTGTCGGAAAATTCGGAAAGAACATGCTTTTTTTCAAGTTTTTTGGACGGATGAATAAGAATCCTTATGCAAGCGAATATAGAAACAAATGCTTATAATTTATTTCTATAGTTTTGTACTTTGTATGTTCATGGGGTGCAAAATTTGTGTGAGCATTTTTCCCTCTATTCTTTAGAAGCAACAACTAAAGTATACAGCTTACAGCCTCAGCTCAACCTGTATTTATATATTTCATTTGTTCTTCATGTTTGCAGTTGCCGGATCCTTTCAGATATTGTTTTCTGGAAGACATGACAATGAAATTTAATAAAATCTATTCGAGAGATGTCAGGTACAGTTCACGTCTTGCTATCTTTTGTTGCTCAAAACAGTAGGTCGGCTGTTCGTAGATCTTTAGTTAAACAACAATATAAGCAAGAGCGGTGCTCGACTTCAACAAAAAGCATCCTTCCAACTTCTTAGCTTCTAAGGAATTTGATGCACAACGAGTGCGAGTCAAATATTTCATAAAGTGGGTGTACTCAGGTGAAATATATTTTTAAATCAGATCGATGGTCTGAGACAGAGATGGTGCTGATGGAACTGCAGTTAAAATTTACTAAGTTGTGATTTTATGGACATTTTTGGAAAACCAGGAATGAAACATGCTTTGAGCATGTAGCTCCATGGGGATCCAAGTGACAATATCTTTCATATTTGTCATGTGAGTAATTTGCAAAAGGAAAATATTCGAGGGGCACTACGTAGAGGAACTGAGAAGCTCAACAAAAGAGATCTTGATCCGGTCGAATGGATGGGTGCTAGGATGTCTAAGGTACGATAGTTATGGTCATGATAAATCAAAGCAATGTATCAAAGAAAGTTTTGTTAATGAAGCTAAGGATGAATCCCCTTCGGTAAAAAAAAACCAAGGGCATTCGTCCATGTCTTTGCATATATCAAAATTTTAAAATATATTATTGATATCTATTTATATTAAATTCTTCAAAAAATGGGATCTCACAATAGAATTACTGCTGGTACATAACGGAGCTTTAGTAATGTTTCTAAGGGTGAAAAATATTCCATAGCAATGAGAGCCAATTGATTGGTGGAGTTTGGACAAAGAATAAAAGTTGAATGTCTTGAGTCATGTTCTGGGTAATAGAGCTTACAAGCATCATATGAAGCTACTCACGTATTGCATTCATAACATGTGCAAAAGTATTATTACCCACATTGAAATGAGTGAGCAGAAGGGAAGCTCTATATCGAGTATCGTAGATTAACTTAATTTAGTTTTTCTTATAATCTCTCTTAGTTATCAAGAAGAAAGTATATATTCAAGTAATCTCATTGCTAGCCGCGCAATTTGCGCGGGCCACCCAGCTAGTTGTGTTGAGTTGAGTTCAACATTGGGATGATTTGGACCATTTGATTAGCTAAGATTAATTATATCCCAACATATTTGTGCCTTTATAAGTAGTAGAGATATAAGTAGTAGAGACAGAGACTAGCAGCAGGGCAGCCTTGTGACCGCGACAGAACCGACGACAGAATCACGTAACCCCCGCGTGGACTACTATTTAAGCTGGTTTCTTTTGTACTAAACAATCGAGGTGGGACTAAAAAAAAGTAGACTAAGACTAAGGCACGGTGGTTAACAGCGCGGGCGTCTGCGCCCGCATGCAGACGTGTCAGGCGCGCTTTTTTCCACTCGCAATCTCGCACTAGCTAAGCTACTTTGTGTGTGTGAAGCGTCCAGGTCATGTCTTGCTAGCACCGTCGTAGCACGTACCTATCTCTATCGGAGATCGATGTAGGACACAAAATCAATATGCATGTCCACGATGCCAATCTGTTTAATTATTTTGACACAATAAGGCAGTCTGTTGTCTTTTTTGGCACGACACAGCAAGCTAGGTAGAGCATGCGTCGTGCATACTTAATTTGCTGCCTCGTACAATATTTCCCAGCTGGCCAGGTACTAGTACTAGTAGTGCGGTGCTAGTTGCTAGTGCATCTAGGTGTGAACAAAAAAAGAATTAGGACTGTTCTTATCTTTGCTGCTTGGTATCCTAGCTGTGTGTCAAACTGTGCTTAGCTAAGGTGCGTGTGCATGCTTTTTTGACTAGTACCTGTGTTTCTCTATGTGCGTGTGTAACAAACTTTGACTAAACAAAGTAATACATCTCATTTACCTAGGGAACAAGATTATAGTGTTTGAGAAGCATATCTCGTCTACTTGGAGAACAAGAATATCGTCTCGGAAACCCCATCTCATTTACTCAGGGAAATAAATATTGCTACGAGAAACACATCGCTTCTAACTCCAGGAACAAGAATAATGCTTCTAAGAAACAAATCTCATCTACTCAAGGAACAATATTATTATACAGAGGAACAAATCTCATCTACTAAGGAAAAAAGAATACTGCGGCTGAGGAACAAATCTTGTCTACTAAGAGAACAAGAATATTGCGTCTGGGAAACAAATCTTCTCGACACAAGGAACAAAAAAATTATGTTCGAGGATCAAATCTCGTCTACCTTGGGAACAAGAATATTGTGTCTGAGGAACAAATCTCGTCTACTATATGGAACAAGATTGCGTCCGAGGAACAAATCTCGTCAACATAAGAAACAAGAAAGAACAAATTTTGTTTACTTAAGGAACAAATGTCTCATCTACTTAGGGAACAATAAATTGCGTTTGAGAAAAACACTCATCAACACAGTGAACAAGAAATTGCGTCCGGGGAACAAATCTCGTCTTCTTATGGAACAAAAACATTCCGTCGGGAGAACACATCTCATCTACTCATCAAAGAAAAATATTGCTCCCGAGGAACAAATCTCTTATACTCTAGAACAAGAATATGACGTCCGAGGAACCAAAAATATTGCATCCGGGGAACAAATCTCGTCGACACAAGGAACAAAAAAATTATGTTCGCGGATCAAATCTCGTGTACCCTGGGAACAAGAATATTGTGTATAAGGAACAAATCTCGTCTACTATATGGAACAAGAATTGCGTCCGAGGAACAAATCTCGTCAACACAGGTAACAAGAAAGAGCAAATTTTGTTTACTTAAGGAACAATAATGTCTCATCTACTCACGGAACAATAAATTGCGTTCGAGAAAAACACTCCTCAACACAGAGAACAAGAAATTGTGTCTGGGAAACAAATCTTGTCTTCTTATGGAACAAAAACATTCCGTTGGGGGAACACATCTCATCTACTCATCAAAGAAAAATATTGCTCCCGTGGAACAAAAACCTTATACTCTGAAACAATAATATGTCGTCCGAGGAACCAAAAATATTGCGTCCGGGGGACAAATCTCGTGGACACAAGGAACAAAAAAATTGTGTTCACGGATCAAATCTCGTCTACCCTGGGAACAAGAATACTGTGTCTAAGGAACAAATCTCGTCTACTATATCGAACAAGAATTGCGTCCGAGGAACAAATCTCGTCAACACAGGGAACAAGAAAGAACAAATTTCGTTTACTTAAGGAACAAGAATGTCTCATCTACTCATGGAACAATAAATTGCGTTCGAGAAAAACACTCATCAACACCGAGAACAAGAAATTGCGTCTGGGGAACAAATCTTGTCTTCTTATGGAACAAAAACATTCCGTCGGGGGAACACATCTCATCTACTCATCAAAGAAAAATATTTCTCCCGTGGAATAAATCTCTTATACTCTGGAACAATAATATGCCGTCCGAGGAACCAAAAATATTGCGTCCGGGGGACAAATCTCGTCGACACAAGGAACATTTTGTTTGAGGATCAAATCTCGTCTACCCTGGGAATAAGAATATTGTGTCTGAGGAACAAATCTCGTCTACTATATGGAACAAGAATTGCATCCGAGGAACAAATCTCGTCAACACAGGGAACAAGAAAGACCAAATTTCATTTACTTAAGGAACAAGAATGTTGCTTCCGAGGAAAAAAATTCTCATATACTCAGGAAACAATAAGTTGCGTTCGAGAAAAACACTTGTCAACACAGTGAACAAGAAACTGCATCCGGGGAACAAATCTCGTCTTCTTATGGAACAAAAACATTCCGTGAGGGGAACACATCTCATCTACTCATCACAGAAAAATATTGCTCCCAAGGAACAAATCTCTTATACTCTGGAACAAGAATATGTCGTCCGAGGAACCAAAAATTCAAATCATATGGAATGAATAAAATCATGACAAAACATGATTTAATAAAAATTTAGAGGAAAAAAGGGAAAGGGAAAGAGAAAGAAAAAAGTGAAGGAAACGTATGAAAAAAAGAAAAAAAAAGGAAAAACCTAACTAGGTGTCAACGTAGACTAGAACAAACACAAACATGTATGTACATACCAAATTCAAACAAAAATTAAAGTGGAACAAAATTAAAATGGAATCGTGGGAAAGAAAAAATAGAAAAGTAAAATAATGATAGAAATAAAAAAAAGGAAAAAAGAAGAGTATGTAAGAGAAAAATAAGAAAATAGAAAATTCATACATACACAAAAATAAAACCAAAATAACTGAAAAGAAGAAAAAAACCTGAAAAGAAAAACAATGCAAGAAAGAAAGAAAAAAAAAACATAAGCAAACGAAGGACCGAACCATAGTAAGCGAACGAGCGAACGAACCATGCATGAAGAAACAGCCAGCGACAGGAAAAGATAACGGGCCAGCCCACGACCGGAAAAACTTCAGCGAAACATATCCTCGGTAGCGCGCGTGTGCTACCGAGTCGTTCGCAATCAATCGATATGTAGCTGTACATGTAGAAAGTTTTTCGTCGCTGGCCAAGGTAGGGCGGTCGCTAGACCTTGCCCTACCGAGAGCCTCGCCACTGCTCCTGATCTAGACTTGCAAAGACTGGAGCTAGGGTTGGTTTATGTGGTTGAAAATCTACGGCTCCAAAGGTGATCTGGTTTCCGTCGATCTTCGAGTTGCTCTTTGAAAGAAGCAAAAAAAACCGTCGAATTCATGATTCCGATGTTCAAGGTCCCCACGGTCGGCGCCAATTGACGAGAGTTAACTCGGCAAATGTCCTAGATGAAGGACTTAGGATCGGGGGAAGAGGACGTCGGATGAACTCAAATGTGGGGTTTCAGACAATCAAGGCGAATATTGTGCACTGAGAGTAAACTTAGAATCTATCTTAGCTCAATCTCGATGTGTCCCTGACCGGCCTCTCTTGGCCCCTTTTTATAGGTGGCCAGGTCTCGAGGAACTGGTCGGGTTTGATTTAAGTTACAATATGGGTTACAATACAATCTCATATTTCGACTATGATAATACTTGGGCCTAGCTTCCATGGGCCTCTACCCGAAGGGATCCCAAGGGTACTAAGATAATGGGCCTCGGTAATCATACCGTTGTCACATACCAAGAAGCTCTAGCAATCACCCTCTACCATTTGGCTCAAAATAACCTTTGTATGTTGGACAATTGAATCATACTTTATTTTTATGCCACAACTTTTGGCTGTACCATTTTGGTATCTTTTCTTTCTTTCCATACTCACAACTTTGTTGCTTTGCAAAAGAGATAATTATCATAGTATAACTAACTAAAATATGGAAATAACGGGAACAAGATATGCATGAAGTTCAACCGTGGGCTCACTTTTTATTTTTAGTTTAGCAGCTGAACAGTTTCACCACAAAACATGATATCAGTTGACGGTCTCGTTTTATAACACCCCAGCACCAATCCTTTATTCATGAGTTATTTGATCAAGGCACATGCTCCCCCACCTTTTTCCAAGTCTCAAACCATGGCTAGCCGATTTCATCGGGTGCCCACCTTTCATTCACTTTTTCCTTTGAGAGCATATGTATCAAATAATCCATAAACACATAGATTGATCCTTTGGTTCCTAATCATAATGGGAGTATCTCATGCCCCCTTGTTAGCATCCATTCCAAGTTCTTTATCATACAATAATAATTACTTCCACAAAGTTCAACTTTCTACTTGAAACACATATTTGATCTTTTCGATATTTCTTTCTTTTAATTTTCTATAGTATTTTTTTGGTTGTATAAATTCTATGCTTGTCCAATATACTCAAGTTAATCTAACCCAAGGCAAAGTGTGACTGAAACTTCTCACTTTGGTGTGACCAATTGCATGAGTGTTATCCATAAATCTCCGTATAATGGAAACCATGGATGACACCATCTTATATTTTCATTAAAAAGCACTCAAACCAAGGATACATGATAATGCTCTAAGAGCTTGCATAAACTAAGCATAATAATGTAAAAGAACTCCCCACTACTAAGAAAAACCAGATGCATGATATAAACTAAAAAGTATAAGACTAGTTAAACTCCCCAAGCTTAAGTTGTTGTCGCAGGTTCCTCTTTAGAAGCATCATTTTCCTCATTGTATGCATCCCACTCTTTGAGCTTCCATGGATATGGTTTCCCATTGTAGAAGGACATAGATGGGTTGTTCCACTTTGTCAAAGCTGCTTCTACAATCTTCTAGAAACAATATTCATACTCACAGTTATGATTTTCAACATCCACATAAGAGCTAGGAACCTGTCAAGCTGACCAAGAGTGTGCAAATACTTTTCTTCTAGATCCTTGATCCTTACCTCATATGCTTCAACCTTCTTCTCGAGATCATGACTCATGAAGAAGTGAGCATCAAGGCTACGCTCGATGATGATGCAGTACCGGTGAGTGTCCTCCTCCAACTTCCTCAATCTCTCTTCCATCGAGCCTTCGGTCTTGGGTGCCGCTACGTCCTCCACAAGCAACACCCCCTCATTGAACTTTAGGGTTTTGGGAGGAGCCATCATGGAGTTGAGGTAGGGGTTGACTACACTCTTCTTGATCTCTTCTCCTCCCTCCTTGACTCTGGAGCTAGACATAGCGAAATCAGCAGGACAGAAACATGGAAAACAATATTCGCCTCGAAAAGACTCGGTGCGAGATTGGATTAACGGAGAGGGGGGTATATATTGATGGTTTTTAGGCAAATAGGGGCAGTTGAAGACAAAATGGAGTCTGAGGTGCGAACGAGCACGGGTGGCACAACCAGCCAATGAGACCGTGCCACTTGGTCTAGTTCGACCTTCAGGTCTCCTCTCTGTTGTTTCTTCTTCCTAATCTATTAGTAATGCAAAAATAATTAGTTTCTCAAAGTTTCACGAGATTCCGAGATGGTTACGTACCTAAAAGTTACCTTTTATTGATTTCAGAGTTCTGACAGACTGGATTTCGAGGAGATAAACTTTTCTGGAGTTTGCACATACACCACTTCAACTTTTTTAAAGAAGTTTTCTCCTGCAAGATAATGCTTAAGACGTTGTCCATTAACTACTCACGTCACCATGTAATCTTATGGCTCCGGAGCGGTACACTTCTTCTATCATCAATGGACCTTGCAACTTTGTCATTAACTTACGTGCAGAAAACTTAAAACGAGAGTTGAACAATAATACTTGACCTCTTACTTTAAACTCCCTTCTTTTAATTTTCTTGTCATGCCAAATTTTCACTTTTTCTTTAAATAGCCTAACACTTTCATAGGCTCCATTTCTCCATTCATCTAACATATGCAAGTCTAGGATTCTCTTTTCTCTAGTAGTTTTAAATTCAAAGTTAAGTTGCTTAACAGCCCACCTAGCTTTATGCTCTAATTCTACAGGAAGATGACAAGCTTTTCAATAGACCATTTTATAAGGATACATTCCCATGGGGTTCTTAAAAGCAGTTCTATATGCCCACAAAGCATCATTAATTTTAGTTGGCCAATCTGACCTAGACCTATTAACTATCTTTTCTAATATCAATTTTAGTTCTCTGTTACTTAATTCAACTTGACCGCTAGTTTGAGGATGATACGGAGATCTGATACGTTGCAAACGTATCTATTATTTTTTGATGCTCCATGCTTGTTTTACACAAATTGCTTTATGTTTTGTTTACACTTTGTGGCATTTTTATGCATTTTCTGGAACTAACCTATTAACAAGATGCCACAGTGCCAGTTCCTGTTTTCTGCTGTTTTTCTATTCCAGATTATTACCAAAAGAAATATTCTCAGAATTGGACAAAACAAAAGCCAAAGTTCCTATATTTTTGACACAAAGACGGAGTCCAAAGGGGAGACGGAGAAGAGCCGGGAGGCGGCCACACCATGCCATAGTGCGGGCCCACCCCTGGCCGTGCCTAGCTATGGTGTGGGCCCCTCGGGCATCCACCAACCTCGCCCTTCTGCCTATATATTGCCCCCGATGTGAAAACCCTAAAGGAGGAAGCCTCCATCCACGAAAAGTTCTGCAGCGCCGCCGCCATCAAAGACAAGTTTCGAGGGATAGAAGTCTCTGTTCCGGCACCCTACCGGGATAAGGAATTGCCCCCGGAGCCATCTCCATCGACTCCACCGCCATCTTCATCGCTGTTGCTGACTCCCATGATGAGGAGGGAGTAGTTCTCCCTCGAGGTTGAGGGCTCTACCGGTAGCTATGTGGTTTATCTCTCTCTCTCTCTCTCTCCCATGGTGTGATCTTTATGTGATCATGAGCTTTGTAATCTAGTTGAATAAGTAGATGTTACTCTTCATCTATTATGCTACTCAAGTGCTTTTATTAATGTGATCTCCGGAGACACCTTGTCCCACTGTGTGAAGGTGACAGTGTGCATACTGTGTGTGGCTCTTAGGCTAAAGATTACAGTAATACTTATCATGAGTTATAATTTGAGTTGGATGTCTCTATGAAATTGTGGTGTTTGTCTGGAACCATCTAGGGCGCTCAAGGTGACAGTGTGGGGTTAACTAGATGGGGAATGCAAACTTTAAGGTGCGCTTTTATAGCCCTACGCAGTGAATTGGTGTTCGTTATCCAACCGGAGAGTAGTTCAGGGTAGCATAGTGAAGAAAAGATATTTATGTATTCAATTATGATATCATTGTTGAGAGTGTCCACTAGTGAAAGTATGATCCCTAGGCCTGGTTTCTAAGCATTGAAATACCACTTACAACCAGGTCTGCTACATGTTTGCCTTGCTGCCATTTTTATTTCAGATTGCAGTTACCACTTATAATCATCCATATTACTTGTATTTCAGTATCTCTTCGCCAAACTAGTGCACCTATACACCTGACAAGTGTATTGGGTGTGTTGGGGATACAAGAGACTTCTGGTATCTTAATTGCAGGGTTTCTTGAGAGGGATATCTTTGACCTGTACCTCCCTGAGTTCGATAAACCTTGGGTAATTCACTTAAGGGAAACTTGCTGCTGTTCTACAAACCTCTACACTTGGAGGCCCAACACTGTCTACAAGAATAGAAGCGTGCGTAGACATCAAACTCTTTTCTAGCGCCGTTGCCGGGGAGGTAAGGTAAAAGGTACTCACATCCTCTGGCTACTAAGCTATCTTCTAGTACTATTGATGGTGTGTGAGTGCTCGACGTTATTTTCTTTAGATTCTGCAATTATATCTTTTTGTTTCTTGTTTTTATTTTCACTAGTTAGGCTTAATTGAAAACAACAACAAAAATAGAGAGCTTTATAGTATTTATCTTGAGTTAGGACATGAAGTGTTTCAAGAGAAAATTAAAAAACCTATGGAACTTTATTTGCATGCTAACAGAAATGTTATTAGTATGCATTCTTTGAACACCATTATTGCTAATGCTATGGAAAAGTCTAAGCTTGGGGAAGCTGGTTTTGATGAGCATGATATTTTTAGTCTCCCAAGCACGGAGGAGAAAATTTACTTTGATGATACTATACCTCCAATATATGATGATTACAATGATGAATATGATATTTTCAGTCCACCTACTATTGAGGAGAAAATTAATTATGGTTATAGTATGCCTCCTAAATTTGATGACTATGGTGATGAGAATAATAATGATAGCTATTTTGTTGAATTTGCTCCCACTACGATTAATAAGAATGACTATGCTTATATGGAGAGTATTAATTATTTTATGCATGTGGCTCATAATAAGAATGTTTTATGTGATAGTTATATTGTTAATTTTATTCATGATGCTACTGAAAGTTAGTATGAGAGAGGAAAACATGGTTTTATGCATCTCAATAATATTAAGTCTCCTCTCTTTATATTGAAAGTTTTGATGTTGCACTTGTTTTGCCTTCTATGCTAGTAGCCTCTTGGTTCAATAATTTGTTTTCTTACAAAATTCCTTTGCATAGGAAGTGGGTTAGAGTTAAAAGTGTTTCATATTTTCTTTTTGACGCTCTCTTTTGCTTCAACTCTTATTTCTTACGTGAGCATCTTTTAAATCACTATGCCTATCTTAATGGCTATAAAGAAATAGCTTTTGGGAGACAACCCATTATATTTTTGCTTTCAGTTTATTTTTGTTTCTTTGAGTCTTGGAAATTTTTACCTCTGTATCAACCTCTCCTTATCCTTTTTATTTCATTTTTGTTCCAAGAATAGCCTCTAATAGGAAGAAGGTATGATTTGGGAAAGTTGCTGTCCCGAAACTGATTCTGTGCTGCCACTGAAAAATTCATGCTCTCAGCCAGAACATCGTATTGATCTGAAATTTTGTGTGTGCATGCCCCAGGTTATTATCTAACTACCGTTAGTTTTGCACTTTCTGATTTGAGCAAAAGAAGATTTTCAAAAAAATCGATCTTTATGTGCTATTCTGTTTTGACAGATTTCTGCCACTATTTGCATTTGCCTCTTAATCTTTTTTTTAGTTCTTTTGATCGAAAGAACTTTTAAAAGAAGTTGCTACAGTAGCTAATGTTTTAGTGGATGCTTTACTTGAGTTGAAACTGAACCAAAGTGGATCTACTATCTTGCATACACTAATGCTGCTAATGAAAATTGTGTGAAGTTTTGTATGAAGGAAGTTTTCAAGTGTAGGGAGAGAAAAATGATGTGATGAGATGAAGGATGGACAAAAGCTCAAGATTGGGGATGTCCATGTCACCCCAAGAAATATCCAAGAAGTACAAGCATCAAAGCTTGGGGATGCCGAAGGCATCCCCTTATTCATCAACAAAAATATCAGGTCATCTTTCAAGACACTATATTTTTATTGCTTCATATGCTATGTGTTGTTCTTGAAGCGTCTTTATTTTTGTTTTCAGTTTTCTTTTGTTTAGTTTTCTGTAATAAATGGTTGGATCCCAGCATATTTGTTTTGGAGAGAGAAACGCCCCATTTTCATTGTTTAGAACACTCTAGTTTGCACTCTTATTGTTCTGTGAGTGTTCACTTTTTACTAGTACTGCGTTTAGCTCTTGTTTTCCACTCGTATTTTGTTCAGAGCTTGTTGGTTTGGTTGACTTGTTTATGATTAGCTCTCTGTTCTTTATTTATTATTATCTATGAGAGTCGTTTCAAATAAGTTGATTGGTGTTGGAAAAGAGTAAAATATTTCATGCTTATAGTGGTGCAAAAGGAAGCTTGCTTAGACTGTGGCTTAGACTTTAGCTTGTCATGATAGATATTATTTTTATTATATGCTTAGTAGTTATTGTTGTAGCATGACTTGTCTCAAATAACTGAGAGTGCTTAATGTGCCATTGAAAGAATCATGCGTTGTTTTTATCATACAAAAGCATAATATTGTGGTATTCTCCTTTGATGCTTTATTTGGGTTCACTTGGCGCATGCTCACACCATGTTATGACTATGAACCAGTCACCTCAAGCCTCTATGATCATTTAGTTTTTGACTTGTAATATCACGTTATGCTTTGATTAATAATGTTTTGTTGCTATGCATGATTATGGCCATTATTGCTCTCTTAGTCGGTCGCTCCCAGTCTTTTGCTAGCCTTCACCTGTACTGAGTATGAGCTCTACTCGTGCATCAAACTCCCAAAAACCAAAGTTTAACAAAAGTGTCCACCATATCTACCTATTAGCATCATTGATATTCCAAGTATATTCATCATGCTTTATCTATCTTCCAAATTAAATGCTTGTTATGAGAAAATTAGTTAGTAAAGCTCTCAAAAACTTGATGGCACAATTAATTTCTTGCACTTAATAAACTTGAACCATTGTGACTATCTTATGAAGATTATATGCTTGCAAATTGTGAGTTGGGAGTTAGCACATCCATGCTTTCATGGGGCACGCTTTCAACATTGCACTTATTCCTATTTAGTTGATATCATGTTCTTTTGTTTATGGATGCCTAGCGGTGTGAAATAAGATGGAAACTTGTAAGCTCATGGAGTTTGTATATGTGTTAGAGAAACACCTGGGCCGCCAACCCAAGCCATGCATCATTCATGGTGGAAATTTATAGCATATCATAGTGAGCATTCTGTGAAGCATCTTCAATAAAAAAACTATGCCCATAATAAATAAAAAGTTTGCTGAGATGCTCATTGTCTGTTTGTCTTTTCATTTTGGTATGGTAAAACTCCTATATCATGGGGCAAGAGGTACCCTGTTGGCGTTCTCAATGATACATGTATGCTTACAATGACAAGAACTTATTTGGGACCTAAGTTGAGTAGCATGAGGTTTAGGTACTCATATTCAAGGGACACGAGATTTTCAACTTGTGATTTGTCAAGCATATAACTCATATTTGCACTCACATTAACTTTAACCATTCAAGATGCTTATGATAGGGGCAATGAGAGCTCAAAGCTAATGAGTACCATAATTTTTGGAAGCTGTATAAAACTTGTTAATCCCTGCTTCCCTCTGCGAAGGGCCTTTATTTTACTTTTATGTTGAGTCTTCATCTTCTATCCTTATGCACCAATTAAGAGAGCAATAGTTGTCATTCTGAGTATAATGTGCATAGTCCCAAAATTTATTATTGATTGATTCATGATTATGGTATTGCTTGTTCTCAAATTATTTGCATCTAGTCACCCTTTGAAATTTGAAGGTGTCCTATGCATTTATGTTTTGCTATTCCATGAAGGACAAGCTGAATACCACTTTGCTATGCTTTCTCTATGCTCAAAACAAACAAATAACTTTTAATACATTATTAATCATGATCTTTTCTTTGTGTTTCTTTTCATGTTGTAACATGGTTGATAAGTTCTATTGTTAGAATTATATCTTTTATGCCTATGTTTAGAGTACTTTAATCTCAGCTTGCAATGCTTTACAATAACTTGATCCAGATTGTGTTGGCTGCATGTCACCTCCAAAATTATTTTTCTTATCACTTACCTACTTGAGGACGAGCAAGAGTTAAGCTTGGGGATGCTGATACGTTGCAAATGTATCTATAATTTTTGATGCTCCATGCTTGTTTTACACCAATTGCTTTATGTTTTGTTTACACTTCATGGCATTTTTATGCATTTCCTAGAACTAACCTATTAACAAGATGCCATAGTGCCAGTTCCTGTTTTCTACTGTTTTTCTATTCCAGATTATTACTGAAGGAAATATTTACGGAATTGGACGAAATGAAAGCCAAAGTTCCTATTTTTCTGATACGAAGATGGAGTCCAAAGGAGAGACAGAGAAGAGCCAGGATGTGGCCACACCATGCCATGGCGCGGGCCCACCCCTGGCCGCGCCTGGCTATGGTGTGGGCCTCACGGGCATATACCGACCTCGCCCTTCCACCTATATATTGCCCCCGACGCGAAAACCCTAAAGGAGGAAGCCTCCATCCATGAAAAGATCCACAGTGTTGCCGCTATCGAAGACAAGTTTTAGGGGATAGAAGTCTCTGTTCCGACACCCTGCCGGGACGGGGAATTGCCCCTGGAGCCATCTCCATCGACTCCACCGCCATCTTCATGGCCGTTGCTGACTCCCATGATGAGGAGGGAGTAGTTCTCCCCCGAGGCTGAGGGCTCTACCGGTAGCTATGTGGTTTATCTCTCTCTCCCATGGTGTGATCTTTATGTCATCATGAGCTTTGTAATCTAGTGGAATAAGTAGATGTTACTCTTCATCTATTATGCTACTCGAGTGCTTTATTAATGTGATCTCCGGAGACACCTTGTCCCACAGTGTGAAGATGATAATGTGCGCACTGTGTGTGGCTCTTAGGCTAAAGATTACAGTAATACTTATCATGAGTTATAATTTGAGTTGGATGTCTCTATGAAATTGTGGTGTTTGTGTGGAACCATCTAGGGTGCTCAAGCTGACAGTGTGGGGTTAACTAGATGGGGAATGCGAACTTTAAGGTGTGCTTTTATAGCCCTACGTAGTGAATTGGTGTTCGTTATCCAACCAAAGAGTAGTTCAGGGTAGCATAGTGAAGAAAAGATATTTATGTATTCAATTATGATATCATTGTTGAGAGTGTCCACTAGTGAAAGTATAATCCCTAGGCCTTGTTTCTAAGCATTGAAACACCATTTACAACCAGTTCTGCTACATGTTTGCTTGCTGCAATTTTTATTTCAGATTGCAATTACCACTTATAATCATCCATATTACTTGTATTTCACTATCTCTTCGCCGAACTAGTGCACCTATACACCTGACAAGTATATTGGATGTGTTGGGGACACAAGAGACTTCTGGTATCTTAATTGCAGGGTTGCTTGAGAGGGATATCTTTGACCTCTACCTCCCTGAGTTCGATAAACCTTGGGTGATTCACTTAAGGGAAACTTGCTGCTGTTCTACAAACCTCTGCACTTGGAGGCCCAACACTGTCTACAAGAATAGAAGCATGCGTAGACATCAAGATCCTACTCTATGATCAACCCCATACTTTGCTAATGTCTTTTCTAAGTACACCATTTATAAAATGAGAACCTCCATCAGTAATTAAATACCTAGGAACTCCAAACCTAGGAAATATTATTTATTTAAGCATTTTTTTTGCTGTAGCATGATCTACACTTTTAGTTGGAATGGCTTCTACCCATTTAGTAACATAATCAACTGGAACTAAAATGTGAGTATGCTTAGTTGTTGACGCTAGGAATGGTCCCATAAAGTCAAATACCCAAACATCAAAAGGCTCAAGAGGCAGAGAATAATTCATAGGCATTTCATTTCTTCTACCAATGTTACCTACTGTAACACCCCAGTTTCTGTAACCTTGTTTAAGTGGTGATTAGTGGTCCAAAAATGAGGGCCAACAAAAACTTTTTGAGCAAACCTCTGGAAGCACTATTTCTTGCTTGTTTGTTTTGGTGGTTATGGTAATGGTGTCTGATTGAGTTGTTTGTTGAACACTGTTGTGAACCAACCCAACCCTTGTGCCCTTGAGATCATGCCTTTATTTATGCTTCTAGCTATTTTTCCAACACCATTATCTTGGCAACCTCTCCTTTCTCAAATTTATCTATTTGTCCAAACTAAGAGCCAAGATTTATCTTTGAGACAAAGCTTTTATCAAAACTAAGTATTTACCAAAATTAAGGGGACCTACAGAGTAGAGTGGTCCCACTATTTTACACACTTATATTTTGTTGGTGTTATAAAAGGATTTCAAACACCTTTAAGAAAACTTTACAAGGGAGATGCTATGTCTCCACTAGTTTCTGAAAAGTCTATAAAAGCTTTACTCATTTATTTGAAGCTCTCTTCTACCTGACCATGGCATGATCATCATCGAGCACTTGTTCAATCATTGTTTCTGGTAATGCTAGATTAGCTATAAATAATTGACCTTGTGTGGTGAGTTGACTTTGTGTGACTTGTTTGACTTTGATGAATTGCTTGTGTGTAGTTATGATCCTCAGTTAGGCCTATGGCCTAACCTATTCAAAACCCATCAATGAAATTCTTTCCCAAAGTAAATTATTTCCATTCTAGCCTTCAAATACAACCTATCCTGTTATTTTCATCTCAAACCTGAATCTCTAACTCTAATGTCTTAGTCTTATCATGAGACATTAGGAGCCCCATTTTGAAGAATCTTAAAACTAATCAAACTAGCCCAAGGAAAGCACCCATGGTGTTATTAGAATCATCTTCATCCAACCATAAAAAGGTTTCACTCTAGTTTAGGCAATCATCTCTTGTAGGCTTTTCATCAAACACCTAGTGTGCAGACTATCTTCATGTCTGTTAACAGAGTCAATTTTCCAACACCTATATTAAGCTCATCTATTCTATCCATGGCAATGTACCTTCCTAGAACTCATATTTGGCATGTGTTCTTCCATTTCTTCCATTGCCACTTGGTCATTTGAGGTCATCTGCTACTTGCTCTAATCCTATTTCTGACCCTAATCAAATCACTGACCATTTGACTATTATCATATGCACTTTTGCCCTCACCTTTAAATTTCGAAATAAATTGTTCAGAGACCATTCTTTGACCTATTCCCCTTCCTTGTGATCTACTCTCACTATCTATTCACTTGCATGTGCATTTTGAAGCATGCCACCTATCTATGTGACTAGTTTCTGAACCCTAGTCAAAAACTGATTTCACCTTCTAGTTTCCTTTGATCCTCCTGGTAAATTGTCAACACTCATCATAAAGTCCCTCCATAAATTCATTTACTCTCTACTAGCACTTGAAAATGTTATTCTTGCAAAATATCACTTTTCCTCCATCAAAAATAATTATTTCTCTATCTCATCTTTCTTGCTTAATAAAATACATATGATTGGTAGCCATATTATTTCATGCACCCCTTCCTTCTCATCAAGCATTTTTCCTACCATGTTCTCCTATTCCTATAGGACCCTATGGACCCAAAAACCCTAGTGGTTCATCTTCAAAATTTCAAAATCTTGTCCCAAGTGGTATAGTGCAAATCTCCACATTCCAATCTCTACTAATAATATTGCTACAGGTATGGTCCGTGGCTCGCAAGTACGCTTTCAATCCACCTAAAATATATTTTCAATTTTACGGGACAATGCCACCGCTAAGTCAAACAGACCGAAACGGTATGAAGGCCGGGCCGCACGACCGCGTCCCATAGTCCCGCACCGAGCCAAACCCAAGCGGGCAGAGCCACGAGCAACGAGATGCCGAGGAGGATGAAGGCCACCGGCCAGATCCACCTCCTGGAGTCCATGAGGATGCTGCCCAACGGCGGCGGAGACGACACGGAGCGCTGGCTCGCCGAGGGCATCGCCGGCGTCCAGCAGAGCGCCTTCTACATGCACTGCGCCCTCGTAAGCCCCTTCCCTCCCCCCAGATGCTGAACCCTAGCACCATCAATCGGCCTATGCCCAGGACGAGTAAGCTTACCTGCCCGATCGGTGATTCGGTGGATGCAGGACTCGAACAACCTCAAGGGCGCGCTCAAGTACTCGGCGCAGATGCTCTCCGAGCTGCACACCTCGCGCCTCTCCCCGCACAAGTACTACGAGCTCTGAGTGTGTTGGGTGCTGCAGAGTTCTATGCGTGTTTCGAAGTCTGGGAGTAGGTTCAGCCAGCAAAATGTTATTCCCAAGGTACTATCAAGCTATAACCAACCGTACAATCTCAATAGTTGCTAATGGGGACATTACATAGCATGTTTTTTACTGAAAAAATCCCACCAATTGAAGTGATCTGCGCAGCCACGGCTGCCAATCTCTTTCGAGCAAGTAAAACTGAACTAAACATCAGTCTCTGCAAAAAGGGGATATGAGCCTTACAGTCTGCGAAGTACGTTGCCAGCATGCTGCCCGAGCTCATAGAGATCAACGACGGAGCAGCTGCCCTCCCGAGTCTCCGCCGTGAAGAACATCTCCAGCTTCCGCATCTCATCAAAGGCCCTCATGTCTGCAACAGATCAAGTTGTTTGCTAATACTACAAAATATAGGTGCAGAGTTTTCATTTCAATTTTGACAGAATTGATGTACTATGAATTGAGGGAACTACATCAAAAATTGAACCTAAAATGTTTAAGATGGTACAAATCAAAAAACAAAAGTGAAATGTAAGATGTTAAGAGAGCTAGAAACTACGCCATATTGGTTCCAAAGTTTGTGAGCACATATTGAATTATTTAATACAACCATTGCAACGCACAATCACTTGTGGAATACGGGCGGTGAAACGAATTTTGACATTGTGGCCCAGCTCCATATCCCACGTGCAAATCAGATTGGTCATTCATTTTGTGAGTAGGGTTAGTCGATCGAGAATTGGTACTGTGTCGTCAGAAGAGATCTAATAAATCCCGTTGTGACGCTACGACAAAAGAAAACCAAAGACCGACGCGGCGATGCGTAATTGGATTACCGCCATATAGTATAATTTTTATTTTCCGTGCGAATGGTTTACCATTTGTTGATCCCTTGCAACGCACGGGTATCATCGCACTGATTCCTACAACAAGCGGTCCCCTCTTTGGCAATGAGCTCGTCCTTCCTCTTGCGTCTCAGTGCGGTGCTTGTGGAGTCGTGGCGAAGAGATGAGATTGTGGAGGGGATAGAAACGAAGGAGTTGCGGCTAGCAGAGGTGGGTGAGGTCATGGACTCGTGGCCAGATAATTGGATCGGCAGAGACTCCCGTAATGGTTTGCTCTATTTTTTCTAAGAATCATAACACAATGTAGCTACGGTATGTGTGTGCTGAAACATGCAATATTGGTAGAGATCCTAGAAGGCCAAATGGTTCGTCGATTGAGCTTAACATTTTTTCTATTTAGTGTCAATAACCTTTTTATAAAGTACGTTTCAAATGATGTTGATAAAAACTAGCAGCTGCAATAACAACCGGGCGGTGAAGTGTTAAACAAAGATGTCGACTGGTTGGTCATCTGTCTATGTTTGGCTCCGAGAACCCAAATACCTAGGGACAGTCCTACCTACTATCTCGCTCTTAACATGGCTGGCTGACAAGCGGCCCTCTTTCCGTCAAGCGACAGCTCATGCTAGAGGCGACCCTAAGACGAAACGAGAAGCTAATCGGGGCGGAGGCGTGGGTGAAGCCGCCGGTTCACAGAGGGAGGGCGGCACGCGGTGCAAGCCGGCAAGTCCCTAAGATGGGCGGCGCACAGGATAATTCGACAAAGGGGAGAAAAGGGCAGTGTATGAGAGCACGCAAAGGGTAGTGTATGGTAGTGCCGACGACTAGGAGCAGGACGGAGCCATTAGCTGCTAGAAGATAGAGGATGGTGATGTGGTGCGCGGGTATTACAAGTTATGCGCCAAAAAAATTAAAGGAATTAAGTCATCCTGTAGCAACGCACGGGTGTTTAGCTAGTTTTGGTAATCTTGCTAGCATCAAATAAGCTCTTCCAATTTGGCAATATTGTTAAACTCATCAAATCACACCCATCTAATCCACCTATGCATGCCTTTGATTGGAGCAATGTGGGACTAACCCAAAATTCAACACTTTGCATCATGCATGCATTCATCATCATATCTATACCTCACTAATTCAAAATTACTTGAAACCTTCACCAAACCACCACTTTGACCTCTCCAGCACTTGGACACCCCTATGGAAGAAATGTACTATAGCAGCCTCTCTCCCTCTTGTCCTTTAGTGGTTGGAAGTAGGAGGGAGAGAAGATACATGCAATCTTGGTGCCAATTTAAAAACTTGCTGCAGCCACTCTTCTTGGGCAAGCCAGCCATTCCCAGACCCTCTCTTATCCTCTCCACCATCCACCTAGACCAACCAGAGCCTCTCCATGGGCCCCACCATGCCAAACCGACCTACACCATTTTCCCTCTGTTTATAATGCATCTGAGCACCACAGCCCCACTCGGACCTCTCATTTCCCTCCTGCAACTCTACCTAGCCACCCCCAGACCTCCTGCGCTGCCTCTTGCTCTGGATCAGAGGAGGGAAGGAGAAAACCTCCATCTAGGTCTGCAAGGAAGAGAAGGACCTCGCCGCCACTCTGGACCCTCTCTGCCCCTTTCTTCTGCCTGAATACTCTTCTACCAACCCTAGGATCCTAACCCTACCCCTCTCTTGACCCAGGAACGCTGAGACGACGACCTTCTGGAAGCCCCGATCGAGCTCCGCCTCTGCCGACATGCAGATCCCCATCCCCGAGGCAAATCTGTTGTTTCCGTACCTCGCCGAGGTCGCCGTCGTCCACCGCGTCACCCTAGCGCCTCCTCGACATCTGGGAAGCCCCCTAGGTGAGCTCCGGCGCCGCCCCCGTGGAGCTAGGGTTTCCTCCCTGTTGCCCTCGGCCTGAGGTAGGAGATGAAGCCGGGCCGCCGATCTTAATTAGATCGGACGGCCGGCGTCTCCCCGTACCGCTTTGGCCAGCGACGGCGGCTGACCAGCGGGCCCCACCTGTCAGGCGTTTTAAACCGCCAGCCCATGCGCATCGCGCCTGGAGTGGGCCGGCCCAGCGCGGCTCCGACCCGGACCGCCAGAATTCCGGCCCGTGTTTTTTTTAGTAAAACTCTTTTACTAATTAGATTTTATCTGCTAGATTCAAATATTCACCAAATATTCGCTGTTTATGCAAATTGAGTGATTCATGTTTCTGTCGACTCCTTGTTGTATTATCTAGCTAATGGCACCTGCCCCATTCCATTTGGGCCCCTGTAGAAATACTTGAATTTAAACTTGTAAAACAAGCACCTTTTTAGTCAAAATTTCAAATCTAGAGTTTTATAAATTGAAATGCTGAGTTTTCAATTTTCGGTGATGCCTTGGTGCGTTAGCTTGCTTGTCAGCCTAATTTTGCTATTTTAGGGCTTTTATTCTTGTAGTAGTAATTGAAATGGCTTTGTGTGTATTTAATCTTAGGAAAATCACCACTTGCAATAGAAAGGGAATTTTGTGTTGAATCCAACTTTGTTGGATTATGCTTTGGAAGACCTTTCCAGAGCACTTTACCTCATATTTTTCTGAGATTCAGAGAATACATGAGGATTATTTTGGTGCTCTAGTGATAGTTATCCTATTGTTTAATTCATAGGAAATTGACCACAACTTGTTTTGCAATAAATCCAACTTTGATAGGTTCTTAAGATTGTTGTCAACCTGCCAGTTTGATAAGTGTGCTGTTTGTTACCTTAAGTGCCTGCATGCTTGGATTGGTTGCTTAATGGTTGTGATCACATCAAATGGAAACCCTAGTTTCTAATCAGAATATTTGTTAATTAATAACCTTTAAAATATTGTTTGCTTTCTAAACTTGTTTGCTTCTGATACTCTATGCTGGTGTGGTATGAGTGCTGAAATGCTTGTGACTTGTGGATGCATGTATGCTTATTGTGTGCTTTTATTTTTTTCCGGCGATAGAACCGAACGAGGAGTGTACCGAGGAGGGAGAAGACTTTGAGTACCAGGAAGAAGAAGCCCAGGGACAAGCTGACCAAGGCAAGCCATCTACTTGATGCATATCTGAATCCTATTGCTATATTATGCATTGCTTACTCCTGCTCTCTTATTTATGCATTGTTTCCTATATTGCTATTGATCTCTAGATAGAATAGTTGGTGACTTAGCTCCACAAGTCAACTTGATATCATCCTTTGAGATGACACCTCTTGTGACCTATTCTACACCCTCATAGTAGAGACTTGATGGCTAGCGTCAATGTCTTTGGAAAAACTTGTAGTGGAGCCAAAACTCTAGGAAAATTGGGTTTACTCTTGGGAAGCATTTTGAAAATGATTTCGAAAACCTTGGAGTAGTTGCTACTTCATTGAGATGTTTTAAAATGGTTTCATAAACAAGGAGTGGACAATGGGAGATGAAGGAGTTGGTGAATTTCTGAAAAAGGGCATTGTGTATAAGTGTCCGCCAAACCAATTACCCCCGTGCAACCACATTACCCCGGTATGGGCCAGGGCTTAGTTTGAAGTTTATCTGTCGTAGTGCGGGGAGCCTCACACTATATAAGGGTTTGTAGGACCAAGGAATCCGGGTTGCCGCCAATTTGTGGGCAACAGTAAATCGGGATCCTTCGGGATTTATCCGGCTGAAAGACACTTAGGTTCTCCCGCCGTGGCGCCGGAGTTACGCTCTAAAGGAGGTACTGCCGGGACGTGCCGGGGAGGTAAACTCCACAGGGCAGGCACCCGTACTAAGGTAGATGAATGGAAGGCTCTGATCGGATGCTTGTCGTGGCATAGGATGCTATGCGGGGATGATGCCCACACGATGAGTATTCGGATGGTGTGGGTAAAGTGTACAACCTCTGCAGAGTGTAAACTATTCGAATAGCCGAGTCCTCGGTCATGGACGGTTGGAATGGCCATACTTAACCTGTGTCGAGTTTTGGGTTTATAAAATGTTTTTGAGAAAATGGAGAACGGTGCCGGACGGAGTACTCGGAGGGTACTGCCATGGCACGGTTATGGTTCGGAGTACTTGCAGGGTACTGCCGAAGGATTGGAAATGGTCATGTGTGATTGACCGGAATTAATAAGGATGGTGGTCATGTTTGATTGACCATCGGCTCATCTCTTGAAAATGAGTTCCCCCTTCCCTAGAGCTTTCACTAAAGTTTCTTTATAAAAATTCTTCTTTAATAAAGATATAGAGATGTCATATGACATGCTATATCAACAAGAGAAACTATGATATAGAGATGTTGTATGACATGCTATATTGACACAAGAAATTGACTAGATAGGATAAACTAGAATAGAGCCTTTCTCCTTGCTACAGCCAAACTGCATATTGTTCTCTCCCCTTTAGATGGTTTGCGAGTACAATTCCAAAATGTACTCACGGCTTTGTCCCTGGCTATTAACTTGGTCAGACTATGAAGAAGACTACAAGGAAGGTGACGATGGATACGATGATGCCAATGCAAACTAGGAATGTCTCCCAGTCAGTTGCCTGTAGGGTAGTAGGCATGGCGTGGGTCATCAACGCTGCTTGGTATCCGCTGCTTAGTTGTGGACTTGCCCTGCGTGGCAATATCATGCTTGGTCATGTGACCAATTGTAAGTATGTTATTCGGTACTGTAAAGGATGATGTAATTCTGTTATCAACTCAGATATGTGGATTCACGACACACTGATCATGGGATCGTGAATTGTATGCATATAGGGTATTCCAGATGGGTAATCCGGGGTCCCCACAGAGTTGGTATCAGAGCCATCCTGACTGTAGGAGACCTTAGTTAGCATGGGCGTTAGATAGGAAAGAAGTATTTTGCTAGAACTATTTGCAAAGGTTATTTTTTCTAAGTAGCCAATAGTATGGCTTATACCTCTCTCACCTCTTCAAAACTTCTAATCTTATCTCCCTAGTTTTCAAAGATTTTTTTAAGTCTATTACTCCATCTGTCTCATCTTCTTCAAAACTATCTGCTGGACGATGTCCCCAAATAGACCTGGTGTTTAGCAACACAAGATGGAGCAGATGTTCAGAAGGACGTCTTCAAACCTCTCCAGCTGCAAAGGAAGAAGTATATTGACAAATACTTTGCCTTTGGTTGACACCAACGGCTCTGTCGAGAAGTTGACCTTGTTCCTCCCTAGACTTGCACTTTTGCAGTCGCCAAGGACCAAGTACTCAGTTGCTTGACTAGAAATTTTTAGGTTTGGCACGAGACATCGTCGCATATGAAGGGCTTCAACAATCCTTTTGAAGACCTCACAACCTTGTGACGAGATTCAAGAAGACCTACAAACCTGCACTTCCCAAATCGACATCAACAACTATGACCGACCATAACCCTAGGATGAATAGGACAAACCCCAAACATCGCGAGTTGTTAGGCATCGTTGGTACTTGAAGTACCTCGTGTGATTTCTGCAATTGTTTGTTGTTTGCCTAGTGCGTTCTTGATAGTGTTTGCAGTTGTCATGTGTGCTTCTTGAATGTGTGTTGGTACTTTGTGCTCGTTCTTGTTTTGGCATGTTGGCCCTAAAAACCCTTTGGTATGTAAAACCCAGAATAGGAAACACCCCAAAAGTGTGTTTTCCCTTTCACCTATTTATGTCAGCTCGAGTAGCTTACGTAAGGTATTAGGAAAACCACTAACTCTAACCTTATAATAGTGGGTTATGACTCTTCTTGCAACACATACCCGAGATCTCATACAACAGTTTGGGCTGAGTGCCTCAAGCTTCGTCAAGACCTCTCTACAACCTCAAGGAAGCAAAAGATAGACCCGCCTGGACTACAAAGGACTTCTAGGAGACAAAGACTTCATTAACCCAAAATTGACTAACCTAAATCTAGGATTTCCTAACATTGATGATACTCTCTTAACATCCCGACACTTACTAATCTTTTCACTAGCCAACTAACATTGAGCATAGAAGTATCAAAGCCAAGACCTAACTTTCGAAGATCAACCCGTTGTCGCCACTTGAAGCCCGAAGACTCACGTGCTTGATCTCCACTGAGCAAATAAAAGGATGAAGACTCTTCAAAATCAAGTCATCAATGTCAACTCTGCATTTAGGAGATAACAATGGAGGTAGCAATGAGAAGAAGTGAAGACTTTTCTAACTAACTCGTTTGCTCATTCAAATTCTAACGGGTTTGAAACCAAAATTGACTTATGCCACGAGTATAAATCCACCTGAAGATTTCTCAGAAGATGGAGTCAACTCAAGGTATCGCAATATACCTCAAGATCCTCCAGGCTACAAGAATATAGAGAAGCAATAAGATCTTCAATGGTCTCCACCAACCCGAAGACAAGAAGAAATAGGTCATTGACTACTAGAAGACACACCATGGGTGGTGTGCCGCCACCTGAAGTGATTTCAGCTCAAGCACAGGATGACCTAGAAGAATGGTTTCCGATAGGAATAACCTATGCCTTGGTAGTTAGGAAGCGTAGAGGACTAAGTCGACAGATTTGGCATGCCTATCAAGGTCGAGGCATAAATGCTCTTGTCAACCATCCTAAGAGGACGTCAAGCTCGAGATTAAAAGTCTACACCAACGTTGCGATTCATGGCGCAACACCAAAAATTGAAGGCTCCATCAATCTATATGAAGGAAGAGACGGCCCCAAGCCAACAAAACTACCCGAGAAGCCTTGACCCTTCAAGACCGCAATTTGCGAGCTGGAAACTTTCTAACTCTCGAAAAATCTTCTCGGGCATACTAGATAGCTTGACCCCCACTAACCTCAAAAGTGCCTCGACGAGGTTTCGACAAGATACCTTTGGCAACATCAACTCTTTGGCTCTCAACTGCAGCATGTGAAGACAACCTGCATCTTCGATAGAAGAAAGTCTTCGATGCAACTCAAAGTATCACCGGTGAGTTGGAAGAGCAACCGTTGCGGCCTAACTCTAACTTAGTCTCAGCACCTTTTACTCGTACACTTAGGAATCTCGGGACGAGATTCTGTTTAAGGGGGGAAGAGCTGTAACACCCCACTTTCTGTAACCTTGTTTAAGTGGTTATTAGTAGTCCAAAAATGAGGGCCAACAAAAACTTTTTGAGAAAACCTCTGGAAGCACTATTTCTTGCTTGTTTGTTTTGGTGGTTATGGTAATGGTGTCTGATTGAGTTGTTTGTTGAACACTGTTGTGAACCAACCCAACCCTTGTGCCCTTGAGATCATGCCTTTATTTATGCTTCTAGCTATTTTTCCAACACCATTATCTTGGCAACCTCTCCTTTCTCAAATTTATCTATTTGTCCAAAATAAGAGCCAAGATTTATCTTTGAGACAAAGCTTTTATCAAAACTAAGTATTTACCAAAATTAAGGGGACCTACAGAGTAGAGTGGTCCCACTATTTTACACACTTATATTTTGTTGGTGTTATAAAAGGATTTCAAACACCTTTAAGAAAACTTTCCAAGGGAGATGCTATGTCTCCACTAGTTTCTGAAAAGTCTATAAAAGCTTTACTCATTTATTTGAAGCTCTCTTCTACCTGACCATGGCATGATCATCATCGAGCACTTGTTCAATCATTGTTTCTGGTAATGCTAGATTAGCTGTAGATAATTGACCTTGTGTGGTGAGTTGACTTTGTGTGACTTGTTTGACTTTGATGAATTGCTTGTGTGTAGTTATGATCCTCAGTTAGGCCTGTGGCCTAACCTATTCAAAACCCATCAATGAAATTCTTTCCCAAAGTAAATTATTTCCATTCTAGCCTTCAAATACAACCTATCCTGTTATTTTCATCTCAAACCTGAATCTCTAACTCTAATGTCTTAGTCTTATCATGAGACATTAGGAGCCCCATTTTGAAGAATCTTAAAACTAATCAAACTAGCCCAAGGAAAGCACCCATGGTGTTATTAGAATCATCTTCATCCAACCATAAAAATGTTTCACTCTAGTTTAGGCAATCATCTCTTGTAGGCTTTTCATCAAACACCTAGTGTGCAGACTATCTTCATGTCTGTTAACAGAGTCAATTTTCCAACACCTATATTAAGCTCATCTATTCTATCCATGGCAATGTACCTTCCTAGAATTCATATTTGGCATGTGTTCTTCCATTTCTTCCATTGCCACTTGGTCATTTGAGGTCATCTGCTACTTGCTCTAATCCTGTTTCTGACCCTAATCAAATCACTGACCATTTGACTATTATCATATGCACTTTTGCCCTCACCTTTAAATTTCGAAATAAATTGTTCAGAGACCATTCTTTGACCTATTACCCTTCCTTTTGATCTACTCTCACTATATATGCACTTGCATGTGCATTTTGAAGCATGCCACCTATCTATGTGACTAGTTTCTGAACCCTAGTCAAAAACTGATTTCACCTTCTAGTTTCCTTTGATCCTCCTGGTAAATTGTCAACACTCATCATAAAGTCCCTCCATAAATTTATTTCCTCTCTACTAGCACTTGAAAATGTTATTCTTGCAAAATATCACTTTTCCTCCATCGAAAATAATTATTTCTCTATCTCATCTTTCTTGCTTAATAAAATACATATGATTGGTAGCCATGTTATTTCATGCACCCCTTCCTTCTCATCAAGCATTTTTCCTACCATGTTCTCCTATTCCTATAGGACCCTATGGACCCAAAAGCCCTAGTGGTTCATCTTCAAAATTTCAAAATCTTGTCCCAAGTGGTATAGTGCAAATCTCCACATTCCAATTTTGGTGATCTTGCTAGCATCAAATAAGCTCTTCCAATTTGGCAATATTGTTAAACTCATCAAATCACACCCATCTAATCCACCTATGCATGCCTTTGATTGGAGCAATGTGGGACTAACCCATAATTCAACACTTTGCATCATGCATGCATTCATCATCATATCTATACCTCACTAATTCAAAATTACTTGAAACCTTCACCAAACCACCACTTTGACCTCTCCAGCACTTGGACACCCCTATGGACGAAATGTACTGTAGCAGCCTCTCTCCCTCTTGTCCTTTAGTGGTTGGAAGTAGGAGGGAGAGAAGATACATGCAATATTGGTGCCAATTTAAAAACTTGCTGCAGCCACTCTTCTTGGGCAAGCCAGCCATTCCCAGACCCTCTCTTATCCTCTCCACCGTCCACCTAGACCAACCAGAGCCTCTCCATGGGCCCCACCATGCCAAACCGACCTACACCATTTTCCCTCTGTTTATAATGCATCCGAGCACCACAGCCCCACTCGGACCTCTCATTTCCCTCCTGCAACTCTACCTAGCCACCCCCAGACCTCCTACGCTGCCTCTTGCTCTGGATCAGAGGAGGGAAGGAGAAAACCTCCATCTAGGTCTGCAAGGAAGAGAAGGACCTCGCCGCCACTCTAGACCCTCTCTGCCCCTTTCTTCTGCCTGAATACACTTCTACCAACCCTAGGATCCTAACCCTACCCCTCTCTTGACCCAGGAACGCTGAGACGACGACCTTCTGGAAGCCCCTTGTCCGAAACTCCCGTTATGCATACAATTCATGATCCCAGAAATGCTCATGAATCCACATAACCGAACTGGTAATCAAAGTACATCATCCATACAACCGAATTTAAAATAGTCTTACAACAATGGCATCATGGCCAAGTCTTACATCAAATGCCTTAAAGGCGAAGTTCAACACATAACATAGCGGATAACAGTAGCATCCTCGTGGGGCCCAAGTCATGCCTTAAACCCTACAGGCATCTGACTGGGAGAACGGCCTAGTTCGCGAAGTCGTCATCGTAGCCTTCATCTTCCTCATAGTCATCAAAGTCTGACCAAGTAAATAGCCAGGGACAAAACCGTGAGTACATTGTGGAATTGTACTCGCAAACCACCTAAGAGGAACAGTATGCAAGAGGTATGCTAGTATGGCTTGTAGCAAGGGTGGCTCTATGCTAGGTTTATTTCTAAAACTTTCTCATGTCGATATAGCATGTTAAGAAACATGATCGACGACACTTCTATATCCTTATTAAAACATTTTCCAAAACAACTTCTAGTAAAACCTCTAGGAAGGGTGACCCAAGTTGTCATTTCCTTTACTCAATTTCCACCTCCACGGTAGTACCCCATCGGTACTCCGAACCATTTCCTTTTTCTTTTTTCTTTTTTTTTCGAGAAAACTTTTTAAAACAAAACCAACACAGCTAAGTAAAGACATCCCAACTGTCCATGACCGCGGACGCGGCTATTCGAATAGATTTACACTCTGCAGAGGGTGTACACTTTATGTCGTGGGAATTTAGAGACAGTAGCCATGGGGTGGCTTATCGGAGGGGCTCGACGTTGGTGACGATGGGTCCGGCTCGGGATTGTGCCAACAGAGACACCATGGTTTACCCAGGTTCAGGGCCCTCCCGGTTGGAGGTAAACCCCTACTTCCTGCCTGCTTCGTATTGATCGAGTAGTAGCGAATACAGTGCTCCTCGAGCTGTTCGGCTAGAGGAGGAAGAAGAAGATCGGATCTCCCCTACGCTAAGGGTCTAGGCCCCCTTATATAGACGGGGGCCTGGTTACAGGTTTAGGTGGCGATTCGACCGGCTGCCGGCTCCCCGGCGGCGGTGTCCTTGGCGTGATCCTCTGACCCTGCTCTGGCAAAGACACTTTACAAAGTGTCTTTTCCCCTAGACCGGCATCTGGAGGGCATATCCCCTCCCCTTTGCCTCGGATCCCGTCGTGGGGAAGGGGCTTCGATCTCTCATTGGTTGGACACGGTCGTGGCGCTCGTCACTTCTGTCCTGCGCCCCTGACGATCTTGTCGGGGCCGTTCCGCTTTCGGCGAGACAGCCGTTGGGAAGTTTTGTCTCCATCACCCGGCTCCAGTCCTCCTCGGTGGAGTCGTCAGCCGGCTGCAGGCGCAGCCGGCCCTTCGGTCGGAGCCGGTCTTCTCGTGCGGAAGTCGAGGGAACTCCTGGGACGCCAGCCGGCATACTGCCTGGCCCGTGACGCGGCCCCTAAGTCATCCCCACGACACTAGCCCCCGAAACTGGCGAAGTCTCATGGGCTAGCATGGGGCTTCGGCGGGTTCTTCTTTTCGCCGAAGTCTTGCTCATCCTCGTCGAAGTCCCAGGATCTCCGGTTCGGCTTGGTCGCTCTAGTTGCCGAGGCTGGGCCTCGCGGAGTTCCTCCAGCCGTCTCGGGACGAACCGGCTCCGGTGGTGGCCCGGCTGGCGACCGCGAGCCGGTGAGCCGCGAGCCGGCGTGCCGCCTCCTGGGAACTTGCGCCGCTTCGAATCTCGTTCCCACGCGGCGGCCAGCGCAGCGCGCCAGTGTCCAGTCTAATCGTTTTGACCCTTTGGCCGCCATAATGATTTCGGCGGACGTCACATAACGAGGCGGGGCAGGCGTCAGCGTCGCGTCCCATCGAAACGCCGCGCGTGCGATTAAATCGCATTAAACCGGCTCGGCTTTTAGTGCCCCACCAGCCTTTAAATCCTGGAGCTCTCGAGGGTTTTCTTCACTCCCGAGCGTCTCCACTCCTTCTCCCCCAACAAACCGTCGCCTTCGCTTCTCCCGCTGCGACCTTGATGTCGTCATTCAGGACGACCAGCGGGGCCGGGGCCGGAGCCGGCGAGGGGCCGGGTGAGCACGAGCGCGGTCGTCCACTTGGAGGCCCGGCGGTGACGCCGCCGTTGCCTCGGAAGCGCGGTCGCCCGCGGGGCAGCCGGAACAAGAAAACCCTGGCCGCGCTCGCGGCAGGAGCTGGCACCGCGGCCGCCACCCGGCCTCTCGGGATCGGCCGCTCCTCCAACATTGCCGCGGCCCTCGGCGGGATCGTGGCTACGGCCGCCGGCGGCGCCGTGGTTCCCGCGGCCGCGACCTCTGTCGCCGGCCTCACCGGGGTGCCCCTGCAGGCGGCAGCGGCCCTTGTCGGCGCCGCGATGGCGTTCGGGGCCGCTCCTCCGGGCCTCGCCGGCCTGGACGTCGGCGGCTCCTCCAGCGCGGCCGCTGGGAAAGTGCGGAAGGCGCCGCCGCGGCCGCCCACCAGGCAGCGGCTTTCCTATGTTCCGGTGCATGGGTTTGCCACTGCACTGGCGCCCCTGCTGGCCGGGAGCAATGAGCGTCTGCCGCTCCCTGCCAGCTTCATCGGCACCATGGGGAAGAATCCCCCGACGAGCTTCATGATCAAGGACGGCAGCGGCGGGTAGCCGCTGTACGATGTCGAGGTCCTCCATGACGGGGAGGGGAAGAGCTACCTCACCGGGGCGTGGGGGCGGTTCTTCCACGACTATGGCCTGGAGCGGGGGTGGTCTCTCATCCTGACCCACTGCGCCGGGTCGCACATCCTCTGCGTCCGCGTCATCGACGGCTCCGGCTGCGCCCGCGCCTACTCCCCCTGGCCATGATCGGCGAGCTGCCCCGAAGCTTCCCTCTCGGCGACGCCGTCGTCAACAGGAGTCTAGGGGTTAGGTGGGGGAGTCCTTTTGCTACTCCGGCCCTTAGCGTGGCCCTTATTATGTAACCACTAGCCGTATGGCTAAGAACCTCTTTAATTTCGGGCAAATCCTCGCTTGCTCCTCTTCGTTTGTTGTGTGAATGTCTCCCTTCACTGTGTGCCTTTGCCATCGAGCAAGCGTCTCCCGCTCGACGTCATTGTGATGCGATGGTTCTTCTCTTAGTGAAACCGTTGTCACACGAATCTGCAGATAGGGACCGCGATGGTCCCTGGCCCGTGCAGACGCTCCGGGCGGGCTCTTCCGGCTTCAACGCGGAGGGAACGGTGCTTCCGCTTGCCGGCTCCGGGGGGAACGGACCAGTCCCGGCTCAGCGGGGTTGAGGCGGAGACTGAGTCTTGTACCGGCTCGGGTGAGGTCGAAGCCGGCACGTTTCCTTTCCCGAGCCTTCACGCGTCCCAAGCCACGGTTGGAGTAAATCTCCCAGTTTCCGGCTCTAGCCGTTGCTTTGCGAGTGTTAAGTTTCGATTTCGTTGCTTGTTTGCTGATCGTGTTACAGCGCCAGCTGAACGAACAGCCGGCGAGGTACTGCAGCCGGCCTGCTTCTGAGGGCCAATTCCCTTTCCCTCTAGCCCCCGAGTTTTGGGGTAGCTGGACTATCAGCTAGCTCAAAACTAACTCTTCGCGAACGGTGCCGATGCCAAGCGAGGTAGCTCTAGCTTCGAACCTCTTGGGCGTGGCTTCTCAGCCCAAACATCAAAAACAGTGACTATCAGCTACTCGCTGGCTTTGCCTTCGTCCGGTTCCCTCAACCTTTTCCTTAATCTCCCCACCCTTCGGCCCTTCTACCCCCAACCGGCAGCCTGGTGCCGGTTGGTCTCCCTTGGGCCGGCAGCCGAATGCCGGCCTAGGGTGGGAGCGTGCCGCAGAGTGAGAAGTAGTACTTTGGTCTGTCAGGCCCCCGACTCGTGCTAGCCAACGCTTAGTTAACAGGCACTGCCCTTAACGCCTGGTTGAGCGGTTTTTCTATCGTTTATGGTTCCGCTCTGCGGCTTTCCTTCGTATGTGGCCTGCCGGCTCCTATCCGTCCGGCTGCGCGGAGCCGGAAGGCGGAGATTGGGCTCGAGACCTTCTTCATATGTAGAACTCATCCGGCTGGCGAGAGATCGATTTTTTCGGGGCTGCCGGCTGTGGCTCGATGCCTGGAGCCGGCTGCCGGTCAAGTGAATAACGCAGGAAGCAAAACATACGCGAAGTGTTTTTCTCAGAGCCGGCCGTAACTAGCCGTTCCGTTTTCCTTTATTCATTGACACGCTTTTCGGGGTACAAGCTTTTGCCTTAGCAGAAGAAAGGTCTTAGGAGACTGACGTTCCAGGGACGCTCGGTCTCCTTGTCAGAATTATCTGCCTTGTTCTTTCTGGGCTCTTGTGCGTCGATGAGGTAATATGCCCCATTGCCCAGCACCCGGCTGACAATGAACGGTCCCTCCCAGGGAGAAGACAGCTTGTGCGAGCCTTTAGTGCTTTGGACCAGCCGGAGTACGAGATCACCTTCGCGAAACGCGAGCGGGCGAATTTTCCGGCTGTGGTATCATCGCAGCTGCTGCTGGTAGAGTGCTGATCTAGCCAGAGCCTGCTCTCGAGCCTCCTCGAGGAGGTCGACGCCATCTTCGCGAGCTTCTTTTGCTTGCTTCTCCGTGTACTGGACAACTCTGGGCGCGTCGAACTCAATGTCCGTGGGCAACACCGCTTCTGCTCCATAGACTAGGAAAAAGGGTGTGAAGCCAACGGAGCGGTTTGGAGTGGTGCGCAGGCTCCAGAGCACTGAGGGTAGCTCTTCGACCCAACAGCCGGCTGAGCGCTCGAGAGGCTCGACCAGTCTTGGTTTGATGCCGGCTAGGATCAGCCCATTTGCCTTCTCCACTTGTCCATTTGACTGAGGGTGCGCTACTGACGCTAAGTCCAGCCGGATGCCCTTCTGACCACAGTAATCAGCAAAGACTCCCTTCGCAAAGTTCGTCCCATTGTCGGTGATGATGCTATGGGGAACTCCATATCTCGTGATGATCTCGTTGAAGAACTTGATCGTGGACGAACCGTCGAGTTTCTTGATTGGCTTGGCCTCGATCCACTTGGTGAACTTGTCTACAGCAACCAGCAGATGCATCAAGCCCCCGGGTGCGGTCTTGAATGGCCCCACCATGTCCAGGCCCCAGACCGCGAACGGCCAGGTGAGCGGGATGGTCTTGAGGGCTGCCGCTGGAGTGTTTCTGTGCTTGGAGAAGCGCTGGCAGCCGTTGCACTGCATCACCAGCTGCTCCGCATTCTGCTTGGCCGTTGGCCAATAGAAACCATGGCGGAAGGCTTTGGCTACCAAGGCTCTGGAAGATGCGTGATGTCCGCACTCCCCTTGGTGTATTTCTCTTAGCAGCTCTGTCCCTTCTTCCGGCTCGATGCACTTCTGGTAGATGCCCGACACGCTGCGCTTGTACAGCTCGCTGTTGATGGTGGTGTACGCCCCAGCTCGACGCTGAATTCGCCTAGCTTCCGCTTCGTCTTGCGTCAGGTCCCCAGTGATGAGGTAGTTGGAGAATGGTTCCGCCCAGGAAGGTATCTCCCGTATATGGAAGACACTGGCGACCAGGGGGTCAGCAACCCCCGGGTCCGTCGTTGAGCCGGCTTCGCCTGATTGTCCGGCTGGGAGAGCGGGCGTGGAGCCGGTAGTCCCCTCGTCCTTCGCCGAGCCGGGTGTGCTGGGTTGGCCGGCTGCCTCCTTCAGATCCGAGACGGCAGCCCCCGGGTCCGGCGGTGGTACCGGGGCCGGGGCCGGGTCTCCAGGCACATAGATGGATATGGACTCCGGCGAAGGTTTGATAGACGGCTTGTGAATGATCTCCAGGGACACCCCGGCTGGGATATCCTGCTTGGTGGAGCCAATCTTGGACAGCCGGTCTGCTTCCTCGTTATTCGCTCTGGGGACATGGTGGAACTCGCAGCCTTCGAAGAATCCGCTGAGCTGCTGCACGTAGAAGCGATAGGAGGCCATGTTGGCGTCCTTGGCGTCCCAGTCCCCTGAGACCTGGTGCGTTACCAGGTCAGAGTCTCCGAAGCAAAGAATCCTCCTGATTCCAATCTGCTTGGCCATCTTGAGCCCGTGCACCAGGGCTTCGTACTCGGCGACGTTGTTCGACGCACGAAAGTGCATTTGCAGCACGTACTGCAGCTTGTCTCCCTTGGGTGAGGTGAGGACGACGCCGGCTCCCAAGCCCCCGAGCAGCTTGGAGCCGTCGAAGTGCATGCGCCAGTGGGTGGAGTCCGGAGCTGGCGGCAAGTACTGGTGCTCTCCCCAGTCAGCGAAGAAATCCGCAATGATCTGCGACTTGATCGTCGTTCTGGGCTTGTACTGAATGGTATGAGCTGCGAGCTCGATCGCCCATTTGGCCACTCTTCCCGACGCATCCTTGCACCCGATGATCTCCGAGAGCGGTGTGGTGCTCACCACCGTGATCGGGTGCTCCTCGAAGTAATGCTTCAGCTTCTTGGCCGCCATGTACACGCCGTACGCGACCTTCTGGTAGTGCGGGTAGTTCTGCTTGGAGAGAGTGAGCACCTCACTCAAGTAGTACACCGGGCGCTGAACCGGCAGCTCTTTGCCTTCCTCGGTGCGCTCCACCACGATCACTACGCTGATGACACGTGGGGTTGCTGCGATGTAGAGCAGCATTGGCTCCCGAGGAGCCGGCGCGGCCAGGATTGGCGCGGTGGACAAGGCTCGCTTGAGGTCGTTGAAGGCATCGTCGGCGCGCTGGGACCAAGCGAAGTGGTCCGTCTTCTTCATCAGCTGGTACAGCGGCATGGCCTTCTCCCCGAGCCGGCTGACGAACCGGCTAAGCGAGGCCAAACATCCAGCGAACTTCTGCACATCTCTGAGCTGGGTGGGCTTCTCTAGGGCCTCGATGGCTTTTATCTTCGAGGGGTTAGCCTCGATCCCTCGCTGGGAGACGATGTAACCTAGGAGCTGCCCAGCCGGCACACCAAAGGTGCACTTCTCAGGGTTGAGTTTCATGCGATAGCGTCGCAAGTTGGTGAAAGTCTCCTTGAGATCGTCCAGGAGCGTGCTGCTCTGCTTGGTCTTCACCACCACGTCGTCCACATAAGCGTGCACGTTCCCCCCCAATCTGCTCCTGCAGACATCGCTGCATAGTTCGCTGGTAAGTGGCTCCAGCGTTCTTCAGGCCGAACGGCATGGTAACGTAGCAGTAGGCTCCGTACGGGGTGATGAAGGAGGTCTTGATCTGGTCCGGCTGGAAGAGCGGGATCTGATGGTAGCCTGAATAGGCGTCCAGGAATGACAACAGGTCGCAGCCGGCTGTGGAGTCGATCACCTGGTCAATTCGTGGCAGCGCAAAAGGATCCTTGGGGCAGGCCTTGTTGAGGCTGGTGTAGTCGATACACATTCGCCAAGTGTTATTCTTCTTCAGAACCAAAACTGGGTTCGCGAGCCAGTCAGGGTAAAACACTTCCATGATGAAGCCGGCTGCAAGGAGCCGGGCAATTTCCTCGCCAATAGCTTTCCTCTTTTCTTCTGCAAACCGCCGCAACGGCTGCTTGACCGGCTTGGCGTCCGGCCGGACGTTAAGTGCGTGCTCAGCTAGCTCCCTCGGCACACCAGGCATGTCCTTTGGAGACCATGCGAAGATGTCCCAATTCTCACGGAGGAAGCTGGTGAGCTCGCTTTCCTATTTGGCAGACAAGCCGGTGCCGATGATGACATACTTGGAGGGGTCGCTCTCGTCCAGCAGGATCTTCTTGGTGTCGTCGGCCGGCTTGAATTGCTCTACAGGCGACTGGCGAACCTGTACGTCTCGCTGGGTCAGCTCCACACGATGCAGAAGCTGCCTCTTCTCCTCGGCGACAACCAGCACCTCTGCCAGCTGCGAGCTCTCTTTTGCGTAGGCCAGGGACTTCTTGAAGTTTCCCGAGACTGTGATCACACCTCTGGGCCCTGGGAGCTTCATCTTTGGATAAGCGTAGTGCGGAACCGCCATGAACTTGGCCAGGGCTGGGCGGCCTAGTAGCGCATGGTAGGGACTGCTGATGTCCACCACCTCGAACCAGATGGGCTTGCGGCGGCTATTCCCCTTCTTTCCAAAGAGAACCTCCAGCTGCACCTTGCCGAAAGGGGTGCAAGAATGCCCAGGCACGATGCCATGGAAGGTGAGCCGACTAGGTTTCAGCTGAGCAAGCGGGATGCCCAACTTCTCCAGAGAGCTTCGGTAAAGAAGGTTGATACTACTACCGCCATCGATGAGCACGCGGGAGAAACGGCACATGTGCGTATCGGAACACACGACAGGATCCACGACCAGAGCGTACTCTCCAGGGCTGGGCATCAACCTCGGGTGGTCCTCGCGCCCCCAGGTAATGGCTGCCTCGGACCAGTGCATGAACTGGGGCTCTGCAGGTATTACGGCGTTCACCTCTGCTTCATGCCAAAGGTCGCTCCTTTTGTTCTTGCCGGGGGTAGTGAAGATGTGATACTGCTCCACATCCGTCGGGAAGTCGTCATCTTGATCCGGCTCGCCTCCAGCCGGGTCGCACTGTTGGTCCTCCTGACCTCCGGCCGGTTGAGCCTGCGACGTATCAGGGATCTGCCGAGCACGCTGCTCCAGCTCTCTCATGAAACGGCACTGACGCGTGGAGTGGGTCGCTTCCCTGCCCGGGGAGGTGTGGAATTTGCACGGCTGATCAAGCGCAGCATCGAGGGTGTACTTGCCCTCTTTGCGCCCATGACCGCTGCCTGCAGCCCCCGGGCCTCCTTGGTCTGAAGCCGCTCGCTTTGAGCTAGCAGGTCCCCTAGAGGACGTCTTGACGTGGTCGAGCCACAGGTGGATGTGCAGCGCCGGTGGGCGAGCCTGGGACTCCGACCCTGGCGCTGACTCCGCGACCAAGCGTGGTCTGCTTGCTCCGCCGCCCTGCTGGGGGCGGCGGCCTTGGGCATTGCCACTTGGAGCACGGCCGCCCTGTCCACGCCCTCCGCGGCCTCGGCTTGCCGACGGCGACCGCTGGATCTGGCCGGGGACGACGGTGGCGAAGCTGAGGTACGAGTTACGAGCGGGCTCGGTCGGTGCGTCTCCATGCGCGTCGTAGAACTCGCCGAGCGTGGTGCTCACGCGGCGCCGGTTGGCCTCGTCCTCAGCCACCTTGCCGAGGAGAACGAGGCGCGTCCGCTCCAGGGCCTCGGCGACCCGGGCAGGATCGATGACGCGGTCGAGGGGAGCGCGCAGGTCCACCACGGAGACGTCCAGGGCGTCCCGCTCTGGGAGTGGAGCGTCTTGCTCCTGAGGAGGTGGGCGCTCGAGCAACGAGCGCTCGGGGTGCGGTAGGTCGCCGCCCTCATCCTCTCCCAGGGTCATCACCTCGACCACGGTGCCAAGGTTGCTGCTTTCACCGCAGCTCGAGCCTCCGTCGCAGAGGGAGTCGAAGACGTCGGTGATCTCCTCCGGGAAGGGCTTGGCGACGTAGAAGCGGTGGCTGCCGACATCGAGGAAGGAGCCGCTATTGCCGAAGCCGTTCTTGAAGTGGGCCAAGTTGTCGTCGACGCAGTCGAAGGTGCCGAACCTCCAGACGAGGCCGGAGGCGACCTTCTCGCCGGAGGGTCCCGGCCGGAACTTGACTCCGCTCGCCACCGCGCTTTGCCCCACGGTGGGCGCCAACTGTCGTGGGAATTTAGAGACAGTAGCCATGGGGTGGCTTATCGGAGGGGCTCGACGTTGGTGACGATCGGTCCGGCTCGGGATTGTGCCAACAGAGACACCACGGTTTACCCAGGTTCAGGGCCCTCCCGGTTGGAGGTAAACCCCTACTTCCTGCCTGCTTCGTATTGATCGAGTAGTAGCGATTACAGTGCTCCTCGAGCTGTTCGGCTAGAGGAGGAAGAAGAAGATCGGATCTCCCCTACGCTAAGGGTCTAGGCCCCCTTATATAGACGGGGGCCTGGTTACAGGTTTAGGTGGCGATTCGACCGGCTGCCGGCTCCCCGGCGGCGGTGTCCTTGGCATGATCCTCTGACCCTGCTCTGGCAAAGACACTTTACAAAGTGTCTTTTCCCCTGGACCGGCATCTGGAGGGCATATCCCCTCCCCTTTGCCTCGGATCCCGTCGTGGGGAAGGGGCTTCGATCTCTCATTGGTTGGACGCGGTCGTGGCGCTCGTCACTTCTGTCCTGCGCCCCTGACGATCTTGTCGGGGCCGTTCCGCTTTCGGCGAGACAGCCGTTGGGAAGTTTTGTCTCCATCACCCGGCTCCAGTCCTCCTCGGTGGAGTCGTCAGCCGGCTGCAGGCGCAGCCGGCCCTTCGGTCGGAGCCGGTCTTCTCGTGCGGAAGTCGAGGGAACTCCTGGGACGCCAGCCGGCATACTGCCTGGCCCGTGACGCGCCCCCTAAGTCATCCCCACGACAATTTACCCACATCATTCGATACATCCGCCGGGACTTTACCACGGACCGTCATACAAGTATGCAGGCTTCGGATAATCAATCAAAGCCTTTCACTTAGTCATCCTAGTATAGGCACCTACCCTACGGGCTTAACCTCTCCGGCACCATGGTAGTCTCCTCCTCCACTACACCATCGCCACGTCAAGAGACCCGTAGTATCGTGCGGCCATAGGCAACTACGGTGTATTGCCCCAAAATATAGCAACCCGGCTTCAAGGGATCAAACACCCTTATAGAGTTGTGAGGTAGTCCATACTAAGACAAATAAATTACGGACTAAGCCCCGTCCCATTCCGGAGTAATGTGGTTGCACGGGAAGGTTTGATCCGTTCAATTACATAGAACCATGTGTTGTTTTTCCAAAAACTCCACCTTTCCGCCAAAACCTCTTTGTCAAAACTTCAACAAGTTTTCCTTTCAAACTTACACTTGGTAAGGCCAAAACCTCATCAAGGTTAAAAAAAAACATTTCCCGAAAGTTCTTGAGTGTCCCATCCTAGAGTTTTTGCTCCACTAACAAGGCTACAAGGGGTGACATGATAGTAAGCATCAAGCTACTACTAAATTATGGAGTAAGTAGGTATCAAGGGGTGTCATCTTAAAGATGATATCAAGTGACTAGTGGAGCCTAGTCGCAAATGAATCGCTATCAAGAGGTAATAGCAATTATAAAACAATGCACCTTTGAAGTAAACATAAAGGGAAAACTTGCATAAATAAAATTGGGATCAAGATATGCAACAAGTAAAGGTGGCTTGCCTTGGGTGGCTTGTCCCTGGTTGTCTTCAAATTCTTCAACGTCTTCCTCTCCGAACTCGTCAATGGTCGGGTCTAGCGTCGCAAAAAGGAAAAATAAGGAACAAAAATCAACATACACGCATACACACCAAACCACACACCATAATTTAAACAAGAACACAAACAATCAAGTTTTTGCTGAAGGTTCATTTATATACAAGGTGGCGGCAAAGTCTTGTCAAAATTTTAGGGTTTCAAACATTAAGGTTATAGAATTAGAAATAGTACTATACCTAGAGTATAGTTTTTGGCAAACAACAAATACACATATTTTTTTAAAACATGGTAGTGCACACACAAGGTTCAAAGCTTCAGAGACAAGGACTAACTATTTTCAAACATTAGGTTAAGTATATTTGATCCATTTTTGAAAATAATACAAAATTCGAACTATGCACGGGACACAAATAATCCTACACAAAGTCTATAGGCATGGAGACTAGTGGGTTTTTGAAAAAAGTTTAATTTTAATGTTCTACAACTTGACTAAAGTAATGTGGTCAATTTAACTGAAAACTGAAAGTATTTTAAAGTTTCATATTTTGTAATAAAGACCAAACAATGCTAAAGCACAATAAATAATTCTCCATAAAATAAACATAGAGCAAGCAGATGTGGGGATAGTACTAACAAATAGATAATTAAATTTGAAATCTAGGGGCGTTGGTTTCAGGCCAAACAAATTTGTAGATTTGAAGTTATTCAAATTTAAAGCCAGCAGTTTTTGAACAAAAGTTAAAAGTATTTCCATAAAAAAAAACTAGGTGGATCGCGTTCTGGAAATGGGCCGGGAACGAAGCCAGGCCGGCCCAACAGCGTACCCCGGGCGCCGAAGCGGAAAAAAAAGTAATCCGACAGGTGGGCTCCACCTGTCGGTCCCTAAACTAAACGAAGGGGTACCGAGGGCTATTGGCCGTCCGATTTTAAGAGGATCCGATGGCCAGGACTGATCTTCCTTGTTGAACAGAGAAAAGAACACGGGCCTATCGTGCCCTAGGCGATGGAGGCGAGGATGAAGGGCAGGGGCTCACCGCGAGGGCTCGGAGCGTCGGCGGAGGTCCGGCGAGGCGGCGGTGGGTTGCGGTGGTGCTGGGGCTGGTCCTCCAGAAGCTACAGGGCTGGCGACGTTGATCTCTGCGGTGGCGCGGTCCTTTCCTCCTCCGGTGGAGCTCCCAGGTGTGGCTCAACGGTGGCGTTTCCGGTCGACTTTGCGCAGGGAAAAGATTGAGAAACCTAAGGGGAACCTTCTGGGATGGAGAAGATAGAGAAAGAGAGCTGGGAGGGGCATCCACCTGCCAGTCACCATGCGGTGACCTGCGGGCTTGGCCTCGCTCTCCTCAACGGGAGGGAGAGTAGAGCAGTGCTCCCGCCCCCTGGAGTGAGGTGGAGAGGAGAGGGAGTGGTGTGAGGAGGAGTGGGAGTGCTGGGAGGGGGGCTTTATAGCGGGGGAAGACTCGGGTGAGTGCACCGGGCGGTGGCTTCGGCCAATCGACGCGCAAGGGTTGACGTCGAGCGGGTGGCGTCAGCTGGCGTTGTAGGGCATACGTCAGCTCGGGGAGGGGTTCTGGAGCACGCTAGGGTTGGGGCTGGTTAGCTTGGTCGCTGGGGCTGCACACGCGTGTCACCGTGATCGTGTCTGTGTCAATCGGCTCGGTCTGTCTCGTATTCGTGTGCACGTGCAGAAGGAGAGCATCCAGGAGACATTCTAGTGCGCGTGTGTTTGACCTAGACGGCATGGTGTGGTTTGGGTACTCGACGTGCTGGTCGTGTCCGTGTGTGCGGGTGTGCGATGCCGAAGTCTTGTTCTGGCCGTGTTCAGGTGCGTGCGTGAGCGTTCAAGAGAGGGCATGCAAGTGAGCTGGGTTGGTCGGGGAACACGTTCCAGGTGAGCATTTCAGCACGTGATAGGGTCGTCCTTGATCGATCGATCGATCTATCGATCTCTGCCTCGCTCACACGTGCGTGCAAGGAAGGATGGCCCAGGTGGGTGTGGTGTTTAGAACGAGCTGGGCCATATTTGCGAGAGGGAGTTCAAAGAGATGGAGGGTTTGGGTAGCCGGTTTTGAAAAATATCCAAACCAAAGGCCCGGCCAAAAATTGGAAATTAGAGGGATTTCAAAGATGTTTGGAAGAAATAAAAAGAGATAGATGGACTAGGGTTTTCAGAGATGAGGAAGGTTAGAAAAAGAAATAGTTTTCAAGAAATAAGGGTGCTCAAGATGGTGATTATAATTTGGATAAGAAATATCCAAATAGAAAGTTGGGCAAATAAAGGTGTGAGGATTTTGGTAAGATTTGAAAATGAGAAAGAGATCCTTTGGAGAATGTAGATGATCCCAATATTTGGACATCATCAAGATCGGGTTTTAGTTTGAATTTTTGCAAAGGGAAAAAAACAAGCAATATATGGGGTTAGGGTTTGCATTTTTACAAAGTGGCCAAGAAGGGTTTTCTACGAAGTGTCTAGGTTTTTCTTGCGCAAAGGAAAGTATTGCAACAAACGTAAGAATTTGATGCAAGGAAGTGCTAGGACTAATATTTTCAAAGAGGTTTGCTAAAACCAGGAGTAAGATAGTTCTAAGGAACTATGAGACAAAAGGTAAACATCTAAGGTAGAATTACAGTGGAGAGAATGAGTGAGGGAATGGCATTTTTATTTTACCAAAACAAAAAGGAAAGAATCTTCATGTATCAAAAACACATATGTTTTCTTTTATTGCTTAACAAAAGAGAAAGATTTGGAAAATAGAATTGGAGAAGAAAATCTTGGTATGAATTGGTCTTCTTGAAAAAGTGAGCAAAATCAAGGAGGTCGGGTCAGTGCTATTATGCCGAGGTGACATGAGAAGGGCTATGAAAAATATTTAGTTTTTGCTAGATGAGGAAACACGACGTTTGAATTGAGTTATGGTCATATGCATAGAGCTCAGGAATGAATGAGAAGAAATTGGGATGGCAGAGGATAGGTGATGGAGGGGATCAAGTTTAAGATTTCATTTTGAGGATTTCCTGATAGAAAAGATAAATGGAATCAAGATGCTATTAAGTTTTGAGGGAAAGAGGTAAGCATAAACTTACTATGCAGAAACTAAGTCGTTGGGTTGGGCCACAGACCCAAGTATACCATACTGCCACACAAGAATTCAAACAAGATCAACACATGCAAAATAACCAATCAACACAATAAAGTTTCTATGGGTATGTGCTCATGATATGACCATGTCATGGAAATACTTTGAAAATGGCTTTGAGGAAGAAAAGAGTTTTGTGGGAGATACCATAGCTTTGGTTGCCTTTATTTTCTTAAAAAGAATGGAGACATTATATCCCCTTTATAAAAGTTTTCTCCTATATACTACAAATACATTTGGAAAAGTTCTTATAAAGCATAAGCCTATAAAATATTAGTTTTGCAAGATAGTGGGACCATCTTAAAGATCCCTATAGATTTTATGAAGACTTAGTTTTTGGAAAAACCTTCGTGTCAAAAGAATCTTGGCAATTTGTTTTGGAGAAGACAAATCATTTTAGAAAACGAGAGGTTGCCAAGATAATATATTTACAAAATCTTATATTTACTAATTGGAGGCACCAAAGAAGCCTCCACGTTAATCCTAGAGACTAGCAAATATGTTCCATCCGATCAACGATAGATTCATTTGTAGCCATTAGATTAAGTAGCCCTTATTCCACCGGCCTCCACCAAACGTGCCAGGGCGTGACTCTTCAATAGACGGGACAAGTTACTAATTGCCTTCGATCCAAATAAACCCTATTGCCTGCTCGAGTATGAACGGAAGCATGTTTTCCTGATCATGATACTCTGTATAATGGCCAAAAGTATTACGCCATCTTCATCCTCAAGTTCGACCTGGTATCCGCTGGAGCGTTGACAACGCCCTTCCTCGGCAGCTACACAGGTATGCTGATCTCATCTTCTCAGCATCGCCAAGACAAGCACGTCAGTAGATCTATTTTGTTTGAGGGGATGAGAATAATATAGGAACGAGCTCTTACTCAGGGAAGTCAAAAGAAGATGCCGATCCAGTTAGCAATACGGAACCATCAGCTGTGATCGATATTAGCAATTCGGGAGCACTAGCTATGCAGCGATTTATGTTTTGCTGGATAACTGTTTCCAGGTTTTTGATCTGAGGTAGGTCCAATTTGGTGTGCCATCGCTTTTTCCCACGAAACCTGCGAGTAGATGCGTTTTGTAGCCTCAGCCTGAAACGTTGTACCTGATTGGTTTGTTGCAACCACTTCTGAACTTCAGCGTTAACTATTTGGTGCCCTCTTTGCACATATGTGTTCACGAATATGTTTGATCTCACCAGTTTTCATGATTTTTTCCATAGCAACGGGTATTTTGGAGTATTGACGCCAGCAATCTAAGCAGATAGCCAGATAAACCAACTTCTCCCTATCCCTTCTCTACAATCGATCTCTCAGGTACTTCTTGCTTTCTCTCTCCTATTGGCTGAATTTAACTTATTAAAATTTCCTTTGTTACACTCAGTTGTGTTGAGATAGTTGTCTCTTTGCAGCATATATCAATATCTAAAATTCTAGCCACTTTTGTTTTGTGGCATCAGGTTGGACGCCTGGTAAGATGTCCTAACAAATAACTCTTGCTGTTTTCCTACAAATAAATAGGGCAACTATACTTATGTAAGATGGCCTAGCAAATAACCCATGTAAAGCAACCCCCAAAAAAAATTTATGTAAAGTGCAGATTACAATCTAATGAACTTACTAGGAGACATTACTATATGTCCAGCCATGGTTCCATGACAAATTGCAAGAAGAAAATGGATTGAGATTTTTTTGCTGCACTCCTAAGCCAGGTAAACTCTATTATTAGTTGCAGTGTTGAAAAATCACTCATGAGCAATCCGTGGATGCATTTCCTTGGATACAAGTTTATGCCGCCCATGTCTTCAGGTTGTTGCCACTTGCCACACTGTATTTTTCTAGCTTTGCATGCAACCCTTAAAAATGGTGCAGATATACTTTTACGTTGATTTTCCGATTTAACATAGACGATGCAAGGAAATATCTAATACTTACTCTAATGCCTTGCAGGTAGCTGAACTTAACTGAAAAGAAGACAACATGAATGTGGTAACTTTTGCAACCAATATGATTAGCAGAAAATATGATGAGATTCACGAGAGGTTACTAATATTGTAGGTTTAAGATGCAATTTATTGATTTGAAAAGGTAGGTACTTTTCGCTCTATATGATATGGTATAATAAGTAGCTAGGTAGTTACCTTATGGCTCTTTATCAGTTTGTGAGATAAGATTGTAAAATTCATGGTGAAAAAATGTTTGATTGAGTAGTGTTCCTATCTACTACAGGAAGCATGCAAATATGCGTGTGCAAGGTGTATCTACCGTTCCGAGTATGGGGATAAATTACACTTCAGGTTGTGTTATTCAGGTGGGTAGTTTTTATTTGAATCAGATTTTCCTGATTATATGATCCAGTGCATACACACCTGGCTAGAAAATTGTGCATCACCCAATTCCCTTCATGTAATTTTTGTTTCCCTATTAACATAAGACATTTTCATGAATTTAAATTTGAATGATAATTATGTAATCGATTGTTAGTCATTTAAGTGTTGCAACAACCAATGTTATGAAACTGATGTAGTGAACAAGTTAAGCGTTGGTTATCAAGAGCAGAATTGATGTTTCGTTATTGAGAGTAGGATTCGATTAGTTGATGGATGCGGAGGGAACTTTGTTTCCTGAAGTTATCCTTAAAGGACATGTGTAGTGTTCGATGACCAATGAATTTCCTCTCTCAAAATATGATACGCCAACTGACATGTCCATTTTTTATATGTGTTTTCCTTTCATAATGAGTACTATGCATGCTCTATTTTTCAATATTACCCCGCCGTCATGAGCGAGTTTATTTTGCAAAGCAGAGATAATATCAAACCATGAAGTATATTTATATTCATGATGTTCCCAGGTGTCAGTTCTTTGTTTCTACCAACAATACGAAATGATCATGACAATGCACACTTAGAGCAGAAAGAAAGGAACAAACATCATAATTATTGTTTTACAGAGCTTCTCTTACGGGGAATTTGTTCAATGGTATTGCAAGAATTTTAATTTGTCATGCTTAATGACTAGAGATAAATCTGAATGCATTTAACCATTGACTAACTATATAAGGTACCATTAAGATATTTTATGTGCATCTATGTTAACTTTTGCAAGGCTTAACTCACCGGTTATACCTAAAGCTCGGGCATCTACATCAAAAGATGCAAGCCAACTCTAAGTCATCGTTGATAATTGTTATTCATTTGCAGGAGATGGAACATAATAACCCTCTGTTGGTGAGGATATATAGACAACTTGATGAATTTCATCAATTTAATTTTCATTGCTGCCTATTTTATAAAATATAGCATAACATATTCTGCAACCTATTCTTTGTGTCTAGCATTGTATGGATGGATACAAGCGTGAGTAGTTTACTCTATCTTCATTTGTACTATGTTGGGTCAACAATTAGATTTAAAAAATAATGTAAGTTCTATAATATAGTATAATAATATCACTATGTATGTTTAAATACTAGCCCGTGCAGGGCCCGTGCAGGTGCACGGGTTAATGACTAGTAGTTTTTAGTGTGACATGATCAAGAGCACAAGAATTGTGTTGGTTAACAATATTATTTCAGAAAACAATTCTAACAGACACAACAAACAAGTCAAACATGCACAAAAGTTTTAGTAGGTGTGATTAACAGCAAAAAGTTTTTGTTGGCCCTCATTTTTGCCTTTCTAAACTTTGCTTAAACATGTTTACAAAAGTTGGGGTGTCACACCCTACCCCTCTCTTGACCCAGGAATGCCGAGATGATAACCTTCTGGAAGCCCCGATCGAGCTCCGCCTCTGCCGACATGCGGATCCCCATCCCCGAGGCAAATCCGATGTTTCCGCACCTCGCCGAGGTCGCCGTCGTCCACCACATCGCCCCAGCGCCTCCTCGACATCTGAGAAGCCCCCTAGGTGAGCTTCGGCACTACCCCCGTGGAGCTAGGGTTTCCTCCCTGTTGCCCTCGGCCTGAGGTAGGAGATGAAGCCGGGCCGCCGATCTTAATTAGATCGGACGTCCGGCGTCTCCCCGTACCGCTTCGGCCAGCGATGGCGGCTGACCGGTGGGCCCCACCTGTCGGGCGTTTTAAACCGCCAGCCCACACGCATCACGCCTGGAGTGGGCCGGCCCAGTGCGGCTCCGCCCCGGACCGCCAGAATTCCGGCCCGTGTTTATTTTTTAGTAAAACTCTTTTACTAATTAGATTTTATCTGCTAGATTCAAATATTCACCAAATATTCTCTGTTTATGCAAATTGAGTGATTCAAGTTTCTGTAGACTCCTTGTTGTATTATCTAGCTAATGGCACCTGTCCCATTCCATTTGGGCCCCTGTAGAAATACTTGAATTTAAACTTGTAAAACAAGCACCTTTTTAGTCAAAATTTCAAATCTAGAGTTTTATAAATTGAAATGCTGAGTTTTCAATTTTTAGTGATGCCTTGGTGTGTTAGCTTGCTTGTCACCCTAATTTTGCTATTTTAGGGCTTTTATTCTTGTAGTAGTAATTGAAATGGCTTTATGTGTATTTAATCCTAGGAAAATCACCACTTGCAGTAGAAAGGGAATTTTGTGTTGAATCCAACTTTGTTGGATTATGCTTTGGAAGAGCTTTCCAGAGCACTTTACCTCATATTTTTCTGAGATTCAAAGAATATATGAGGATTATTTTGGTGCTCTAGTGATAGTTATCCTATTGTTTAATTCATAGGAAATTGACCACAACTTGTTTTGCAATAAATCCAACTTTGATAGGTTCTTAAGATTGTTGTCAACTGCCAGTTTGATAAGTGTGCTATTTGTTACCTTAAGTGCCTGCATGCTTGGATTGGTTGCTTAATGGTTGTGATCACATCAAATGGAAACCCTAGTTTCTAATAAGAATATTTGTTAATTAATAACCTTTAAAATATTGTTTGCTTTCTAAACTTGTTTGCTTCTGATACTCTATGCTGGTGTGGTATGAGTGCTGAAATGCTTGTGACTTGTGGATGCATGTATGCTTATTATGTGCTTTTATTTTTTTCTGCCGATAGAACCGAACGAGGAGTGTACCGAGGAGGGAGAAGACTTTGAGTACCAGGAAGAAGAAGCCCAGGGACAAGCTGACCAAGGCAAGCCATCTACTTGATGCATATCTGAATCCTATTGCTATATTATGCATTGCTTACTCCTGCTCTCTTATTTATGCATTGTTTCCTATATTGCTATTCATCTCTAGATAGCAATAGCTGGTGACTTAGCTCCACAAGTCAACTTGATATCATCCTTTGAGATGACACCTCTTGTGACCTATTCTACACCCTCATAGTAGAGACTTGATGGCTAGCATCAATGTCTTTGGAAAAACTTGTAGTGGAGCCAAAACTCTAGGAAAATTGGGTTTACTCTTGGGAAGCATTTCGAAAATGATTTCGAAAACCTTGGAGTAGTTGCTACTTCATTGAGATGTTTTAAAATGGTTTCATAAACAAGGAGTGGACAATGGGAGATGAAGGATTTGGTGAATTTCTGAAAAAGGGCATTGTGTATAAGTGTTCGCCAAACCAATTACCCCCGTGCAACCACATTACCCCGGTATGGGCCAGGGCTTAGTTTGAAGTTTATCTATCATAGTGCGGGGAGCCTCACACTATATAAGGGTTTGTAGGACCCCCAGAATCCAGGTTGCCGCCAGTTTGTGGGCAACAGTAAATCGGGATCCTTCGGGATTTATCCGGCCGGAAGACACTTGGGTTCTCCCGCCGTGGCGCCGGAGTTACGCTCTAAATGAGGTACTGCCGGGATGTGCCGGGGAGGTAAACTCCACAGGGCAGGCACCCGTACTAAGGTAGATGAATGGAAGGCTCTGATCGGATGCTTGTCATGGCATAGGATGCTATGCGGGGATGATGCCCACACGATGAGTATCCGGATGGTGTGGGTAAAGTGTACAACCTCTGCAGAGTGTAAACTATTCGAATAGCCGAGTCCTTGGTCATGGACGGTTGGAATGGCCATACTTAACCTGTGTCGAGTTTTGGGTTTATAAAATGTTTTCGAGAAAATGGAGAACGGTGCCGGACGAAGTACTCGGAGGGTACTGCCGTGGCACGATTATGGTTCGGAGTACTTGTAGGGTACTACCGAAGGATTGGAAATGGTCATGTGTGATTGACCGGAATTAATAAGGATGGTGGTCATGTTTGATTGACTGCCGGCTCTTCTCTTGAAAATGAGTTCCCCCTTCCCTAGAGCTTTCACTAAAGTTTCTTTATAAAAATTCTTCTTTAATAAGGATATAGAGATGTCGTATGACATGCTATATCAACAAGAGAAACTATGATATAGAGATGTTGTATGACATGCTATATTGACACAAGAAATTGACTAGATAGGATAAACTAGAATAGAGCCTTTCTCCTTGCTACAGCCAAACTGCATATTGTTCTCTCCCCTTTAGATGGTTTGCGAGTACAATTCCAAAATGTACTCACGGCTTTGTCCCTGGCTATTAACTTGGTCAGACTATGAAGAAGACTACAAGGAAGGTGACGATGGATACGACGATGCCAATGCGAACTAGGAACGTCTCCCAGTCAGTTGCCTGTAGGGTAGTAGGCATGGCGTGGGTCATCAACGCTGCTTGGTATCCGCTGCTTAGTTGTGGACTTGCCCTGCGTGGCAATATCATGCTTGGTCATGTGACCAATTGTAAGTATGTTATTCGGTACTATAAAGGATGATGTAATTCTGTTATCAACTCGGATATGTGGATTCACGACACACTGATCATGGGATCGTGAATTGTATGCATATTGGGTATTCCGGATGGGTAATCTGGGGTCCCCACACCTACCCTTTGACATTTATCACATAGCTTCACAAATTCAGCACAATCTTTAAATAAAGTAGGCCAATAAAAACCATATTGTAATACCTTTGCGGCAGTTCGCTGCCCATCATGATGTCCTTCATAGGGGCTAGCATGATAGTCTCTTATAATACTATGTTGTTCAATTTTAGGCACACAACGCCTAATAATACCATCCACACCTTTCTTATACAAAAAAGGACCATCCCAAAAGTAATGTCTAAGATCATAGAAGAATTTCTTTCTTTTTTGGGAATTAAATTGTGGTGGCATAACTTTTCCTACTAAGAAATTAGCATAATCTACAAACCAAGGTGAATCAACTCTAATACTTGACACATTTATGTTTGCTAATTGTTCATTATGAAAACAATCATTAATAGGTATTGGATCATTAGGAATATTTTCCATCCTAGACAAAAGATGAGCTACAGGATTATCTTCTCCTTTCCTTTCAACAATATGCAAATCAAATTCTTGGAGCAATAAAACCCATCTAATTAGTCTAGGCTTAGCATCCTTACGCATAATATATTTAATAGTTGAATGATCAATGTGCACAATGACTTTTGAATCGACTATGTAATATCTAAAATTATCACAAGCAAATGTCACAGCTAAAAATTCTTTTTTCAGTTGTAGCATAATTCTTTTGAGCTCCATCTAGTGTTTTGCTAGCATAATAAATAACATTCAATTTTTTATCAACTCGTTGTCCTAATACGACACTAACATCATAATCACTAGCATCACACATAATTTCATTAGATAAATTCCAATTAGGTGGTTGAATTATAGGAGCACTTATCAAAGCATTCTTTAAAATATTGAAAGACTCTATACAATCATCATTAAAATAAAATGGAACATCCTTTTGCAGAAGATTGGTTAGGGGCTTCGATATTTTAGTGAAGTATTTTATAAACCTTGATGCATGCAAAATACATGCATGATCTTTGTAATGTTATTAGTTGTTATAATCATGTTTTATAATGTTTCTGGGGATTTTCCATCGATCCCCCTTATTTTGGTCATAACTCTACAGGACAGGAAAACCCTGTTTTGCGTATTTTTGCATTTCAGGGACCTTCCCGGACTCAAATTGACTGAGGATTTTTGGAGCATTAAGATTTTACCATGAGAAGCACCTAGAGGACAAGAAGTCAACGAGGGAGGCCACAAGGCCCATGGCGCGGGCCCTAGCCAGGTCGCACCACCCATGCTCGTTTGAGGCTCGAACCTCCGATGCCGTCCATCTTCGTCTCCAGACGCTCGCCCATACCTAAAAAAACCCTATATAGAGACTCCTTTGAAGATCGCGATTGAGAGGTGATGTTTTGCTGGTGCCTAGTTGACGTGGGAGCTTCTTCTTCTTCGTTCCCCGGCAATGGTGCCAAAAAAATTGTTGATGGCGTGGTGATGAATAGTGCCAGAGAACTTGTTGGCGTGTAATTAATGAAGTAAATGACCGGCCAGTTGGAAACCCCAAGAGCAAGTTGTGATGAATATAGCAGCAAATTTTTCCCTCAGTAAGAAACCAAGGTTATCAATCCAGTAGGAGGACGAAATATGACTAAAGGTGATGCCTGCTAGCTTCTCGACAGCTTCAGACAATTTATAAGGCGCCTCGTCCAAGCTTTGCTTTGCGAACGACAACGTGGAACCTGCACACAACACAACCAAATACTTTGTTCCCAACTTATGATGAGGTTGTCAATCTCACCGGTTTGCTTGAAACAAAGGGTATGAGCGTATCGAGTGGAAAACAATAGTAGTATACGAGTAAAGTAAACAGTGCGAGTAAAGTAAACAAGTGATAGCAATATAAAGGAAATAGGACCAGGGTCCACAGTTCACTAGTGGTGTCTCTCCATAAGATAAAATAGTATATGCTGGGTAAACAAATTAAAGTTGGGCAATTGATAGAATAAAGACAACGTGCATATGATGAGAGAATCAATATGAGATTTACTCTGGGCATTACAACAAGATACATAGACCGCCATCCAACTGCATCTATGACTAATAATCCACTTGTGGCGAATCAATCCGAGAACTCCACAAGTATTAAGTTGCGAACAACAGATAATTGCATTAAGCAAAGTGTGTAATGTAAACAAAGCATATGCCCTCGAGCATATGAATGTTGTTTTCCCCCTAGTAGCAACAGCACATCTACAACCTTAGAGGTTTCTGTCACTCCCCCAGATTAAATAGAGGCATGAACCCACTATCGAGCATAAATACCCCCTCTTGGAGTCACTAGCAACTACTCGGCCAAGATAGCTACTAACAACGGAGAGCATGCAAGATCATAAACAACATAGAGATAACATAAGATAAATTTCAGTACATCTACTCAATCATAACACCAATATTCATCAGATCCCAACAAACACAACATGTAGAATTACATAACGGTGATCTCAATCATGTAAAGCAGCTCACGAGATCTAAACATGAAGCACATGGTGGAGAAGACAACCATCTAGCTATTGCTATGGACCCATAGTCCAAGGTAGACTACTCACTCATCGCGCCGGAGGCAAGCATGGCGATGAAGTAGACCTCCGGTGGCGATTCCCCTCTCCGGCAGGGTGCCGGGAAGAGCTTCTGGACTCTCCCGATCTTCGGGTCGACGGTGGCGGTGGATCGCGATGTGTTCTAGAAAGTGATCGGGTCTTTAGGTTTTTCCTGTCGGGGGGTCTTTATAGGCGAAGGGGCAGCGTCAGAGGTGGACCAGGGGGCCCACACCACCAGGGGGCGTGGGCCAGCCCTAGGCCGCGCTGCCCAATGGTGTGGCCACCCTCTGGCTCGGCTCTGTCTCCTCTTCGGTGTTCTGGAAGCTCCGTGAAATATCTGGACGTCTGGCTTTTGTTTCGTCCAATTCTGAGAATATTTCATGTGTAGCATTTCTGAAACACAAAAACAGTAGAAAACAGGGAACTAGCACTGTGGCATCTTGTTAATAGGTTAGTTCCGGAAAATGCATAAAAATGCCACGAAGTGTAATGAAACACTAAACAAATGGTGTAAAAACAAGCATGGAGCATCAAAAATTATGGATATGTTGGAGACGTATCAGCATCCCCAAGCTTCACTCCTGCTCGTCCTCGAGTAGGTAAGTGATAACAAAAGAAATAATTTTTGAGGTGACATGCACCTACACAATCTTGACCATATATGTAAGCGTTGTGCGCTGGGATCAAAAGAACTTAAAACATGGGCATGAAAGACATAATCTTGATAGAAGAAACTTAGCAACCATGTTATAACATGAAAATGAACACACACAAAAGATCATGATAATAAAACAATGAAAGTCAAACGTGTGTTCAAATCATAAGGAAAAACATAGCAAATGGTTTTCAGCTTGTCCTTCATGAGAGAGCAAAACATAAATGCATAGGACACCTTCAAGTTTAAGAGGGCGAATAGATACAAGTAATTTAAGAACAAGTGAAACCAACAATATGAATCAATCAATGAACACTTTGGGACAATGCACATTGTACTCAGAATGACAATTATGCTCTCTTAATGGTGCATAAAGGTAGAAGGTGGTGACTCAACATAAAAGTAAAAGAAAGGCCCTTCGCGAAGGGAAGCAGTGATTGCAAGTTTTATAAACCTTCAAAAATTATGGTACTTACCGGCTTTGAGCTCTCATTGACCCCATCATAAGCATCTTGAATGGTTAAAGTTAATGCAAGAACACTTATGCTGCATATGCTTGACAAATCATAAGTTGAAAACCTCGTGTCCCGTGAATACGAATACCCAAACCTCATGCTACTCAACTTAGAGTCCCAAGCAAGCTCTTGTCATTGTAAATATATGTGTATCATCGAGAACCGCCAACGGGGTACCTCCATGCCCGATGACATGGAACAAGCCCACATCAAAATGACAGGACAAACAGACAATGAACACCTCGGCATCTCTTTTATTTACCATTGGTATAGCTTTTTATTGCGAGATGCGTCGTCGAATGTTCACTATGGGCATGCTGTAAATTTCCACCATAAATTATGCATGGCTTAGATTAGCGGCCCAGGCGTTTCCCTAACACATATAAAAACTCCATGATCCTGCAAGATTCCCAACTTATTTCACATCGCGAGTATCCATAAACAAAAGATCACGATATCAACTCAAAATTCCCAACTTACAACTTGCAAGTATAACAACTCAACATAAGATACCACAATGTCAAAATTTTAAAGCGAGAAAAGTAAAGTGTGCCATCCGGTTCGTGAGAGCTTTACTGACCAATTTTCGCATAACACCAAAAAGAGTTTAATTTGAAGGATAGATAAAAGCAAGTCAAATTTACTTTGGAATAGCAAATTGCTAATAGGTATGTATGGTGGACACTTTTGGAACAACTTGGTTTTTATGAGTTGGATGCACGAGTAGAGCTCATACTCAGTACAAGGTGAGGGCTAGCAAAAGACTGGGAGCGACCAACTCAGAGAGCAATAATGGCCATAATCATGCAAAGCGATAAAGCGACATTAAAAGAAGCATAAGATGGCATCAAAAGTCAAAAACTAAATGATCATAGAGGCAATGGCGACTTTGTATGAGTCTAACATGTGTGAGCATGCGCCAAGTCAACCCAAATAAAGCATCAAGGAGAAAACCAAAATAATGCTTCCGAATAATTAAAACAACGCATGATTTTTCAATGGCTCATTAAGCAATCTCAGTTATTTGAGAAAAGTCATGCTACAGCAAAACCACTAAGCATGCTATCAAAAAGACATCAAGCACGACATGCAAAAGCCTAGGCCGCAGTCTACACAAGCTCCTTCTTGTACCACTTTTTTGCATAAAGCTTTTTCTCTTTTCCAACACCATTCGAACTTTTTATAAACACCTCTTTTGATGAAAACTAATATAGACCAGAGGCAAAAATACACCTTGATGAAAAGATATAACAAGATCTGAACACAAATCAAGGCAAAAATCGAAAGCTAAACGCAGTTCTAGAAAAAGAGAACACTCGTTGAAACGAATGGAGTGAAAAACAGAGTGTTCTTGGCAAATGAAAAGCAAGGCAACTTCTCCAAAAGAAATTTGTTGGGGTCCAACCATTTATTGCAGCAAACAAAACTAAACAAACTGAAAACTAAAAACAACTGATGCTCCAAGAAAAACGCATAATGCATGAAGCAATAAAAATATAGTATATTGAAAGGTGACCTGATTTTTGCCGATGAAGAAGGGGTGCCTCGGGGGCATCCCCAAGCTTTGACGCTTTTACTTCTTGGATATTTTTTGGGGTGACATGGTCATCCCCAAGCTTGAGCTTTTGTCCATTCTTTAACTCATCTCATCATTCTCCGATCCCTACACTTGAAAACTTCCTTCATACAAAACTAAACACAAATCTATTAGCAACATTAGTGTAAGCATAACATAGAATCAACCCCTTCTTGCTTCAGGTTTCAACTCAAAACCACCACATATAAAGTATATACTACTTTAGCAACTTCCCCAAAAGTTCCGTGATCAAAAGAACTCAAAAAGAAAGCGATAAAGCGGCAAACACAAATATTGGCAGAAATCTGTCAAAACAGATCAGCTGACAAAGGTAGAATTTTTAGAGGGTTTTCTGTTGCTCAAATCAAAAAGTGTTCAACTAATGAAAGTTTGGATATAACCTGGGGCATATGCACAAGTAATCACAGGTCCAAAAGATATACAGAGAATTTGCACGAATTTTTACGGTGCAGCACCAAAAACTGTTTCAGGACAGCAACATCCCCAAATCTTACCTCGCTCAAATTAGAGGCTTCTCTTGGCACAAAAACGAAATAAAAATGATAAGGAGAGGTCATTACAGTAGTAATAACTTCCAAGACTCAAATAAAAGAAAAATAACTGAAAGTAAAAACATTGGGGTATCTCCCAAGAGTGCTTTTCTTTAATGCCTTTGAGCTAGGCGCATAAAGTGCAAATCAAGTAATAATGAAAGAAGCATTAGGATCCACTATAGGAGTCTTTTCAACAATGAATTGAATTGTGTCCAAATGAGTTTTCGAAGATCCTTTATGATCAAGCTTTGGTACACTACTTTCATCAAAAGGATTTTCAGGACAGATCCAACTAGAATTCTTTTCCGAAGCATCATGAATTCCTCCTAGTTTACAAGGTATTGGCACTCTAAAATCTTCATTGGGTGTACCAACAACCTCTACAGGTGAGCCAAGCTTATTAAATCTCTTAAAAACTTTCCTAGCCTCAATGGCAACATCTCTAAATTCTATGCGCAAAGTTTCCAAGATAAAAGCTTTCTTTTCAGGATCTTCAATTTCATGAAGCTTAAGAAACACGCATTGCATAAAAGGATTAAGGCTAGCAAACCTAGCTTCTAACATGTGAACTAAATAAGCGGAAGCAACTTCATAACTAGGAGCAAGCTCAGCCAAAGACTTTTCCTCAACTTCTTTATGCATACTAATATGATTAAAGAACTCCTCAATGTTACTTTTTCCAATAATTGAACCACTACCTATTGAGAGGTCCTCCAAAACGTACTTAGGGAACAACATAATGAACTAGAAGTAATAAAGTAACAACTATAAAGGATACTAATTTTTTTGGGTTTTTGATAAAACGATGCAAGTAAAAATAAAGTAAAGCAAAACTTAAAACAAAGTAAAGGATGTGCGTGCAAAAATCCCCTTGCAGAAGTCTTCTTCCTCCCCGGCAACGGCGCCAGAAAAACTTGTTGATGTTTTGCTGGCGCCTAGTTGACGTGGGAGCTTCTTCTTCTTCTTCTTCTTCTTCTTTGTTCCCCGGCAACGGCGCCAGAAACACTTGTTGATGGCGCGGTGATGAATAGTGCCAAAGAGCGTGTAATTAATGAAGTAAATGACTGGCCAGTTGGAAACCCCAAGAGCAAGGTGTGATGAATATAGCAGCAAGTTTTTCCCTCAGTAAGAAACCAACGTTATCAATCCAGTAGGAGGACGAAATACGACTGAACGTGATGCCCGCTAGCTTTGCGACAGCTTCGGACAATTTATAAGGCGCCTCGTCCAAGCTTTGCTTTGCGAACGGCAACGTGGAACCTGCACACAACACAACCAAATACTTTGTTCCCAACTTACGATGAGGTTGTCAATCTCACCGGTTTGCTTGAAACAAAGGGTATGAGCGTATCGAGTGGAAAACAATAGTAGTATGCGAGTAAAGTAAACAGCGCGAGTAAAGTAAACAGGTGATAGCAATATCAAGGAAATAGGACCAGGGTCCACAGTTCACTAGTGGTGTCTCTCCATAAGATAAAATAGTACATGCTGGGTAAACAAATTACAGTTGGGCAATTGATAGAATAAGGACAACGTGCATATGATGAGAGGATCACTATGAGATTTACTCTGGGCATTACAACAAGATACATAGATCGCCATCCAACTGCATCTATGACTAATAATCCACTTGTGGCGAATCCATCCGAGAACTCCACAAGTATTAAGTTGCGAACAACAGATAATTGCATTAAGCAAAGTGTGTAATGTAAACAAAGCATATGCCCTCGAGCATATGAATATTGTTTTCCCCCTAGTAGCAACAGCACATCTACAACCTTAGAGGTTTCTGTCACTCCCCCAGATTAAATAGAGGCATGAACCCACTATCGAGCATAAATACCCCCTCTTGGAGTCACTAGCAACTACTCAGCCAAGATAGCTACTAACAATGGAGAGCATGCAAGATCATAAACAACATAGAGATAACATAAGATAAATTTTAGTACATCAACTCAATCATAACACCAATATTCATCGGATCCCAACAAACACAACATGTAGAATTACATAACGGTGATCTCGATCATGTAAAGCAGCTCACGAGATCTAAACATGTAGCACATGGTGGAGAAGACAACCATCTAGCTACTGCTATGGACCCATAGTCCAAGGTAGACTACTCACTCATCATGCCGGAGGCAAGCATGGCAATGAAGTAGACCTCCGGTGGCGATTCCCCTCTCCGGTAGGGTACCGGGAAGATCTTCTGGACCCTCCCGATCTTCGGGTCGACGGCGGCGGCGGATCGTGATGTGTTCTAGAAAAGTGATCAGGTCTTTAGGTTTTTCCTGTCGGGGGGTCTTTATAGGCGAAGGGGCAGCATCAGAGGTGGACCAGGGGGCCCACACCACCAGGGGGCGCGGGCCAGCCCTAGGCCGCGCCGCCCTATGGTGTGGCCGCCCTCTGGCTCAGCTCCGTCTCCTCTTTGGTGTTCTAGAAGCTCTGTGAAATATCTGGATGTCTAGCTTTTGTTTTGTCCAATTCCGAGAATATTTCCTGTGTAGCATTTCTGAAACACAAAAACTGTAGAAAATAGGGAACTGGCACTGTGGCATCTTGATAATAGGTTAGTTCTGGAAAATGCATAAAAATGCCATGAAGTGTAATGAAACACTAAACAAATGGTGTAAAAACAATCATGGAGCATCAAAAATTATGGATACGTTGGAGACGTATCAAGAGGCGGCGAAGAAGCATGAAACACAGATACAGAGGCTATTCCAGTGAAGATTGGAGGGGGAAACGCTGCCGGAGTTGCCCCTAGACGCTTCTCCACCCTCTCCGACATTAACACCATCATCACTGCCATGAAGAGGGAGGAGTCCACCTGTGTACTATGGGTTTGTGGTAGTAGCTTGTCTAATTTCTGTCATGTACTTCATTGTTTAGACATCATATGAGCTGCCCAACATGATTATGATGCATAGTATGTAATTCCTATGTGGTGGATCTTTATATCATTGGATGATTGATGAGATGTGATATGTTATCATGTGCTTGATGTATGAGTAGATGCATATTATCACTCCGTTCTTTATTACTTGTTTTGATCCAACATGTATGCGAGGGCATGAGGAGTATGGTGTGTATTGGTGAGATAATAGGTGATGACCCACAACTATAGGGGATCGCAACAGTCTTCGAGGGAAGTAAAAGCCAAACTTATTGATTCGACATAAGGGGAGCCAAAGAATATTTATAAGCCTTAACAGATGAGTTGTCAATTCAGCTGCACCTGGAAATAGACTTGCTCGCAACAGTTATCAGTAGCAATAGTTTTATAGTAGTAGCAGTAGCAAAATACCAGCAGTAATAAAATAAAGACAACATTGGTGACTATAGTAAACAGCGGGATTAAATACTGTAGGCATATGGATGGATGAACGGGCGTTGCATGGATAAGATAATTCATATAATAATCAAAACATGGGCAATTGCAGATAAATAATGATAAAGCATCCTAGTACTAAGTAACCATAGGCATGTGTTCTGTATATAACCGTGCGTGCTCGCAATGAGAAACTTGCACAACATCTTTTGTCCTACCAGCCCGTTTGCAGCGGGGCCTCAAGGGAAACTACTTGTAATTAAGGTACTCCTTTTAATAGAGTACCGGAGCAAAGCATTAACACTCCATGAACACATGTGATCCTCACATCACAGCCATCCCCTCCGGTTATCCCAATTATTGTCACTTTGGGGCCTCGGGTTCCGGACAACGATATGTGTATACAACTTCCAGGTAAGATCACAAACAACAATTATCTTCATGAAACAATAACATGTTCAGATCTAAGATCATGGCACTCGGGCCCAAAGTAGCAAGCATTAAGCACAACAAGTTGCAACAATGTCAAAAGCACTAACAACGAATACTAGGCATCATGCCCTAACAATCTTATAGCAATTACATGAATGATCTCATCCAATCCCTACCATTCCCTTCGGCCTACAATGGGAATTACTCACGCATGGATGGGGAAATCATGGATGGTTGATGGAGAGGCATCGCTGATGATGATGGCGATGATCTCCACCAATTCCCCGTCCCGGCAGGGTGCCAGAACGGAGTTTCTGGTTCCGAATCATGGTTTCCGGTGGTGGCGGCATAGCGGAACTCTATCTGGAAAAAACGCCAAACCCCCAGTGTTTTTAGGTCAGAGGCTATATGTAGGCAGAAGGAGGGCTCGAGGCGATGTCTAAGGCGGCCACACCACCCCCTGGCGCGGCCTGGCCTAGCCCGCGCCACCAGGTGGTGTGGGCCCCTCATGGCTCCTCTCCATCTCGTCTTCTGGCTCTGTGAGTCTTTTGGTAAAATAGGAGCTTTGCGATATTTTCTAGGATTTTTCCTAAAAGTTGGATTTCTGCACCAAAACGAGACACTAGAGCAATTCTGCTGAAAACAGCGTTAGTCCATATTAGTTGTATTCAAAACACACAAATTAGAGGGAAAACAACAGCAAAAGGGTTTGGGAAAGTAGATACGTTTTGGACGTATCAACTCCCCCCAAGCTTAGCTTATTGCTTGTCTTCAAGCAATTCAGTTAACAACTGAGTGCGATAAAAGAAACTTTCACGAACACATTTGCTTCATAAGATGTATATATTCTCACTATATGATCAAGTACCTAGGCAATTCATAACAAGAAGTATGCAACTAAGGTTACCTCATAGTCATGCAAGCCATGAAGAAATACCTACACACCAATAATAAGCAACATGAAACATAAGAAGTTACAGGATTGAAATGCTCATAATAAGATATGATAAGGTGGTATCTTGCTTGCCTTTATTTTTGGAGCAAAACATAAATGCCAAGGCACCTCTGAAGTTCAAGAGGAGACTAGAAGTAGAAATATCAAAGATACAAGCATCAAAGTTATACCACAACTAGCAGAGTGGCCCGCGCATTTGCGCGGCTAGATTTGTGATGAGTTGTGCGCATAACTAATTTTGAGTTCCATTTGCCCTCCTTATTTTTGTTCCAATTTTTTTAGATTTTTATTAAACTATTGAATATATGCTGAAATAATTAGGCATGAGATAATGCGCAAAATTATATCCGTGGTAATTTTGATTGGCGGGCAAACATATTGGAAAGTATGTCTGTTAACTATAAGATACTACCTTGAATGAAAGTATACATCTTAGTGCTACACAAATTGTGAACTTAAGTAACCTAGTTACCAAAACTTTATGCCCTGGTTTGGTAATACTACATACGATAATAATAAATAACTCAGCCTTTTCTTCTGCATACAATATTCAACATATTAGATGGCAAGCACTACAAATTTATTTCCCTGGCATCCATGTTCGGTCACTATTGTCAAAATTTGTGAGGAGAATTCCTTTGTGTAGGTCCATTTCAGTGTTATATCCAGAAGGAGCAAGAGCCAATTACATCCGGATTTGGAGAAAAGCTTCTCCTCGACATGTTTCAGAACTTCAACATACTGGTACGGACGGATTTCGCCTTGGTGCATTGAACTGCTGCATGCTGGCTATCTTGTGTCCCAATGCCACAAATGTTGCAGGTCCCTGATGTAAATATTTGTCGACCGTCCAGCTCAAATAGTCAGAGTAGTTATATCTGCATTATATAACGAAACTACCTACAATCCACCTTAAGTCCAATATGGAATCACCCTACCTCGACTGCGACATGGCGCGTCGCTCTCGTCCACCGCGTCCTCTAGTCCAATATGGAATCACCCTACCTCGCCTGTGACATGGCGCGTCGCTCCTGTCCACCGCGTCCTCCATCTTGAATTACTCATCCAATTCTTAACTTCCTATTAATGTAATTCATCGGACAAAGATCGAAATCTAGTATATATGTATTCATTAGCTTTAAACAAATGATAGAAAATAAAATTCGATCAGTGCTTGTCATTAGCATTCACTAATCCATGAAAAAATTATGTCACTCTACCGAGCAAAAGTACTTGAATCACTCTACCTTGCATGGGACATGGCGCGTCATTCCCGTCCACCGCATCCTCCAGCTAGAATTACCCATCCAGTTCTTGAACTTCTTATTGAAGTATTTTGTCGGAGAAAGACTGATATCTATTACATATGTTTTCATTAGCTTTAAACAAATGTTAGCAAAAATTCAGTTAGTTCTTATCATTAGCATTCAGTAATCCATTAAAAAAATTATGTCACTGCACCGATCAAAAATTAGTTCTTCAACTGATGCATTGTGACGACCTCAAATTTGATACAAATTCGAAGTGCCCGTTATGTAATCCATCACAATCCCAGAATCAGTGTTGTGACTTACATAACGTAGTTGATATCACAGTCATAGACATTAATAGTAAATAAAGGGGATTACATAAGTGGTCGTACAGACCAAACCTTACAATTCATCAATATGCAGCGGAATAACACTTTGGGTCCATATTGTCAAGCTTCAATCGCACAGGCAAAGCAGACAGTAGGAAACGAGCCTAATTCGCAAAGTCGTCAATGATTTCTTCCTTCTTGATTTCTCTCCTTCAAGTCTGGCCAAGTTAATAGCCAGGGACAGAGCCGTGAGTACATTGCATGCACTCGCAAACCATCTTATAAATAAATGAATAGAGAATGCATAGTTCATATAGTGGTCTAAGCTCTAGGTTCATTTGCATAAAGCAGAATTTCCTTTCAAAGATCTTTTATCTAAAATGGTAAGAAAACGTTTAGCTCTTTATAAATCTCTAGATGGAATCCCCCAAATGTCAATTCTTTTGTTCACCAAGTCACCTTCATGGTCACCGAAATTTATTGTCAAGTCACCTTTCTCAATCATTTTCAAAGTAAAACTTGATAACGGCCAAGCAGCGCCAAACCAACCATCCATGACCACGGACGCGACTATTCGAATAGTTTTACACTCTGCAGAGGTTGTACACTTTACCCACATCATCCGACTACTCATCGTGTGGGCAACTTCCCCGCATAACAACATATGCCACGACAAGCAGCCGACCATTAATGTTTCACCTGCCCGCCTTAGCATAAACACTACCGCCTAGAGATGTACCCCTCAACACCGGAGTCCAAGAATCTGTCCGGAGTGTGCAAAGTTCCCAGCCGCTTGTCCCACCGGAATGCCACTAACCAAGGTAGGGTCCTACACCCGGTAGTCCATTTTCAATGAGGGCTCTTCGGCTTGTACCCCAACCACCTATGAAGAGGAGGACAAGGCGAGCCTAGGCCGTAGCCACAGGGTGCCCTGGAAGAGGAGTCCCTGGTCGGACTTCCATTTACATGTTATAGGGTCTACACTAAGGCGAAACAAACTACTCCACTAAGCCCTATCCCATACCAGGATAATGTGGTTGCACTGTATGATTGGTCCAGTGGTACTTCACTCATTTATCATTTTTGTCAAACCTTCATGTCACCTTCACCATGTCACCATTTTGTAAATAGTTTTCAAAGTCACCCTTGGGAAGGTTGCCCATCTCCAAGGTTTGTATTTCAAAATCATCCTTGGGCAAGGTTGCCCCTTTCCAAGGTTTTCATTTCACAATCTTCATGATCTCCATTGGGGTTCCCACCTAGTCATTTTCCATGAATGCCTTCAGCTCAAGCATGATCCTCATGAGGGCACAAGGATCTAGGTAGGTATATTGGATAGGCTTAGCTTGATGCTCTACTTAGCATCCACTAAGGAAAGGGTTTCTCAAAGGTAGGCTAGGTTTGATGCCCTTGATGTCATCCACAAAAAGAGTTGGATGCACTTGTCAAGAAAGACATCACTACTTATTTGCAACTTGGTAACAATCATTTTAGCATGTATTTTTATTTAAAAGCAAGTAAACATGCATTATAAAACTGGGTAATGGTATGATCAAAAGATGGCTTGCCTTGGTTGGCAAAGTCATAGGCTTCTTCATCTTCATCTCGGGTTGGGTAGTCTCCATCACCATGGCTTGGTTGACTTTGGGATCCATTCTCCTTACTCTCGTTATCGTCTAATCGTCGAAAATCAAATAAGCATACAATCATCACACAATTCACAAACAACACATACTTACTATAATAAGGATACTTGGGTAAGAGAAACGATCTAGGAAGTCTATGGAGAGTGGTTTCGACGATAATTGAGTTCCGATGGATGAGATGATTGAGTTGTTGTATCTAAGTAGGGTTTATTCATTTTGGATTATGAAAATATCTCCTACAAGTCCTTATTGACCAAGGTCATGGACTAATGTAGATATTTAAGATTAGGGTTCAACCAAAGAGGATTCATAGGATTTATAGTATTTCTCTTTTATTGAAGCCATTTCTAAGTTGCAACTATTTAGTAATCAAATTTGAATCTTCAAGTACCATCTATTAATCCTAGTTGAATTGGATCAAGGGTTATAGATCAATATTTAGAAATGTGGTTGATTCGAATTGGTTTCATATCATTTCCATTTATTTTGAAATAGGTGTGCAAGTTTGAGTTTCTAATTACTACCATGTAGGATTAAATTTCCAAATACTTCCTACAAGTACACAAGGACTAAGATCAATACCTATAGATATTTGGAAAGGTGGTTTAACAATAAGAGTTCCATAAAAATTTCGATTATAGATTTGAGTTTAATAAAATCCTATATGGCAAATGCCTATTTAACCCTATAGGTAAATAGCATTTACTTTAAAAAGGTTCAAAAATGAGATCTAAGGGTATAGGCAGATGGGCATCACTAATTGTGAATTTCTAAAGTTGGATTTATATTTTTAGGAATTTTATTTGATTTGATATGAATTTTCTAAGGTGAAAAAGCTCCTGTTTTGTTATTTTTACTGCAACCATTATGTGAATCTAATTGTGTTGAAACCACTTTTATTGGATAGCTTATGTTCTAAGGTTTCCAGAACATTTTCATTTGCTAGATTTGGATCGGTAGATCTCCGGGAAAATTCAATTTAAGCAAGCATCTGAATGAGTTTTTCAAAAATCGGAATTCGAATAAACCCTTTTTTTTAATCCGGGCCGGATACACAGACTGGCTGGGCCGGCCCGTTAGGCTGCAGGCTGGCGGGGCAAGAGGAAAAAAAACACAAAACCGGCCTGACAAGGGGGCCCGGCTGGTCAGAACTTAAACCGAATCGGTATCGGGGACGGTCGTCTTCCTGGCGCGACTACACAGCGAGCGAGGGAGTACTGGGAGGAGGGCGGTGACGGGGAGCTCACCGGCGGCGACGGGGAGCGGCGGCGAGGGTGCAGGGCGGCGCCGGAGGTCCTTCTCGGCCGCCTCCTGCAGGCACAGCACCGGGGGAAGCTCAGCAGCACCGGGAACGTGCGGTGACCTGCGAGGACGACGTCGACGGGGGGCTCGAACGAGAGGGAGAGGGAGCTTGGGACCTTGTCTGGGAGGTAGAGGAAGGTGGCGCGAACCTTTTCAGGGAAGAATGACGGCTTTATATAGTCGGGAGAGGGAGCACGGGGCGAGTGGATCTGCGGAGAGAGCGCGGCCGGTGTCGGCTAACGGAGGGGATGGGCGGTCGGGGCTTTCGGCTGGGTGCTGTGGAAGGTTGCAGGAACTTGCTGGCGCGTTTGCAGGCGGCGGGGTGGTCTGGTGCAGAGGGGGCAAGTGAGGGGTCCGGGCGGTGGTTCTCCTCTATGCCTTCCATGTCTCACGGCCTGGGGTCGGGGCAGGGGGCACTGGGATCGACCAAGGGGTGAGAGGGGATGTCCTCCAGTACGGCTAGGTCGGCTAGGTAGTACGGAAACAGTGTCATATACAGTGAGTTGGATTTTCTGGATTTCTGCCCACAGGGTGTTCGACGAAATGTCCGCAAGAAATAAAAATTCGAATTTTCGAAATTTTCAAATTGGGTTGGTCATTATATTGGATAGGGATTCTAAACATATTTTTGTTATGAAGAAATATATTGTTTTGCAAAAATCTTATTTCAATTTTGAAGTATGGTTTCTGTTTCAGATTCAAACTTTGGACAGATTTTGAAAGAGGTTAGGTTTTGAGTTTTTGCTGGAAACTTCTTGGTTGAGTTAGTATGTGATATGGTCAAGCTCAACTAACTGACCATACCTTGGCTTGAGTTACAGATTTCTTATTCTAAGGGTCCAAAGTAGGGTAGTGGTTAACTTTTTCTAGATCATCTTTTCTTCTCTTTTTCTTTATTTCTCTTGCTTCTGGTTCTTTTGATCTTTGTGGTTCTTCTCTAATGCTTCGGTTGGTTAGGTTAGAATTAACTAACTATTGCCAAACAAATTATAACACACATGAAATCATAGAACAACATGTATTTTCAATACTATGTAAGCATGCAAATATAGATAAAAGGTTTTATCTTGGCCCAAAAGTGTTGGTTTTCTTGGAGATGAGAGGGAGTTGGGAAGTGACCTCTTATTTGAATTCATACTTTGGTAGAAATTTGAATAGAGTTCCAAGTTGATTTTTGTTTCAAACTTTATTGCATTTGACTCTTTGCAACTTGTTCTTAGTTGGGGTGGAGAGATGCATGATGGTATAGTTCAAAGATTTTCTTAATATAGAAGGGCAAAGTAGTGTAATCAGTAATTTTTTTAAGATCACTACTTCCTCCTTTCTTACTTAGGTTTTTGGTGTTGCAGTTTATTTTCTTGATTCTTTTCTATTTGTTTGTGATTGCTTGACTTAATTTTGATTTGGCCATTGACCCAAATGGGTTTAGCATGTAACCATACACCAAATTTAGTAGTTAGAAAACTATTTCAATTTAACCAAAAATCTTTATTTAAAAATTTGGGCTCAAAGGATTTGATTTCAAACCTTTCTCATACTCTTTTTATTTGAAGCATGGGAGCAAATGCTCAAACTCAGAAGTTTCGAAAAGGCAAGAAATTAATCTTGTATTCAAAATAAAAGTTTTTGTTGGCTCCAAAATTTGGTATTTTAATAAATCCATTTATTTCTATTTTCCAAAAATTTGGGTTGTTACATGCATACTTAGAACAGAATTAATACACCGGTGAGAATATTAGATATTCATGGCCAGTTTGATGGTCAATTCAGTTAAAGAGATGAAGATAAAAGAAAAAATACAACCATACTCTGCTATCCTTTCTTTATTCTCCAAATCTTATCTCGTGACCACACTCTGAAATCCGTGCAACCTAGAGTTTTGACCTGCAGCAACTAATGAATTAATACGTGTGTAAATTCTGTCAAATAAATCACAAAATAATGCGGAGAACCACCACCTGTGAATAGACCCCAAGAGCTGATGCTTTCGCCACATCTGCACGCTGCCCATGCAGCTTGTTCTGGTGGAGTGCTCCAGGCCGACGGCCTCCTCTTCAATGGCCACCGCGAGCCAAGGAAGTGGATCGCCGCGCTCCATATCGTCCGCGTGGCTGACAACCTTGGCATAGTTGGCACAGCGGAGCAAGATAGACTGGGGGACATCGTGTGGTGGAGTGCTCCAGGATGACAGCCTCCTCTCCGATGCCTGCCGCGAGCCCTAGGATGGAAGATCGCCGCGCTCTGTCACATCTGTTTGGAAAAGCAATCGCATCGAGAGAGGAGATAACACAGATATATATAGGACTGAGTTATCGTGGTTTGGTTTTCAGATTGCTTCTATCATGTTGATGTTGGACATTACTTGCTTTTCAGATTGGTTGTATGTGTTGACGCCGAACATTAGCTTTGCTTTCCGGAAATCAACCTATGCTATTTTTAGCTCCGACGTGAAGCACGATAGATCTGCATCTAAATCTCTACCGTTTATACATCTGAGTTTTAGGGTGATAAATCTCTACCGTTGGTTGTTAGTTGTTTTAATAATATAATAGATTAACCGTGTTCTGGGACAAGCACATTGCACTAAGAACGATAACTATGCTCTCAAGAAGGTGCTTAAAGATAGAAGATGAAGACTCAACATAAAGTAAAACAAAGGCCCTTTGCGGAGGGAAGCAGGGATTAACATGTGCTAGAGCTTTTCATTTGTAAAACAGAGATAAAAATTGTTTTGGGAGGTGGTTGTTCCTGTCAACGACTGGCAATGGGGTTCTATCTTCCATACTAAACAAGTTGAGAGCGGTTCCGAGTTCTTAAAAAATTGCCATATACATGCTCTTTTATAAAGTTTGGCACTCCTCCCCACCTTTCCTTTCACAAACCATGGCTAACCGAATCCTTCGGGTGCCTGCTAACAATCACATACCATGGAGGAGTGCCTTTTTTTAGAGGTTACAATGGTCTGACCAGCTCTCTTGCAAAATTAGTGACGAGCAGATGAAGCATGCAAGTCGAGGGGTACTTAATTCAATATGGAAGATAGCAAACCCGACCACTATGTCCTCATGAGCTAAAAACAGTGTCACAAAATGAGAAGTATTTGAAGGTTTTGAAAGGTAGCACATGAAAATTTACTTGGAATGGTTTGAAATACCATGCATAGGAATTTATAGTGGACTCTTTGGAATAACTTGGTTTTTAGGAGTTAGATGCACGAGTAGAGCTCATACTCAGTACAGGTGAAGGCTAGCAAAAGACTGGGAAGCGACAATCGAGAGAGCAGTAATTATCATAATCATGCTTGCGACAAAACAAAATTAATAGGGGCATAAAAACGATACAAGAGCTCTGAGGCAAAATAAATCATCAAGGCTTAATTGACTTTTGTTTAGTTATATGCATGCTTGAGCATGTGCCAAGTCGATTCAAATGAAACATTCAGTGGAGCATACCACAATGTAATACCGTTTTATGAATAGAACAATGCAAGCAAACATCTATATGACATGCTACAAACTATTAGTAAATTGTAACTAATCATATGAGAGCAGGAACTACTAAGCATCCATTAAATAATATAAACCTTACACAAACAAACTAAGCATGTCCACATGAATGAGTATATGTACAAAAATGAAAACAAATAGAGTTCATACCAGCCTCTCACCACATCTCGAATTGTCATAGATCGTTATTATTGCCTTTCACTTGTGTGGCTTGAATAATATGAAGTGATAACCAAGCTCCAATGGAGTCACGGGACTACGGAACTCTGTAGCAAACTTTACAAAACCGGAAAAGAACAACAAATATTTTTGGGTTTTTGAATTTTAAAACAAGAACAGAAGGAAACAACAAACAAAGCAAAATCTTTTTGGATTTTTGAATATTAAACCGAAACTAGAAGGTAAAGCAAACCAAAACTGAATACTAAAGAAACAAACAAAGAGAAATAACAGAATTTTTTTTGGTCTTTTTGTGTTTTGAAAAGTAGAAACAAAACAAGAACAACAAAAAAAAGAAAGAAAGCGAAACATGGTATACAAAGTTCTGACAGAATATGATGTATAGATGAGTGAGATGTCGATGTACCTCCCCCCAAGCTTAGGATTTGGGCCTAAGTAGAGATCAATCCCAACGTGGCCAAGAAGTGGCATCTCTAAAATATGACGAAGAAGTTCCTTCGTCCTCATATGAGCTAAAGGACACCCCGGTATGATGCATGGTGTAATAATCAGAGGGCGCCTCCCCCTCTTGGCTCTCGGAGCCCTGCTGCCTGTGGAAACCAAGCAACCTAAGCTGCTCGTCCAACTCTTCCTTCAAGCGCGACCAAGGCATCCTGCAAATACTGAACAAACTGGGCTGCGGCAAGGGAACTTCCCTTTCATCTCCATTAGTAAATAACATTCTATAGACTAAACTACCTGCACAAGAGTTAGCAGTAACAAAGTGATGGACCTTCATAGCAGCAAGATCAAGTCTCTATGGGGCTAACAATGTATCATTAGGAGCAACAGAAAGGCCCAGAGCAGCAGCAATGCGTGCAACAACAATTCCTCCATAAATGGGCCCCCTAGCAGCTAAGCGACGAACAATGAGAGCACCAAGGTTGTACTTCTTACTAAAATTAAGCGCAGTAGCTAGAAAAGCTAAATGATAGTTAGAAATATTACTAGTGTTCCCCCTACCAAGAATACTAGTGGCAAGATAGTAAGCAAAGTATCTAATAGCTGGGAGTTGAATGTTCCTTATCTTGCCACGCTGGGTTGTACGATCATCATCATTTGTCACCCCTCGGTAAAGCTCCAGCAAATCAGCGGGTCAATTCTGAATCTTCTTTGCTGTCCCAAACATAGCAATACCTAGGATACTACAAAATATTTCCAAAGACATGGTGATAGACTTATCATAGATTTTAAATGCAATAGATGGCTTGAAGGCTGAGTTAGTAAAAGAAAAGCTCTCAACAAAAGTCTTCGTGAGCATAGCATATTGGTCACTTTCATCAAGCATGTACGTAGTCAAACCAACCCTGTTAACAAGAAGTAAGAAATCATCAAGGATCCCTGATCTCTTTAAAAGTTAGTACAAGGGAAAGTGGATGGATATGCATCTCCATCATCCCCCTCATCACCAATGTTTGGTGAAATAAGATCTTTATTGTAGGATGGCCTAAATTGAGCAGTTGATCTTGAAGGCCTTGCTACCCTTGGTGCTTCTCTCTCGAAGACCTCTCCATAAGTGTGATTACGCATCTCCCTTTTCTGAATTTTTTAACAAACCTCATAAAAAATGATTTTGAGACAAGCAAATGAAGGAAACTACTATAGGGAGTTGCAAGAGAGCTAACATACATCAAAATAACTTATCTAAGCTATATAACAAGCATGCAAACTTACTTAACCTGCCACCTATAGTACTAAAATACTCAAGAAATACTCCACTAAACAAAATTCTACTTGGACAATCGGAGGAGTCACATACCGGAGAACAAATGCTCAGAATCTCAGCAGCAAAGATGGGCTGAGCAAGGAGATCGAAAATCACAAGCAAGAACCACAAGAAAACGGGTTTGAGCAATGGAGTGGTGTTTTTCGGGAGAGAGAGTGGAGTGGCAGGTGGAGAAGTAAGTGGAGAGCCAAGTGGCCCACACCATGCCACGGCGTGACCAGGCATGGGTCGCGCCACCAGGTGGTGTGGTGGCATGGTGGGTCCCCCTGGGTTGTTCCAGGTGCTTCTCTGCCCCATTTCAGACGTAAAAATTTAATAAGAATTTTTTGGAATTTTTTGAGAAACTTTATTTTCGAGGATTTTCAGAAATCGACAAATGATAAAAAAACACAGGAAAAGCGATTATGGAACGATGGAAAACAAATTCAAACCAATTCTGCAGAAGTTCTAAGATACTCAATATGCAACTAACCAGCGGAAACATGGGTGAACATGGTGAAAGCAAAAGTAAACATGTGGTGAAAACATAGTTTCATTCATTCAAAAACCACTTTGTTAACAAGGTTGATCAAGTCTTGTTACCAAAACAATTTTTTATGAAACAAAACTTTGCACTTCACTAAATGATTATGTTACCTCAACCTTGATAGGCATAGTCCCAACCATAACAATTTCATATTCTTCTTGTGGCTTTTGCCTAGAACAATAGATTTCTCCAACTTTAATGGTCTCAATATTTTTGATTGAATTTAGAACATACTTTCTATCAATCTTCTTGGGAAAATAAATTGTGTGCTCCTTGTCCTTAACATTAAAAGTTACTTTCCCTTGGTTGACATCAATAACAGCACCTGCAGTGTTAAGAAAAGGTCTCCCAAGAGTAATAGACATATTATCATCTTCAGGCATTTCCAGCACAACAAAGTCTGTTAATATCAAACAATTATTAGCCATTTGAACATGAACATCCTCACATATACCAATAGGAATAGTAGTAGACTTATCAGCCATTTGCAAATATATGTTAGTTGATATCAATTTTTCTAGATCAAGTCTCTTATAGAGAGAAAAAGGCATGACACTAACTCCTGCTCCCAAATCATACAAAGCAGTTCTAAAATAATTATTTTTAATAGAGCAAGGAATAGTTGGTATACCTGGATCTCCAAGCTTCTCTAGAACCTTTCCATTGAAAGAATAATTAGCAAGCAAATTGGAAATTTCCTCACTATGAATCTTCCTTTTGTTAAAAACAATATCCTTCATATAATTTGAATAAGGAGGCAATTTAATAGCATTAGTCAAAGGAATTTGCAAAAACAAAGGTTTCATCCATTCACAAAACTTGTTATAGTGCTCCTCTTCCTTTGATTTGTGTTCCTTACTAGGAAAAGGCATTGGTTTTTGCACCCAAGGTTCTCTCTCACTACCATGTTTATCGGCAATGAAATCCTCCTTGGTGTACTTTGCATTCTTAGCAAGCTTTTCTGGTTCCTCCTCAACTTCTTCTTTATCAGAAGCATTACCGCTTTCAGTTTTAGCATCAGAGATAGATACACTATTAGGATCCTTACCATATTCAGAAGATTCTGCAACTGTTTTATGCTTCTTCTTCTTTTTCCTAGAAAGAGTACCATTACCTACAGCACGTTGAGAATCCTATTCGATCATGTTCGATCCTCTTAGGATGTCGTTCAGTATATAAAGGATCCTGAGTAGAAACACCACTTCTAGTGCTTATTTCATAGGCATGTTTTTCTCTAGAAGTGTTAACTAGCAAATCTTTTTGCATCTTAGTGAGCTGATCAATTTAAGTCTGAACCATTTGGCACTACAACACATTAGGCATGTAGAGACGCAAAGTTTAAATGCTAGAGACGTGATATTTCATCTCTAAAGTGTTGTATAGCCGCTTTCATAAAACGTCATAGGAGCGTCTTCTTATGCACTGTCTCAAGTAACATAAGGACGCTTGCTAAGCGTGTCTAAGTACATAAAGACGCTTCATAGTGACGCTCAAAAGCATGTCTAAGTACGTAGAGACATTTTAATAGACACGCCATTTTACGTCTCAATTGATATTAGAGATGCCTTATTCGTGCGTATATTATACAAGGGCCCGTGCACATTACGTATTGGTATTCATGACAACATGTACATACGTTATTTTACTTGTATTTTGGATGCGTGCCGGCATAATTTATTTTAATTTGGAAATTTAAGTGAAAATTGATTATTTTTTTTCATATTTGGGTTCACGCAAGTACTTGTTGTATAAGTCAGGACCATTATAACGAACAGTAGCATTGAAAATTATAGAGCAAAGAAATAAATTCATTAATATCGAACTTCAGAACTGAATAAAATATCCATATTCATAATTCATAGATACATCGGGAAAGATCGTGAACATGAAAAATAATAAAAAATCCTATATAGCACGAGTTATCTCTAAAAACTGATGGTAAAATCCCTCCATAGATTTATCAAGGCAGAAACATATGCTTTGTCACCTACATCTTTATCCATTTCAGGCCTATTTAGCTCCAAAATTAACCTGAAAAGCATGCCACGACCCAAGTGAGAAATTTCGTGGAATAAGATAATACAAGGACAGATGACAATATCAAGTGATTAAATAAAAATGGATCTGAGTCTAATCCTGCAAGACAAAGATCTGCTATTCTCGGCTACGACTTGCATCCTTTTGGTGGCGGGATCAAATATCTAGAACCTGATGTTGCCAGACTTGCTATATTGGCAGTATCTTCATAGTCAAATATGTACTTGAAGATGTCCTATGTACCTGTGTCGCCAGGTTAGCAATTCTATGCTCAACTCGTCAACTTAACTGGAGATATCAACTCACAACCCCACTTGCTGAATCTTGTTGACATCAGTTCAATTGAGCTTCCAAGAGGAAGTTCCTTAGAAATCACAGTGGAGTACTAAAGATGCTGACCACTTGACTGTTGGTTTTGCTTACATGTACATGGGATGTACAGCAGTACCAATAATTGCATGTTTCTTACAGAGAAGACATGGAAGACAGGAAGAGGCATGGTAAAATATCAAGTGGAGGAGCAAGAACGGTACTAGTAACTTATCCTATTAGAAACAAATGTAAAGTACAAGATTGCAACATTAGTTAAATGCTTGGGTCTCTAGCCATAACATAACTAGATATAACTATTAAAACCGAATCATTGCAGATATTTCCTTAATTTTCCCATAAAATGAATCCCTTAAAATTAAAAATCAGGAGAATGTAATATACAGGTTGTTATTTGCCTTGTTTGAACTAGATTTCTTCCTTTTGACCTACAATGCACAAGGGTTATAAATATTATATAAAAGTTAGGCCAAGCGATAACATGACCCAAAGCGTCTGTGATAGTTTGAATATCTTCATATGGTCCAGGAAACTTTTTCATCCGCGGTATAGGACGGTTAATAAAAACTCCACAAAGTTCATCTCCAAGCATGTTTCCTCCAACCACATATGGTTTATCTTGACTCATCAAAGATCCTATCGCTACAACTTTATTTTTATTTCTTCGGTTTGCCAAAACAGACTTGAAATTTATCAACAACATAACAATGTTGGTTTAGATAGGTTGTTGGCATAACATACTACATCGGAATGGAGGTAGTACCTTATTAGTAGCTAGGTTGATTGTGTGGGAAAGATGAACCTTGATCCGCTTCAGTGGAGTTTTCATCATTTGCTTTCTGCAGCCGAAGATCATATGAACTAAACATAACGAATAAAAACTTTAGTATGCTGACAGAAAGATGATACATTTGTTTTCTTGGAATTTGTCAAATTTTGTGCTTGCTTGTTCAGTAAGATAAATGCTCAGAATGGAACCCAACCTTTCATTTGGAACACCATTTTGATCAGTCTTCACAACAATATTTCCTCCATTTAATGTTGACAAAAATTTAGTTGGAAATACCCCCACCATTTGTGGAATGTCCCCGTTAGGTTGTGCCTGTAGGAATATCACAATGACACATAAATGGTTTCAAAAGACTACCATATGGGTAACAAGGAGAAAAAAATATCAGAACTTACAAATTATAATTGGGATACTAGATTCATGAAGCATCCTTGGTAATATATTATAGATCTCTGGAGAACTCTGTAAAACATTTTCTGCATCATGTTCAGAAAAATTGATCTTTCGTAGTCGTCGATATATACTCGACATAATGTCTTTCCTAAAGAATGCAAAATTAGTCAGCCTTTCTGTATTGCAAAAACTGAATTAACAAGTTTGTGGTTATAAAACTGCAGACATAGAAACGCTTTAATTTGGTTACGTTATGCATTCATGTCACATGCAAAAAAATTATCAAGACACCAAAACAGATAGGTATACTATCAACACACAATTATGCTTGGATCTGTGCAGTAAAATTTGGTGCAGATTGTAATCCACCAAGTAGTGTCAAAGTAAAGCTCTATATATTGTCTTCACCGATGGATGACTGGATCTCACCGCCCTCATCCGTAATATGTAGTAAATACATGTTTACATAGTACAGTATAAGGAGTGGTGTTTCGTAGTAATGCCAGTTCACAGCATGCATCATGTCCATATGCCTTAGAACATTGTCAACTCAATTCTAAAGTAATGCTTTCTGTATTATCTTCATGAAAATATATCTAAGAAAACAGACATGGGTGAGTACCGATGGACATCATCAGTGATGCAAAAAAATATCAAGAGATGATCAAACCGGCATTGCAGAGGTTTTATTTAAAAAAATAACTATAACGTGTAGGTACAGACTGGTAAAAGAGACTTTAAAAATTGCATGTTAACATCCTCATGACTGAATTACAAATGATCTTGTATGGCACTAGATTTTGAGCAAAGAACAAGCTAATTTTCTCAGTTTCTTCTGATGCTAGTTGATAGGGGAGGCGGTAGAAGCAGTGCCAGCGGCAATGACTCCAAGGATGTTGTTGAATATGGATTCAACACTACAATCCTCGGGATAAATGACCCAGCAATTTCACATAGCTCAAAGATATCCCAATGAAACAGGCTTCCCAAACACTTGCCACTTACAGTTAAGAGTTTATACAGATCCAGAGAGGTAAATCAAACGGCGAATTGGCAGCAACCGGGAGGCTGCCTGCGCTTGCACGAGATGGATCTACGGGACACCCTGCCCCAGAGCCCTACCCATCGCACACGAACACTCACCATATCCCTGGCAGGCGGCAGCAACACTACCTCTTCACCGTCGTCCGCCACGGCACCGGTGGCGCCGCATTCACCGGCCGGCCCTAGATTGACCTAATGGTAGAAATTATAATCTAAATGAGATGAATTTGAGGGATCACTAACCTGGGAGGCTACGGCCACAGATCCAAACTTTGATGAGCACCGTGCAGATCTGATCTCTTAGGCCATGTACAATGGGAGTGCTTAGAGAGGGTGCTTACAAAAATAAACCAAACGTTTTGTTAAGAATTGATGCTTATTTATATATGAGAGGTGCTTAGTTAGGCATCTGTCTAGTCTATATAGGCACTAGTGCTTAACTAAAAACCGGTTTATTTATCTAAGCACCTCCCCTAAGCACCTAGCATTGTAGATGCCCTTATGAGGCCATGTACAATGGGAGTGCTTAGAGAGGGTGCTTACAAAAATAAACCAAGCGTTTTGTTAAGCATTGGTGCTTATTTATATATGAGAGGTGCTTAGTTAGGCATCTGTCTAGTCTATATAGGCACTAGTGCTTAACTAAAAACCGGTTTATTTATCTAAGCACCTCCCCTAAACACCTAGCATTGTAGATGCCCTGAGCAGATCCATGTCGTGGCAGTTGGAGAGATGCAGGCAAGGGTTCCCCCTTCGTTTTCAGAAAAGATGGAGGCGATGGAAAATATATACTACAGATTTTTTTCTCAACATATAAGCGGTAAAATAACCAAAGTTTAGCGCCAGAACGAAAAACAAGAGGCAATATTTTTCTTAAGCGACAACACTATCAAAGTAGTGATTTCACACGCCGAGTTTGTATCTCGAGAGTCGTATACTCGTATTACGACTATAGTGATTTTTCACTAAAAAAAAAATACAGTCTCAGTTTAGGACGCATTTGGAAACGTCTCAAGATTTGTCTCTAAATACCCACAAAGTAATAATTATATTTATTTAGATTCTGATAACTAAAAGATTTAAGACTTTACATGGAACGTCTAAAGAAATGTCTCTACGGTGAGCCCCTCGCTCGTCATAGAGACAAAATCAAATGCGTCTTATATATAACGTCTTTATGTGATAATTTTGTTGTAGTGTGAAAATGTTTAACAAGCATCTTAACATCATTGGATGTTCTCTCCACAATATCATGCAACTTATTAATAGCTCTAGAGTTTTCCAATAGATGATTCTGCACCTTCTTATTAAAGTTATCTTGCTTAACAATATAATTATCAAACTCATCTGAGCATTGATCAGGAGGTTTAGAGTAAGGAATATCTCTATTATCAAAGCATTGGAGAGAGTGTACCTCAATAGTGGATGAGCGAGGGATTGGCTTACATAATTCTTCTATAGGTGGTAGATTCTTCACATCATCAGATTTAATACCCTTGTCCTTAAGAGATTTCTTGGCTTCTCTCATCACTTCATCATTTAATTCAATAATTCCCCTCTTCTTTGGTGTTGGTGTCAGGGTTGCTTCAGGTATATTCCAATCATCATAATTCTGGCTTATCTTAGCCATTAATTCTTCGGCTTTAGCAAGAGTTCTTTTCCTGAAAACACAACCAGCACAACTATCTAGGTATGTCCTAGATTCAACAGTTAGTCCATTATAAAATATATCAAGGAGTTCATTTTTAGCTAATGGCTATCTAGGCCGTGCTCTAATTAAAGGACAAAACCTTGCCCATGATTCAGGAAACTTCTCTCCTTCTACCTGCTCAAAGTCAAAGATTTTTTGCAAAGCAGCATGTTGAGCACTAGCAGGGAAATATTTCTGAAAGAAAGCATTAACCAAACCAATAGGACTATCAATAGATCCAAGAGACAGATTATTAAACCAAGTTTTAGCTTCACCTTTCAATGAGAAAGGGAAAATTTTAGCAACAAAGTAGGTGTGTTTCTTAATATCATCAGAAAATAAGTTACTCAAAGTAGAGAGCTCATTCATATGTCCCATAGCACTTTCATTTTTAGTACCACAAAAAGGTTCTTTCTCAACAATAGATATATAAGATAAATCCAAAGAGAAATCATAATCCTTATCGCTAATGTTTGTGGGAGATGTAGCAAAATTGGCATCAGGAGACAACTTATATCTAACAACATGTCTTGCAAGAAGATCTTTAATAGCACTAGCATCGCAAGTAGCATGACATTCTTCAATGAATTCATCATTGAGTTCAATATAAGCTTCCTCAAGATCATCACTAGGACAATCTCTAGACTCAGGTGAACTAATAGGTGTAACAGTGTTTCTGGTGTTTCCTACTTGTTTAGTCCTAGCAACTGTAGCATCTAGGAAAGGACCTAATGAAGCACTCTCATCAAGCACAGTAGAAGCATTATCAAAATTATCAGAAGCATTTTCAAATTCAGCAGAAGTTGTAGCATGTGCATGTGGTGGTGTAAGCAGCTTACTCATCAGAGATGGTGAATCAAGAGCAATAGAGGTGTTCAGAGTTGTACCTCTTCTTGTAGTGGATGGCAATATAGGAACTTTCCAATCACGAGGTTTACCCATAATGGATGGATTGCAGCAAACAATATCAATTCCAAGTGAACTTACAAATAAAGCTATGCTCCCTGGCAACGGTGCCAGAAAATAATCTTGATGACCCACAAGCATAGGGGATCGCAATAGTCTTCGAGGGAAGTAAAACCTAAATTTATTGATTCGACACAAGGGGAGCCAAAGAATATTTATAAGCCTTAATAGATGAGTTTTCAATTGAGCTGCACCTAGAAATAGACTTGCTCGCAACAGTTTATCAGTAGCAACAGTTTTATAGTAGTAGCACTAGCAAAATAACAGCAGCAATAATAAAATAAAGATAACAGTGGTGACTATAGTAAACAATAGGATTAAATACTGTAGGCATAGGGATGGATGAATGGGAGTTGCATGGATAAGATAATTCATATAATAATTAATCAAAACATGGGCAATTGCAGATAAATAATGATAAAGCATCCTAGTACTAAGTAACCATAGGCATGTGTTTCATGTATAAACGTGCGTGCTCGCAATGAGAAACTTGCACAATATCTTTTGTCCTACCAGCCCGTTTGCAGCGGGCCCTCAAGGGAAACTACTTGTAATTAAGGTACTCCTTTTAATAGAGTACCGGAGCAAATCATTAACACTCCATGAACACATGTGATCCTCACATCACAGCCATCCCCTCTAGTTATCCCAATTATTGTCACTTTGGGGCCTCAGGTTCCGGACAACAATATGTGTATACAACTTGCAAGTAAGATCACATACAACAATTATCTTCATGAAACAATAACATGTTCAGATCTGAGATCATGGCACTCGGGCCCAAAGTGACAAGTATTAAGGACAACAAGTAGCAACAATGTCAAAAGCACTAACAACGGATACTAGGCAGCATGCCCTAACAATCTTATAGCAATTACATGAATGATCTCATCCAATCCCTACCATCCCCTTTGGCCTATAGCAGGAATTACTCACACATGGATGGGGGAATCATGGATGGTTGATGGAGAGGCGTCAGTGATGATGATGGCGATGATCTCTTCCAATTCCCCATCCTGGCAGGGTGCCAGAACGGAGTTTCTGGTTCCAAATCATGGTTTCTGGTGGTGGCGGCATAGCAGAACTCTATCTGGGAAAAATGCTGAACCCCCAATGTTTTCAGATCAGAGGCTATATGTAGGCAGAAGGAGGGCTCGAGGCAATGGCTGAGGCGGCCACACCACCCCCTGGCACGGCCTGGCCTCTCGTGGCTCCTCTCCATCTCGTCTTCTGGCTCCGTGAGTCTTCTGGTAAAATAGGAGCTTTGTGATATTTTCTAGGATTTTTCCTGAAAGTTGGATTTCTGCACAAAAATGAGACACCAGAGCAATTCTGCTGAAAAAGTGTTAGTCCGTGTTAGTTGTATTCAAAACACACAAATTAGAGGGAAAACAATAGCAAAAGAGTTCAGGAAAGTAGATATGTTTTAGACGTATCAATAGGTAGTAGTGATTGAAAAGATGACAGAATTCATTGATCTGCTAGGGTCGTGTACTTTCTTCCACGGTTACTTTTGCTAGGGATATAAAGAATGCATGTGATATTTTCTTAGTGACAACTAAGAATCCCGAGTGACATTCATAGACATAGTTTATATCATAATATGTCCAAGTGGTAGCATATTTGTTGTTCAACATCATGTCAAAGTATATAAGGCTATACTCTGTTGATTCTTAATACTAGATGCTTCAAGTTTATTCCTTCTAGTGGAGTATAAGTAAGATGTGATGCATCATCTTTAAATTAGGACGTGATGCCCATATGAATATTATCAAGTAACATAATAAAAATCATATCAATGTTTCGGTCATCTGCATTGCGCTTAATGCCATCACAATTCAACGAGAGGGTAACTCATCTACCCAAGCATGCTTAGCTTTCTCGAGGGGCGCAAATAACCTCTTCTTTATGCCATTGCTTATCAATCCATTTGCTTTTTCAACTTGTCCGTTCATCTTTGGATGTGCTACCGATGCAAACTTCAATTTGATGCCCATGCTCTCGCAGTAATTTTTGAACTCTTTAGACATAAAATTCGTCCCATTATCTGTGATGATACTGTGTGGTACCCCAAAGCTAAATATTATCAACTTGATGAAGTTAATTGTAGCTATGGAATCTTGCATGGTTACTGGGGCTGCCTCGACCCACTTGGTGAACTTATCCACTACCACCAGCATGTAAACATGCCCTCCTGGCCATGACTTATGCAACTTTCCCACCATATCTAAACCCCATTGCACAAACGGCCAAGATAGCGGTATTGGCTGGAGTTCTGCTGCTGGTGCATGGGGCCTAGAAGCAAATCACTGGAAAGCCTCACATCTCCGAACGATGTCCTTTGTGTCTTCTATTGATGTTAACTAGTAAAATCCTGCACGGAAAGCTTTGGCCGCTATGGCTCTGCTGCTGGCGTGATGACCGCAGACTCCTGCATGTATATCCTTTAGTATGACTTGCCCTTCTTGAGGGGTGACACACCTTTGCAAGACTCCTTTTATGCTTTTCTTATATAGCTTCCCTTGTACCATGACGAAAGCTTTAGATCGTCGTACTATCCTTCGTGCTTCTACCACATCTTTGGGTAGTGTCTTATTGATCATATATGCTAAATACGGCTGCATCCAGGTTACCTTGACCATCATGACATCCTCTGGCTCTATCGTGGTTTTGGCTGCCTCTTTGCTAGCCCCCGAGTCCGCTGTTGTATGCTTGCCTTGTTTGCTAGTACTCAGAGTTTTGTTTTCTTTTATCGACCTCTCCATGATTTCCTCCCAAAATACTCCTGGTGGTACCCATAAACATTGCGACCCAATGTTTCCAAGATGACCGGCTTCCTCATTGCTTGTCCTACTGATATGTGATACTTCGCACCCGTCGAATGTTCCTTCTAGATAGTAATATAAATTCCGGTATGCAGTCATGCTGTCATTGATAGCATCGCAGCAATTCATCGCGTGCTGAACCACGAGATTTGAGTCTCCAAATATCCTTAGTCGAGTCGCACCACATGCTTTAGCCATCTCCATTCCATGCAAAAGAGCCTCATACTCGCCTTCATAGTTGGAAGCTTGCGGAAAACTCATCCTTAACACATACTCCAGCTTATCTCCTTGTGGTGATATTAATACTACTCCTACTCCATCTCCTTTGAATCTCTTCGATCCGTCGAAGTACATTGTCCAGACACTCGACATATCAGGAGGTCCTGTTTTCTGTAATTCTAGCCACTCTACTGTAAAATCTGGCAAAACTTGGGATTTGATGGCCTTCCTCTTCTCATACGTGATATCCAGGGGGAGAGTTTGATTCCCCACAAGGAGACACGTTATGTTGCTTCTGGGTTGTTCAGTATGTTTGATAGTGGAGCCTCGTCAACCACTATTATTGGATGAACCGCAAGTATTGTCGCAATTTCCATGCTGTCATGAACACACTGTATGCAAGTTTTTGGTAGTGCGGGTAACGCTGCTTTGATGGTGATAGTACCTCACTGAGATAGTACACTAGACGCTAGACTTCGTGCGCCTTCCCTTCACTTTGTTCGACTACTAATACCGTGCTTACCACCTGATGCGTGGCAGCGATATATAGTAACAATGGTTCCTTTTCTTTGGGTGTGACCAACACTGGGGGTGTGGAGAGCACTTTCTTTAGCTGCGCAAATGTTGCGTCTGCTTCTTCTATCCACTTGAACTTTTTATCTAACTTTTTCATGAGTGCATAAAATGGGAGAGCCTTTTCGCCCAGCCGTGCGATGAATTGACTTAGTGCTACTATGCGCCCTGCGAGTTGCTATACTTCATGTAGTTTTGCTGGTTTTCCCATTGTTAGTATTGCCTGAATCTTCTCTAGATTTGCCTCTGTTCCTCTTGCCGACACCAGGAATCCCAAAAGTTGTCCTGCTGCAACGCCAAAGAACATTTGGTCGGATTTAACTTTAGCTTGAACCTGTCTAGGTTGTCGAAGGTTTCCTTCAAGTCATCGATTACGGATTCTTTTTTTCTTGTGGTGATGACCATGTCGTCGATGTAAACTTGGATATTTCGACCTATTTGGCTCCTGACGCAGTTTTGCATCATCCTCTGGTAAGTTGCTCCTGCATTCTTGAGGCCGAAGGGCACTACTTGGTAACAAAAGATGTCGTATGGTGTAATAAAGGCTGTCTTTTTCTTCGTCTTGTTTTTTCAACTTGATCAGGTTGTATCCCGAATATGCGTCCAAAAAGGAAAGCCTTGTGCATCCCGCCGTTGAATCAATTATCTGATCTATGCGAGGTAGCGGGAAGGGATCCTTTGGACAGTGTTTATTGAGGGATGTGTAATCGACACATACGCGGTGTACGTCTGTGTTTTTCTTTGGGATGATCACTGGGTTGGACACCCAAGTTGACGTTTTGATTTCTCTGATGAAGCCTGCGTTTTCCAATCTATGCAGCTCAGCTGCTATTGCTTTACGCTTTGGTTCGTCAAAATGTCGAAGAGGTTGCTTGACCGGCCTTGCTTTTGGGTCCACATTGAGTGCGTGCTCAACGAGTTCCCTGGGACCCTTGGCATGTCTGAAGGACACCAGGCGAAGATTTCCCAGCGCTCATAGAGGAATTCGACAAGCGCACTTTCCTATGCAGGATCCAGATTTACTGCGATGGATTTTGTTTTTGCTGGGTCCGTGGGGTGAACCTGAACTTTTTTGGAATCATGGGTTGTGTCAAAAGCCTGATCTGGCAGGGATCGACCTGATGTCGGGTAGTACATTATGATCAGTCTCTCCTTTGAGCCATGCGTACTCTACTGTCATGCCAAAGGTTTGTGTCATTCTGTTGAATTCCTTGTCGCATGTGTCTGATACTTCGAAACTTCCTTTGGCTGTGATGACTTCTTTTGGGCCTAGGATTTTTAACGCGAGATATGCATAGTGGGGTACCGCCATGAATCGTGCAAACGCTGGTCGTCCTATTGCATGGTACTGTGATGGCCAATCCATGACTTAAAACTCCAACTTTTCCCTTCGGAAGTTTCCGTTGTCGCCGAAGCAAACATTGAGTTCTATTCTTCCTAGTGGGTGATTTGCGCTTCATGGTACTATCCCGTGAAAAGAGCAGTCTGTCGGTTGTAGCCATTTGATACGTCCAAAACGTATCTACTTTCCCGAACACTTTTGCTATTATTTCTCCTCTAATTTGTGTGTTTTGAATGCAACTAACGCGGACTAACAATATTTTCAGCAGAATTGCCCTAGTGTCTTTTTTTGTGCAGAAATCTGACTTTCAGGAAAAATCCTGGAAAATATTGCAAAAATTCTATTTTACCAGAAGACCCACGGAGCCAGAAGAGGAGACAGAGAGAGGCTAGGAGCCAGGCTCACCACCAGGGGGGGTGGCCCAGGCCTGGCCGCGCCCACCTATGGTGAGGCCAGCTCGGCCGTCGCCTCGACCCCTCCTTCCACCTACATATACCCTCTGACCTGAAAGGAGCGGGGGTTCGGCATTTTTCCTAGATAGACTTCCGCTGCGCCGCCACCATCAGAAACCGCGATTCGGAACCAGAAACTCGTTCTGGCACCTTGCCGGGACGGGGATTTGGAGGAGATCTTCATCACCATCATCACCGACGTCTCTCCATCAACCATCCATGACTCCCCCATCCATGTGTGAGTAATTCCCACTGTAGGCGAAGGGGATGGTAGGGATTGGATGAGATCATTCATGTAATTTTCTATGAGATTGTTAGGGCATAGTGCCTAGTACTTTTTGTTAGTGCTTATGACATTGTTGCAACTTGTTGTGCTTAATGCTTGTCACTTCGAGCCCGAGTGCCATGATCTCAGATCTGAACTTGTTATTGTTTTATGATGATACTTGTTATTTATGGTCTTACCTGCAAGTTGTATACACATATTGTTGTCCCGAACCCGAGGCCCCAAAGTGACAGAAATTGGGATAACCGGAGGGGATGGCTATGATGCGAGGATCACATGTGTTCACCAAGTGCTAATGCTTTGCTCTGGTACTTTATTAAAAGAAGTACCTTAATTACCAGTAGTTTCCCTTGAGGCCCTGCTGCAACAGGCTGGTAGGACAAAAGATGTCGTGCAAGTTTCTCATTACGAGCACGTACGACTATATACGGAACACATGCCTATGATTGTTTAGTACTAGAATGCTTTATCATTATTTATCTACAATTGCCCATGTCTCACTGATTTCATGAATTATCTTATCCATGCAACGCCCAGACATCCATCCCTATGCCTACAGTATTTGATCCTACTATTTACTATTGCTACTATTACCGCTTTTATTTTACTACTACTATTACTGTTTCACTACTATCACCACTATAAAACTGTTGCTACTGATAAACCACTGCGAGCAAGTCTGTTTCCAGGTGCAGCTGAATTGACAACTCATCTATTAAGGCTTATAAATATTCTTTGGCTCCCCTTGTGTCAAATTAATAAATTTGGGTTTTACTTCCCTCAAAGACTGTTGCGATCCCCTATACTTGTGGGTCATCAAGACTATTTTCTGGCGCCGTTGCCGGGGAGCATAGCTTTATTTGCAAGTTCACTTGGGATTCATATTGTTCGCTACAATCCTTTCATCATGGGTAAACCTCGTGATGGAAAAGTTCTATATTGCCATCCACTACAAGAAAAGGTATGACTTTGAACACTTCTATTGCTCTTGATTCACCATCTATTATGAGTAAGTTGCTTACACCACCACACACACACGCTACTGCTACTTCTTCTGCTGAGTTTGAAAATGCCACTGATAATTTAGATGATGCTTCTACTGTGCTTGATGAGAGTGGTTCACTAGGTTCCTTTTTAGATGCTACAATTGCTAGAGCTAAGATGGGAAACACCACTGTTACACCTGTTAGTTCACCTAAGTCTAGGGAATGTCCTAGTGATGATTTTGATGATACTTATATTGAGCTTGATGATGATTTTATTGCCGAAGCTCGGGCTACTCGTGATGCTAATGCTGTTGAGGAACTTCTAGCGAGACGTGCTGTTAGATATAAATTATCTCCTGATGCTAAGTTTGCTGCTTCTCCCATAAATATTAGAGATAAGGATTATGATTTCTCTTTAGATTTATCTTACATATCTATTGTTGAGAAAGAACCTTTTTGTGGTACTGAGAATGAAAGTGCTATGGAGCACATGAATGAGCTTTCTACTTTGAGTAATCTATTTTCTGATGATATTAAGCTTCGCACTTACTTTGTTGCTAAGATTTTTCCTTTCTCGTTGAAAGATGCAGCTAAAAATTGGTTTAATAACTTGTCTCCTAGATCTATTCAAATTCTTATTGCTTTGGTTAATGCTTTCTTTCAGAAATATTTTCCTGCTAGTGCTCAACATGCTGTTGTGCAGAAAATCTTTGACTTTGAATAGGGAAAAGGAGAGATATTGTCTGAATCTTGGACAAGGTTTTGTTCTTTAATTAGAGCTTTGCCTAAAGAGCCATTACCTAAAAATGAACTCCTTGATATATTTTATAATGGACTAACTGATGAATCTAAGACATATTTGGATAGTTGTGCTGGTTGTGTTTTCAGGGAAAGAACTCCGGCTGAAGCTAAAGAATTAATGGCTAAAATAAGGCAGAATCATGATGATTGGATTATGGCTGAGTCAATGCCAACGCCAAAGCCAGCGCCAGCTACAGAGCCAACATCGAAGAAGAGAGGAATGATTGAATTAAATGATGAAGTTATGAGGGAAGCCAAGAAATCTCTTAAGGAGAAAGGTATTAAATCCGAAGATGTGAAGAATTTACCTCCTATAGAAGAATTATGTAAGCCAATCCCTGATTCATCCACTATTGAGGTACACTCTCTCCAACGCTTTGATAATAGAAATATTCCTTACTCTAAACCTCCTGATCAATGCTTAGATGAGTTAGATAATTTTATTGTTAAGCAAGATAATTTTAATAGAAGGGTGCAGAATCATTTGTTGGAAAATTCTAGAGCTATTAACAAGTTGCAGGATATTGTGGAGAGAACCTCCAATGATGTGAAGATACTTGTCAAACATTTTCAAATGGTTTAGACTCAAATTGATCAGCTTACCAAGGTGCAAAAAGACTTGCTAGTTAATGCCGCAAGAGAAAAACAAGCGTGTGAAATACGCACAAGAGGAGGTGCTACCACTCAAGACCCCTTATATCCTGAAGGACATCCTAAGAGGATTGAGCAAGATTCTCAACGCACTTCAAGAGATGATATTCCTTCCAAGAAGAAGAAGAAGAAGCATAAAACAACTGCGGAATCCTCTAAAGCAGGTAAAGATCCTAATAGTGTTTGTATTTCTGATGCTGAAACTGAACCAGGTAATGCTTCCGATAAAGAAGAAGTTGATGAGGAACCAGAAAAGCTTGCTAAGAATGCAAAGTACACCAAAGAAGACTTCATTGCCAACAAGCATGGTAATGAGAGAAAACCTTGGGTGCAGAAACCAATGCCTTTTCCTGGTAAGAAACATAAATCCAAGGAAGAAGAACACTACAACAGGTTTTGTGAATGGATGAAACCTTTATTTCTGCAAATTCCTTTGACTGAAGCTATTAAAATGCCTCCTTATTCAAAGTATATGAAAGATATTGTTACTAACAAAAGGAAGATTCCTAATGAGGAAATTTCCACTTTACTTGCTAATTATTCTTTTGATGGTAAAGTTCCGGAGAAGCTTGGAGATCCAGGTATACCAACTATTCCTTGATCCATTAAAAATAACTATGTTAGAACTTCTTTATGTGATTTGGGAGCCGGAGTTAGTGTCATGCCTTTTTCTCTTTATAAGAGACTTGATCTAAAAAAATTGGTATCAACTGATATATCTTTGCAAATGGCTGACAAGTCCACTACTATTCCTATTGGTATATGTGAAAATATTCCTGTTCAAGTTGCTAACAGTTGCTTGATATTAACTGACTTTGTTGTGTTGGAAATGCCTGAAGATGATAATATATCTATTATTCTTGGGAGACCTTTTCTAAACACCGCGGGTGCTGTTATTAATTGCAAGCAAGGAAAAGTAACTTTTAATGTCAATGACAAAGAGTATACGGTCTATTTTCCCAAGAAGATTGATAGAAAGAATGCTTTAAATTCAATCAAGAATGTTGAGACCATCAGAGTTGGTCAGATTATTTGTTCAGAGCGAAAGCCCAAGGAAGAATATAAAATTGTTATGATTGGGACTATGCCTATCAAGGTCGAGGTAACATAAGCATATAGTGAAATGCAAAGTTTTGCCTCATATAAAATTAGTTTGGTAACAAGACTTGATCAACCTTGTTAACAAAGTGATTTATATGAATGAAACTTCGTTTTCACCGCATTTACTCAACCTCACTCATTTTTACTTTCACCATTTTTGTTCCCTTTGTTAGTTACATGATTAGAATATCTTAGAGCTGCTGCATACTTGGTTTTGATTTGCTTGCAATCGTGCCATCTTTGCTTTTCCGAGTTTTTAATCTGTTGTCAAATTCTGAAAATCCTTGAAAATAACGTTTCTCGAAAAATTCCAGAAAAATCTTTTTAAATTTTTAATGTCAAAAATGGGGCAGAGAGGCACCTGGGAGACCTCAGGGGGACCCACCATGCCACCTCACCACCAGGGGCGCGGCCCAAGCCTAGCCGCGCCCACCTATGGTGAGGGCCCCCCCTGGCCTCTCACTTATCTCTTCATCCCCAGCTCTTTCTCTCTCCCGAAAAATCACGACACCCTAGCTCAAACTCGTGTTCTTGCTGCTCTCCATCTCAATTTTTCGATCTCCTTGCTCAGCCCATCATTGTTGCTGAGATTTGGAGCATTTATTCTCCGGTATGTGACTCCTTCGATTGTCCAAGTAGAATTTTGTTTAGTGGAGTATTTCTTGAGTATTCTAGCTCTATAGGCTGTAGGTGAAATGAGTTTGCATGCATGTCCAATTGCTTAGAAATGTTATTTTGATGCATGTTAGCCCTCTAGTAACTTCCTATAGTAGTTTCCTACACTTGTTTGTTTCAAAATCATTTTTTATGGGGTTTGTAAAAAAATTCAGAAATGGAGGAGAATGCATACCAAATCTTTCAACATGAACTAGAATTGCATGAAGTCATGAGAGTTCACCATGAAGAGAGGGTCTTTCCCTCAATCTATCCATGCTCAGAGTTCATGAATGCTGTCGGAATCCTGCAGGACTTCCAAGCCCTAGTCTCTAATGCAGGATTGGAACATTTTATTGATGGTGAACCACCCCAATATGCTAAACTAACAATGTCTGTGGTGCAGGATTTCAAATTCAATTGGTCCACATTTAACCCCATGGTTCATTATAAAATCTACAATAAATCTGTGGACTTGCCCTTTGATGTTTTCTGTGCAGCCATTAGAGTACCATAGTTGGGATCGCACGAAAAGATGAAGGAATGGCCTAGGCCATTGACGGACCTTTATGAGGAGATTTGTCAAGGAAGAAGCTTCTCAGGAGAGAGTGGTAAAATTCGAAATATTCATTTTCCATCCATTCGATATTTTGCCTACTTTATTACCAAGTGTGTTCTTGCTAGGAAAGTTGCAAATAAGTTTTCCTCATGTGATCTAGCTTTTATTGCTGCTGCTTTGAGAGGTGATAGTACTTACAATTTGGGTGCTTTAATAGCTTTCCATCTAGATGCTAACCGTGAGAAAGGGGGGATCTGTGGAGGTCATATTGCTTCACGTTTGTTAGCTTTGCATGGTGTAGTGCCTCATGTTTTAGATCTTCAGTTTCTAGTAGAGAGACTTGATCTTAATTCTATGATACATCATAAGTTTGTTTCTCCTCATGCTTGTTAGGATAACTTGACGTTTGAGATAAACTTTTTCAAGAAATCTACCTGGAAGGTAGTGAAGACTGATCGATCAGTCCATTTGCCTACACCTCTTTTGTTTAACCTTGATCGCAGGAATGGATGGTCACTCACACAGGGTGAGCTCGACGCATACATAGAGGAGCACCCGCAGCCCGTGCACGATGAAGAGGTGTAGTGACCTCACCTTTTAAAGATGACGATCCCCGTGCTTTTCAGTGCTAGTCCCTGGATCAAACGCTAGCACACACAGTTTAAGATGTAATATCAAGAAACAAAGGTCATTTTATTACATCGCATGATCCAACATAGAGTAGAGCTATTAGAGTTTACAACGAAATCAAAAATAGCATGGAGTCCTTCTTCTTCATGTGCCACAGGCGAACATGCTGCAGATAGACTCGTAACCCTATCGTACCTTTCTTATCGTCAAAACCTGCAACATGAAATGTTGCAGCCACAAAGGGTCAATACATTTGAATTGTATTGGCAAGATGTCACTTTTGGTGGACACAAATGGAGCCTAACACTTACATGAATATTTGGCTAAGTGGAGCTTCAGGCTAGGCTTGCAGAAAAGCAATTATTTATCATACTTTTCAAAAGATCTCATTTTCTTTTAAAGCACTATTGGACACACTGGAATCCACCAGGTGCTCCTAGTTAATTATGCACACACAGGAATCCACCAGGTGCACATAATTATGATCACACAACAATCCCTTGTTAACCATTCAAGTTTTAATTTAAAGAAGTTGGGATGAGGAGATTCTTGAACAGCTTCATAATCATGTCGCTCAAAATTGTCCGTAACCAGGGACACGGCTAAGTACTTAGTTTTAACCCTCTGCAGAGGTGGTGCACTTTTCCCACAAGACTCAGTCAACCTATTTTGCCATGATGCTCATTTTGCTCAAATGGCCAAGTGAAGACTAAGACGAGACTTTTCAGAAGCAATCCCTCAGACCAACCCGGATGCGCTCCATCCTACAAATCACTACCACCCTCTGTCCGTCTGGCTGAGTTCTCGCAACTTAGTTGGTCAAGACAGAGCCCATATGACTCGTGGTAGCACTGGAAGCTTCACGACTTGAACGTCTCCAATCTCTTTGTTCCTGGGTGGCCGTCCACAAGTGAGATACACACGACCGCCATAGAGATGGCTCCGGTGTAACCACTCAACATAAATCCATCTTACCAATTTCCACCCAGGTGTTTAATTAACTTAGTTGTTTTCTTAGTTTTTGCAAAACATAGTTTTCGAACTTGATAAAGAACATGTGGAATCCCAACCACGAATTCTATGGCACAACTAAGTAATCTACACTTACGGTGTTTCTTCTATCAGGGTAATCAGGGGTATCCTAAATAGGAGATAGCAAGCATAACTATCTACACATGCATATTATTAAAAGAAGAGAAACACTACATGCATAGTAAAACATTGGAATTTTATGAACAAGGGTGACACTTGCCTTAGTAATTTTCTGAAGACTGTACTTCTCTTAATCAACACACGTGGCTCTCCATACAACTATAAGATAGAAAGGAACACAACATAAACACACCATTCAAGGCAACATAATCAAACAAGAAAACAAAAGTGTTTATTTGTTTTAGCTTAGTCTTGATTTGTCTTAGTGATATAGGGACAAAAGATTGTGGCATAAGGTTGGCTTGATATGGATGGAGAGAATAACCAAGTCAAGGACTTAAAGATTGATGGGGTTTTCTAAATTGTTAAGGAGTGTCAAACACTTAGAAAAATAGCTTAAGAAGATTCTTAGGCTTGGCTTGAGAAGTTTGGGTGGATAAATTTCTAAGTGGTGAGGTTTGTCACTTTCATCTTCTTGACTTGGGCTCTCTTCTCTTGATCTTCTTGAATTCAACTCCTTGTCCTCCTTCATATTCTTGTCTTCTCTTCAACTTCTTCTCCATGGTCTTGATATGGAAAAACTGCTATGCCACATTGTTGGATGGAGTAGTCAAACACTTAGAAGAATTTTGGATGAGATAGAGTTGATAGTTTGCACTTGGCAAAGATAGAGAGTAGATTTTTCCCTAAGTCATGGTAGAGATGGTCAATAGGACTTAGGATATTTCACACCACTTGGTAGAGTGGGACAATATTCAAATAGCACAAAGTGCCCAATAGGAATTTGAGACTTGATATTTTGCAAGGTGCTCAAATAACACACAATAGCTTGCAAAATAGGATGAACTAGTAGAGTTGTCTTTGAATAAGTGTAGGAGGTGTGTGAAGTGTTCTGGTGGTTTTCTATTATCAGGATAATCAACTTTGCAAAAGGAATTATGCCTAAATTAATTATAGAATTAAATCTAGGAAGAAAATACTCAAATCTCCATTTGAATTTGAATATACTTGATAAAATTGGTTCAAATGATTTTTGCAGTGGTTCTACTGGATAGAGGATAACCATATGATTCATTTGCAAAAAGAATCAATTAAAAAGGATTTATAGAATTTTAACTATGTCAAAAATACTCAAATTCACATATTAAATTTGAATGTTTTTAACTAGTTCAAAAGTCAAATTTTATTCCAGAATTGTGTTCTACACATTTTTAGGAGTCCATAGACATATTATTTGCAATTTTTGGATAATAGAACAATAGATATTGATTTTACAAGATTCAGGTTATTTTTGTTCTTTTAAATCTAATTCAAATTCGGTTTAACAGAGGGCTGCCACACGGCGTGATGCCATTGGCCGATACCGGTTCGGCCGGATCCGTGATTTGGACCATAGGATCTAAAGTGGATTCAGCAGATCAGATCGTCTGGTACCTCTTCAGTAAGTGATGTAATTTAGCTCATTAGATCTAGATCTGACGGTGCAGAGAAACGGGGAGGGGAGTTTACCGGCTAGGGTTTCGGCGTGGTCGTCGACGGCGACGTGCAGCTCTAGGGTGGACTCCGGTGAGGCTACAGGGGCTCCTAGAAGACAGAGTTACCACGACGAGATGCAGGGCGTCACGGAGATCTCGAAAGTTTGATCGTCGTCGTCGATTGCTTGCGGAGGAGGAAGAGGGCGACGGCTGGAGAGGCGCAGGCGACGGTGAGTGTAACGGCCCAAAACCGGCACCTTGCAGATTATAGCGATCAAGCCACAATCTACATGATGTCGCTTTGGAAACGCACCACCAAGCGCCTCGTGCACGTTGGAGCGTGCACGTGATGCGGGTGGAATCGAGTAGCAACAGTTACACAAGTTCACGATGGAACCCACAAAAGAATATACAATATAACCATGAAGACTCCACGAGTCAAGAATCCAAATATACAATACAAAGATCCAAATCATACATAAAGCAAATAGCATCCGAGTACGGACAAGAATACAAATGGGCCTAAGAGGCCTGAAGATAAGCGATGGCGTCCAAAACCCTGCCCAGGCCAAGCCGGAAGGGTAACCTTGCTAACGTCGGCGCTCCCATACCTGTCAAAATCGTTGGGCCAATGGTTGCCAAACAAGGAGGGAGAAAGAGAAAAAGGGAAAAAAAATGAGGGTGAGTACCGAGGCACGTACTCGCGAGACTGGAATTCAGCTGTGCTCGCCTACAGGCTATATGGTGGACTTAGCGGCAACAAAAGAAATACTACAGAGACACACTACAACTTTCGTCTAAGTAGAATCAGATAAGAGAGCGCATAAAAGTAAACAACTAGAAACTAACACCAAACATAACCCAGCCGATGAATCACCTCCTCGTGACCAAACGAAGAAGCAAGTATCAAGGGCACTCACACGGTTACCAAGTTTTATTGCAGGTTTATTGTTGTAGTTGTGCTAGCTTACTACACAAGTTTATTAGTATTGAGAAAGCAGGTGCAAGTTGTTCTATGATCGAGTAGTACAGCTCCAAGTCGTCCATAACCGCGGACACGGCTTTTCGAAAAGATTTAACCCTACAGGGGTGCCCAAATGTACCCAAACGTTCGATCAATCCTTCCGGCAAATCTCGCACCCTTAATAAAAACGGGTGCGCCATCAGGATAGTCACGACTCGCACTCTCCTTCACTACAAACAAGTCCAGAAAGCCACCTAAACCAAGCTACCTGTGTCGAGAGTCCGGCCGAATCTCCGAGACGGACCCAGCTATTGCGAGGACTTGCTAAGAAGGAAACAGTGCCCGCAGGATGATTCCAACTTCGCAAAAGTGCCGCACCTATACGGACGTGCAGAACAAAGGGGTTACAAGGCACCCACGGCTTCCCCCAAGGTAAAATCAAACCATAAGATACAAGCTGCACGCCCGACAAGAACCAAATGGAAACACATCGAACTAGTTGTGGCCACTGGACAAGTGTGTAGATTCCGGCAGTGATCGAGGGGAGACCCGAAAACATACCCACGTGTGGTTAGAGCGCTCAGTCTTAGAACAGTTCATGCGATCTCGGGGTCCTAGGGGACACAAGTGAGCCGTCGTAAAATTGGCAAAATGACTCACCGATGCCTCTGCTTAATTAAATTTTAGTAATTAACATTAAAGTAAGATATGAGTATCTCCAACAACATATATCCATAAAAATAGAGCATGTGATAACTTTCCCATCCCAATAAGACAACACCACTTGAAACAATCTGAACATGCCTACGACTCGCAAGGCCAACTCAAACCACAAGCACACGGTTAATAGGATGTATGAAAGGTTCTACGGCTTTGCTTTGGATAACATGTGGATAGGACACGTGACTCGAACAAAGCATCGCGACACAAGGCTAGAATGTAGAGCTAGCGAGAGCAAAAGTGATAAATGGGTAGAGAGAAAAGGGCTCGCCTGAAAAGATGGTCGAAGAACACCCAAAGAACTTGTTGTTGCTCACATCACCACGAAGCATCCTATCCGGGAAGAAGCAAAACACTACAACAAACAACGGATGCAACACTTACTACTACGGCAAAAGAATCGGCATGATCATGTGAAGCATGTATGCATGGCATGGCAAATATGATGCAATGCAACTTAGCCAAATTAAGCGGAATCAGAATCCCGACACACATATATATGGTTCAAGTTGTTTTACTACTTGACAATTTGAAAGGTTATTAGCATGGCAAAGCAAGGCATAAGGTGATCTACACAAAATTAAATGAAGTGGGAAAACCATTATAATCATTTTCTAAATACTCCATATGTTACTTATTAGGTGCAATACAAACTATCACGAAATTACATGATGCAAGGTGCAAACAGGAGCATGGATGTCATATTCATATTCAATGCTTTTTTTCTGATTTCTAAAACACTTATCCAGGTTTAAAACAGGCTTTGAACTAGCAAGGTTTTAATGGCTTAAAACAAACAGGAATAGTTGACGTTTTTGAGCTGACCTGAAACTGAACTGAACCGGAAGCTGAAAAACACACTTGACGTGCACCTCTTGACAGCAAAGAGAGACTTTGGCTTTGGTGTTTAACAAAGTACAAATAGGAGGAATGGCTGCTGATTAGATTGTGATGTGCAACTAGCTAGCTGAAAAGCAAGAGTGGATGCGGATCGATCGGAACCTGGGAAAAACAAGCTAGCTGATATAGGAAACTTAACTGAAACTGTTGACTGCAACTGACTGAAACTGTCGATGCAACTAACTGAATCTGTCGACTGGGTCCGTCGGTTCTGCAACTAGGCGAAAAAAAAGAGCAGCAAGATTGGCTTCGGTTTGGAACAAACTAGAGAGCAGGTCATTGATTAACGACATGAGATCAGCTAGCTAGACAAGCTAGCAAGCAAGCCGGTGGATCAAAAACCATCATTCGGAATGAGCTAGCTCAAAGAACAAAGTACAGGTTGAAGACTCGATGGTAGCTAGATGAGTTCAGAAGTAAATGAACACGATGCAGACTGGCGTGCGGCATACGCGGATGGCATCAAGCGGATGAAGCTTCAGAAGAAATTGGAGACGCACGTCGTCGGTCGATCTTGGACGCGCGGCGGAGTAGAACGGCAGGGACGACAACGGTGCTCCGCGGCACGCGGCGGACTTCCATGGTGGCGTCGGCTCTCTGGCAGAAACGAAACGTAAGCAGAGCACCACGTCGGCACGGGGAAGCGTCGAGGCGTGGCCAGAGCAAGGTGGGTGTTGTGGCTGAAAAAGATGCGTCTTGCCGCTGTGAACCACACTGAGGCGGCGTCGAGACCAAAGGAGCATCGGAGCGAGCCGGCGATGAGGACCTGCGGACGGCGATGGACCGGGATGAGGATACTGGACGACGGAGATCATGAGGACGTCGGCATGCCAGGAGAGCTTGGCGGCGGCGTGGACGATGGCCACGTGCAGAGAAGAGCTGGCCAAAACTTGCAGGGAACGCGCGGACGAACGTGAGCACAGAGGAGGCTGGGACGTTCAAGAACATGAAAACAACGGACGAGCTTGACGAGCACGGCGAGACGCAGCGACGAGAGGAAACAGAGGCGGTCGACAGCACTGCAAGGATGAAGAAGAGAGGACCTCCGGGTCGGGAAAAGGAAGAAAGAGCAGCGGCGGCGTGGCTGCAGACTGAAGCAACACGAACAGAGACGAGGAAGCAGATACAGTCGCGGCGGAGGTGGCCTCGGAGGGAGTGGAAGATGCAGAACCGATGCGGGCGAGGACGTGCACTGAGCGCGGATTGACAGACTCGGCCGGGAAGAAGAGCTTGACGGATCCAGCGACGTCCTTGGGCAATTCTGCTCCGGATTATTCAGTGAGAAGAAGAGCTTGACGCGGCGGGGCTTGAGGGAGATGAGAGAGGGAACCGGGCGGCGGCGCTGCAGGGGAATAGGAGCTGCTAGGGTTGATGGGATAGATGATGAGGTGGTTATAAAGAGGGGGAGAAGCTCGGATGGCCGTCCCATCTCGAGGCTGGCGACGTGGCTTCAGTGGATGTTCTGCCGTACCATGAAGACGACACAATAGAGTGCATCGCTGCATCTTGGAGGACTTGGGCTAAAAGAGGAGGTGGGTCAAAAACAAGAGGATGGCTGCCCATTTAAGATATCAAGGTTTGTTTTAATAGAATTACAGGGAACCAAAAGATAAAGAGAAAGTATTAGAAGAAGAGAAGGTTTAGTAGAGTTGCAAATATTTTGCAAATATTATCTATTATATTATTAAAACAACAAACAACTAACGGTCTAGATTAGCTAGAAATAATCAAAGAAAAAGAACGGCCAAGATTAACTTCATATGTCCGGCCGGTGTCGATCTCAATATAGGCATATACTATGTCCTTCTCCCCTACGTCTATGAAAATCTTGCAAATCTTGCTAGCCACGCACAGGAGTAGGAGTCCATGACGGGATGACTTCCCAAAATAGCTGATTGCGCTTAATAATCCAATCGAGGACACAGCGATCAGGATCAAAGTTGATGGCTGGGGAAATTTATGGCAGAGGAGATAATAAGCCTGAGCAGTCTCTGCAACATAGCGCCATGAGATTGGAGATGCATCGTCTTCTTCGACGTCCACCCCGAGCAGCGCGACGGCATGAAGCCCGTACCCATGCCAACTCTTTAGGCAGATATACAAAGCTAGGACGGCAAAAAGAATCTCTGCAGATTTCGATCTCAATCTGTGCAACAAAGCTACGACGGAAAAACTACCCCACGGCAAGTCCGTCCCTTTGAGCATCTCAGAACGATCAAATCTTGGTAGCGTGAACAGCCACCACGATTGACCAAGGAGCTGTACATCTTGATTGCTGTGGCTTTCCAACAACGGCGGAAGCATCTACATCGGCAAGTCGAGACGATCGATTTGGATATCAAAGCGTCATTAGGAAGGTCATGCATACAGTCTACGTACAATGAGCCACGAGGGCTGAGACCTTATGTCGAACTCCCGCCGACGAGGTTCTGGGACAAGCCTGATATCAATATGGAGAGAAGCGACGGCGTCAGCGGCTTAGATTCTTTATCAGCCACATCACGTACTGCTATTGCAATCCCAAAGGAAGAGTACTCTATAGTCAAAGTATCTCAATAGTTTAGATTGATGAGCATCCACGGATCGACCTGAGAATAATTGATTTCTTACAATACATAAAGGGGACATGACATGTACTACAAGCTAGACATGATCCTTTGCTTGGTTAATTTGCATGGTATGAATATGCAGGAGCGAAGCAGATCAGCACACGTACATAACATGACGTTGCGTACCTGCTCAGGGGCATTCTTTCTAACCTCAAGAAAGGTGAGCACGGTGCCCTCGCACCACCACAACCAGTACCAGCTAGCTAAGGTATCCGCGTTTAAGTCTATATCACCTAGCTATTTGCTTGCATCCACCACCATCCATGTTAATTGGCCTGTGGCTCGCAATTGTTCAGCACTAATTGCACCCTGGGTCGAGCCAACAGATCTGGTAGCTGAAGCTGCAAACTCTGACCAGATGGTAGACTGAAGCCTACGTGAAATAGAATGATTAGTTGCTTTCTTAAACATGGATGTTTACATTGCATCTATCGGGTTCATTGGAAATTGGTAGCGGCCATATTCTGGTACCTTTTCTTTCTGGGATATGCATCCTTATGTAACTGAATTTATACATAGGTGCAAATAACATTTTATTTCTATCGGTTTCTACAATTTTGTGTTCTTGGGATGCATGTTTTGTGTTAGTATTCTGTTCTGTAACTTTAAAGTTGTTGAATCTACAAAATATCGCCCAGTCAGCAATGAAAATAAAATCACTTTTGTATACAATACAAAGGTAAAGGAGATGAAAGGAGCATCAGATAATTTTTCAGATTACTACTTTGAGTTTGCTGCCAAGAATACCCTACAAGAACGGAAAGAAAAAGACAAACAATGCTCAGGTATGTTCATAGTCGTACTTCTGAATTCAAAGTGATTTATTAAATTTAATACAAAGTATAAATTATAACTAAAATTCGTTATTTTTGCAGATGTCATTGGATTACTTACCCATATTAAGCCGATTGAATCAAAGATAACAAAGTGGAACACAACTACAAATATGCGCAAGATTGAAATTATGATACGAGAGTAAGTGTATATCCTTGCCACCAATTTTTGTTCAACAGTAAAGACCGTTTTCTTCCATTAACCGTGTTATTTACATTTAATATTGTGCAATGAAATCTGTAGGGGTGATAAAATCAGATTTACTTTATAGGGCAAATTAGCTCATCATTTAAGTGAGGATGTAACTGGCAATCAGACCATCATTATTGTTACCTCAACAATGGTGCAGAAATTCTATGGTAAGTAAAATAGTCTTACAATAAATATGTTATTTCCACACACAAAAACTAACTGATTTATTCTTGATTGCACAGGTTTGTCCCTGAAGTCAACAAGCGCCACAAGATTATATAAAAATCTAAATACACCTGAGACTTCAGAAATTCTTGATAGGTAAGAAACACACTTAATAGTTTATTATTATCAAATAAAAGATAAAAGTACTCAAGGCACATTGGAAGAACAAATGTTTCATAGAAGAAGAACATTACAAGAACTTATCGGTCTCAGGCACGACAACCCAAAAGAGCAGGTAATGCATCATAAATCTTTTAAGATTTTACTGGACAAGCCTCCAAGACCTGTAAAGCATTTACGTATTTTTGAATGCTAATACTTATTATTTAAATAGCTAACATTTAAAAATAAACTTTCGGGACTTTGAGATCACAACAATAGAACAAACATTGAAACCTTCTGATTAACTGATTAGTTACTGTTAGACGTATTTAATGAGGAAAAATTTGTACACAAAGTTATCATTGGGTCACAGTGAGTTAGATATGGAAAACCTAAGAAGATATGTCCATGCTATTGCATTGCTTCTGATATTTGTTGTAAGTGTCATGATCTTTTCAGTGTCAGTTAAAATATGTACGGGCATATTGTGTTTTCCTGTTCGTTGAAATAAATTGGAAACAAAACATAATGTGTTTCAGAGGATGATGTGCAGAAAAAATCTCTTGCACATGGGTCATTTGCAACAACATTTTGGACATGCATGCTCGACACAAAAACTAAGCTTACATCATCAGTTCATGTAAAACATTACAACCTTTTTTTAGTGCATTTCATTTGTTCTTTCCTTTTGTGAATAAATGGGTTTGTGGATTACCTGCCAATATAATTTTTGTTTCCTCAAAACAGTAGGTCAGTAAGTACATAGATCTTTAGCTAAGCAAAAAATTACATGCTTATTGCTGCTCAACTCTCCCGTTAATACGAGAAGTGGTCAGAAGGGGAAATATTGAGACATAGATTTTCATACTAAAGAAAGAAGGAGAAGTGCACTAAACCACAAAAGATAACATTTGACAACTCTTTTCCTTAAATAAATATGTGGTAAATAATGGAGTGAGTACAATATTTTTTAAGTATACTTACTCATTTAGAACCTTTAGAAATCTTCTGATTTTTGACCATCAGGTATGCAAGATAGGCTAAGATTTAAGGTCAATTTATTATTATACAATATGATTATATAATAATAAGAAAAAGATAATAATAGAAAAAAATGACACGTACATGGGATGTGCATGCAAACTTGGCCATTTGAAAAAAATAGAGGACATGTTAACAAGGAGTTTTGAGGAAACACAAAGAAACAAAGATAATTTATAACTACATTTCTATCTTATTTATCCGCATTCAATGTTCCGTGGAGACCTTACACAAAATTTAACGATTCTACTAGGTATTATAATTCACACCCTTGGTTAAGAAAGAGAGTTATCATTTGTACATAGCATAATCAATTGTCGCAAATGAGTCTAGCTGGTACATCACTATTTTTTACAATGCTATTAGACATGGAAAAATTACTCATGAATTACGTGGTAAAATTGGTTGCTGGATTATGAGGAAAAAAATACAAGTTCAACGCAATATGCGCTTTAACGTTAGAGTCCTAAACAATGAAATTATAGGGGTTCTGTATAAATGTTTATAAGTTTTATCACAAAATGAAAACGTGCGAGCAGTAGGGATGCTGAACAATTTGAGTATAATATACATAATAATTAAAATATATTTTCACCTCTTAGTCTCTTCAATTGTTCAAGAAATGGTATCAATAAGAGAAACAATACATTAAATACAATTAAATATAACGATTGAAATAGTATCATTGCTAGCCGCGCAATTGCGCGGGCCCTCCAGCTAGTTTTTATTAAAACAACTTCCCAAAGATTTTCAACTTAGTATTTTCAGATTTGTTTCAAAATAAGGAAAAGATGGAGGGTTTTATTATAGAACCATACGAGCAAAATAAAATAGAGTTTGTAGAAAATAATTTTGGATTTCACAAAAGTATGCAAGGTTATAGATGCATGATGATGCACATGTCACGATGACATGAAAAAGAAAAAGAACAAACAATTCTAATATTGGGAATTTTTTTTTGGGTCGTTACAATCGACACCACTAACAAGGGATCTCGCCCCGAGATCCACGCTTGTGTAGGGGAAAGAGTTGGTGAAACTATCGAGTCTTCGCGCTTCATGTTGACATTCCCGGACCTTAACGTGGATCTATTTTTCTCGACACCACTAACAAGAAATTCTTGCTCATGTTGACGGCGATGAACTTTTGAAGAACGGACCTAATGGGATAAAGGCAAGAGATCGTCCACCCACGTGGAAACCTAAAACTCTGAGAAGTAGGTAAGAGAGAAGACTCAAAACTCGCAAAGGTAAGAGGAGAGAAGCATAGAAGGTAAGAAGTAAAATGCAGAGCTACTCAGAACTATCCAACTCATTTTTAACAAAAATAGTTTTAACATTAGACTCAACTCGTCCGTTGGCAAGGTTATCCTACAGGCAGACCAGACTCGTGGGTATCGACAAAACGTGGCTCTGATACCACTTGTAACGCCCCAAAACCGGCACCTTGCAGATTATAGCGATCAAGCCACAATCTACATGATGTCGCTTTGGAAACGCACCACCAAGCGCCTCGTGCATGTTGGAGCGTGCACGTGATGCGGGTGGAATCGAGTAGCAACAGTTACACAAGTTCACGATGGAACCCACAAAAGAATATACAATATAACCACGAAGACTCCACGAGTCAAGAATCCAAATATACAATACAAAGATCCAAATCATACATAAAGAAAATAGCATCCGAGTACGGACAAGAATACAAATGGGCCTAAGAGGCCTGAAGATAAGCGATGGCGTCCAAAACCCTGCCCAAGCCAAGCCGGAAGGGTAACCTTGCTAACGTCGGCGCTCCCATACCTGTCAAAATCGTTGGGCCAATGGTTGCCGAACAAGGAGGGAGAAAGAGAAAAAGGAAAAAAAACGAGGGTGAGTACCGAGGCACGTACTCGCGAGACTGGAATTCAGCTGTGCTCGCCTATAGGCTATATGGTGGACTTAACGGCAACAAAAGAAATACTACAGAGACACACTACAACTTTCGTCTAAGTAGAATCAGATAAGAGGGCGCATAAAAGTAAACAACTAGAAACTAACACCAAACATAACCCAGCCGATGAATCACCTCCTCGTGACCAAACGAAGAAGCAAGTATCAAGGGCACTCACACGGTTACCAAGTTTTATTGCAGGTTTATTGTTGTAGTTGTGCTAGCTTACTACACAAGTTTATTAGTATTGAGAAAGCAGGTGCAAGTTGTTCTATGATCGAGTAGTACAGCTCCAAGTCGTCCATAACCGCGGACACGGCTTTTCGAAAAGATTTAACCCTGCAGGGGTGCCCAAATGTACCCAAACGTTCGATCAATCCTTCCGGCAAATCTCGCACCCTTAATAAAAACGGGTGCGCCATCAGGATAGTCACGACTCGCAATCTCCTTCACTACAAACAAGTCCAGAAAGCCACCTAAACCAAGCTACCCGTGTCGAGAGTCCGGCCGAATCTCCGAGACGGACCCAGCTATTGTGAGGACTTGCTAAGAAGGAAACAGTGCCCGCAGGATGATTCCAACTTCGCAAAAGTGCCGCACCTATACGGACGTGCAGAACAAAGGGGTTACAAGGCACCCACGGCTTCCCCCAAGGTAAAATCGAACCATAAGATACAAGCTGCACGCCCGACAAGAACCAAATGGAAACACATCGAACTAGTTGTGGCCACTGGACAAGTGTGTAGATTCCGGCAGTGATCGAGGGGAGACCCGAAAACATACCCACGTGTGGTTAGAGCGCTCAGTCTTAGAATAGTTCATGCGATCTCGGGGTCCTAGGGGACACAAGTGAGCCGTCGTAAAATTGGCAAAATGACTCACCGATGCCTCTGCTTAATTAAATTTTAGTAATTAACATTAAAGTAAGATATGAGTATCTCCAACAACATATATCCATAAAAATAGAGCATGTGATAACTTTCCCATCCCAATAAGACAACACCACTTGAAACAATCTGAACATGCCTACGACTCGCAAGGCCAACTCAAACCACAAGCACACGGTTAATAGGATGTATGAAAGGTTCTACGGCTTTGCTTTGGATAACATGTGGATAGGACACGTGACTCGAACAAAGCATCGCGACACAAGGCTAGAATGTAGAGCTAGCGAGAGCAAAAGTGATAAATGGGTAGAGAGAAAAGGGCTCGCCTGAAAAGATGGTCGAAGAACACCCAAAGAACTTGTTGTTGCTCACATCACCACGAAGCATCCTATCCGGGAAGAAGCAAAACACTACAACAAACAACGGATGCAACACTTACTACTACGGCAAAAGAATCGGCATGATCATGTGAAGCATGTATGCATGGCATGGCAAATATGATGCAATGCAACTTAGCCAAATTAAGCGGAATCAGAATCCCGACACACATATATATGGTTCAAGTTGTTTTACTACTTGACAATTTGAAAGGTTATTAGCATGGCAAAGCAAGGCATAAGGTGATCTACACAAAATTAAATGAAGTGGGAAAACCATTATAATCATTTTCTAAATACTCCATATGTTACTTATTAAGTGCAATACAAACTATCACGAAATTACATGATGCAAGGTGCAAACAGGAGCATGGATGTCATATTCATATTCAATGCTTTTTTTCTGATTTCTAAAACACTTATCCAGGTTTAAAACAGGCTTTGAACTAGCAAGGTTTTAATGGCTTAAAACAAACAGGAATAGTTGACGTTTTTGAGCTGACCTGAAACTGAACTGAACCGGAAGCTGAAAAACACACTTGACGTGCACCTCTTGACAGCAAAGAGAGACTTTGGCTTTGGTGTTTAACAAAGTACAAATAGGAGGAATGGCTGCTGATTAGATTGTGATGTGCAACTAGCTAGCTGAAAAGCAAGAGTGGATGCGGATCGATCGGAACCTGGGAAAAACAAGCTAGCTGATATAGGAAACTTAACTGAAACTGTTGACTGCAACTGACTGAAACTGTCGATGCAACTAACTGAATCTGTCGACTGGGTCCGTCGGTTCTGCAACTAGGCGAAAAAAAAGAGCAGCAAGATTGGCTTCGGTTTGGAACAAACTAGAGAGCAGGTCATTGATTAACGACATGAGATCAGCTAGCTAGACAAGCTAGCAAGCAAGCCGGTGGATCAAAAACCATCATTCGGAATGAGCTAGCTCAAAGAACAAAGTACAGGTTGAAGACTCGATGGTAGCTAGATGAGTTCAGAAGTAAATGAACACGATGCAGACTGGCGTGCGGCATACGCGGATGGCATCAAGCGGATGAAGCTTCAGAAGAAATTGGAGACGCACGTCGTCGGTCGATCTTGGACGCGCGGCGGAGTAGAACGGCAGGGACGACAACGGTGCTCCGCGGCACGCGGCGGACTTCCATGGTGGCGTCGACTCTCCGGCAGAAACGAAACGTAAGCAGAGCACCATGTCGGCACGGGGAAGCGTCGAGGCGTGGCCAGAGCAAGGTGGGCGTTGTGGCTGAAAAAGATGCGTCTTGCCGCTGTGAACCACACTGAGGCGGCGTCGAGACCAAAGGAGCATCGGAGCGAGCCGGCGATGAGGACCTGCGGACGGCGATGGACCGGGATGAGGATACTGGACGACGGAGATCATGAGGACGTCGGCATGCCAGGAGAGCTTGGCGGCGGCGTGGACGACGGCCACGTGCAGAGAAGAGCTGGCCAAAACTTGCAGGGAACGCGCGGACGAACGTGAGCACAGAGGAGGCTGGGACGTTCAAGAACATGAAAACAACGGACGAGCTTGACGAGCACGGCGAGACGCAGCGACGAGAGGAAACAGAGGCGGTCGACAGCACTGCAAGGATGAAGAAGAGAGGACCTCCGGGTCGGGAAAAGAAGAAAGAGCAGCGGCGGCGTGGCTGCAGACTGAAGCAACACGAACAGAGACGAGGAAGCAGATACGGTAGCGGCGGAGGTGGCCTCAGAGGGAGTGGAAGATGCAGAACCGATGCGGGCGAGGACGTGCACTGAGCGCGGATTGACAGACTCGGCCGTAAAGAAGAGCTTGACGGATCCAGCGACGTCCTTGGGCAATTCTGCTCCGGATTATTCAGTGAGAAGAAGAGCTTGACGCGGCGGGGCTTGAGGGAGATGAGAGAGGGAACCGGGCGGCGGCGCTGCAGGGGAATAGGAGCTGCTAGGGTTGATGGGATAGATGATGAGGTGGTTATAAAGAGGGGGAGAAGCTCGGATGGCCGTCCCATCTCGAGGCTGGCGACGTGGCTTCAGTGGATGTTCTGCCGTACCGTGAAGACGACACAATAGAGTGCATCGCTGCATCTTGGAGGACTTGGGCTAAAAGAGGAGGTGGGTCAAAAACAAGAGGATGGCTGCCCATTTAAGATATCAAGGTTTGTTTTAATAGAATTACAGGGAACCAAAAGATAAAGAGAAAGGATTAGAAGAAGAGAAGGTTTAGTAGAGTTGCAAATATTTTGCAAATATTATTTTTATTAAAACAACTTCCCAAAGATTTTCAACTTAGTATTTTCAGATTTGTTTCAAAATAAGGAAAAGATGGAGGGTTTTATTATAGAACCATACGAGCAAAATAAAATAGAGTATGTAGAAAATAATTTTGGATTTCACAAAAGTATGCAAGGTTATAGATGCATGATGATGCACATGTCACGATGACATGAAAAAGAAAAAGAACAAACAATTCTAATATTGGGATTTTTTTTTCGGGTCGTTACAGTGAGCTTCGGCCGCCCGACGCTCTTCTCGATTCTCTGTGGGATTTGGCAAAAGAAAAATATCAGAGAGAGCGCCGGAGAGAGGGGAAAGGATTGGGAGAGGAATGAGGACACGGACTCACCGGTGGTGCTCGATTTCGAGCGGGAATGACCGCTGGTGCCTGCGGCTCCAACGAGGAATTCCACCGGCCTGGTGGCGATTTGAGTCAAGATCCGAGGGGGGAAATGGAGAGGAAAAGGAGGGCTTCTTATAGGCGTGGCTTGGGAATGAAATGGGCAGGGTATTAGTCGGAATTGAAGAGGGGAGTAACGATGGGGAGGGTCGGTCTCCGGCGGGGATTTCGGCCAGAGGAGGGAGACGACTGACCGGTGGGTCCCGGTGTCAGTGAGGGAAGGAGGAAACGGTGCATACCGGTTCAGGATTCCCCGGGGTGGGCCATGGGCCGAAACTGATGCCGGGCCAGATGGTTTCCCCGGTCCTTTTTATATATTTTTCTCTTTTTTTCTTTTCTTTTTCTGTTTTCTTTATTCCTTCATATCTTTTTTCAAATTTGATCCAAATCGATTCAAACCAAATTGTAAATTTTTCTAAAATTCAACTTAACATTCTAAGACAGTAAGAAACATTTTTTTCATAAATAAAACTAATTTCCAATTAAAACTTTACAATTTAGCCAAAGGGCTTATTTGCATAATAGAAAATGATTTGAAAATAATCCTTTAAAAATCAAGGCATAAACTTTATTAAAAATAGTATTTGAAATTTAATTCAAACATGCTGCTACCACCGCAACTCTATTTGATATAAATCATTTTGTAAAATATTTTACTTTGCAAAAGTGCTTGCATAGTATTTGAATAGAAACAAAATAGTATTTTGGAATCTTATTTTCTCAATTGAGTTCCTCAAGGAATAATAGAAAGTTTGAAATGGTTTTCCTAAGAAAGTTTTAAGATAAATCAAAAAGTTTTAATTCCTTGTGAAATTTCAAATCAATTCAAACATACATGGTTTCTATTATATTTATTTTTCACATTCCAAATTTTGGGATGTGACAGACTACCACCCTTAAAAGAAATCTCGTCCTGAGATTTGGAGAGGCTAGAAAGAAAGATGGGTTTGGGATGCTAGGTGGGCTACCACCCTTAAAGAAATTTTTTTGTGAGTAGTCTAGGTATTGGGTTCATGGTGAGCACATCTTGGATATGACTTGACACTGGGTCATCTTTTGTACCATATGTAGCTTCTATCTTCATCTCCAAGAGGTGGGCGTCTATTCACATATTATAGCATCCAATTCTTCTTCAAGATGGCTTGAACATAACTTTCCTCCATTGTAGTGCTTTAATCCAACAAGGTCATTTGTTGAACTATTTTGGACACTGAAGAGTCACTCTTTGGGTCACTCAGAAGACCAAGTCAAGATGTTCTCATAGCTTCATTTCATACCTTTATTTGATCTTCATGGACTTCCCATCTTAGGATTGGAACTCCTTGTACACCACTGTTGGATATATCTAAACTCTTAGGGCCAACTTCCATTGCAAGTCATCTTCAACGGTAAGCTTGTGGTTCATCCTCACCGAAATCCTACGTTAGGCAATACTTGCCTATTATGAGGGTATAGTATCCTATCCATCCTAAGGTTCAGGTTTAACAACGTCGCCTCTCTTGTAGGTATGTCACTTAAGATTTACCATTCCTCATAACAAGAGTGAACAATATGAGTAGTCATCATGGGGGCCAATCCATAACGCACCCAATCATTACCTTGTATTCAGTCTGGTACATCTCGTACACTAACTCTTGGTCTTCTCACTAGTTTTGATAAAAGATTTTATGGATATTAAATCCATGTTTCATGTTAAGAACTTTTAGAAAACAAATCTATCGATCCTTAGTTAGTGGTTTGCGTAGTAGAATCCTTCAATGATCTTTTCCTTGGCAAAAACTACTTTACATACAACCTCTTCTTATGGGCAATACAACATTACTAGAGCGAGATTTGCATAAAAGATTGATTTGAAAGATACATGAAGATTTTCATTCCACCTATTACATCATGAGAGTACTACCCACACCACATAGTCTTTTATTTCACTCCTTACATGAATTTTATTCCAAGACAGCAGTTGCATTACGACATCTTCTACGTTGGTTGCTCATCAATGTGTCACTGTATCCACTATAGTGTGTCATCCTTCAGTTGTCCTTATTTACTGGTCCTCTAAGTACTTCTCCGGACAATTATTTGCATAGTGTCCTCTGACGCCACATTTGTAACAAGTGACAAGGCTGAAATCCTTTCCACTATACTTTTCTGGACAATTATTAGCATAATGTCCAGACTCGCGACAGTTGAAACAAATAACTTGAGCACGATCCTTCTTTTGCCCTCCATTGATTACATAACCCCTTTTCTCACTCTCTTTGCGTTTCTCCTTATCCGGGCAATCCCATGAATAGTGTCCTAACCTTTTACATTCACGGCACTCTACTTGGCTGATATCTTTCTTCTTCTTTGGCTTCTCCAGGGCTAGAAGATCTTCCAATTCTTGCTTCTCATACTCCATTATGATTGAGGGAAACCTTTCTCTCTTCTTGTGGTTATTTTTGGTTACTTGTAGTCTTCCGCTCGGGTTGTTTCTCTTAGTGGTGACAAAATGTTTTGCCTCCTTGGGCTCGAATTCAGCACCTGCTTTCCCGAGTGAGTGATGTATCTTCTGCTTGACTTGTTGATTCACTTTATCCACCATGGCATTGAGATGACATTCTGCGAGGACGTGATTTGTTCCTTCACACAAAAGACACGTAACCTTTGACAAGCGGCATTCTTCATTACAATGATCTCTTCCACAACTATGGCACTGCTCCTCACAATCCTTAGATATATGTCCTATATCTCCACAGAGTTTGCAAGCTTGGTTTATTGTCACAATAGGTTCTTCGGGCTTGTCATTGCTTGGATCACTTGGTGATGCGTTGTTGTTGTTAGTCATGATCTGAGATGCCATTTGCACAATGTGAGTATGTGCATCTAGCAGTTGCTGCACTCCTGGGGGTAACTCATTGCTCTTGCTACTGATCATATTTTGGGTTACCACTTGAGTCAACTGGGTATGCGTCTCTATCATCCTCTGCATCACTAAGTCCATCTGAGAGTTGTTGAGGCTGCTCTGGCTTTGACGATGCATCTGTTTAAGTTTTAGGGTAGGGTTTAGGTTTTCAACATAGTGGAAAAACTCTAAAGAATGTTCCTACCAGTTAGCAACGATTTCAAGGCAAAACACCTTACAATCAATAAACATTCAACAAGCATTCATCACATCAAGCAACATGGTTCAACCACAAACAAACTAATATGATCATGTCACAATTTGATATGATCATAATGTATTACAATGCCGTTCTTGCATATAAGGATCTTAAATGGAGGTCCAACTAAAACTTTTTGGTTTCCTTCAGTGCAGTAGTATCCTCTCTCCTTTTTTCTTCTTTGAGGTCCTTCTCTCTGAGTGGGGCAAGTAGTTCATCTTCGCTAAATAATTCGTTGGTCCTATAGCTATCAAGATCCTTGATAAGAATTTCTAAGTCCTATAACTATTGGTGCTTAGACCCTTTTTCTTCTGGACTCCTTCAATTTGCTTCCTTTGATGATAGGGGTGGATGGATTCTTGAAGTCCTTTGAGGTGTTGAAGTTGAAGCCCTTCGTCTTTGAGTGGAAATGAAGAGAAGTAGAGACAAAATGACTAAGGTAAGAGTTTACGAGGTAATGAGTGTGTAATTTTTTTTTAACTTAGGAATAAAAGCAACTCCTATATTTCTAAGGGGTCATTGTCCAATCCTAGGGTCACGAACATAAGGGCAACACTTTGCTCTGGTACCATCTGTAGTGGCCTCACCTTTTAAAGATGACGATCCCTATGCTTTTCAGTGCTAGTCCCTGGATCAAACGCTAGCACACACAGTTTAAGATGTAATATCAAGAAACAAAGGTCATTTTATTACATCGCATGATCCAACATAGAGTAGAGCTATCAGAGTTTACAACGAAATCAAAAATAGCATGGAGTCCTTCTTCATGTGCCACAGGCGAACATGCTGCGGATAGACTCGTAACCCTGTCGTACCTTTCTTATCGTCAAAACCTGCAACATGAAACGTTGCAGCCACAAAGGGTCAATACATTTGAATTGTATTGGCAAGATGTCACTTTTGGTGGACACAAATGGAGCCTAACACTTACATGAATATTTGGCTAAGTGGAGCTTCAGGTTAGGCTTGCAGAAAAGCAATTGTTTATCCTACTTTTCAAAAGATCTCATTTTTCTTTTAAAGCACTATTGGACACACTGGAATCCACCAGGTGCTCCTAGTTAATTATGCACACACAGGAATGCACCAGGTGCACATAATTATGATCACACAATTATCCCTTGTTAACCATTCAAGTTTTAATTTAAAGAAGTTGGGATGAGGAGATTCTTGAACAGCTTCATAATCATGTCGCTCAAAATTGTCCGTAACCGGGGACACGGCTAAGTACTTAGTTTTCACCCTCTGCAGAGGTGGTGCACTTTTCCCACAAGACTCAGTCAACCTCTTTTGCCATGATGCTCATTTTGCTCAAATGGCCAAGTGAAGACTAAGACGAGACTTTTCAGAAGCAATCCCTCGGCCAACCCGGATGCGCTCCATCCTACAAATCACTACCACTCTCTGTCCATCTGGCTGAGTTCTCGCAACTTAGTTGGTCAAGACAGAGCCCATATGACTCGTGGTTGCACTGGAAGCTTCACGACTTGAACGTCTCCAATATCTTTGTTCCTGGGTGGCCGTCCACAAGTGAGATACACACGACCGCCATAGAGATGGCTCCGGTGTAACCACTCAACATAAATCCATCTTACCAATTTCCACCCAGGTGTTTCATTAACTTAGTTGTTTTCTTAGTTTTTGCAAAACATAGTTTTCAAACTTGATAAAGAACATGTGGAATCCCAACCATGAATTCTATGGCACAACTAAGCAATCTACACTTATGGTGTTTCTTCTATCAGGGTAATCACGGGTATCCTAAATAGGAGATAGCAAGCATAACTATCTATACATGCATATTATTAAAAGAAGAGAAACACTACATGCATAGTAAAACATTGGGAATTTTATGAACAAGGGTGACACTTGCCTTAGTAATTTTTTGAAGACTGTACTTCTTTTAATCAACACACGTGGCTCTCCGTACAACTATAAGATAGAAAGGAACACAACATAAACACACCATTCAAGGCAACATAATCAAACAAGAAAACAAAAGTGTTTATTTGTTTTAGCTTAGTCTTGATTTGTCGTAGTGATATAGGGACAAAAGATTGTGGCATAAGGTTGGCTTGATATGGATGGAGAGAATAACTAAGTCAAGGACTTAAAGATTGATGGGGTTTTCTAAATTGTTAAGGAGTGTCAAACACTTAGAAAAATAGCTTAAGAAGATTCTTAGGCTTGGCTTGAGAAGTTTGGGTGGATAAATTTCTAAGTGGTGAGGTTTGTCACTTTCATCTTCTTGACTTGGGCTCTCTTCTCTTGATCTTCTTGAATTCAACTCCTTGTCCTCCTTCATATTCTTGTCTTCTCTTCAACTTCTTCTCCATGGTCTTGATATGGAAAAACTTCTATGCCACATTGTTGGATGGAGTAGTCAAACACTTAGAAGAATTTTGGATGAGATAGAGTTGGTAGTTTGCACTTGGCAAAGATAGAGAGTAGATTTTTCCCTAAGTCATGGTAGAGATGGTCAATAGGACTTAGGATATTTCACACCACTTGGTAGAGTGGGACAATATTCAAATAGCACAAAGTGCCCAATAGGAATTTGAGACTTGATATTTTGCAAGGTGCTCAAATAACACACAATAGCTTGCAAAATAGGATGAACTAGTAGAGTTGTCTTTGAATAAGTGTAGGAGGTGTGTGAAGTGTTCTGGTGGTTTTCTATTATCAAGATAATCAACTTTGCAAAAGGAATTATGCCTAAATTAATTATAGAATTAAATCTAGGAAGAAAATACTCAAATCTCCATTTGAATTTGAATATACTTGATAAATTAGTTCAAATGATTTTTGCAGTGGTTCTACTGGATAGAGGATAACCATATGATTCATTTGCAAAAAGAATCAATTAAAAAGGATCTTATATTTACTAATTAGAGGCACCATACGAGACACCACGTTAATCCTAGAGGTCAAACGATTTCATCCGTCCGATTTTCTATTTGTGAGATCTAAACTGTTGAATTACCGAAACAATAAGATAAGAGTCATAACTTCGTACGACAAGCCTGGTCACCGCGTCCAAGAAGCCTCAAACTTTATCTAATTATTAGTCGTATCTTTTTTCCTGTCCGCTGCGGCATCTCTTCCTCAAGCCCGGCTGTTTCCTACAAACCACCGCCACAATTTCTGAGCAAGTTGCTGCCCACGAGACATCTTTATTCACCGGACAGTTGAACAATTTGGTCGTGTGCATGTTGTTCACGTGATTCTCAACAAAGACATGGCTGGTGCACTCCAGTATGAGTCATTTTCTACCAGCTATTATGGTGATCAGATCGATTTATGTAGCCAGCATCCCTGGCGATGATCATGTAGGTATTCAAGTTTAAGATAGCTGCATCGCCTTTTATCCGCCGCCGCCGACGGTCTCCATCCGTTTCATTATGTCAGCATGCTTACGACTTAATTAAATATCTAACCCTAGATGTCATCGTGGTGTTGGGGCAGGAAACCGGCTGTTGCATGGCGCGCGGAAGCTAAGACAGCAGCAAGCTGCAGCATCGCCTTGGATTTTGGATCAGACAAGAACGTAAATCCCCAACAGTCTCATGCAATTAGATTGAATAGGCAAACATGATTTTTTTCGTGTGCAGATTTCAAAAGCTAACTGGAACATTGCTGAATGACTGAAGTCAAACAAAGCAGATGGCAGGCCGGTCAGAAAGCTAATACAGCCTCGAGCTGCATGTCTCCCGCTGGCCGCGTCCCCTTTTGCAACAAACAAGAGCGTATATCATCAAAACTTGAAAAGGACAAAGAGGGTGTGAGTATTAATGAAGTTAGAGAAATAGTCAAATCTATTGTTCCTGTGCATACCTGAAGAACTGATGTACCATGAAACAGAATAATACAGATTTGATGAAATTGCATGCCAACAACAATTCCAAGATACAGTTTGCTGGATATCAGGTAATGGATATAATGTGACTGAATAGTTATAATTTTGTCCTCCAGTGTTATTTTTAAATATAGTTTCTCAGAATAAGCCTTTTGATTTATTATGTTTTTGTGTTGCTAGACCATGATCTAAGATGTGTAAAAAGATGGCTTTCTTCACATTAAGCATGTATACCATATACTGATGTGCTCTTGAGCTATTATATTAACTACGTTGATCATTTGTCGCCGAAAGAAAATGTTTCAGCCAATTAAGGAGCCAAAACTCGAGTAAGTGCAGGGCAATGTCCCTAATATTTTGAATTGATGAGAGAAATATATTGAAAATATGGCATCAGTGACATCCTATATATGTGTGGTGAATTGATTACCGTAAGTAGTTAATTAAAATGTAGATTCTTAGTTCTTGGCCGCCATTTTTTAGTTCATACCATCTTTCTACATATAATAGATTAAATATTGTCGTGCTGCTTCGTGTGTGCGAGGAAACATGTTTTGGATCATTGCCTACGGCTTAATTATACAATATAGCCACCAGATAATCTTTGCATGTGATGGCATCCTCATCCAACAAGAAACATATCAATATAAATAGACTTTTGTATTAGTAAAAGTTGGTAGATCAAGTCTATTGATTTGGGATATTTGTATGTTTCACAAACTAACTAAGCTAGCCCGTGCGGGTGCACGGGTAGATGACTAGTTTATAGAATTTGAACTATGTCAAAAATACTCAAATTCACATATTTAAATTTGAATGTTTTTAACTAGTTCAAAAGTCAAATTTTATTCCAGAATAGTGTTCTACACATTTTTAGGAATCCATAGACATATTATTTGCAATTTTTGGATAAATAGAACAATACATATTGATTTTACAAGATTCAGGTTATTTTTGTTCTTTTAAATCTAATTCAAATTCGGTTTAACAGAGGGCTGCCACGTGGCGTGATGCCATTGGCCGATACTGGTTCGGCCGGATCCGTGATTTGGACCGTAGGTTCTAAAGTGGATTGAGCGGATCAAATTGTCTAGTACCTCTTCAGTAACTGATCTAATTTAGCTCATTAGATCTGGATCTGACGGTGCAGAGAAAAGGGGAGGGGAGTTTACCAGCTAGGGTTCCGGCGTGGTCGTCGACGGTGACGTGCGGCTCTGGGGTGGACTCCGGCGAGGCTACAGGGGCTCCTGGAAGATGGAGTTACCACGATGAGATGCAGGGCATCACGGAGATCTCGGAAGTTTGATCGTCGTTGTCGATTGCTTGCGGAGGAGGAAGAGGGCGACGGCTGGAGAGGCGCAGGCGACGGTGAGCTTCGGCCGCCCGACGCTCTGCTCGATTCTCTGCGGGATTTGGCAAAAGAAAACTATCAGAGAGAGCACCGGAAAGAGGGGAAAGGGTTGGGAGAGGAATGAGGACGCGGACTCACCGGTGGTGCTCGATTTCGAGAAGGAATGGCTTCGACGAGGAATTCCACCGGCCTGGTGGCGATTTGAGTCAAGATCCGAGGGGGAAAATGGAAAGAAAAAGGAGGGCTTCTTATACGCGCGGCTTGGGAACGAAATGGGCAGGGTATTAATAAGAATTGAAGAGGGGAGTAACGACGGGGAGGCTCGGTCTCCGGTGGGGATTTCGGCCAGAGGAGGGAGACGACTGACCGGTGGGTCCTGGTGTCAGCGAGGGAAGGAGGAAACGGTGCGTACCCGTTCGGGATTCCCCGGGGTGGGCCGTGGGCCGAAACTGATGCCGGGCCAGATGGTTTCCCCGGTCCTTTTTATTTTTTTTCTCTTTTTTCTTTTCTTTTTCTGTTTTCTTTATTCATTCATATCTTTTTTCAAATTTGATCCAAATCGATTCAAACCAAATTGTAAATTTTTCTAAAATTCAACTTAACATTCTAAGACAGTAAGAAACATTTTTTTCATAAATAAAACTAATTTCCAATTAAAACTTTACAATTTAGCCAAAGGGCTTATTTGCATAATAGAAAATGATTTGAAAATAATCCTTTAAAAATCAAGGCATAAACTTTATTAAAAATAGTATTTGAAATTTAATTCAAACATGCTGCTGCCACCGCAACTCTATTTGATATAAATCATTTTGTAAAATATTTTACTTTGTAAAAGTGCTTGCATAGTATTTGAATAGAAACAAAATAGTATTTTGGAATCTTATTTCCTCAATTGAGTTCCTAAAGGAATAATAGAAAGTTCGTAATGGTTTTCCTAATAAAGTTTTAAGATAAATCAAAAAGTTTTAATTCCTTGTGAAATTTAAAATCAATTCAAACATACATGGTTTCTATTTTATTTATTTTCACATTCCAAATTTTGGGATGTGACAAGAGGCGACTGAGGAGTCGGTCCAGCCCTCTAACATTGCAGAGTTTCCATTCCAGCAGCCTTATTATGATTATACACCATCTGCTTCATCTTCACAAGGGCCAGGCTATGACTACGCCAATGATGATCCACCAGCGTGGGGCATGTATCGGAGATGGGATTGATCTCCACTCAGCCAAAAGCCTAAGCTTGGGGGGAGGTATGTCGACGATTCACTCATCTACATATTATATTTTTTTGGTCCTTTGTATATCCATGTTTTGCTTTCTTTATTGTTCTCGCTCTTATTTCTTCTTTCCAAAACACAAAAAGACCAAAAATATTCCCGTTTTTTCTCTTCATTTTCCTTTTTAGTTTCTAGTTTTGGTTTGCTTTGTTCTCTATTTTCGGTTTGAAATTTGAAAAATCCAAAAATATTTTGCTTTGTTTGCTATTTCCTTCCGTTCTTGTTTCAAAAATCGAAAACCCAAAAATATTTGTTGTTCTTCTTTGGTTTTGTAAAGTTTGCTGCAGAGTTCAGTCTCCCGTGACTCCATTGGAGCTTGGTATTCACTTTATATTATTCAAGCCACATAAGTGAAAAAGCAATAATGACGACATATGACAATCCGAGATGTGGTAAGAGGCTGGTATGAACTCTATTTGTTTTCATTTTTGCACATATACTCATCTATGTGGACATGCTTAGTCGGTTCATGTAAGGTATATTTTATTTAATGTATGCTTTGTAGTTCTTGCTCTCATGTTATTAGTTCCAATTTACTAATAGTTCGTAGCATGTCATGTAGACGCTTGCTTGCATTGTTTTATTCATAATATGGTATGACATTGTGGTATCCACCTCTGAAAGTTTAAATTGAATCAACTTGGCACATGCTCAAGCATGCACATGACTGAACAAAAAGTCAATTAAGCCTCTATGATTTATTTTGCCTCAGAGTTCTTGTATCATTTTTATGCCTATATTAATTTTGTTTTGTCGCAAGCATGATTATGACAGCTTTTGCTCTCTCGATTGTCGCTTCCCAGTCTTTTGCTAGCCTTCACTTGTACTGAGAGGGCATACTTCTCATGCATCCAATTACCAAAAAACCAAGTCTACCAAAGAGTCCACCATAAATTCCTATGCATGGTATTTGCAAGCCATTCCAAGTAAATTTTCATGTGCTACCTTTCAAAACTTTCAAATACTTCTCATTTTGAGCCACTGTTTTTAGCTCATGAGGACGTAGTGGTCAGAATTGCTATCTTCCATATTAAATTAAGTACCCCTCGACTAGGTAGCTTCATCTGCTCATTATTAATTTTGCAAGGGAGCTGGTCAGACCATTGTAATCTAATCTAAAAAAGAAAAGAAAAAGAGCACTCCTCCATGGTATGTGAAAGTTGGTGGGCACCCGATGGAATCGGTTAGCCATGGTTTGAGAAAGGAAAAAAGGTGGGGAGGAGTGCCAAAGCTTTATAAAAAGAGCACCAATGTGCCAAATTTTCAAAGAACTTGGAACCGCTCTCACTTGTTTATTATGGAAGATAGCAAGTCCCCATTGCCAGTCTGACAAGGGCATAGATAATAGAGCCCGTCAGTTGAGTACCCCTGAGGCCCGTTAAGCTAGGCCCAATTGTAATATTAGTCGAAATACGAGTTCATGTCGTATATCGATATTGTAATCTGTATCGAAATTGTGTGATGCCATGCTCTCAATCAACTCAGTAGCTTCATCAAGGGTCTTGTTCATGATTCCACCTCCGGCAGCTGAGTCAACAAATGATCTAGTTTGCTCTGTCAAACCCTTGTAGAAGGTTTGCAAGATGAGCCATTGCTCCTGTCCATGGTTGGGACACATCCTGATGAGACCTTGGTATCTCTGCCAAGTATCATACAGGCTTTCTCCTTCATATTGCACAAATCTTGTTATCTTGTCTCTGCACTCGGCTGCTTTGGTTGGAGGGAAATATCTCTCAAAGAAGGCTTGAAGAACATGTTCCCATGTGTCTCTGCAGTGAATAGGAAGAGAGTGGAACCAAACTTTTGCAAGTCCAGACAGTGAGAATGGAAACAATTGCATCCTGATGGCTTCAGGAGGAACACCATTGTGCTTCAAAGTGTTGCAGTATTCCAGAAAGTTTCTGATATGCTCATGGGGGCTCTCCAAAGCAGAACCTTTGAAGGGATTATGTTGCACCATATTGATCAGAGCTGGCTTGATTTCCCAGTTGTTTGCTTGTATTGCAGGCATAATCACATCTGCATTGTTGATCTGGTCCTTGGGAATCCACAAATCTCTTAACTTCTTATCACCCATGCTGAAATCTGAGGATGACGATTCCAAATCTGAGACAGAAGTTTCCAACTCTTCAGCAGAAACTTCAGAAGCTGCTCTCTTTCTTGCAAACAAAGTCCTCTCTGGCTCGGGATCGAATGGGGCTAGTGGAGAATCTTCAGAGGACTGCATCAACTGAATTCCCACGGAGATTAGATGAAATCATTGTTCTACACACAATCACAGACAAGAACTTGATCAAGGGTTAGTGAACTAAATCCCCTAATAAAAGTTCTAAGCTTGATCACAGACAAGTAATTAAAACAGACAATCAAAGATTGCAAATTGGAACAAGTATTTACACAGCTTAGTCTACTGTAATCTAAGGAAACAATCAAAAGTTGATCCCCGGCAACGGCGCCAATTTTGGTCAGAGTGAGATATAGGGGGGTTTTTCTAGTCGTCTCCACAGGGATCAACACAAATGAGACTATTTCCTTATTTCCAGAAGCTAAGCAGAAAAGTGGGGTTTTTGGTGTTGTAAACAGAAAAGTAAAAGGAGGTTTTAGGTTGGAAGTTTTAACATAACAAATCCAATGTTTCTTGTTTGTCAGGCAAGGAAACAAAGAACAAACGAGCAAGTGAGGCAGGGAAGTTTTAACATAACAAATCCAATGTTTCTTGTTTGTCAGGCAAGGAAACAAAGAACAAACGAGCAAGTGAGGCAGGGATGCATTTTTGGGACTAGGTGCAGAGACTAGTCTTACACATAACAGATCAAGCAGATGCAACACAGAAATCTCAATAATCTTGGAGTTTACAATGGAGTGTGTCACTCAAACCATAGCAAAGATCCAGGACAAGGTTCAAACTGTTTTACAGTGCTAGATCAACACAAATCATCACAGAGCATGGGGGAGAGGAGAGAGAGGTTGTTGTTGGTCACCGAAGGCTTGCTGTGGCAGAGAAAGTAGAAGGAGGCAGAAGTGTTGCTGTCGTGGCAGAGGATGAAGAGGTTGAGGGAGAGCTTGGCCTTCAGATCCTTCGAGCTTTGTCCATCTTGACGTTCTTGGAGGTGTTCTTGGTGGTGTTCATGGTGTTCTTGCTTTTGCCGTTGATCTGTTCTTGTTGCAGCAGAGGAGTAGAGGGAAAAGTGGGTGGAAAGGTGGTGGTTTTTCGGTGTGTTGGACTGTGGAGGAGGAAGGTTTTGGTGGAGTGGTGGATGGATGGAGTGGCTGTGGATGGATGGAGTGGCTGTGTGGCGAGGCGTTGTTGTGGGAGTGAACCTAGACCTCTCCTTTTAAAGGCTTTTTTGTGGCATTCTTGCTGCGGCGTGGAGGAGTAGTGGGAAGTTGGTGGCGGCATCGGCTTTTCTGCAACATCGGCTTTTCTGCTTTTGCCGATTTTCCTGTCTTCTTGTGCCGTACCAGCCTGTTTCTGCCGTTGGCTTCTTTCTTGCTCCTCAAGATGTACTCCTCCATTCCTGGTGGCTTGGTCTTTGGTTTCAATTGCTCTGACTTGTAGATTTAAGTGCCTTGGCGCACTGATCTGTGACAAAGGATCAAATGATGTAAAATGTTGGTACAACACTGGTAGAAATGAGGTAAAACAGACAAGTTTCATGGTTGCAGGGTTCAGATATATGTGTAAATCTTAGAGTGATCAAAACCCCTAGACCAAAACCTTTGCTTGTCCTCAAGTAAAGAATGGTGCATTGTACCAAACAAAATGTAACAGGGCATGATGAGGGACATTGCTGACTCAATGCAGATAAATCTTGCAATTGCCAATTCAAAAACAAGTTTCACAAGAGAATTTGAGTATGTCTAGATCAAACAACATGGACACATGAGTATAAAGTAATTGACTCTGAGATTGAAAACTCAAGATCCAGTACATAGCCCAATATGTAATGCAAAATTAGTGCTTCACCTATTACAGTTCCCAGGAACATAATAGGCTAATGCATAGACAAGTTAGTCAGTTAGTCACTTAGCTTGATGGGTTAACTTAGTTAGTGCTTCACACACTACAATCCCAGGATCATAGGTGCTAGTGCTTTGGGTATTTACAACAAGTTTTACTTAGCATCATCAGGTTAGTGCTTCACACACCACAATCCAGAGATCATGGTTGCTAATGCTAAACTTTTTCCTTTCTGTTAATATGTTAGTATGTTAGTATGTTAGTGCTTCACAAGTCACAATCCAGAGATCATGTTTGCTAATGCAAAAAATGCAACAGATGCAATTGGTTAGGGGCTAAGAAATGGATCATGAACTTCATTCTTAGGGCAATTAACAAATATGCTGATGTTTCACAGGTTCTTTGAGTAAAGCCATACAAAAGTTCTAAAAGTGGAACTAGGCTCTGAACAAAGCATTTGCAAGGGTTATAAGCGGATTCAAAGCAAAGTTCTTCATAACATGAAAAGTAATATTTTCAGGTTCAAGCAAGCGAAATTGATTCATTCCTTAACAAAGTACTTTCACACAAGATCAACCAACAGTATAGTAAATTCAGATTCAGATTTTAACAAATGTGTGGAAATGGAAAGTGTTCACCTGATGGTTTTCCAGCTTCTCTGCCTTGTCAATCAACATCAATCTTTCTCCTCATCCAAGTTATCACTGAAACAACAAAAAGAAACAAACACACAATGCAAAAACATAAAAAGGTGAAAGGGAAATATATGATACAAGGGATACCAGGTTTCCTCCTGGAAGAGAGCTTGTTTATAGTCACTAGCTTGACTATAGCTTCATCATCACTGGTTTGCATGGGTAGAGGATGCATTGGAGCCATCCTCTGGTTCATCATCTTCTTCAACTTGGTTTTCAATCAAATCTCCAATCCTGTAGTGCTTCAACCTCTGGCCATTTACTTTAAATGTTCCCTCAGCTGAGCTATAAACCTCAAAGGCACCATGGCCTAGATCTTTCTTGATAACACAAGGGCCAAACCATCTGGACTTGAACTTTCCAGAGAATAAGTGTAACTTGGAATCATACACCAGCACTGACTGCCCTTCCTTGAATTCCCTTCTCAGAATGTGGGAGTCATGCCATTTCTTGGTCTTCTCCTTGTAAATCTTTGCACTTTCATAGGAATCATTCCTGAGCTCTTCAAGCTCACACAGCTGCAGTTTCCTCATGTTTCCTGCTTTGCCAATGTCCATGTTCAGCTTCTTGATTGCCCAATGCGCTCTGTGCTCCAATTCAACTGGCAGATGGCAAGCCTTGCCATAGACAATTCTGAAGGGTGACATGCCAATGGGTGTCTTGTATGCTGTCCTGTAAGCCCACAAAGTGTCAGGCAATTTCATTGACCAATCTCCTCTGGTCTTGGACACAACTTTCTCCAAGATTTGCTTGATTTCCCTGTTTGACAACTCCACTTGGCCATTGGCCTGCGGATGATAAGGAGTTGTCACTCTGTGATTCTTCACTCCATACTTGGTCAGAAGCTTCTCAAACTGGTCATTGTTGAAGTGAGCACCACCATCACTGATTACAACTCTTGGCACTCCAAATCTTGGGAAAATGACAGTCTTGAACATTCTACAAACTGCCTTGGCATCAGCATTAACAGTGGGAATGGCTTCAACCCATTTCGACACATAGTCAACAGCTACTAAAATATGCTTGTAGCCTTGAGAAGATGGCAAGGGTCCAACAAAATCAACTCCCCACACATCAAACAATTCCACTTCCAAGATTCCTGTTTGGGGCATTTCATTTCTCTTTGACATCTTTCCTGCTCTTTGACAAGGATCACACTTCATTATGTACTCATGAACATCTCTGAACATACTTGGCCAAAAGAAACCAGCTTGCAAAATCTTGGCTTGAGTCTTGAACACTCCAGCATGTCCTCCATACAATCCTGAATGGCATTGGAACATCACATCACTTTTTTCATCAGAGGGAACACACCTTCTCACAATGCCGTCAGCACAATGTTTGTACAGAAAAGGTTCATCCCAATAATAACTCTTGACATCATGGAGGAATTTTTTCTTTTGCTGGTAGGAGAGATCTGCTGGCACAATATTACAAGCTAGGAAGTTCACAAAGTCAGCATACCAAGGTGAAGTGGCACTGACTGCCATGAGCTGTTCTCCTGGCATCAAGTCTTGAATCTCTCTGTTTTCATCAATGTTGATTCTGGACAAGTGATCAGCAACTGAGTTCTCTGACCCTTTCTTGTCTCTAATTTCTATGTCAAACTCTTGGAGCAGAAGGATCCATCTGATGAGTCTTGGTTTAGCATCCTTTTTGCTCACTAAATATCTAATTGCTGCATGGTCTGTGTAGACAATGCACTTGTGTCCAACCAGGTATGGTCTAAACTTATCAAATGAGAACACAACAGCAAGCAGCTCCTTCTCTGTGGTGGTGTAATTGATCTGAGCATCATCCAAAGTCTTGCTTGCATAATGTATAACATGTACAGCTTTGTCTTTCCTCTGGCCAAGGACTGCTCCAACGGCAAAGTCACTTGCATCACACATAAGTTCAAATGGCAGTGTCCAGTCAGGAGGTTGAACGACAGGGGCTGTGATGAGAGCATCTTTCAATTGGTTGAATGCTTGCAAACAAGTGTCATCAAACACAAACTTCACTTCGTGATTCAGGAGATTGGTGAGTGGCTTGGCAAGATAGGAGAAGTTCTTGATAAACCTCCTGTAGAAGCCAGCATGGCCCAGGAAGCTTTGAATTCCCTTCACGTTTTCAGGAGGGGGTAACTTGGCAATCACATCTACCTTTGCCTTGTCCACCTCAATTCCTCTAGCAGACACAAGGTGGCCCAACACAATGCCTTCAGAGACAAGGAAGTGACATTTTTCCCAGTTCAGAATCAAATTTTGCTCAGAGCATCTGTGAAGGACTAAGGTGAGGTTTTTCAAGCAGGCTTCGAAGTCTTTTCCATACACAGTGAAATCATCCATGAAAACTTCCATAATCTTCTCAATGTAATCAGAAAATATGGACATCATGCATCTCTGGAAGGTGCCTGGAGCATTGCAAAGGCCAAATGGTAGCCTTTTGTAAGCGAATGTTCCATATGGGCAGGTGAATGTGGTCTTGTCTTGATCAGAAGGGTGGATTGGAATCTGCAGAAATCCAGAGTAACCATCAAGGTAGCAGTAGTACTGCTGGCCAGCAAGTCTCTCTAGCATCTGGTCCATGAATGGCAGAGGGAAGTGATCTTTTCTTGTAGCTTTGTTCAATTTTCTGAAGTCATTCACCATCCTCCATCCTGTAACAGGTCTTGTGGTCATGAGCTTTCCTTCTTCATTTTCAACAACAGTGTAGCCACCTTTCTTGGGCACAATGTGGATAGGACTCACCCACTCACTGTCAGAGATGGGGTATATCATTCCAGCTTTTAATAATTTCAGAACTTCCTTCTTTACTACATCTTGCATAGCAGGGTTTAGTCTCCTCTGTCCTTCTCTTGTTGGCTTGCTGCCTTCTTCTAAGTGGATCCTGTGAGAACACACTTTCTCACTAATGCCAATGATGTCATCAATGGAATATCCAATGACATTCTTGTACAACTTCAGAATAGACAGAAGACTTTCTTCTTGCTCACTTGAAAGGGCAGAACTAATAATCACAGGGTGTAACTTTTCCTTCTCCAAGAATGAGTATTTCAGATGGGAAGGCAATTCTTTGAGCTCGACAACAGAATGGTGAGCTAGATGAGCTGGTTCTCTTGCACTTGACACAGGTACAATTTCACAAATTTTCACTTCACAGAGCTGCTGTACATTGGTGGTTTCAGCAGTAACAAAGACTTGAGCTTCAGGCTCTTCTTGTTCAGGTTCTGGCAAAGTTTCTAGCACACTTCTTTCAACAATATCAATGGAATGGCAATGTTCAGGAACATTGGGTAAATGAGTGGCATGTTTCATGCTGAATTCAGCTTGTTCTGATCCAAATTGTAATTTGAGGGTTCCACCTTTGACATCAATGATGGCACCAGCAGTTGCCAAGAATGGCCTGCCTAGAATCATTGATTCAGCATTGTCTTCCATCTCTAGCACAACAAAGTCCACAGGATATGCAAAGTTGCCAACTTGGACTGGCACATCTTCAAGGACTCCTACTGGTTTTCTCAAGGTTCTATCAGCAAGTTGAAGTGTCATTGGGGTAGGCTTTAACGTTCCCAGCTGCTGAATCTGGCTTGCAGCAGAGGGTAACACACTTACAGAGGAACCTAAGTCACAAAGGGCTGTGAAGGTTTTTCTTCCCACTACACAGGGAATGCTGAAACTTCCAGGGTCTTGTAGCTTCTTGGGCATATGGTTCAAGATCACAGCACTGCAATCTTCTGTCAAGGCTACTAACTCAGGGCTGTCCAAAGTCCTCTTCCTTGTAATCAGATCTTTGAAAAACTTTGCATATAGGGGAATGTGCAACACTGCATCCAAGATGGGGATGGTGATTTGCACTTCCTTCATGGTCTCAAGGAATTTAGAGTATTGCTTCTCCTCCTTGGTCTTGTCCAATCTCTCTGGAAATGGCACTTTCATCAACAAAGGCTTCTCTGTTGGTTCTGTGGCAGAGATCTGTGCTTTGGCAGGGTTTTCTGTCTGGGCAGGCTGTCCTGTTGATTTTTCCTGCCTTGGCAGAACAATTTATGGAGGTGTTTGTTGTTGCACGGTGGGTCTTCTCTGTGGAGCAACATAAGTGACATTTAGTGGGGTTTTGAGTAAGGGTTCAGTGTTCGCCCCACTCCTAGTGGTGACTGCATCAATAACTTCAGTAGTGGAAAGGGCACCACACTGTTTTGGGTTTTTCTCTGCTTGGGCTGGAAGTTTTCCTTCAGCTTGTTTTTCAATGTTGTTGGTCTGGATTCCAGCAGTGAGTTGCTGCATAGTCTTGTAGAAAAGTTCAGATTGCATTTTCATAGTTTCTTGCATTCCACTGAACATTTCCTTCTGTAGCTTCATCATTTCTCCAAGCTCAGATTGGCTGCTACTGCTGGATGAAGTAGTTTGCTGATGTACTGGGTGGTGTTGTTGTTGTGGGTGTTGCACTTGACCTTGGGGTCTGAAATTTTGTTGTCCAGGCTGATGGTAATTCTGCTGGGATGCTTGGGCATAGTGCTGCTGCCCTGGTGCTGGGTAATTTTGCTGATTATTGCTCTTGTAAGAAAGGTTGGGGTGGTTTCTCCAAGAGGGGTTGTAACTTTGGGAATATGGCCCTTGATTCTGGGCATAGTTCACCTCTGATATCATGGCTTCGGGAGGTGCAGACAAGGTACATTCCATGAGGGAATGGCCTTCTTTTCCACAAATTGCACAGGCAGAAGTAACTTGGTTGACAGGAACCAAAGCTTGGCTGTTTCTTTCTGTCATGAACTGGGCAAGCTGAGTTGTTAAACTCTCCAACTTGGCTTCCAAAGCATTCTGGCCACTTGACTGAATCTGCAGCTGATTGTTGGGGTGGACAGTTCTTTCATTTGTCCAGGAGAAATTGTGTGATGCCATGCTCTCAATCAACTCAGTAGCTTCATCAAGGGTCTTGTTCATGATTCCACCTCCGGCAGCTGAGTCAACAAATGATCTGGTTTGCTCTGTCAAACCCTTGTAGAAGGTTTGCAAGATGAGCCATTGCTCCTGTCCATGGTTGGGACACATCCTGATGAGACCTTGGTATCTCTGCCAAGTATCATACAGGCTTTCTCCTTCATATTGCACAAATCTTGTTATCTTGTCTCTGCACTCGGCTGCTTTGGTTGGAGGGAAATATCTCTCAAAGAAGGCTTAAAGAACATGTTCCCATGTGTCTCTGCAGTGAATAGGAAGAGAGTGGAACCAAACTTTTGCAAGTCCAGACAGTGAGAATGGAAACAATTGCATCCTGATGGCTTCAGGAGGAACACCATTGTGCTTCAAAGTGTTGCAGTATTCCAGAAAGTTTCTGATATGCTCATGGGGGCTCTCCAAAGCAGAACCTTTGAAGGGATTATGTTGCACCATATTGATCAGAGCTGGCTTGATTTCCCAGTTGTTTGCTTGTATTGCAGGCATAATCACATCTGCATTGTTGATCTGGTCCTTGGGAATCCACAAATCTCTTAACTTCTTATCACCCATGCTGAAATCTGAGGATGACGATTCCAAATCTGAGACAGAAGTTTCCAACTCTTCAGCAGAAACTTCAGAAGCTGCTCTCTTTCTTGCAAACAAAGTCCTCTCTGGCTCGGGATCGAATGGGGCTAGTGGAGAATCTTCAGAGGACTGCATCAACTGAATTCCCACGGAGATTAGATGAAATCATTGTTCTACACACAATCACAGACAAGAACTTGATCAAGGGTTAGTGAACTAAATCCCCTAATAAAAGTTCTAAGCTTGATCACAGACAAGTAATTAAAACAGACAATCAAAGATTGCAAATTGGAACAAGTATTTACACAGCTTAGTCTACTGTAATCTAAGGAAACAATCAAAAGTTGATCCCCGGCAACGGCGCCAATTTTGGTCAGAGTGAGATATAGGGGGGTTTTTCTAGTCGTCTCCACAGGGATCAACACAAATGAGACTATTTCCTTATTTCCAGAAGCTAAGCAGAAAAGTGGGGTTTTTGGTGTTGTAAACAGAAAAGTAAAAGGAGGTTTTAGGTTGGAAGTTTTAACATAACAAATCCAATGTTTCTTGTTTGTCAGGCAAGGAAACAAAGAACAAACGAGCAAGTGAGGCAGGGAAGTTTTAACATAACAAATCCAATGTTTCTTGTTTGTCAGGCAAGGAAACAAAGAACAAACGAGCAAGTGAGGCAAGGATGCATTTTTGGGACTAGGTGCAGAGACTAGTCTTACACCTAACAGATCAAGCAGATGCAACACAGAAATCTCAATAATCTTGGAGTTTACAATGGAGTGTGTCACTCAAACCATAGCAAAGATCCAGGACAAGGTTCAAACTGTTTTACAGTGCTAGATCAACACAAATCATCACAGAGCATGGGGGAGAGGAGAGAGAGGTTGTTGTTGGTCACCGAAGGCTTGCTGTGGCAGAGAAAGTAGAAGGAGGCAGAAGTGTTGCTGTCGTGGCAGAGGATGAAGAGGTTGAGGGAGAGCTTGGCCTTCAGATCCTTCGAGCTTTGTCCATCTTGACGTTCTTGGAGGTGTTCTTGGTGGTGTTCATGGTGTTCTTGCTTTTGCCGTTGATCTGTTCTTGTTGCAGCAGAGGAGTAGAGGGAAAAGTGGGTGGAAAGGTGGTGGTTTTTTGGTGTGTTGGACTGTGGAGGAGGAAGGTTTTGGTGGAGTGGTGGATGGATGGAGTGGCTGTGGATGGATGGAGTGGTTGTGTGGCGAGGCGTTGTTGTGGGAGTGAACCTAGACCTCTCCTTTTAAAGGCTTTTTTGTGGCATTCTTGCTGCGGCGTGGAGGAGTAGTGGGAAGTTGGTGGCGGCATCGGCTTTTCTGCAACATCGGCTTTTCTGCTTTTGCCGATTTTCCTGTCTTCTTGTGCCGTACCAGCCTGTTTCTGCCGTTGGCTTCTTTCTTGCTCCTCAAGATGTACTCCTCCATTCCTGGTGGCTTGGTCTTTGGTTTGAATTGCTCTGACTTGTAGATTTAAGTGCCTTGGCGCACTGATCTGTGACAAAGGATCAAATGATGTAAAATGTTGGTACAACACTGGTAGAAATGAGGTAAAACAGACAAGTTTCATGGTTGCAGGGTTCAGATATATGTGTAAATCTTAGAGTGATCAGCACCCTGCTAGGATGAGGATTTGGAGGAGATCTTCATCACCATCATCACCGACGTCTCTCCATCAACCATCCATGACTCCCCCATCCATGTGTGAGTAATTCCCGCTGTAGGCGAAGGGGATGGTAGGGATTGGATGAGATCATTCATGTAATTTACTATAAGATTGTTAGGGCATAGTGCCTAGTATCTTTTGTTAGTGCTTATGACATTGTTGCAACTTGTTGTGCTTAATGCTTGTCACTTTGGGCCCGAGTGCCATGATCTCAGATCAGAACTTGTTATTGTTTTATGATGATACTTGTTGTTTATGGTCTTACCTGCAAGTTGTATACACGTATTGTTGTCCGGAACTCGAGGCCCCAAAGTGACAGAAATTGGGATAACCGGAGGGGATGGCTATGATGTGAGGATCACATGTGTTCACTGAGTGCTAATGCTTTGCTCCGGTACTTTATTAAAAGGAGTACCTTAATTACCAGTAGTTTCCCTTGAGGCCCTGTTGCAACAGGCTGGTAGGACAAAAGATGCCGTGCAAGTTTCTCATTGCGAGCATGTACGACTATATACGGCACACATGCCTATGATTGTTTAGTACTAGGATGCTTTATCATTATTTATCTGCAATTGCCCATGTATCACTGATTTCATGAATTATCTTATCCATGCAATGCCCGTACATCCATCCCTATGCCTACAGTATTTGATCCTACTGTTTACTTTTGCTACTATTACCGCTTTTATTTTACTACTGTTGTTACTGTTTCACTACTATCACCACTATAAAACTGTTGCTACTGATAAACCGCTATGAGCAAGTCTGTTTCCAGGTGCAGCTGAATTGACAACTCATCTGTTAAGGCTTATAAATATTCTTTGGCTCCCCTTGTGTCGAATCAATAAATTTAGGTTTTACTTCCCTCGAAGACTATTGCGATCCCCTATACTTGTGGGTCATCACCATTCCAGTGATATATTCATCGCCCTAAGAGTTCTTACATATATTAGATTTATACCACTGCCAGCGTCCATGAATACTCGCCCGCTATCGTATCCTCCGATTTGCGTCTTCAATACCATTGGTGCGTGCCCTGGCCTTGGTACTTTTCTTGGGTGGTCCTCTCGACTGAACTAGACTGTCTGGTCTGACCACCATAGATATTCTGTGGTGGCTGGTGGTGATGATATTGCTAGGTTTACCTGTCTGGATATGTTTTTCTGCTCCTTTTTTTTTACTTTGGGACATACTGGATCATTGCGGAGACGTACACCCTCGATTTGGGATAGCTTTGACCACTTTGTATTGGATCTCCCTGATTTACGGTTCTCTTGTCGTAAGCTGGGGATCCAGGTTTTGTTCCTTGGTTCAATTCCATGGCTTCTTGTAATTTGACAAACGTCCTGCAGTCTCTCATCAAATGGTTTGAAACCATTTTCCCGTCGAGGTATGCGTAGTGGATACGGCAAGGTCCATTAAGGATGTCTTCTACTGATGGATCGAGGTATCTGGGCTTGTCCCCTTTGGATTTATCTTTTTATGATAATCTCTACTCTTATGCTCACCTCCTTCTTCATTGCTCCTCATGTACCCTGTGGATACGTGGTTGTGCGAGATGCGGTTGTCTTCATTGTGAGATCTACGCCTCTGGTTGTTATATCTACTAGATCTGTCATGTTCGAGTGAACGTGCCCTTTTATTGTGATAAGCATCCTCTCCGTCTGCGAATCTATTTGCTACCTCCATTAGCTCTAACACCGTTCTAGGTCTTATTCTTCCCAATTCTTCATCAAGATCCGAAAGGTGAAGGCCAGTCATAAAAGCGTCTATTGCTCGCTCGTTGGAGACATTTTCTGCTAAGTTTTTTATTATACTCCACCATTGTATATACGAACGCAATGTCTCTTCATTTTTCTGTATACAAGATTTAACTTCTTCTATTAACACTGACCACGTATACGTTGAGCGGAAATTCCTTGTAAACTGATCCTCCAGCTCGCCCCAGGTTCCGATAGAATTGTCGGGTAGCTTACTTAACCAAGACCGTGTTGCACCGGTGAGATGTAGCTGCAAACTTTGCATTGCTATTGCCCTTGAGCCCCTGAGTATTTCTACTTCCTGAAGATAGTCTGATAACCATAATTCGGGTTCTTTCGTCCCATCATATTTTTGCTGGTCGTGTGGTAACCTAAAACCCTTGGGTACTTGCATTCTGTGAACCCTACGAGTAAAGCATAGTGCCCCCATTTCTTTTTCTTCGTCTTCGTAGTTTCCTTTGTCCCACTCATAGCGTGACATGTTTACCCTGGCTTGTGTGATGATGTTTCGTGCATCTTCCCTTTGTGCCTTGTAATTTCTTCCGCCAGGTGAACTAGATCTCTGGTGTCGCGGAGATTGGGACTTTCACCTTCTTTTTCCTTTCTGCTCGTGGTGTGTTGCCTCCTTTTCCACTGATTTTTGCCTTAACTCATCTCCAATCAGCCCGAGGCTTTTTATGGCGGCTTGATGCATGCTTTCCCATGGATCTCCGGGTTCTGGCTGTGTGGCTAACAGGTATGCTTGTGCTGCTACCAATGCTGCCTCTGGCGTGTCTTGCATAATATTTTATTCCTCGTCTGCTTCTATAAATGAGTTGCGGCTTTCTTTCCCTGACCATCCTGTCCTTCTTCTATTGTGCTTTGGCTCACGGTTCCTTCCTTCACTTGATTCTGATGTTTCGCTATGTTGTTCCCACTGTAACCTGCTCGATGCGTTATTGGACTCGTGGCTTATCCTTAGCTAGATTTTCTCTTGTAGTAGCTTCTTTTTGTGCTGGTGGAGGGCGTATTGGTATCCCATTAAGACTTCTCTTCGTGAATCAGTGGGTATTCCTGTTCCATGATTAATAGCTGATATGATCATCCTCCACTCTACTGCCGAGACGTATACTTTCTCCTTTTCCTTCATGTGGTTATTCCTCGGGTTGCCACCTTGTGCGTTAACTACCAAGTTGTCTATTCAGTCATTGTCTTCTATTGCCTCAGTTATGATGACGCATACTTGGTGTATGTTGCTGATGTATCTCTCTTCTGATCTTCGCGTGCTCTCGTCATTGTTGGCGACACCGCCGTTTCGGGTGGTGAAGTTCACTATTGCGTTTTTGCTGAAATTCTGGATGGAACCTTTATCTGATTGACCTGATGCTTCTTCTAAGTCGAGGTTTCCCATGATTTCGTTGAGTTCTTCAGTTTTGTCTACTATATTCTCCATCGGCGTGAAGCTGACTGCGAGTCTACCTCGCTTGAAGAGCCAACTGATGATTCTCACATCGCTGCGGATATAGTTTTCTCTGCCGACGGACCCGATTCGTCGGATCTGAAAGGCGAGTTGTTCCCAAAGATCCAACATGAAAGTTGAGGCTTCCGATCGTCAGATCCATCTCCTGATCTAATCTTGCGAAGACCGGAGTAAGGGTTGGTGGATGAGGTTGAAACTCTACGGCTTCAGAGGTGACCTGATTTCTGTCGACTTTTGGGTTGCTATTGGCTGAAAGCAAAAAAGCCGTCGAATTCATGATTCCAAAGCCCAAGGTCCCCACGGTCGGTGCCAATTGATGAGGGTTAACTCGGCAAATGTCCAAGATGAAGGACTTAAGATCGGGGGAAGAGGGCATCAGATGAACTCGAAGGTAAAAGATCAGACAAACTAGGCGAAACACGATGTGTGATGAGAATAAGCTGGCAATCAATTGGCTCAATCTCAATCTGCCTTTGGCCGGCCTCTCGTGGCCCCTATATATATAGGTGGCCAGGTCTCAAGGATTCGGCCAGGTTCAATACAAATTACATTGTCTGTATACGATATCATCTCGTATTTTGATTACATCTATGGTTGGGCCTAACTAACGGAACCCACGGGTACTAAGATAACGGGCCTTAATGACTATACCCTTGTCAGTAGGCAAGTGAACCCATGAACCCCGGTCCAATTTAAATCATAAGAAACGCATTGCCAACACTTCTGCATGCACTTTTATTTTTAGCACTAAATTATTCCGAAAATAAAAAAACATATTTACTTCTTTGCATACACAACCAAAACCCAAAAATATCATTACCATAGCATATTTACTTTATTGTATTGTTATTTACTTTACCGTATTGTGTATCATATTTACTTTTACTTACATTCACGCCTTGTGCTTGATAACCACTCGGTGGAGTTGGGGACACATGAACGAAGAATTTTTTTGCAGGTTGCTGGAAGAAGAATGAGCGAAGCTTTTTCGACTATTTCCCGAGAGTTCGATATCAACCCCGAGTTTCCCTCGTGGGAAAAATTTACTCTTGCTACAACACTCTGCACTTGGAGTCCCAACTTGGCACACTTGCTTAGTGTCATCAAGACTATTTTCTGGCACCGTTGCCGAGGAACAAAGGAAAGCATTCACAACTGCTAGCTTCATCGAGAGAAGGAAATTCTCCAACGCATGATCTTCTTCATGCGATGGGCAATCACCTAAGCTTGGGAAGGTAACACCACTGTGAGTCCTCGCTCTTTTAGATTTGCAACACAATTCTCTTTTTCATGTTCTTGTTATTTTGCTAGTTGTTGCTATGGCTAAAAGATCGCATTGGTTGTTTAGTGTTAATAATTTCCCTCCTTCATTTGATAAGCCTACACCTTTTGAGATTAAAACTTTTATCATCAAAACAATTTATGAAGAAGATTTGAAGGAAAACCTGGGGAAGATCCAATTGCTCATATTAAAAAGTTTGAAAAGAGATGTGATATGATTAAACTCGACAATGTTAGCTGTCACGTTATAAAAGTTAAAATGTTTCCCTATTCACTTGGAGAGAAAGCTCTGAATTGGTTCTTAGATTTTTCCTTAGGAACTTCTCATTCATGGCTTAATCTGAAATCTACTTTTATGGAAATATTAGGGCTACGTTCAGTTATTGGTTATAATAAAGAAGTTTTATTTTCATTCAAACAACAAAATGATGAGTGGCTTGTTCATGCTTGGGAAAGATTTAGAGGCATTGCTTATGGACGGGAACACAGTCTAAGAGATTGGATGATAATGCGTGCATTCTACCTTGGACTCTCAAATCTAAGTCTTATATTGATTTAAAAAGTGGAAAAACCTTTTTAGAACTCACTACGGCTGAAGCTCAGAACCTATTAGATGGGATACTTCTTGAAAGAAAAATTTATGACAGATTGAACGCTACAAACATACCTAGTGAGCCATTTGATGATAGATATGAGATCTATGAAAGAGTAGAGGAAGTAAAAAATGCTATCTGATCATGTTAATGAACCTCTACTTAATCTTGATAAGTGTAGTTTGAGTGAACTTATAAATATATTACAAAACTTTGCTAATGATCCTTCTTTCAATGTTCACCAAACATTGGATCTTACATAGCCAATCATGTCATTAAGGAAAAGATACAATGCTATAACAATGAGGCTATGATACCACCTAAGCTTGGGGATGTGTGAATCCCAAAAATAATTATGGCTGTAGGGAAAGAGTCACACAATGCTATCTTAGACTTGGGATCGTAAACATCCTCTCAAATGAACTATATGATTTACTTGATCTTGATAAAAAATTAGAAAAGTGCGATATTGATCTATTACTTGCCGATGATTCAACCAAGCATGCTTTAGGTAGAACTAATGATGTTATGATTGAACTCCATATGACTTTTCTACCTGTAGACTTTATTGTTACGGACATGAGGAGCAATACCTCAAGTCCTATAATCCTTAGTAGACCTTTCTAAAGAACTACATGTGCAATTATTGACTCAAAAGAAGGGAATGCGAAATTCCAATTACCACATAAGAAGTGTATGGAGAATTTTCCAAGGAAGTGGGTGAATGTTCAGAGATACAAGTGCCCTCATGACACTTGCTCTACGTCAAGCAAAAAGGTAAAACCTAGCTACATGGCTATAAAGAAAGTTCTTTACATGAGGCAACCCGGTAGTATTTACTTTTTTTGGTTTTGTTTTCATTGATATTGGATGAGAGTAATTTTATTTGAGTCTTACTTTTGTGTCCTTGCTGTAGTAAGAGAGTTTGTTTTAGTGTGTCTACTGTAGAAAAAATAAAGTGCCAAGTTTTACTCATCTTGGATGTTGAAAGATTGCAAATATTTATTGGAGTTGCTGAAATCTACACTTTTTATGAACGATTTTTCATATTTTTCCGTAACTCCTATGGACCTATTCTTTTAGTAAGATTTGCAACATTTCATCCTCTACCTGAATATAAAATTCTAAAATTATGTGACCAATTTAAGTGGGGTGGAAAAATTCTTTAAGTTGCTACTATTTTTATTGGCAAATTCTGTCTTTTGTTGTTTTGAGCATTTGTTTGAGTCTCAAGATGATTCTCTTTGAGTCTTTTGATATTTCGTGAATGTTGGACACTTAATACACTCTCTGGACACCTTGCACCAAATTTTATTTGGGGTTTTCTTTGCAGCACTTAAATTATCTTTGTTTCCTCTAATATCAGCCACTCTAGAAAAGAGGTGGGAAATAGTTTTGTGGTGAAGTTTTTTCACGGGAATGGAATATTTATCGAGAAAGGAGTCATCTAAGTAATGGATAAAACTATAAGCTTGGGGATGCCCCATGGCACCATCTGGACCTATCAACTCCTCGGTTTGCATCCTATTCTTGTCTTGTTTTTTGAGCATCGGTTTACTATTGCATAAACTTGGAGCATTTGCATCTAGTTTTTAATTTTTTATTTGCATCTCCTTTGTTGAATAAATATACCACCACTTCTAGGTAAACTTTATAATAATGATAAAGCTATTGTAGGATTAGAGATAAAAAGTTGGGAAGGAAAGGGAGATAGCAATGCAAGTAATGCTTATGTTCTATGCTTCGTATGCTTTGATGGAATAGTAATTTGCTAGTGCCGTATTGAGTGCTATTTCTTCTTTGCGCATTGATAGTTAACTTTCAGTTACTTAGTTCATTTATAAATTTGTAGCATTATGGGCATTATGCATGCTTGTGACTTTTATACCTTTCCAATGGCCAAGAAAATAAAAGAGAAAGAAAAGAATGAGCAAGCAAAGACTTGTATATATGAAAACCTTGAGCCATACTTCTCCACAAAATCTCCACCATACCTACCTACATAGAAAAATGCTATTCGAAGCATAGTGTATGTGACATGTCTTTACATTCAAAATTTTCCTTTTTATTGTGCAATTCGAAGCTCATGGGAAAGTAGCAGTCTATGGTGGAGTTCATTTATGTAAATTGCATGTTTACCATTTTGTTAGTTGGAGTTAAGTCAAACCATGCTGTCATGGAACAAGACTTACAAATTTAATTATGTTGTTGTCATACACCTTTGGTTATGCATATTTTCCCGGTGTGAAATGAGTGGGGGTTATCATGTTAAAGATTTGAGTGTGCATATTTCTTAGAGAAGAGCATTGGGCTGCTAACCAAAACCATGCCTAATCATGGTAGAAGTTTCAGCATGGACTTCCTCATTAGCTTAAACAAGTTTAATTTACTTCATACATGAGTGAAGGAATTATGCCCTACAGGAAAGTAATATTGGACTTATTTGCATATTCCGTTAGGTTCATAATAGTTTAGTACTATGCTAGAATTTTGCCAATCGGAAACATTGACATAGGTGTAGTATTAAATGAATAGGAGTCCCCGGTAATATCCAAGATTACTGGTTCATTGATCAACTGATGATTGAGGTTTCCCAATCATGGTGCATTACAGCCGATTGATGATGAGATCATGTCACTTGTTGATAGTGCCATGATGGACATTACCCACAGAATCATTTGCAACAAGACTGTGTCATGATGTTCACATTGTAAGATGATAAGTGTTACAGCTTAGTCCTTAGACCGTGAGGTTAGTGCATAATCACTATTTCTAGAAGAAAACTCTAATTGCATCAACCATCATCACGTAATAGGTTGACTGAAAAGGTGTCTCTTGGGTTTATCCGAAGGGATAGGTTGAGGAGCATAGCCAAGAGTGGGATTTGCTTGTCTGCATGACAGATATGATACTCTAGGCCCACTCGGTGAGAACACATCAATGTTGCACAACATGTGACTAGGTCACGGGGATGTGCTATCATGTACGAGTTGAATAGCATTGACGGTAATAAGATCGAACCAAGTATTGGCGAATACCGACGATCAGATCTTAGGCAATACTACTATCAGCGAAGCAAAGGGAATAGCTCATTGACATTTATGGTTCAAGGACTGAAAGACCTTCATAGAATGCACAGGGGTGTTCATGGATTTCCATGTTCCGATTGAAGATCATTTACTGGAGAAGAGTTCTCAGAAATGTCTGTCGTGTTCTTGAACCATCGAGTAACACGCTTAAGGGATCACGATGCTTGAGACATTTTGGTAATATTCGGAAACACCGTGTGATGATAAATGAGAGAGGGGAATAGTTCCAACTAAGACCGAAATAGTTTCGGTGGAGTTCGAAATGGTTTCGGTGGAGTCCAGAATGGTTCCGATAGAGTCCAGAAGTGTTTCAGAGTAGTGGAGAATTAATGATGTGTTAATTAAATATTAATTATATGAATTAATATTGATTAAATAATTAATAAACCTTTTATTTACTAAATGGGCTGATTTGGTGAAAGAAGCCAATTAGAGAAAATAAGAGAGAAATGAAAAGAAAAAAGGGGTGGCAGCCAGGGTTAGGGTTTCCCAGCCCTGGCCGCCAGCCCCTTCTCCTTCCCTGGACGCCGCCCTTGGTGGCTTGGAGGAGGGGTAAGGGTGCCCCCCCTCCCCACTATATAAACCCCCTAGAGGAAGAGTCAACAGAACACAATTTCCAGGAGCCCTTCCTCGATAGCCTCTCCTAACACCTCCAAGGTGCGACGGCCTCCTCTGGTCCGCCACCCCCTTGCTCTCTCTCTCCCGCATGGCCTTGATATGTCTCAAACGTATCTATAAGTTTTTATGCTCCATGCTTGCTTTACACCAATTGCTTTGTGTTTTGTTTACACTTCGTGGCATTTTTATGCGTTTTCCAGAACTAACCTATTAACGAGATGCCACAGTTCTAGTTCCCTATTTTCTGCTGTTTTTCTGTTTCAGAAAAGTTACACAGGAAATATTCTCGGAATTGGACGAAATGAAGCCCGAAGTTCTTATTTTCTGCCGACACAAGACGGAGTCCAAAGAAGAGTCGGAGGGGGGCCAGGGGCAACCACACCAGGTGGTGGCGCGGGTGGACCCCTAGGCGCGCCACCCTAGGGTGTGGGGCCCTTGGCTGCCCTCTGACATCACCCCTCTGCCTATAAGAATCCTCCGACGTGAAAACCCTAAATCAGTCGACGTTTTCCCAGATAAAGTTCCGCAGCGCCGCCGCCGTTGAAGACCAATTTCGGGAGACAGAAGTCTCTGTTCTGGCACCCTGCCGGGACGGGGAATTGCCCCCGGAGCCATCTTCGCCATCTCCATCGACTCTACCGCCATCTCCATTGACTTCCCCGCCATCTCCATCGATGTTGCTGTCTCCCATGATGAGGAGGGAGTAGTTCTCCCCCAGGGCTGAGGGCTCTACGGGTAGCTATGTGATTCACCTCTCTCTCCCATGATGTGATCTATATGTGATCATGAGCTTTGTATCTAGTTGAGTTGATAGATGTTGTTCTTCATATATTATGCTACTCCAGTGCTTTATTATTGTAATCTCCGGAGACACCCTGTACCATGATGTGATGGCGACAGTGTGCGCATTATGTGTGTCTCTTTGGCTAGTGTCTCTCTGAATTGTTGGTGTTTGTTGGAACCATCTAGTGCGCTCAAGGTGATAGTGTGGGGCAATCTAGTTTGGGGAAATGCAAACTTTGAGGAGTGCTTCATAGCCCTACACATGATTAGTGTTTGTTATCTATCGGAGAATAGTTTAGAGTAGCATAGTGAAGATAGATATTTATGTGTTCAATTATGTTATCTTTGTTGAGACTATCCACTAGTGAAAGTATGATCCCTAGGCCTTGTTTCTAAGCATTGAAACACCGTTTACATTTAGTTCTGTTAAATATTTGCTCGCAACGATATTTATTTCTGATTGCATTTACTACTTATAATCATCCATATTACTTGTATTTCACTATCTCTTCGCCGAACTAGTGCACCTATACATCTAACAAGTGTATTGGGTGTGTTGGGGACACAAGAGACTTCTTGTATCGTAATTGCAGGGTTGCTTGAGAGGGATACCTTTGACCTCTTCCTCCCTGAGTTTGATAAACCTTGGGTGATCCACTTAAGGGAAACTTGCTGTTGTTCTACAAACCCCTGCACTTGGAGGCCCAACATTGTCTACAAGAATAGAAGCGTTCGTAGGCATCAAGCTCTTTTCTGGCACCGTTGCCGGGGAGGTAAGGTAAAAGGTACTCACATCCTCTAGCTACTAAGCTATCTTCTAGTACTGTTGCTGGTGTGTGAGTGCTCAAATTTATTTCCTTTAGATTCTACAATTATATCTTTTAGTTTCTTGTTTTTATTTTCACTAGTTAGGCTTAATGGAAAACAAAGAGCTTTATAGTATTTTTTCCTGAGTTAGGACGTCAAGTGTTTGAAGAGAAAATTGAAAAACCTTTGGAGCTTTGTTCGCATGCTAATAGCAACGTTATTTGTATGAATTCTTTAAACACCGTTATTGCTAATGCTATAGAGAAGTCTAAGCTTGGGGAAGCTGGTTTTGATGGGCATGATATTTTTAGCTCCCCAGCTTTAGAGGAGAAAATTTGCTCTGATGATACTTCATGCGGAACGGTTTTGATGTAGATCACCATCCAGTTGGGAACCCCAACAGGAAGGTATGATGAGCACAGTAGCAAATTTTCCCTCAGTAAGAAACCAAGGTTTATCGATCTAGTAGGAAAAAGCTAAACTCCAGAAGGTGCTGCTTGCTAGCTTCACGACAACTCCGAACAATTTATAAGGCGCCTCGTCCAGGGCTTTGCTTTGCACCAGCAGCAACGTGGAACCTGCACACCACACAACCAAGAACTTTGCTCCCAACTTACGATGAGGTTGTCAATCTCACCGGTTTGCTGTAAACAAAGGAATGAGCGTATCGAGTGGAAAGAAATAGTACTATGCAAGAAAGTAAACAGTGCGAGTAAAGTAAACAGGTGATAGCAATTTAAAGGAAATTGGACCGGGGTCCACAGTTCACTAGTGGTGTCTCTCCATAAGATAAATAATAACATGCTGGGTAAACAAATTACAGTTGGGCAATTGATAGAATAAAGATAACGTGCATATGTCAAGAGGATCACTATGAGATTTACTCTGGGCATTACAACAAGATACATAGACCACCATCCAACTGCATCTATGACTATTAATCCACCCACGGGGAATCATTCGAGGACCCCGTGAATATTAAGTTGCGAACAACAGATAACTGCATTAAGCAAAGTGTGTAATGTAAACAAAGCGAATGTCCTTGGACACAAGAATGTTGTTTTCCCCCTAGTGGCAACAACACATCTACAACCTTAGAGGTTTCTGTCACTCCCCCAGATTAAATAGAGGCATGAACCCAACTATCGAGCATAAATACCCCCTCATGGAGTCACTAGTATCTACTCGGCCAAGATAGCTACTAACAACGGAGAGCATGCAAGATCATAAACAACATAGAGATAACATAAGATAATATTCAGCACATCAACTCAATCATAACACCAATATTCATCAAATCCCAACAAACACAACATGTAGAATTACATAAAGGTGATCTCGATCATGTAAGGCAGCTCACGAGATCTAAACATGAAGCACATGGTGGAGAAGACAACCATCTAGCTACTGCTATGGACCCATAGTCCAAGGTAGACTACTCACTCATCGCGCCGGAGGCAAGCATGGCGATGAACAAGACCTCCGGTGGTGATTCCCCTCTTCGGCAGGGTGCCGGGAAGAGCTTCTGGACCCTCCCGATCTCGGGTCGATGATGGCGGCGGATCGTGATGTGTTTCTAAAAAATTGATCGGGTCCTTAGGTTTTTCCCGTCGGGGGGTATTTATAGGCGAGGGGGCAGCGTCAGAAGTGGACCAGGGGGCCCTCACCATAGGGCGGCGTGGCCAGGGGCTGGGCCGCGCCCCCTGGTGGTGAGGCTGGCTCCTGGCCCCTCTCCGTCTCCTCTTCGGTCGTCTGGAAGCTTCGTTAAATAATAGGAGGTTTGGCTTTTGTTTCATCCAATTTCGAGAATATTTCCTGTGTAACTTTCCTGAAACACAAAAACAGCAGAAAACAGGGAACTAGCACTGTGGCATCTTGTTAACAGGTTAGTTCCGGAAAATGCATAAAAACACCATGAAGTGTAACAAAACACTAAGCAAATGGTGTAAGAACAAACATGGAGCATCAAAAATTACAGATACGTTTGAGACGTATCAAGCATTCCCAAGCTTAACTCCTGCTCGTCCTAGAGTAGATAAGTGATAACAAAGAATAATTTTTGAGGTGACATGCACCTACACAATCTTGATCATCTATGTAAGCATTGAGTGCTGGGATCAAAAGAACTTAAAAAATCAGCATGAAAGACATAATCTTGATAGAAGAAACTTAGCAACCATGTTATAACATGAAAAAGAACACAAACGAATGATCATGAAAATGAAACAATGAAAGTCAAACGTGTGTTCAAATCATATGGAAAAACATAGCAAATGGTTTTCAGTTTCTCCTTCATGGAATAGCAAAACATAAATGCATAGGACACCTTCAAGTTTAAGAGGGCGACTAGATACAAATAATTTAAGAACAAGTGAAACCAAAATCATGAATCAATCAATGATAACTTTGGGACAATGCACATTATACTAAGAATGACAACTATGCTCTCTTAGACGGTGCATAAAGATAGAAGGTGGTGACTCAACATAAAAGTAAAAGAAAGGCCCTTCGCAGAGGGAAGCAGTGATTGCAAGTTTTATAAACCTTCAAAAATTATGGTACTTACTAGCTTTGAGCTCTCATTGCCCCCATCATAGGCATCTTGAATGGTTAAAGTTAATGCGAGTACAATTATGAAGCATATGCTTGACAAATCATAAGTTGAAAACCTCATGTCCCGTGAAGAACGAATACCCAAACCTCATGCTACTCGACTTAGAGTCCCAAGCAAGCTCTTGTCATTGTAAATATATGTGTATCATCGAGAACCGCCAACGGGGTACCTCCTGCCCGATGACATGGAACAAGCCCACATCAAAATGACAAGACAAACAGACAATGAACACCTTGACATCTCTTTTATTTACCATTGGTATAGCTTTTTATTTTGAGATGCGTCGTCGAATGTCCACTATGGGCTTGCTGTAAATTTCCACCATGAATTATACATGGCTTAGATTAGCAGCCCAGCCATTTCTCAAACACATATAAAAACTCCATGATCCTGCAAGATTCCCAACTTATTTCACATTGCGAGTATCCATAAACAAAAGATCACGATATCAACTCAAATGAAAGAAAGTGCAATGTTGAAAGCTTGCCCCATGACAGCATGGCTGGGCTAATTTCCAACTTACAACTTGCAAGCATAACAACTCAACATAAGAGAGCCACAATGTCAAAATTTTAAGAACGAGAAAAGTAAAGTGTGCCATCAGGTTCGTGAGAGCTTTACTGACCAATTTTCGCATAACACCAAAAAGAGTTTAATTTGAAGGATAGATAAAAGCAAGTCAAATGTACTTTGGAATAGCAAATTGCTAATAGGTATGTATGGTGGACACATTGAAACAACTTGGTTTTTAGGAGTTGGATGCACGAGTAGAGCACATACTCAGTACAAAATGAGGGCTAGCAAAAGACTGGGACCGACCAACTAAGAGAGCAATAACGGCCATAATCATGCAAAGTGAAAAGCAACATTAAAAAAAGCATAAGATGGCATCAAAAGTCAAAAACTAAATGATTATAGAGGCTTATGGCGACTTTGTATGAGTCTAACATGTGTGAGCATGCGCCAAGTCGACCCAAATAAAGCATCAAGGAGAAAACCAAATTAATGCTTCCAAATAATAAAAACAACGCATGATTTTTTCAAAGGCTCATTAAGCAATCTCATTCATTTGAGACAAGTCATGCTACATCAAAACCACTAAGCATACTATCAAAACGATATCAGGCACGACATGCAAAAGCCTAAGCCGCAATCTAAACAAGCTCCTTTTTGTACCACTTTTTTGCATGAAACTTTTTCTCTTTTCCAACACCATTCGAACCTTTTTAAAACAACTCTTTTGATGAATACCAACATGGACCAGAGGTCAAAATACACCTTGATGCAAATATATGACAATATCTGAATAAAAATCAAAGCAAAAAATGAAAGCTAAACGCAGTTCTAGAAAAAGAGAACACTCGTTGAACGATAAGAGTGAAAAACGGAGTGTTCTTGGCAAATGAAAAACGAGTACATCTCCTCCAAAAGAAATTTGTTGGGGTCCAACCATTTATTGCAGCAAACAAAACAAAATAAAACTAAAAGCAAAAGTAAAGACGCTCCAAGAAAAACGCATAGTGCATGAAGCAATAAAAATATAGTGTGTTGAAAGATGACCTGATTTTTGCCGATGAAGAAGGGGTGCCTCGGGGGCATCCCCAAGCTTTGATGCTTATACCTCTTGGATATTTCTTGGGGTGCGTGGGCATCCCCAAGCTTGAGCTTTTTTCCATTCTTCAACTGATCTCATCATTCTCCAATCCCTACACTTGAAAACTTCCTTCATACAAAACTCAACACAGTTTTATTAGCAACATTAGTGTAAGCATAATAATGAATCAACCCCTTTTTGCTTCAGATTTCAACTCAAAACCACCACATATAAAGCATATACTACTGTAGCAACTTCCCCAAAAGTTCTGTGATCAAAAGAACTCAAAAAGAAAGCGATCGAGAGGCAAACACAAATAGTGGCAGAAATCTGTCAAAACAGAACAGCTGACAAAGGTCGATTTTTAGAGGGTTTTCTATTGCTCAAATCAAAAAGTGTAAAACTAATAAAAGTTTGGAAATAACCTGGGGCATATGCACAAGAAATCGCAGGTCAAAAAGATATTCAGAATTTTCACGAATTTTTATGGTGCATCACCGAAATCTGTTTCAGGACAGCAACATCCCCAAATCTTACCTCACTCAAATTAGAGGCTTCTCTTGGCACAACAATGAAATAAAAATGATAAGGAGAGGTCATTACAGTAGTAATAACTTCCAAGACTCAAATAAAAGAAAAAGAACTGAAAGTAAAACATTGGGTTATCTCCCAAGAGTGCTTTTCTTTAACGCCTTTCAGCTAGGCGCAGAAAGTGCAAATCAAGTAATATCGAAAGAGGCATTAAGATCAATTGTAGAAGTCTTTTCAATAATGAATTGAATTGTGTACAAATGAGTTTTTGAAGATCCTTTATGATCACACTTTGGTACACTACTTTCATCAAAAAGATTTTTAGGACAAATCCAATTGAAATTCTTTTCCAAAGCATCATGAATTCCTACAAGTTTGCAAGGTATTGTACTTTGAAATCTTCATTGGTTGTACCAACAACCTCTACATGCGAGCCAAGCTTATTAAAACACTTAAAAACTTTCCTAGCTTCAATGGTAACATCTCTAAATTCTCTACGCAAAGTTTCCAAGATAAAAGCTTTCTTTTCGGGGTCTTCAATATCATGAAGCTTAAGAAACATGTGCTGCATAAAAGGATTAAGGCTAGCAAACCTAGCTTCCAACATGTGAACTAAATAAGCAGAAGCAACTTCATAACTAGGAGCAAGCTCAGCCAAAGACTTTTCCTCAACATCTTTATGCATACTAATATGATTAAATAACTCCTCGATGTTACTTTTCCCAATAATAGAACCACTACCTACTAAGAGGTCCTCCAAAACATACTTAGGGAACAACATAATGAACTAGAAGTAATAAAGTAGCAAGTATAGAGGAAACTAATTTTTTTGTGTTTTTGATAAAATGAAGCAAGCAAAAATAAAGTAAAGGATGTGCGTGCGAAACTCCCCTTGTAGAAGTCTTCTTTCTCCCCGGCAACGGCGCCATAAAATTAGCTTGATGCGGCACGGTGTTGATGTAGATCACTGATGTCTACGCACTTCTATTCTTGTAGACACTTGTTGGGCCTCCAACTGCAGAGGTTTGTAGAACAGCAGCAAGTTTCCCTTAAGTGGATCACCCAAGGTTTATCGAACTCAGGGAGGTTAGAGGTCAAAGCTATCCCTCTCAAGCAACCCTGCAATACAGAAAGTCTCTTGTGTCCCCAACACACCCAATACACTTGTCAAATGTATAGGTGCACTAGTTCGGTGAAGAGATAGTGAAATACAAGTGGTATGGATGATTATGAGTAGTAAATGCAATCTGGAATAAAAATGGCAGCAAGCAAACAAGTAACAAAACAGCAAGCAAAACGGTGTGCAAAGCTTGGAAACAAGGCCTAGGGATCATACTTTCACTAGTGGACACACTCCCAACAAATATAACATGATTGAACAAATAAACAACTTCTCTTCACTATGGTACTCTGAATTACTCTCCTATTCAACAACACTAATCATTGCGTAGTGGCTACAGAAGCACCCCTTAAAGTTCATCAAGTACTTGACAAACACCACTCATAGAGATATACAAATCAAATCACAACTCAAGATAGATATTATTGCAACTTAGACCAAGTACTAACACGGTGCACACACTGTCAACATTACACCATGAAAGGAGGAATAGATCACTTCAATACTATCATAGTGATAATTATTCTCATAATCCATAAAAGATCACAATCGTAGCCTAGACCAAGTACCACCATGATGCACGCACTGTCACCGTTACACCATGGCAGGAGGAATAGATTACTTTAATAACATCACTAGAGTACACATAATATCTGAATAATAACATCTACTTGTTCAACATGATACAAAGCTCACGATCACATAAAGATCACATCATGGGAGAGAGAGGTGAACCACATAGCTACCGGTAGAGCCCTCAGCCCCGGGGATGAACTACTCCCTCCTCATCATAGGAGACAACAAGGTTGATGGAGATGGCGGTGAGGTCGATGGAGACGGCGGAGATGGCGATGGAGACCGATGGAGATGGCTCCGGGGGCACTTCCCCGTCCCGGCAGGGTGCCGGAACAGAGACTTCTGTCCCCCGAAATTCGTCGATGGCGGTGGCGGAGCTACGGAACTGTTCTGGAAATTTCACCGACTCTCTAGGGTTTTCCGTCCCGAGGCTTTATATAGGCGAAGGGGCGTCGTCAGGAGTGGCCCCAGGCCTCCTCACACCTAGGTGGCGCGGGCCAGGGGTAGGCCGTGCGAGCCTAGTGTGAGGGCGGCATGTGGCCCCTCTCCTTCGCCTCTTCGGATCTCTGGAAGCTTCTGGGAAAAATAAGACTTCAGGAACTTGTTTCGTCCAATTCCGAGAATATTTCCTATGTAGCTTTTCTGAAACACAAAAATAGCAGAAAACAGGGAACTGGCACTGTGGCATCTTGTCAATAGGTTAGTTCCGGAAATCGCATAAAAGTGCCACGAAGTGTAACGAAACACAAGGCAAATGGTGTAAAAACAAGCATGGAGCATCAAAAATTATAGATACGTTGGAGACGTATCAATCACCATCCAGTTGGGAACCCCAAGAGGAAGGTATGATGAGCACAGTAGCAAATTTTCCCTCAGTAAGAAACCAAGGTTTATCGATCCAGTAGGAAAAAGCCAAACTCCAGAAGGTGATGCTTGCTAGCTTCGCGATAGCTCTAGACAATTTATAAGGCACCTCGTCCAGGGCTTTGCTTTGCACCAGCAGCAACGTGGAACCTGCACACCACACAACCAAGAACTTTTCTCCCAACTTATGATGAGGTTGTCAATCTCACCGGTTTGCTGTAAACAACGGAATGAGCGTATCGAGTGGAAAGCAATAGTAGTATGCAAGAAAGTAAACAGTACGAGTAAAGTAAACAGGTGATAGCAATGTAAAGGAAATTGGACCGGGGTCCATAGTTCACTAGTGGTGTCTCTACATAAGATAAATAACAACATGCTGGGTAAACAAATTACAGTTGGGCAATTGATAGAATAAAGATAACGTGCATATGTCAAGAGGATCACTATGAGATTTACTCTGGGCATTACAACAAGATACATAGACCGCCATCCAACTGCATCTATGACTAATAATCCACCCACGGGGAATCATCCGAGGACCCCGTGAATATTAAGTTGCGAACAACAGATAACTGTATTAAGCAAAGTGTGTAATATAAACAAAGCGAATGTCCTTGGACACAAGAATTTTTTTTTACCCCTAGTGGCAACAACACATCTACAACCTTAGAGGTTTCTGTCACTCCCCTAGATTAAATAGAGGCATGAACCCAACTATCGAGCATAAATACCCCCTCTTGGAGTCACTAGTATCTACTCGGCCAAGATAGCTACTAACAATGGAGAGCATGCAAGATCATAAACAACATAGAGATAACATAAGATAATATTCAGCACATCAACTCAATCATAACACCAATATTTATCGGATCCCAACAAACACAACATGTAGAATTACATAAAGGTGATCTCGATCATGTAAGGCAGCTCATGAGATCTAAACATGAATCACATGGTGGAGAAGACAACCATCTAGCTACTGCTATGGACCCATAGTCCAAGGTAGACTACTCACTCATCGCGCCGGAGGCAACATGGCGATGAAGAAGACCTCTGGTGGCGATTCCCCTCTCCGGTAGGGTGCCGGGAAGAGCTTCTAGACCCTCCCAATCTCGGGTCGACGATGGCAGTGGATCGCGATGTGTTTCTAGAAAATTGATCGGGACCTTAGGTTTTTCCCGTCGGGGGGTCTTTATAGGCGAAGGGGCAGCGTCAGAAGTGGACCAGGGGGGCCTCACCATAGGGCGGCGCGGCCAGGGGATGGGCCGCGCCCCCTGGTGGTGAGGCTGGCTCCTGGCCCCTCTCCGTCTCCTCTTCAGTCTTCTGGAAGCTTCGTTAAATAATAGGAGGTTCGACTTTTGTTTCGTCCAATTCCGAGAATATTTCCTATGTAACTTTCCTGAAACAGCAAAAAACAGGGAACTGGCACTGTGGCATCTTGTTAATAGGTTAATTCCGGAAAATGCATAAAAATGCCACGAAGTGTAACAAACCACTAAGCAAATGGTGTAAGAACAAGCATGGAGCATCAAAAATTATAGATACGTTTGAGACATATCAATATTTTATCTCCCATATGTGATAATTCTAATGATGCTTGTGATCCTCATCCTTTTAAAATACCTATAAAAATTGTTGAACGTGCTATGAATAACTTCTATTTAGGAGATGGAACTGTACATCCTGGTGATCATTTGCTCTTTATATATGAATTATGCGAGTTGTTCAAGTGTGCATGTATTTCAATGAACCAAGTTAAGAGGAAGCTATTCTCTTTATCACTGAAGGGCAGAGCTGTGGAATGGTATAAGATATTGAAGAATGGCCGATCTATTGGCTAGGAGGAAATTGTACCTCTCTTTTAATCTAAATTCCATCCTTCTAGTGAGATTCATAAAGATAGGAATTATATTTATAATTTTTATCCTCATGATGGAGAAAACATTGCCCAAGCGTAGGGAAGATTGAAGTCACTAATGCTCAAATGTCCCATTCATGAGCTCCCCCATAATATTGTTATTAATAATTTTTATGCAAGGCTTTCAAGACATTACAAGGACTATCTACATGCTGTTTTGAGGGGTCTTTCACAAGCAAGGAGATTGAAGCCAAGTGGGATATGCTTGAAACAATTCAAAGCAATATCGAAGATTGGGATTGTGACAAAAGTAAAGAATCAGGTATAAACTATGAGTATGATTGCCTTAAGTCTTTCACTGAAACTGCTGATTTTCAAGAGCTTAGTGCTAAATATGGTCTTGATCCTCAAATTATGGTTGATTGCTATAGAGCCTTTGCTTCCCATATTAATGTTCCTAAAGGAACGTGTATCATGAATCTTTTAAAGACACTTGCATGGAAAGTGTAATTGTTATTGATGATTGCAATAAACATGCTCAAAGTTTTGAAAGTACTATCTATCTATTATATTATTAAAACAACTAACAAAGAACGGCTAGGATTCAATAATTTAGCGTTACAACATATCAGTGGTTGAGATTAATCAACTGGATCTCACGTGGTCAAAGATAGCCTGATGTACAGTTAGAGTTTGTGTTAGTCACGGAGGAGTCCTAGAGAGGAAAGGCTACCACATAAACACGTTCTGATCGAGGACTACTCGGATGCCTGGCAACCGGAGCCGGAAACAGCCATGAGAAGAAAAGGCGACGAGGTTCAGGACTCGGGAGGTGAAAAATTGCCTAACAAGAACCAAGGCGACCATGGCGTATCAGAGAAGAGGGCATCATGCTACTACAAAGACCATCGTCGATCATCGTGCAGCCTACATGTCCGTCGCCTGAAACAGCCACAAGCAGAAAAGGCGTCGAGGTTCATGACTAGGGACGCGAAAAATTGCCTAACAAGAACCTAGGCGACCATGGCGTATTTATGATCAGAGAAGAGGGCATCGCACTACTACAAAGGCCATCGTCGATCATCGTGCAGCCTCATGTCCGTCGCTGACGTGCTGCAGAAAAGCCTAGAAAAGGAGATGATGGCGGCCAGGAGAGTACCTTGCGGGCAGGCTCCTTCGAGACATGCCGGCCGTGGCTCTACTCCATAATGCCGGCATGTCGCTGGATATGCTACTGCAACCTTCTCTTCTCTGTCTTCTCTCTTTCACCCCCAAAACACGCTTTCTTGAATCTCTTTTTACGAGAGCTTCCAATCTTGCAGTGACCTCCTGAAAAATCAATTTCATACAAGGTTCCGTCTCATACAACACGAGTCTTCAGCAGTTCCTGAGCATGTGTAATCTAAAACGGTGATGAGCCGATGAAATGCTCGAACAGAGGTTACTGGAGTTCAACATGCTTCATTTTCTAGATGCCACGGTGGTGACGATCAGAACTGATGGTGGTCATGTAGATACCCAACATGGTGGTTCGGGTGTGTTGTGGCAGTCTATTGCACGAAAGTATGACCACCTATGACGTCTTCATCACAAAGCGCCACATTGACTGGGAAGGTATTTGATCAATCATTATCATCCAGCGGAAAATGCTGTCTTCAGTTCAGTTCAGTAATGTCTAATTAGTACACTGCAATGTACTAAAAAGTAGCAGTTCAAGGATACGCAGGCAACAAAATATATTGCCATTTGATGAAAATAGAAGACTCCATTGTCTGACTGTTGAAGTATCCATTTTATTAATACGGTAAGAGACATTGTTGTTAGACAAGTATATGATTCATCAGGTTCGACGGAAGGTGAATTACACTGTATATTTTCTTCATGCAGATAATTGGCTACTCAAGTCATCCTCTGTACATCTATTAAACTGAATCGATATTCGCATGCAGTATCGATATCCCGGATTAAAATCTTTGATTGAAGCTGCACATGTTGAATCACAGATCCGTCAATATGGACAGTCGCCAGAGGCTTGCATGGAGCTCCGAGCCATCACCATGCCCGATCGAGCTGCATACAATGCATCAACATCCCCGGGCGGTTGCAGACTTGCTGCCATGGAGAAAAAGTGGATTGCACTAAATCCAGAAGTAACAGAGATATATAAAGATGCAGAGGTTCTAATCAGCTCTAAGTCATGGACGGTCGTATAGTCAGCCTCTTCTTTCACACGGATTAACTCGAGCGAGCTATGCCGAGTCTGGGAGCTGATTACATGCATCAGTGAAACAATTCCGAAGCACTTCGTCATCTTACGGATCCTACTGAATGCAGAAGGCCATCAATTCATTGACAAGCGCGCCGGCGAGATCTTATCGGCCCGTCCACAGCAGCTCATCATGCAAATTCTTCCATAGTCAAATCTCAATATGATGTTGAGCAAATCAAGATGCTTAGGACGGTATGTATCTTTCTTTTCTCTTGGGCACTAATTTATTGTTAGATCATCTAAATTGATCTTCAGTAATTCGTGGTGGAGCATACTGGTATATAAAGCTATGTAATTAATAAGGATTTCCTGCCATCAGTTCGGAATCTTAGAGAGAGAAAATATTGTGTACGTTAGTTCAACATTGTTGTGACTCTCTATCACTACTGACCTAAGATCCAAAATACAGTTAAAATACAATTATACAGAGCTATGAAAGACATAGTCTAAGTACTCGAGCACCATAGATGAAATTATAGATGATAGACTAATTTAGCGGGCAAGTATATGTTGTGTACGATCGTAAAATTGTTGTTTTGAAGGAGAATGTAAGCATCTGGGAGGCAGAAAATGTGTACGGACGACAGTTGTTAAAGAAAATATATTCAAAGAATATTCTGAATGAAGTCACAATACGGTAACCATTTATAGTTTGCAGAGGTAGAAGAAAATGTATTTAAAACAATATTCTTAATCAGGCCCCAATACGGTAACCATTTTCTATGCCTTCTTATAGATTAAAAGGTGTAAGAACATGGGAAGTTTCTGAGTGTCCCAAATCTTCTGTCTTACCAATTGAATCTTCATCGTTTGAGGTAAGGTATTTATGCACTTCCAATAATTCAATATTTTATACTCACAAAACATATCGATGGTAGTGTTGCCATTTGAAATACAAGAAAAATAGCATTGACAATCGCAACTAAAATAATGTTGTTTATAATATATATGTATCAAAAATAATTATAACACCAAAGTAGTCACTTACCTATGCTAAGTGAATCTGCACTCATTATGGTCAAATTGTGTCGGTGTGCCATACATTATATCACTTTAGAGTAAGCTATTGACATATTGTCACACCCAAAAGAATTATATTTTCTACCACATGACACAAAGATCCGAAAGTTAGTAAAGGATCCAAGACTCATATAATGTCTTGGATTTTGTTACAATGAATATTATCAGTTTTAAAATACATCACAGATCAGATTTAATAGTAAGTAAAAAATAAAAGATCATGCAATTTGTGAAGATAAACGGATTGAAATGATAACTTTATAACATGTAAATAAAACAAGTCTAGCTGTGCAATATGCATGGGCCACCCCGCTAGTTATATTATTAAAACAACTAACAAAGAACGGCTAGGATTCAATAATTTAGCGTTACAACATATCAGTGGTTGAGATTAATCAACTGGATTTCACGTGGTCAAAGATAGCCCGATGTACAGTTAGAGTTTGTGTTAGTCACGGAGGAGTCCTAGAGAGGAAAGGTACCACACAAACACGTTCTGATCGAGGACTACTCGGATGCCTGGCAACCAGAGCCGGAAACAGCCATGAGAAGAAAAGGCGGCGAGGTTCAGGACTCGGGAGGCGAAAAATTTCCTAACAAGAACCAAGGCGACCATGGCGTATTTACAATCAGAGAAGAGGGCATCATGCTACTACAAAGACCATCGTCGATCATCGTGCAGCCTACATGTGCGTCGCCTGAAACAGCCACGAGCAGAAAAGGCGTCGAGGTTCATGACTCGGGACGCGAAAAATTGCCTAACAAGAACCTAGGCGACCATGGCGTATTTATGATCAGAGAAGAGGGCATCGCGCTACTACAAAGGCCATCGTCGATCATCGTGCAGCCTCATGTTCGTCGCTGACGTGCTGCAGAAAAGCCTAGAAAAGGAGATGATGGCGGCCAGGAGAGTACCTTGCGGGCAGGCTCCTTTGAGACATGCCGGCCGTGGCTCTACTCCATAATGCCAGCATGTCGCTGGATATGCTACTGCAACCTTCTCTTCTCTGTCTTCTCTCTTTCACCCCCAAAACACGTTTTTTTGAATCTCTTTTTACGAGAGCTTCCAATCTTGCAGTGACCTCCTGAAAAACCAATTTCATACAAGGTTCCGTCTCATACAACACGAGTCTTCAGCAGTTCCTGAGCATGTGTAATCTAAACGGCGATGAGCCGATGAAATGCTCGAACAGAGGTTAGTGGAGTCCAACATGCTTCATTTTTTAGATGCCACGGTGGTGATCAGAACTAATGGTGGTCATGTAGATACCGAACATGGTGGTTCGGGTGTGTTGTGGCAGTCTTTTGCACGAAAGCATGACCACCTATGACGTCTCCATCACAAAGCGCCACATTGACTAGGAAGGTATTTGATCAATCATTATCATCCAGCGGAAAATGCTGTCTTCAGTTCAGTTCAGTAATGTCTAATTAGTACACTGCAATGTACTAAAAAGTAGCAGTTCAAGGATACGCTGGCAACAAAACATATTGCCATTTGATGAAAATAGAAGACTCCATTGTCCGACTGTTGAAGTATCCATTTTATTAATACGGTAAGAGACATTGTTGTTAGACAAGTATATGATTCATCAGGTTCGACGGAAGGTGAATTACACTGTATATTTTTTTCATGCAGATAATTGGCTACTCAAGTCATCCTCTGCACATCTATTAAACTGAATCAATATTCGCATGCAGTATCGATATCCCGGATTAAAATCTTTGATTGAAGCTGCACATGTTGAATCACAGATCCGTCAACATGGACAGTCGCCGGAGGCTTGCATGGAGCTCCGAGACATCACCATGCCCGGTCGAGCTACATGCAATGCATCAACATCCCCGGGCGGTTGCAGACTTGCAGCCATGGAGAAAAAGTGGATTGCACTAAATCCTGAAGTAACAGAGATATAAAGATGCAGAGGTTCTAATAAGCTCTAAGTCATGGACGGTTGTATAGTCAGCCTCTTCTTTCACACGGATTAACTCGAGCGAGCTAGCCGAGTATGGGAGCTGATTACACGCATCAGTGAAACAATCCCGAAGCACTTCGTCGTCTTACGGATCCTACCGAATGCAGAAGGCCATCAATTCATTGACAAGCGCGCCGGCGAAGTAGTCTTCCTTTGTAATATGGATTACTAAAATTATGAGCATGCATTAACAACGATCTGCTTAGGTGCACACATGAATATATATACATATGTGGGCTGACATTTCATATGGTATTGTCTTTTATTGTGTCACTAGTAAATGCAATAATTTATAGATCTCGAAAGATTGACCGTGAGGTATTTTTAGCTATTTCTGTAAGAACTAGCAGGGTTACCCGCGCATTTGCGCGGCTAGATTTAGTTTAGCTTAGTTTGTCTATGTATTGAATAGATCAAATTTCAGCTTTTCACCTCCACTATACTTTTCAAGTATATATCATCATACTTATCATTTTATATCAAGAATTAAAGCAGGAAAGATTTTAATGTAAACAATTGTAGCATGTACTCGTATTTGATCATAGACAACTTTTCTATGCACACACATGTTGGTAATTCTCCAATAACAATTACTTATCCATCCCTGACATACATATGTTTTTTTCGATGTACTATATTTTTCTAGCATAACTGGAACTACATGCGTATAATTGACATGACATCTTTCTTCCCGCATAAAATCTCACAAATTTCTCACTTATTAACTGGACTCAAATATTTTGTTTTTAATCTCTTGTACCTCTACAGTGATTGCTAATTTGATCATGCTTTAGGTCATCCGCATCAAACTCATGTGGACGTTATGAGTTTGAAAAGTCAATGCAATAAAATAAAAGTTTTACTCTGTACAAATTTTATTGCATGCTTTGTTTTAGAATTAATTCACACATAAATCAATGGAATAATTTAATAATAACATCAATTGAAGGTTCGTGCATATAATTCGTAAAGAACATAGGGAACTAATCTTTAGTTTTAGTTCTAGATTTCATATACAAATATCCTTTATGATCTTCAACCTAGCAGGTTCTGCTTCGTATTTTGATGATGTCCCGGACCCATGCGCATCCAGCATCGCTTAATCGATCTGCGGCTCACTCTTCGGCGATCAGTCATCTAGGAGTGTCCGGCAAATCGATGATACCTCGTTAGTTTCTGCTTCTCGATGATGATCGTGTCGACTGTTGCACACCAATGCATAGCTCCACCATGAGATAATCATGTAAAACCCTCACCGCCGGCAATCAATCAAGCTAGAGAATGTTGGGCCAACCACTGACCGATCGATTGTTGATTATAATCGTGTCGATCATTTCATGCACAGCTCTGCCGTTAGTTAATCGTGTTGTCGCTCGACGCCGGCAACTAATCAATCAATCTAGAGAATATCTGGCCAACTGGCCGATCCATTGTACCTATTTTCTTGCATCCATCCGAGGGGAGGATCCTTGAAGATGTTGCGGTGCATCATTATGAGGTGATGATGGCGCTGTGGAGCTAGCCTAGCAGCATATCGTTCATGAACTTGATGAACACATACTTTTTGTACCATAGCATCCTAGGAGGTGCAGCTCCTTAATGGTTCCGCTCAGCCTTGTGGTCACCCGGGCCCTTGGCATCATCGTCAGCATTGCCGGGTTGCCTACCAGCTGCGCAGCCTGATATCTGGCTTGGTCGGTGCCGTCCGTCAGGGTCACCTGCTTATCTAAGATCAGCTCCTCCCTCTATGATCTGATTAAAAGGCACCCTATGAACTATTATAGATTGCAATGCAATACTTCGAAAAAGATCCTATACGATCTGGACTGGCTACCTTTCATCAGAATTGGATATTTTCCGATTAGCAGTCGTGTCCATGTCAATGTATAGAACGTGTGAGAAGTAGTAGTATTTTCTTTTGAAGTTTTGTCATGTATTCTGATCCCAGAAAGCTAGCTATTTTCTATCACGTGTGCATGCTGGACTCTTTGTCTTCCGCACGTCGCCGAAAACTTCATTGGATAACCTGTCGCGTTCTTTTTTAAATCTGAGGCGTTCGTTTCTACTGTGCAATCTTTGTTTAATCTAGGCCGTTCAATGTTTGTTGTTTTAATAATATAATAGATAGTCAATACTATACTCTCCTTGGAGTTTGTAAGGATGTTTTCTTTCTGATGTTAATTAGTGTAGAACTTTTATTCCTTTTCTAGTAAAAATAAGATGTATGGCCACATGAAACAGCTTACACACTTCTTTGACTCTGGAATCACTTTCGCGTCGTACCTCCTATCTGCCATTTCAATGGTTAATTTGAAGTTTACAAAATATACTTTTAAATTTTGTACTCCCTCCGTTTGAAAAAGTATGTTTCAACTTTATCTAAATTTGCATGTATCTAAACACATTTTAGTATATAGATATATTTGGATCTACAAAAAGGTAAGACATCATTTTCAAAGAGAGCATGTTTTCACTATTCTGTGAGTTTTGTAACTTAATTTATTCATTGATATGGGTACATATATATACATATAAATTAGTCTAATTTTACAAACTAATATGTTTTCCCTGGCAGGCTGCCAACATGTCGTACGTAGTACTCCTATATGGTCATGCGTGACTGCATAATCTAAAATCGGATCGATGTGCTTTGGAGAATTTTTCAATGGCTGATGATCAGTTCTGTTGACTTAGTTACTACTCTCTAAAGTCAATATCTCATATGTATTTACAAAACATGTGAGGTTAGATTGATGTTTTATAAATACAATTTAAAATTTTATATGTATTCACTATTTTGTGATTTATCTAACGAAATGTATTCAGTGATATGGGTATATATGTACATACAAATCAGTGGTTTGGAGGATTTTTATTAATCAATGACTCATCTGCTTTAGAGATACTTCGAGTATGCAAAGTAACAATCCAAAATATCTCATATTCAACTTTACACAAAAAGATAAAATTATAGATCAAGGTGTGTGAATAGTAAGTTTACAAATCTTGTCAGATTTTGTCTTTTTTTGTGTAGCTCATAATATAATGTAGTCCAAATTGATTTTTTGTATGCCATTATTATCTTTAAGAGAAAAAAAATGAAACTTTAACATGTTATTTTTGAAGCTTTAAAATAAAGTGCCTCAGTGAGCGCATGTTCCAAATGCATTTTTTTCCTTTTGCACCTACAAATACAGTTTGAATATTTTTGTGGCTTTAAATCTTAGAATTTCTAAATTCTAAATTCTAAATAAGATCGATGAATCAAATATCTTGTGTTTTGGAGAAATTTTCATGGCCGATCCGTTCTGGAGTTAGCTTTGCATACTTGTCGATCGGTTCAGTTTTGGGGTTTTATTTTTCAGCCATCAATGACCGGCTTTAGAGTCCATACCCAGCACAAAACGTATTGTATTTTAACCTTGTGATTTGTTTGCACGTAACACACATACACGTGGAGTATGTAGATCCAAAAAAAGTCCAACGCAATGACCGACTAACTTTAGAGTCTGTACCCAACACAAAACGTGTTCTACTGGACCTTGTCCTTTGTTTGCACGTAACATATGTACGTGGAGCCTATAAATTTAAAATAAATTCCTTTTATGTGTTTGCACGTGACAGGCTGTACGCAATTTAGTTTACGTAACTTTTTCTGGCTTTAAATCATAGCCGTTATAATTAAGATCGATGGATTAAATATTTTTAGTAGATGTGGATTAACGTGGTGTCTCTATTTTAGCACCCTGTATTGTGCTTTTAGTATATAATAGATAGATAGATAATAGATATATTCAAAGAATATTCTGAATGAAGTCACAATACGGTAACCATTTACAGTTTGCAGAGGTAGAAGAAAATGTATTTAAAACAATATTCTTAATCAGGCCCCAATACGGTAACCATTTTCTATGCCTTCTTATAGATTAAAAAGGTGTAAGAACACGGGAAGTTTCTGAGTGTCCCAAATCTTCTGTCTTACCAATTGAATCTTCATCGTTTGAGGTAAGGTATTTATGCACTTCCAGTAATTCAATATTTTATACTCACAAAACATATCGATGGTAGTGTTGCCATTTGAAATACAAGAAAAATAGCATTAACAATCGCAACTAAAATAATGTTGTTTATAATATATATGTATCAAAAATAATTATAACACCAAAGTAATCACTTACCTATGCTAAGTGAATCTGCACTCATTATGGTCAAATTGTGTCGGTGTGCCATACATTATATCACTTTAGAGTAAGCTATTGACATATTGTCACACCCAAAAGAATTATATTTTCTACCACACGACACAAAGATCCGAAAGTTAGTAAAGGATCCAAGACTCATATAATGTCTTGGATTTTGTTACAATGAATATTATCAGTTTTAAAATACATCACAGATCAGATTTAATAGTAAGCAAAAAATAAAAGATCATGCAATTTGTGAAGATAAACAGATTGAAATGATAACTTTATAACATGTAAATAAAACAAGTCTAGCCGTGCAATATGCACGGGTCACCCCGCTAGTTTCTTATAAGCATGTTAATTTTTGTGGAGCACTTAGACCTTGTGAAAAGAATCAAATCAAAGAAGAATATTGTATCCACCACAGGAATGAAGAAACTAGAATGTGGGACAAGGCTCTAAATGAGCTTGGTGAAAAGGTTTGTGCCATCTATCCTTTTATTTGTGAACTGTGACACCCGCGAATTTATAACAAATTTGAAGTGCCCGTTATGTATTCCACCACAATCCCAGAATCATTGTTGTGATATACATAACGTACTTGGTAACCAGTTCCATAGACATTACAATACGATGGTTCAAATACAATGGTCATAGTGACCAAGTTCATATTACAACACAATATAGCAGCGGAACTAACGTCTTCGGGTCCATGCCTTCACCCTACAGGCAATGGCGACTCAAGAGACGATCTTAGTTCTGGTACTCTTCTTCATAACCTTCCTCCGGATACTCTTCCCCATAGTCTGGCCAAGTTGATAGCCAGGGACACAGCCATGAGTACATTGGATGCACTCGCAAACCATCTTATAAAGGAAATGATGAAGTAGATATGCAAGGTTGATATGGTGGACTATGCACTAAGTTTATTTGCAAAAGCTAGTTTTATTTCCCAAGAATGTTCATTGGTGGAAAAGAGGTTTAGTTCTCTAAGTTCAGTCTAAAGAGGAACTTCAAGTGTGTCAACATCAATGTCAAGTCAAGTCCTTCACCAAGTTCATCATAAGTTATTATCATTCTTGACAAAAGTCAAGTACAGCTTGCCAACTGTCCATGACCGCGGACACGGCTATTCGAATAGTTTTGAAACCTCTGCAGAGGGGTACACTTTACCCACAAGATTCGATACATCTGCCGGGAGAAATCCACGGATCGTCATACACAAAGTATGCGAGGTTCAGATAATCAAACAAATTCTTTCACTTGTCTACTCTAGTATAGGATCCTTCCCTAAGAGTCCATTTTGGCACTCATAGTTTTGCCCGCTGCAGAGTGCTGTATGAATGGAAATTTCCACTCGGTTCGAAAGTGCCCGCGCACGGTGCACTTCTATAAAGGATGATACAAGGCCTCCCATACTAGAACAAACAAACTACGGACTAAGCCCCTTCCCATTTAGGGGTAATGTGGTCGTACGGTAATGGTTGGCTCACATAGTACATCACTTATTATCATTTAGCAAATACATTCCATAGTCTTTAGTCAAGATTATTTTCCTTCATAAAACCATCATGTAGGAGGAATCTTCAATTCAAGTTTCCAGTTCATGTCACCAATTTCAAATAGGGTTCCCCTTATAGATGGCCTCAATTTTATTAGCGACTAAGCAACTACATTGAGTGATGTTTAAAGCTACGGGGAAACTTGGATAAACTCAGCTTGATGCTCTTGTTAAGCAAGATATCACTAAACAACTATCATTCTACTCTAGCAATTCAATCATGCAATTTATTTAAAACAAGGAGAATGCAATAGTAAAACTAGGCATTTGGAGTATGATTCAAAAGATGGCTTGCCTTGGTTGGCAAAGTGTCCGGGGTAGTCTTCTTCTTCTTGATAATATTCCCCTTCAATCTCCTCCTCAGCAACACTAGCGTCTAATAACGAATAAACACAAGGCACACAATCACTACACAATGCTAACAACACACCAAGCACACATACTTGTTTTCAAACAATAGCATTCATGTTGGATTTTATTGATTTGGGTTGCAAGGTTTCTTCCATGTGTTCATTTGGTGTGCAATTTAGATTTTTCTACCATGTGCCATATGTTGTTTACTTTCTAAGTATTGGTATTAAACTAAGGGTATTAGGACTGGTTCAAGTGGGAGGGATTAATTAAGTGAAATGGGTATTGAGGGAAAAACTAATTCTAAGTGTATAATAGAGATCTATCATTTTATGCTACCAACTAGGATTGGATTAGGGTCTAATTGATACCACTAACAAGGTTTGAGTTGATTAAGGTTTGACTAAACAATAGGGGAGTTAATTAGTGAGTTCACAAACCAAGTTTCATAATTTTAGGAGGCTTAAACAATTTCCTAGAATTTTCCTAAGATTAATAAAGCTATGGTCAAAGTATTCTTATTGAATTAAATCCCTAACTCAATTTGGATTCTAACCAGTTTCATAGGCTAGAGAATTTCCTAAGCTTTCCAACGCATATTTATTTGCTAAAAATGGATTTCTAAAACTCTTGGAATTAAAGTTTGAAAATCATATCTGAAACTAATTTGAAACAATTCAAAAAGGGCGGGAATTAATTAAAAACGATTCGGACCGAAACTAAAGGAACTGGGCCGATTTCCTAAAGAACCCGAATGGGCCGGCCCAATACCGCTTCGCCCGGGGCGGGATAAGTTTGAAAACAAACTGACAGGTGGGGCCTACGCGTCAGATAACTTAACCGCACCGAACCGGTACGCTACCGACGGATCAAGATCCAATGGCTCACAGGCTTCGTCTATCTCGGCTAGGCAGGGCTCACCGGCGTTTGCAGAGACGAGTGTTCGACGGCGAGGGCTCGACGGAGAGGAAGCAGGGGTCGACGGCGATGACGCAGAACGGCGGCGGCTGCTCGACTCCTCCGCCTGGCACCGGCGGCGTGTCCAACGGCGGCCGGACGCGATGGCGCCTCCCGCGTCCAGTACCTCGCCGGCGGAGCTGGCGACGTCGAACGGGAAAGAACTGGGGGAAGAGGAGGTGTCTGGGAGGCTGCTGGGAGCGGTGCGAGTTCATCTGCGTGCTCGGAGGGGCTTTATATAGGCCCGGGAGTCGGGGGCAAGGGCGGCCAATGGGTGGCCTGCACAGGGGGTCCTGGCGACGTGCACAAGCAACACCGGGCGCGACGGCCTTGCTCGCGTGCTGGAGGGGTTTGGTCTTGGCGGCGGGGCTCTGTGGGTCGGTGCTGGCGAGGCCACGCTGGTCGGCAGCTTGCAGAGAGGAAGAGGGACAGAGAGGGGGGGTCCGAGCGGCGTCTTCCCTCTCCTTCCATGTCGCGCGGCTTGGGTCGGGGCAGAGGGGGCTGGGCTCGACCGCGGGGGTCTCCACGAGCATGGCTACAGGGTTGAGATGAACGGGAACAGTGAGGCTCACAGTGACTCAATTTTTCTGGATTTTTGCCCGCCAGGTGTTCGATCAAATGCCTGCAAGAATTTGAATTTCAAATTTTTGAAAACGGCCACTGTGGTTCGTCAATGTATTGGACAAGGGTTCCAGAACTATTTTTGTTACAAAGAAAGATGAGGTTTTGCAGATTTGTTATTTCAAATTTGAAGTTTGGTCACTGATTCAGATTCTAACTTTGGCTGATGTTTGAGTTAAGTTCTGATTTGAATTTTGGTTTGAAATTTCTTGGTTAAGTTAGTATGCAGCATGGTCAAGCTCAACTAACTGACCAGACCTTTGCTTGAGTTACAGATTTCTTATTCTAAGTGTCCAAAGTAGGGTAATCAATAATAATTTCTAGATCAACTTTTTCTTATCTTTTTCTTTCTTTCTTTTGTTTCTGGTTTCTTTGGCTCTTATAATTCTTCTCTAATGCTTCTATTGGTTAAGTTAGAACTAACTAACTATTGCACAACAAATAATAACACACATGAAATCATAAAAGACATATAATAGAAAATACATGCATACATGCAATATGAATGAAAAAGTTTTTGTTGGTCCAAAATTTGGTACTTTAATTCATAGGAAATGGATTACAATTATTTGGGTTGTTACAATATTCCCCCCTTAAAAAGAATCTCGTCCCCGAGATTCACTAACTAAGAACTGAAAAGATTGGGAAATTCTTTCTGAAGGTAATCTTCTCGTTCCCAAGTAGCTTCCTCTTCGGTGTGATTACTCCACTGAACTTTCAGAAACTTGATGCTTCGGGTTCGGGTGGTTCGATATGCTTCCTCGAGGATACGGACAGGCACTTCACGATAGGTTAAATCCTTGTTGATGTCCACAGAACGGTGATCAATATTCTTGAAGATTTCTGGCTTCTCCGGAACTTCAAGACATTTCTGAAGTAAAGACACGTGAAAGACATCGTGCACTTCAGACAATTCAGGGGGCATTTCCAACTGATAAGACACTTCTCCTCTGCGGCTTAGTACCTTGAAGGGTCCAATATATCTTGGTGCAAGCTTTCCTTTTACTTGGAATCTCTGCATTCCCTTGAGAGGTGATACTCTAAGATAAACAAAATCTCCAATCTTGAAGGTCAGTTCTCTACGTCTCTTGTTGGCATAACTCTTCTGTCTCGACTGGGCTGCCTTGAGGTAATCACGAATCATGCGAACCTTCTCTTCAGCCTCTTGCAGAACATCCGGTCCAAATATCTGACTGTCTCCGGTTTCTGACCAATTCAAAGGGGTACGACACTTTCTTCCATATAAAGCTTCAAATGGGGCCATTTGCAAACTGGCTTGATAACTGTTGTTGTAGGAAAACTCCGCGAAAGGCAAACAATCTTCCCACTTAGCTCCATAGGCTAGAACACAGGCTCTCAACATATCTTCAAGTATTTGATTCACTCTTTCAGTCTGTCCATCAGTCTGAGGGTGGTAAGCTGTGCTAAAGGCTAATTTGGTTCCCAAGGCTTGATGCAAACTTCTCCAAAATCTTGAGGTGAATTGGATTCCTCGATCGGAAACTATGGTTTTAGGGACTCCATGCAAACTCACAATTCTGGATAGATAAAGATCTGCCAGCTGTCCTGAGGTATAAGTGGTCTTGACAGGAATAAAGTGGGCCACTTTGGTCAGTCTATCCACAATGACCCAGATAGAGTCATTTCCACGGCTAGACCTTGGAAATCCAGTGATGAAATCCATTCCAACAGATTCCCACTTCCATTTCGGAACTTGCAAAGGTTGCAGCAATCCCGCAGGATGTTGATGTTCAGCCTTGACTCTTTGACAAATATCACACTTGGATATGAACGATGCAATCTCACGCTTCATTCCATGCCACCAAAATTGTTCCTTTAAATCTTGGTACATCTTAGTTCCACCGGGATGAATGGAGTAAGGTGTCTCATGGGCTTCCTTCATAATAACTTCCTTCAATTCTGAGTCAACCGGCACACAAATACGTCCTTTATACCAAAGAACTCCTTGATCATCTTCTTCAAATCCTGGCACCTTGCCGGAACTAATTCTGCGCTTAATTCCGTCAATACTCTCATTTCCCTGCTGGGCTTCTTTGATTTGGCTCATCAAGGTGGGTTAAAACTCACGGTTGGCTAAGAATCCTCGACTGACTAGTTCCAATCCAAACCTTTCAAACTCTTGGTGCAACATGGGTTGCTCCTCTTTGATCATCATATTCAACGAGCATGGCTTCCTACTCAATGCATCGGCCACAACATTGGCCTTACCAGGGTGATAATGAATTTCCAGATCATAATCCTTGATCAACTCTATCCATCTTCTTTGCCTCATGTTTAACTCCTTCTGAGTGAAAATATACTTCAAACTCTTGTGATCGGTGTAGATCTCGCAACGGTTACCCATAAGGTAGTGCCTCCAGGTCTTCAAAGCTAGAACTACGGCTGCTAACTCCAGATCATGGGTTGGGTAGTTTTCTTCATGAGGTCGAAGCTGCCGGGAGAGGTAAGCTATGACCTTGCCTTCTTGCATTAACACACAACCAAGTCCAAGTTTGGAGGCGTCGCAATAGACATCAAAGTTCTTGGTGATATCGGGCATGGTTAGGACGGGTGCGGTTACTAATCGCTTCTTGAGCTCTTGAAAACTCTCTTCACACTTAGGGGTCCATTCAAACTTCTTGTCCTTCTTCAACAGTTGGGCATTGGTTAATCCAAAGGACATTACGGTGTACTCATACAATCCGTATCGGGTAGTGAAGGCTGTTTTGGGTATATCAGTTGCACGGATCTTCAGTTGATGGTATCCAGTTCTAAGGTCTATCTTTGAGAAGACTCGAGCTCCAGTCAATTGGTCAAACAGATCATCAATCTTTGGGAGAGGATACTTATTCTTGATGGTAACATCATTTAGCTTGCGGTAATCAGTGCACAGTCGGCTGGAACCGTCACTTTTATCCACAAACAACACGGGTGATCTCCAAGCAGATGAACTTGGCTGAATCAATCCCTTACTCAAAAGGTCATCCAATTGCTTCTTTAACTCCACTAATTCAGCTGGGTTCATACGATAGGGTCGTTGGGTTATAGATCCCGTTCCGGGGATAAGCTCAATGATAAACTTAATATCCCGATCCGGTGGCATTCGGGTAGCTCATCGGGAAAAACGTCCGGGTACTCACAGACGATGGAAACTTGCTCTATAGTTGGTCCTGAGATACTCTTATGACATCTGGTGGTCTGGGGTGGTTTTACGGACACATGCTTTACTACAATTCCAGTGCTACTCTTCATGGTGATGGTCTTCTTGCACAATCTATCACTCCTTGATGGGAAGACATCCAATTCATACCAAGAACTACTTCCAAACCTTTAGTTCCCAACACTATCAAATTGGCTAAGAAAGTTATTCCATGAATTTCTATGGTTACTGCCAAACAGTTCCACTCAGCCCTTGTGGTTGACCCAGGTATTTGTACTAACATGGCATGTTTCATGGGTGTTGGTTGAAGTCCACTTTTATCAACAAACAACTTAGTAACAAACGAGTGTGAAGCTCCAGAATCAAACAGAACTCTTGCAGGAACTGAATTAACAGGGAACATACCAAGCACAACGTCGGTTGCTTCCTGAGCTTCTTCAACATTCATGTGGTTTAGACGGCCTCGAGGGTGAGGCTGGTTCCTTGGTGGATAATTTTTGCCATTTCCAACATGGCGCTGCTGCTGAGCAGGAGCAGTGGTCTTGGATGCATCATTCAGCTTCTTCGGGCACTCATTGTAGTAATGCCCCTTGATTCCGCACTCATAACAGGTAACACCAGACTTGTCACCAGACTTGGGTAGCACAGGGGCGCTATTTGGCCTAGGGGTATTGGGGTTGAAGTTGTTGCCATTAGGTCTTGGAGGTGCACGGTTGAAGTTGTTGCCGTTCGGACGGTTGGGATAGTTGGGACGCGGAGCAGGTGCAGATGGCCTCATAGGTCTAGGGGCGAAACCCATAGGTGGGTTTCCCCTTGGCCTCTGCGAGTTGCTTGAGTTGCCTTGATACATCATACGGCGCTTGCGGTTCTCCGCAGCTTGCTTGAGTTTGCCTTCCATCTGAATGGCAGAGTCAACCAATGACTCCAGGTCTGCAAAGGGAATGCTGACCAAGACACATTGCATCTCATCATGAAGTCCATTCAGAAACCTTTCTTGCTTCTTCTCATTGGTGTTGGTGTCATCTGGGGCATACCTAGACAAGGTAAGAAACTTGTCACGGTAGTCAACCACAGATAGGGAACCTTGCTTCAGATTTCTGAACTCATCTCTCATCCTTTTGATCAATCCCAAAGGAACGTGGGCCTTGCTGAACTTGCTCTTGAACTCCTCCCAAGGCATCACATACCCTTGGGCTTGCATTGCACGAGTGCTATCCCACCAAGCTCTTGCGGCTCCAGCAAGATAGTGGGTGGTGTACAAGACCTTCTCATTTTCGCCGAATCCGGCGACTGCCAAATTGTTCTCCATGGTGCGAAGCCAGTCATCAGCATCTAATGGTTCTTTAGACTTAGTGAACATAGGTGGGTTGGTGTTTTGGAAACTCTTCAACTTGGATCGTTGATCATCATTGCCATTGTTCTCTCCTTCACCATGGCCATTTCCATTGCCATTGTTGTGGTTCATTGCCATCTGGGTTAGCTGCTGAAGAGTGGCCAAGTTAGCTTGGCGCTCAGCTCGGGCTGCTTCTCGGTCTTCCATGATCAACCTTAGCAGTTCTGCCATTTCCGGGTTCGGAGGTGGGGGTGCCCGCGGCATCTGAAGATAACGTGTGTAAGACAAGAGGGAAAACTAATTGCTAAGATTTAAAGGTAACATAGATGATGCAATTTTTTGCTTACTAAGGCCTTAAGGGCCAAATTCGTATTTCATTCAACAAGCATCAAACATATCATACATACGAGTTCACACATTACAAATGGTTTACATCAAACCATTGCGACTCGTCTACTAGAGAGGGGGATACAACTCACACCTACACGAAGTGACTTAAAGTCAACTCATAACTAGATAACACGGGGATCTCCAATCTAAACACCGGGCTCCTCGGGGTCTTCCTCCTCATCATCCACAATGAATCCAGCATCCTCATCATGCTCCTGATCATCAAGGTCCTCCATGAAGTCATCCTCGTCACTAATGAGGGCATTATCCTCCTTGCGGAGATCAATGCCTTCCTCCTCACCAAGGTGGCTCTCTAGACTCTCAATGTACTCAGTCAGCTCAGCCACATTGGCCTTCAACTCCTCAATGGTCTGATCCCTCTCATCGCGCTGGCGGCGAAGGCTCTTGCGATCCCTAGCAAGGATCCTGATGGTGCTTCTCGCCTTCACAAGTGCGAAGTGCTCAAGGTTGGCCTTGGTACGGGCACGATCTGCCTCCTGCTGAGTGGAGTACAGCAAGAAGTCCATGTGATCGACATAGGTACTCGGCTCATTTTGCCCTGGCATGTTTGCGGGACGCCCATCCGCATCACGCCGAGCAAAGTTCCTAAAGCGCTCCCCCTGGATCTCCTCCACATGTAGTCCGCACAAGCGGGCGTGCATCTCCTGCATACCTCGGACCAAACCATCGGCCCAAGTGTTCTCCACAAGCTCAAACTTGATCCTTGGAGAACTTAGATCTCCCTTCTTGCCACGGCAACTGGCCCTGATAAGCCACCGTAGCTCTCCATCCGGGTGCTCATTGAGCACGGCTCCCTTGAACTCCGGATACAGACGATCCAGGAACAAGGTCAGGGTGGTGAGGTCGCGCTCGAAACAAAGGCTGCCACCATGGCCCAACTGGTACTGCTCAGTGAATACCGGGGCCATCTACAAAATTTTAGATTAGATTAAGTTAGTGATCAACTCAAGTGTGCAAAATTTTAAGTCGGCAAAAACTGAATCATGTACAAAGCTTTGTAAATAGAGAGGAAAAGACTAAGCAATTTTAAATCACTACTTATCTCTTTGCTTTTATAAAGGTTTCATTTAACGCCCATTCTAACTAAGGTCTCCTATGGTCAGCCTAGGCTCTGATACCAACTTGTGACACCCGCGAATTTATCACAAATTCGAAGTGCCCGTTATGTATTCCACCACAATCCCAGAATCATTGTTGTGATATACATAACGTAGTTGGTAACCAGTTCCATAGACATGACAATACGATGGTTCAAATACAATGGTCATAGTGACCAAGTTCATATTACAACACAATATAGCAGCGGAAATAACGTCTTCGGGTCCATGCCTTCACCCTATAGGCAATGGCGACTCAGGAGACGATCTTAGTTCTGGTACTCTTCTTCATAACCTTCCTCCGGATACTCTTCCCCATAGTCTGGCCAAGTTGATAGCCAGGGACACAGCCATGAGTACATTGGATGCACTCGCAAACCATCTTATAAAGGAAATGATGAAGTAGATATGCAAGGTTGATATGGTGGACTATGCACTAAGTTTATTTGCAAAAGCTAGTTTTATTTCCCAAGAATGTTCATTGGTGGAAAAGAGGTTTAGTTCTCTAAGTTTAGTCTAAAGAGGAACTTCAAGTGTGTCAACATCAATGTCAAGTCAAGTCCTTCACCAAGTTCATCATAAGTTATTATCATTCTTGACAAAAGTCAAGTACAGCTTGCCAACTGTCCATGACCGCGGACGCGGCTATTCAAATAGTTTTGAAACCTCTGCAGAGGGGTACACTTTACCCACAAGATTCGATACATCTGCCGGGAGAAATCCACGGATCGTCATACACAAAGTATGCGAGGTTCAGATAATCAAACAAATTCTTTCACTTGTCTACTCTAGTATAGGATCCTTCCCTAAGAGTCCATTTTGGCACTCATAGTTTTGCCCGCTGCAGAGTGCTGCATGAATGGAAATTTCCACTCGGTTCGAAAGTGCCCGCGCACGGTGCACTTCTATAAAGGATGATACAAGGCCTCCCATACTAGAACAAACAAACTACGGACTAAGCCCCTTCCCATTTAGGGGTAATGTGGTCGTACGGTAATGGTTGGCTCACATAGTACATCACTTATTATCATTTAGCAAATACATTCCATAGTCTTTAGTCAAGATTATTTTCCTTCATAAAACCATCATGTAGGAGGAATCTTCAATTCAAGTTTCCAGTTCATGTCACCAATTTCAAATAGGGTTCCCCTTATAGATGGCCTCAATTTTATTAGCGACTAAGCAACTACATTGAGTGATGTTTAAAGCTACGGGGAAACTTGGATAAACTCAGCTTGATGCTCTTGTTAAGCAAGATATCACTACACAACTATCATTCTACTCTAGCAATTCAATCATGCAATTTATTTAAAACAAGGAGAATGCAATAGTAAAACTAGGCATTTGGAGTATGATTCAAAAGATGGCTTGCCTTGGTTGGCAAAGTGTCCGGGGTAGTCTTCTTCTTCTTCTTGATAATATTCCCCTTCAATCTCCTCCTCAGCAACACTAGCGTCTAATAACGAATAAACACAAGGCACACAATCACTACACAATGCTAACAACACACCAAGCACACATACTTGTTTTCAAACAATAGCATTCATGTTGGATTTTATTGATTTGGGTTGCAAGGTTTCTTCCATGTGTTCATTTGGTGTGCAATTTAGATTTTTCTACCATGTGCCATATGTTGTTTACTTTCTAAGTATTGGTATTAAACTAAGGGTATTAGGACTGGTTCAAGTGGGAGGGATTAATTAAGTGAAATGGGTATTGAGGGAAAAACTAATTCTAAGTGTATAATAGAGATCTATCATTTTATGCTACCAACTAGGATTGGATTAGGGTCTAATTGATACCACTAACAAGGTTTGAGTTGATTAAGGTTTGACTAAACAATAGGGGAGTTAATTAGTGAGTTCACAAACCAAGTTTCATAATTTTAGGAGGCTTAAACAATTTCCTAGAATTTTCCTAAGATTAATAAAGCTATGGTCAAAGTATTCTTATTGAATTAAATCCCTAACTCAATTTGGATTCTAACCAGTTTCATAGGCTAGAGAATTTCCTAAGCTTTCCAACGCATATTTATTTGCTAAAAATGGATTTCTAAAACTCTTGGAATTAAAGTTTGAAAATCATATCTGAAACTAATTTGAAACAATTCAAAAAGGGCGGGAATTAATTAAAAACGATTCGGACCGAAACTAAAGGAACTGGGCCGATTTCCTAAAGAACCCGAATGGGCCGGCCCAATACCGCTTCGCCCGGGGCGGGATAAGTTTGAAAACAAACTGACAGGTGGGGCCTACGCGTCAGATAACTTAACCGCACCGAACCGGTACGCTACCGACGGATCAAGATCCAATGGCTCACAGGCTTCGTCTATCTCGGCTAGGCAGGGCTCACCGGCGTTTGCAGAGACGAGTGTTCGACGGCGAGGGCTCGACGGAGAGGAAGCAGGGGTCGACGGCGATGACGCAGAACAGCGGCGGCTGCTCGACTCCTCCGCCTGGCACCGGCGGCGTGTCCAACGGCGGCCGGACGCGATGGCGCCTCCCGCGTCCAGTACCTCGCCGGCGGAGCTGGCGACGTCGAACGGGAAAGAACTGGGGGAAGAGGAGGTGTCTGGGAGGCTACTGGGAGCGGTGTGAGTTCATCTGCGTGCTCGGAGGGGCTTTATATAGGCCCGGGAGTCGGGGGCAAGGGCGGCCAGTGGGTGGCCTGCGCAGGGGGTCCTGGCGACGTGCACGAGCAACACCGGGCGCGACGGCCTTGCTCGCGTGCTGGAGGGGTTTGGTCTCGACGGCGGGGCTCTATGGGTCGGTGCTGGCGAGGCCACGCTGGTCGGCAGCTTGCAGAGAGGAAGAGGGACAGAGAGGGGGGGTCCGGGCGGCGTCTTCCCTCTCCTTCCATGTCGCGCGGCTTGGGTCGGGGCAGAGGGGGCTGGGCTCGACCGCGGGGGTCTCCACGAGCATGGCTACAGGGTTGAGACGAACGGGAACGGTGAGGCTCACAGTGACTCGATTTTTCTGGATTTTTGCCCGCCAGGTGTTCGATCAAATGCCCGCAAGAATTTGAATTTCAAATTTTTGAAAACGGCCACTGTGGTTCGTCAATGTATTGGACAAGGGTTCCAGAACTATTTTTGTTACAAAGAAAGATGAGGTTTTGCAGATTTGTTATTTCAAATTTGAAGTTTGGTCACTGATTCAGATTCTAACTTTGGCTGATGTTTGAGTTAAGTTCTGATTTGAATTTTGGTTTGAAATTTCTTGGTTAAGTTAGTATGCAGCATGGTCAAGCTCAACTAACTGACCACACCTTTGCTTGAGTTACAGATTTCTTATTCTAAGTGTCCAAAGTAGGGTAATCAATAATAATTTCTAGATCAACTTTTTCTTATCTTTTTCTTTCTTTCTTTTGTTTCTGGTTTCTTTGGCTCTTATAATTCTTCTCTAATGCTTCTATTGGTTAAGTTAGAACTAACTAACTATTGCACAACAAATAATAACACACATGAAATCATAAAAGACATATAATAGAAAATACATGCATACATGCAATATGAATGAAAAAGTTTTTGTTGGTCCAAAATTTGGTACTTTAATTCATAGGAAATGGATTACAATTATTTGGGTTGTTACATGAACTTAGCTATAAAGTGGGCCATTTTAATTTTCAATGCTCAGGCCATGATACTAGCCTTTCTAATCCAATGAGTACTGCAAGTTTGTATTGTGATGACATGATCACTCCCAATCAGCATGATAAGCTTACTTTATTTTTGGGGTGTGAAGAGTTATCAAGGAAAACTTCTTTGGTAGATATGAGTGCTTTTGATATGGATAGTTTCCTTCAAGATTTCCATCTTTATTGTTTTGATAATTGCCCCGCAAATACTTACGTACAAAATGTTATAAATGAGGATGCTTTACTAAAATATGACAGGACTAATATGTGTTTTGTTCTTATTAATGAAAAGGAGGAATCCTCCAAAGTTTCTTCTATCATTTCTAATAAGAAACCAGGGTATGTGGAGAAGCTTCCTTTGAAGCCTCTCCCTCTTAAAGAGGAGAAGAAGAAGAAGAAGAAGAAGAAGAAGAAGAAGAAGAGAAGGAGTAAAAGGAGAGAGGAAACAATATCATCCCCTAAGCATGTTGCTCCTATTATTGTTTTTGCTGATGAGTCTGAACTCGATGATGTTCCTACGCCTGCTACCTATAGTAGTGATCATGATTGGGAAAAGCACACTACTTTTGATATTGAAAATCTCTTTGGTACCAATTCTAAAAATGATGATATTAATAATTGTTGTACTATTAGTACTATCCATGTTCCTTCCAATTATGATATGTTTACACAGGAACACACTTTGGAAGATAGCTATTTTTTTGAATTTGCTCCTACTACCATTACTAAGAATGATTATGTTTATATGGGGAGTGTTAATTCTTTTATGCAAGTGGCTCATGATAAGAATGTTTTATGTGATAGTTATATTGTTAATTTTATTCATGACGCTACTGAAGGTTTTTATGAGAGAGGGAAGCATGGTTTTATGCATCTCAACAATACTAAGTTTCCCCTCTTTATGTTGAAAGTTTTGATGTTGCACTTGTTTCGCCATCCTATACTTATTGCTTTGTATTTTCATGACTTGTTTCTTTACAAGATTCTTTTTCATAGGAAGTGGTTTAGACTTAAAAGTGTTTCATATTTGCTTTTTGATGCTCTCTTTTGCTTCAAACTCTTTTATGGTGCTTATGTGAGCATCTTCTCAAATTTCTGCGCCTAGCTCAAAGGCATTAAAGAAAAGCACTCTTGGGAGATAACCCAATATTTTCTTTTCAGTAATTTTTCTGTTGTTGAGTCTTAGAAGTTGTTACTACTGTAATGACCTCTCCTTATCATTTTTATTTCGTTTTTGTGCCAAGAAGAACCTCTAATTGGAGGAAGGTAAGATTTGGGGAAGTTGCTGTCCTGAAACAGATTTCTGTGCTGTACCGTAAAAATTTGTGAGACTTCTCAGAATGTCTTTTTGATCTGCAATTTCTTGTGCTCATGCCCCAGGTTATTGTCTAACTTTCATTAGTTTTGCACTTTTTGATTTGAGCAACAGAAGATTTTCTAAAAAAATGATCTTTACTAGTTGTCCTATTTTGACAGATTTCTGCCACTATTTGCATTTGCCTCTTGATCTTTTTCTTTTTGAGTTCTTTTGATCACGGAACTTTTAGAAGAAGGTGCTGCAGTAGCTAATGTTTCAATGGGTCCTATACTTGAGTTGAAACTGAACCAAAGAGTGGATCTACTATATTGCATACACTAATGTTGCTAATAAGAATTGTGTGAAGTTTTGTATGAAGGAAGTTTTCAATTGTAGGGAAAGGAGAATGATGAGATGAGATGAAGTATGGACAAAAGCTCAAGCTCGGGGATGCCCATGTCACCCCAAGAAATATCCAAGAAGTACAAGCGTCAAAGCTTGGGGATGCCCAAGGCATCCTCTTCTTCATCAACAAAAATATCAGGTCATCTTTCAAGACACTATATTTTTATTGCTTCATATGCTATGTGTTGTTCTTGGTGCATCTTTATTTTTTCTTTCAGTTTTCTTTTGTTTTGTTTGCTGTAATAAATGGTTGGATCACATCATATTTGTTTTGGAGAGAGACACGCTCCATTTTCATTGCCAAGAACACTCTAGTTTTCACTCTTATCGTTCAACGAGTGTTCTCTTTTTCTAGTACTGCATTTAGCTTTCGTTTTTCACCTTGATTTTTGTTCAGAACTTGTTAGTTCTTTGTAGCTAGGTGTGTTTAGACCTCTGGTCTATGTTGCTTTTCATCTTTAAGATTTGTTTCAAAAAGGTTGTTTGGTGTTGGAAAAGAGAAAAAAAGTTTCATGCCTATAGTGGTACAAATGGGAGCTTATTTAGACTGTGGCTTAGACTTGTGCATATCATGCTTGATGTTATTTTGATTATATGATTAGTAGTTTTTTCTGTAGCATGACTTGTCTCAAATGACTGAGATTGCTTAATGTGCCTTTGAAAGAATCATGCGTTCTTTTTATTATATGGGAGCATATTATTTGGGTATTCTCCTTTGATGCTTTATTTGGGTTGACTTGGCGCATGCTTACACCATGTTTGACTTTAACCAGTCACCTCAAGCCTTTATGATCATTTGGTTTTTGACTTGTGATACCACTTTATGCTTTGGTTAATAATGTTTTGTTGCTATGCATGATTATGGTCCTTATTGCTCTCTTATTTGGTCGCTCCTGTTGGTGTTCCGGATACCGGGGTATCCCGGTCCACCTGCTCCTGGGCCCCTTCAATGGCCCAGCTTTGGCCGAGGGGTAAAACGATGACCGAAGCCCAGCGGAGAAGACCCTCATGAGGAAGCGCCTCGTGAGGAGAATGACGGCTAAAACTGCTAAGGACTAGAAGACCTCCTCACGAGCTGTTTCTCGTGAGGGGAAGGACCACATCCACGTCAACTCGGTACGTTTCTGTGCTCCCACCTGCTCCTGGACCCCTTCAACGGCCCAGCTTCGACCCCAGGGGTAAAACAACGACCGAAGCCTAACGGAGAAGACCCTTATGAGGAGGCGCCTCATGAGGAGAATGACGGCTAAAACTGCTAAGGACTAGAAGACCTCCTCACGAGCTATTTCTCGTGAGGGGAAGTACCACATCCATGTCAGCTCGGTACGTTTCCATGCTGAGCAAGAAGATAAGGACATAAGACTGTGTGCCGTCCACGCTACCCCGACAGGGAGGAGACCAGCTTTCGCCGTGCCTGCATAAAGCGGCACAGTGGTTGTTGGCCACCCCCTAAAAATAGGGTGGACGGTGCAGGGCGCCAGAGGAGGACGTCAGCTTCCTCCACCCACTCCTGTGGACTGGCGCCACTGCCCTATGAAGACTATGTCTACCGAAGACTCAAGACAACAGTTGTCCTCTCTGCTTGGCCGTTTGTGGAAACCCCTTCCCCGGGATGATAAGGGGAAGGAGGACCTCGGCGCTATAAAAGGAGGGGAGGCCACCCCTTAGAGGGGATCCAATCTTCATCTCTGGGCTCCTAGCTAGGCTAAGTTGGTTCTTCTACATCCGGCCAGTTAGAGCTCTGTAACCAAGACCTTGTACTCTTCGCGAGGTATCGCGTCGTAATACAAGAAGGCAGGAAGTAGGGGTTTTACCTCACCATGAGGGCCCTGAACCTGGGTAAGGCTCGTTGTCTCTCTCTGCAGTGCGCTGTGCGTTCCGACGTCTCGAGGCTTCCGTCACCGTGTTTCGTTGCGATCCAAGATCTCACGCTTATAGCCCCCTGCCTTCGAATCTTTGGGTCCGTCGCGTGGTACCCCGTGTTCTTGCGACACGAAATCCATCGACATTTGGCACGCCAGGTAGGGGGCTGTGGTCTATTTTTCTTCTAGATCTGCTTTGACATGGCCGACGCCAACGCAAGGCTCGAGCGTCTCCGCTGCCGCAATGCCGTTCGAGGACAAACCAATCCCATCTTCCGTCGTCAACACGTCTCGGCTGAGGAAGAAGAGGAGGAAGATCTGGAGTCCTCCTACCTCCCGTCCGGGCGTACAGAGCCTTCGCTCTCCTTCACCGCCACCGCTACTTCTCGCGCTCGTTCTGGAAGTTAGCTGGCCCCTGCGCAGGCTCTCGCCATGGCGCAGGAGCTGCTGCGCTATCAGCCCACTGCGGATGGGCGTGAGGGGTGGCGTGCTCGAATCGCCGAGCTCGTCGCCATCGCCAACGAAGACCCGGCCTTGGGAGGAGCCCAGGGCGCGGGAGAGCCAGATCCGGCGGCGGGGCACCACGCCCCGGGTGCCGGAAATGGGAAGGCCGCTCAGGCCAAGAAGGTTGTTTCCCATGCCGCATCTTCACCGTGTGGGGAGCCCAGCTGCCAAATCGTCCAACGCGCTCCGGAAGACGCACGCGTCTCCCTTGAGCGCAGCCGTGAAAATCATGACCGCGCCATCGACGACATCGGTGAAGCTGGCAAGAACGTCAAGGTCACCGGGGACCCTGTCTACAACCCTGGGTGCCTTGCTCTTACTCGCCAGCAACGCTACATGGTCTGGCCCGACAAGTTCAGGCCGGACATCGGCGCGCATTATGATGGAACCTCCAACCCCGTAGAATTTCTCTAGCTCTACATCATCGCCATCCAGGCCGCACGTGGAGACCAGCGTGTGATGGCTAATTGGTTTCCCATGGCCCTCAAATACGCTCCGCGGACTTGGCTCATGAATCTTCCGCACGAATCCGTAACTTCGTGGAAGGACATGTGCCGTCAGTTCATCGCCAACTTCATGCCTACGTACGAGCGCCCTGCCACCAAGAATGATCTCAAGGCGGTGCGTCAGTACAAGGGCGAAACGCTTCGTCAGTACATCCAGCATTTCAGCCAGATGAGGAACAAGATTCCCCGGATCTCCAACGAGGAGGTCATCTCCGCGTTCTCCACGGGCATCGCCGACATCAAGATGAAGGAGAAGTTGTCCGTGAATGATGAGCTGACTTCTATCGTCAGGCTCTTCGAGATCGCCGACCGGTGCGCCAAGGCCGAGGAGGGGAGGCTCTTCGTGCACAACCTGCCGGAGGCGCTTCCCCCAAAGCCGAAGTCCAAGGACCCCAAGCGTAAGAAGGCTGCTGCCCTCACGGCGGAACCTGATCATAAACAGCTCCGCAGGGACCGCTCCGAGCGTGACAAGGGTGGACACCATCGCTACTGCATCCTCCACAAGAAGGACACCCACAATATTGACGATTGTTGGATAGTCCGGAAATTTCATGAAGAGAATGGGGTCACCAAGCGTTGTGGGGGTAGCCGTAGCTACAGCAAGGGTGGATCCCGGGGCGATCGCCGCGACGACGACCGGGACGAAGGTCGCCGCCGCGATGGTCTGTCACGTGCCGATCCCAAGCCGCTACTGTTGCCTCCACCAGTGAACGATCATCATGAAGAGAACCAGGGGGCTATCAAGAGCAGCGAGGCTTCGCCGCTTGCCTCCTGGGTGGAGCCCAAGCTCCTTTGTCTAATCATCACTTCAAGCAGCTGTCATGGGTGATCACGGCAGCACAGCCCAGCGTCAATGGCCACAGGTTGAAGTGGTCTACTAACAGGATTGGCTTTGACGAGGAAGATCATCCAGTCTACGCTAAGGCTGTGGGCACAATTCCCCTCTTGTGCACGCCTACGATCAATAACATTGCCGTCAACCGCACTCTCATCGATGGAGGGGCGGGCCTTAACATCATCTCCGTCGAGGTCTTTGAGAAAATGCAGGTGTTGTACCATCGGCTCATGCCAACCCGGCCGTTCTTTGGGGTGACTGAGGGTTCTACAATGCCTATCGGGCAGGTTTGCCTGCCCGTTACCTTCGGCACCCAGGAGAACTACAGGATAGAAAGCCTTGACTTCGACGTCGCCTACATCGCGCTGCCTTACAACGCCATCCTTGGCTACCCAGCCTTGGCGAGATTCATGGCGGCAACGCATCACGGCTTCAACGTCCTCAAGATTCCTAGCGCCAACGGCACGATCACCGTGCGCTGCAATGAAAAGGATGCTCTCCGCTCTGTGGAGCACATCTACCGTGAGGCCGCCGCCATGCTCCCCGCTGATGAAGATATGCTAGAACACTCAGGTGACCTCACGAGGAAGAAGCAGATCATATCACAAGAGCAAACTGCTGCTAAGAAGGCCTCTCTCGAGCCCCTCCTGCCGGGCTTGTCAGGGAAGAAATTCGCCGCTTCTGCATCGTCTACGCCAAGCGAGGATCTGGTCCATCCAATGCTGGACATGAGCATTGGGGAAGCTGCGGTACCCTCAGGGAGGAGGCCCTAGTTTACCCAAGAGCGCTCTGCAACAAAGAAGATCCTGCTCCAAGCTGGGGGCTGCGAAAACTTCATCACCATCGGGGCAGGGCTTTCCCCCAAATAGGAAAGCGCGCTCGTCACCTTCCTGTGGGTAAATCTTGACATGTTCACTTGGACTCCGTCAGATATGCCCGACGTTCCTAGGGAGGTGATTGAGCACCACTTAGCAGTGTGCCCTCAGGCACACCCCCTGAAGTAGAAGACCAAGAAACAAGCGCAAGAGAAACAAGACTTCATCGTTCAAGAGATAGAGAAGCTAAAGAAGGCTAAGTTGATACGCGAGGTAGCCCACCCCACCTGGATTGCCAATCCGGTGGTTGTCCCAAAGGCTAACGGCAGTGGGCGCCTCTGCGTGGACTTTACATGTCTCAACAAAGCCTATCCCAAGGATCCTTATCCGCTCCCAAGGATAGATCAAATCGTCGACTCCACCACCGGCTGCGACCTCCTTTGCTTCTTGGATGCCTTCTCTGGCTATCATCAAATCAAGATGGCAAGGGAGGACGAAGAGAAGATTGCCTTCATCACACCCTGCGGTGTGTACTACTACGTCTGCATGCCCTTCGGCTTGAAGAACGCAGGGGCCACATTCCAAAGGCTCATGCGTAAGGCCTTGGGGGCTCAGATGGGAAGAAATGCAGAAGCCTACGTCGACGACATCATCATCAAGACTCGCGAGAGTCGCACCTTCATTGAAGATCTGGAGGAAAGCTTCGCCAACCTGAGGAAGGTAAACATCAAGCTCAACCCCGCCAAGTGCGCCTTTGGCGTACTGTCGGGAAAGTTGTTGGGGTTCCTCGTGTCTCATCGCGGGATAGAGGCGAACCCTGACAAGGTCAAGGCCATCGAAGAAATGCATCCTCCACGCAATCTTAAGGAGATGCAACGCCTCGTGGGATGCATGGCAGCCCTGGGGCGCTTCATCGCAAGGAGTGGAGAGAAGTCCCTGCCTTTCTTTAAGCTCATGAAGCACACTGGGAAGTTCGAGTGCACTCCGGAAGCTGACAAGGCCTTCGCCGAGCTGAAGAGGTATCTCACGAGCCCACCGATCATGGTTGCCCCAACATTCTGCGAGCCCTTGCTGCTCTACATTGTGGCGACTCCAAGAACTGCAAGCGTCGTCCTCGTCGCTGAGCGGGACGCTAAGGTAATCGCCAGAGAGGAGGTTGATCCTTCGTGCCCAGGGGTTCCTCCTGAGGGTGAGGTAGCAGTTCCCTCTGCCCCTCGGGAGGAGCTGCCCGCTGAGACTTCGCTGACCGAGCCGCTCTTGCAGAGCGACGCTCCTAATCTGCATGAGGAGAAAGCTCCTGAAGACACCGCCGAGGTGCAGAAGCCTGTGTACTTCGTCAGCACGGTACTGCGTGACACGTGGGAGCGCTACACCATGCAGCAGAAGCTGCTCTACACCCTGCTGATCGCTTCAAGGAAACTACGACATTACTTCCAGGGCCACCCGATCAAGGTGGTCACTGATCGGCCCCTGGAGACAATCCTACGCAACCCAAACGTCATCGGGAGGGTGGCAGAATGGGCCGTGGAGCTTCAGCCCTTCGAGATCTCCTTCGAAACCACCAAGGTAATCAAGAGCAAAGCTTTAGCTGAGTTCACCACCGTATGGACTGATCCATTCGCCGACGAGCCTCCGGAGGTGCAGTATACGCTTCCGGGAGAGGAGGCCCCAGGTCTCTGGGTCATGCACTTCGATGGCGTCTTCAACCTTCTCGGCGTGGGGGCTAGGGCCGTCCTCACCTCTCCCTCTAGGGACATGCTCTTCTACGCCGTCCAGCTCTGTTTCAAACCAGAGCACAAGGTCTCCAACAACATCGAGGAATATGAAGGACTGTTCGCCGGCCTGAGGGCGGCGAATGCATTGGGCATCAAGCACCTCATCGTCAAGGGAGATTCACAGTTGGTTGTGAACTTCTCTAACAAGAGCTACACTTTGAAGGATGGGCACATGGCAGCTTATCTCGAGGAGCATCGAAAGATGGAAAAATGCTTCCAAGGGCAAGAACTGAAGCACAATCCACGGGGAGAGAATGTGGAAGCGGATGAAATCGCAAAGCGCACCTCTCGCTGCCTGGCGCAGCCAGCTGGTGTCTTTGAGGAGCGCTTCTTCAAGCCATCTGCTTCTCCATCAATGATAGCATCCGACCTTCCGCCTGCCCTGCCACTGCCACCGGAGCAGGGGGCTCCGGATTGCGGGCCTCCTTCGGGTGACCGCATCCTTCTGGCATTGGCAAGGCAGGAGGGAATGGATTGGATCATCGAGCTCAAGGATTTCCTCATCAGCAGCAAGCTTCCTGAGGACGAATCAGAGGCCAAAAGGATAGTACGCCAAGCCTCGGGATACTGCGTCAAAGATGGTGACCTGTACCGACGTCGCCCAAACGGCGTCGCTCTGAAGTGCATATCTACTCACCAGGGCCAAGAGCTTCTCAGGGACATCCACGCCGGTGAGTGTGGGCATCATGCCTCTGCTTCAACCCTCACCGCAAAGGCATACCGCAGCGGCTTCTACTGGCCTTCGGCGCTCTGGGATGCGATGGAAATGGTCAAGATGTGCGAGGCGTGCCAATTCCACGCCAAGCAGATTCATCAACCGGCGCAGGAGTTACAAACCATCCCGCTCACTTGGCCCTTTGTTGTTTCAGGGCTGGACATCCTCGGTCCATTCCCTCGAGCGCAAGGGGGCTACCGCTACCTCTACATCGCCATCGACAAGTTTACCAAGTGGGTGGAGGTGCAGCCGGTGTGCACCATCCCGGCCCGGTCCGCAGTCAAGTTCATCTGTGGCCTGGTCTGCCGTTTTGGTGTGCCTAACCGCATAATCACCGATAACGGTAGCCAGTTCACCAGCGGGCTGTTCCGGGAGTACTGCGCATCGGCCGGCATCAAGATCTACTTCACCTCCGTCGCCTACCCCAGGAGCAATGGCCAGGCCGAGCATTCCAACGCCGAAGTCCTCAAAGGACACAAAACGAAAAGCTTCAATGCCAAGCTCGAAGCCTGCGGCAAGAAATGGTTAGACAACCTCCAATCCATCTTGTGGTCCATTCAAACTACCGCCACCAAGCCCACCGGGGAGACTCCTTTCTTCTTGGTCTACGGGGCAGAGGCTATCCTTCCAACCGATGTCAAGTTCGGGTCGCCAAGAGTGCTCACCTTCGACGAGATACGTCAAGAGGACCTCATCAAGGATTGCCTCCTCCAGCTTGAAGAAGTTCGGTGCCAAGCGGCGCTTCGCGCCGCAAGGTACCAGCAGGGACTGCGCCGCTACCATAGCTGCCATGTTCAAGCAAGAACTCTAGAGGTCGGCGATCTGGTGCTGAGGAGGATACTCTCTCGTGAGGGCCTGCACAAGCTGTCTCCAATGTGGGAAGGCCCCTTCAAGGTGACGCACATCGCCAGGCCAGGCTCGGCGTGGCTGGAAACCACAGAAGGCGTGCCAGTGGGGAACCCGTGGAACATAGCTCATCTGCGAAAGTTCTACCCGTAGGTTCCTCACGAGAAGATAAGACCGTTATCACAACATTTTGTATCGACTTAAACTGCTCTTCTGCACTGAGATTAAGTTAAAGCGCATGTAGAGCCTCTGCCTCAGCATGATATTGAAATGGCATGAAGTCCATTTATTTTCTGTTGTACTCCACGCGGAAGGGGGCTAGGCACGGTGTCTATGCTGGGGCCTTTGCCCAGAAAATAGCAAGCCCGAAAAACCCAAAGGGACTAAGCTCTGATCAGAGGTGACGGCCCCATTATCGATCACCTCCACGTGCCCGTGGTGCTTAGTTCCTCGCGAAGTACACTGGAAAATAAGAAATCTTCGAGGAAAGTCCGAGGTGTGCCCAAGGCACCCGCTAAGGACCAGCGCCTCGTGAGCAACCCTCATGAGGACGCACGGACACGTCGATGCACTTAGCATCCGCAGGAGTCAAGATTCCCCTCGCTCGAAGAAGGCCGAACACGGCAGGATTATCGAAGACCAAGGCCGCTCTGATCATCTTGCGAAGGAGACGCAGATCCGAAGGTCCGCGCCAGGCCCTTCACCTCATGAGCAACCCTCAACGAGGTGTCGACGGCCTCTGGGCTCCCTTAAGCATCGATGCTTTCGCATCCGTGAGAGTCCAGCTTCCCTCACGACGAGGAAGGCCCCGTAAATCGCCACGTGCGTCAATTTTCTCTTAGCTGCTGGCACAGATAGTGCCACGCTCCCTCACGACAAGGAAGGTCCATGTGCCGGTCACAGGGGCATCTTATTTGCCTTTCTTTGTTTTGTTTGTTTTATCGATTTGTTTTTTGTTTTCGGGGATTTGGGGTTTTTTGTTTTTCTGACTCTATTTTCAACTACTTGTCTCAGGACTCGTCTATCGTCGTCACCGGCGCCGACCCCATCATGAGCTCTGAGGCGTAGGAAGGCCTCCCTCAAGCGTGAACAACTCGCCAGTGCTCTCGTGCGTACGGATGACCAGGACAGCAAGAAGCGTTAAGAAGTGAAGGAAAAGGACAGCTAACAGGACAACTTCATTAAATAACCCCCAGCGAGGGAAGGAACAGAGGCACGGCAGGGCATACCCCGCCGGCGGAAGCTACATCGCAAAAGGGGGGGAGGAGACTAGCTCTCCTCCCCAGAAGACCTCCACAGCAAGGCCGCCCCTTTACTCTGCCATGGGCTAGGGGAAGGTGCAGCGGACGCCGGTGGCGATGAAAATCCGCACCACCGCCTCCAGCGTCCCCAGCTTGAAGCGGAAGACGAGGTGGTCACCGACGCGGAGACGGTGGCCCAGGGCGAATGCCCTCCAACGCCCGGAGAGGGCGGCAGTGCCGCCCGCTCCAAGAATGATGTCAACAGGCCAGAGGAGCTCTGGCCTGCTCTGCTCCACCAGCACGACTTCTCTAGAGGAGGAGCCGGGGGCGTAGATCATCCTCCGTACTGCATCGGGCAGCCGGAGGGAGATGAAGCTCCAGGCCTCGACGAGGACGAGGAGCTCCAAGAAGCGGGACCCCGGCGTGATGAGGGGTCCCAGCATCTCCGCCGCCAAGCGGCGGGGAGTTGCGACTACTCCGGTCGTGGGAGGTGCCACCTCCTGTGGCCTCGGATCGTCCGTGGCCAGGGGGAGGGGGGCCAGGGTAGCCTCCACCTCCCAGAGCACCCGATCAATGCTCCCTGCGGGGCGGAGAGCCAGTGTCACCGCCGCCACTGGCGACGGCATGTTCAGAGCACCTCCTGGTGTGGGACCCCGAAGGGTCAAGGCGATGGAGGTCCCTGGGGCGGCGCGGTTCGCCACGCTGTGCGGCGGCGCTCCAATGCGCAGGGGACCTTCGGCGTTGGGTGCCCACCGGGCGGGAACCTTCAGCTTGTTCCGGCTGCCCGGAGGGCGCCCATGGTGTTTAGCCCCCGAGCTCGCGGATCCGGTGGCGGTGGAGGAGGCAAAAGGGTCCATTGCTCGGGGAAGTGCCAGAGGAAAAAGTAGTACTGGGAGAAGTGGGAGAAGTGTTGAGGGTGTCGAGGAGGCTGCATTTAAAGGGCGCGGCCAGCGTCAAAGCGTCAAATCTCAGCACGGGAATCGGAGTGTCGGTGCAGTGCTCTGCAGCGAAGTGACGCGCCATCATGATGGTTTGATGCCTCGGGGACTGCTGCGTCGCCTGCCGCTTCGTCTCACCAGCTGCGGTCGCGCCACGCGTCCGCGGCCTCTGCATCTTCACATGGTCCTCTGACCGCGTGCGTTGACGCGTGCCGTTGGAGGGCCTAGCAGCTTCTGGGGGCCCCTGACCCTTCGCTCCCTAGAGAGGGCGCGTTTGCGGGCCAGGCTCCCGGGGGCTACTGTCGATGTTCTGGATACCGGGGTATCCCGGTATACCTACTCCTGGGCCCCTTCAACGGCCCAGCTTCAGCCCAGGGGTAAAACAACGACCAAAGCCCAGCGGAGAAGACCCTCATGAGGAGGCGCCTCATGAGGAGAACGACGGCTAAAACTGCTAAGGACTAGAAGACCTCCTCACGAGCTGTTTCTCGTGAGGGGAAGGACCACATCCACATCAGCTCGGTACGTTTCCGTGCTGAGCAAGAAGATAAGGACAGAAGACTGTGTGCCGTCCATGCTACCCCGACAGGGAGGAGACCAGCTTTCGTCGTGCCTACATAAAGCGGTACAGTGGTTGTTGGCCACCCCCCTAAAAATAGGGTGGACGGTGCAGGGTGCCAGAGGAGGACATCAGCTTCCTCCACCCACTCCTGTGGACCGGTGCCACTGCCCTATGAAGACTATGTCTACCGAAGACTCAAGACAACAGCTGTCCTCTCTCCTTGGCCGTTTGTGGCAACCCCTTCCCCAAGATGATAAGGGGAAGGAGAACCTCGGCGCTATAAAAGGAGGGGAGGCCACCCCTTAGAGGGGATCCAATCTTCATCTCCAGGCTCCTAGCTAGGCTAAGTCGGTTCTTCTACCTCCGGCCAGTTAGAGCTCTGTAACCAAGACCTTGTACTCCTCGCGAGGTATTGCATCGTCACTACTAGAAAAACAGCTACCCGCAGCGCACCAGTATTTGCTACCCGTAGCGCATGTCCCCACGCTGTGGATATCACGCCACTGGTAATACATTACCCGTAGCGCACCTACACATGCGCTACGGGTAATTTAGATACCCTATTTCTATGTGCAGCGCATAAACTGGTATGGCAGGTGCGCTACTGGTATGTTTGATAACGCTAGCTCCCACTACTACTATATATACATGCCACATTGATCATTATTAGGCCAGTTTGATCAATTTTCTACTCTATTAATATTTAGCCCACAGCAAAAAAATTGTGACTGGTTAAATACACAAACCATCTATTGCAAATATTCACACCAAATTCACAATTACATATTTATTATAAAAATCTAAAAACCAATACTAGTACAGGAAAAGCAACACCTAAAACAACAAAGCTGGAAGCGATCAGCGCGAGCACGCAAACCACGCGCAGGAGCTCCGGCGCCCCTGCACCGCCGCCCGTCCGCAACGACACCCAGGAGCTTGCCGGAGGCGCGCGCTTGAGCTCGACAGAGGCCTCCGCAGCTCTCTCATCGCTGCTCCGCCACCATATGCAGCTTCCTCGCCGGCGCCGCTCAGCCACCATCCGCAGCTCCCTGCACCTCCGCCGTTCGCAACCGTGCCCAGGAGCTCACCAAAGGCGACGAGCTCGAGCTTGACACAGGCCTCCGCAGCTCCCTCGTCGTCACCTCTCCGCCACCGTCCGCAGCTCCCTGCACTGCCGCCATCCGCAACCACGCCCAGTAGCTCGCCGATTGATTACATGGGCACTCGTGTCTCGCGTGGGAGACGAGTAGTCTGACTGAGACAACCTCCTGCTGAACTCGCTGGCCAAGTACTTGCTATCTCCATCTACAGAACAAGAAAGTGCAATCCTGCATTACTTCAAGCAGGCAGAACTAGATACAACAGTATATGATGGAGTACAAGTATACTAGGAAACTATGGCGCAGCGACACGCCGCGCCCGTAGGTTGTCATGAGGTGGAAAAATAAAAATGGTAGTATTGAAAAAACTTGAATGATAGAAGTAAACTATGTATGGCAAAGCAGCTCTAGTTTCTAGTTTCACAGTAAACAACAGCACAAAAACACATTTTCAGATCGATTACAGATTGTAGACGTAAGTGCCACACAGATGTAAGCCAACACACCCAGGCAGAACCATTACAGATCTCAAACTTTTCATCCCAGAAAGCTCCCGCATGAGCAAACAACATGACATAAATAGATGTGTAATCAATCATCATTTCTTCGGACACCGGCACCGCGAAATAGATTCCTAGCCAAGCAAAGCACCTTCTTTACCTCAGTTCCAATTGTCCAGGGCGTGGTGAGAAATGAGGCATTGTACTTATATACCCGCAACTGATTTCAGCTATTTCAGAATACATGCAGTTTTAAGAGCATCTCGGCCTATATGTATCCTGAGTCAGACTGGTAGAATTTGACACCTTTCTGCTATAGTAATACATAGATGCAAGAATGGTATGTCCACGTCACGTGAACGATGGGTACATGTAATGTACATTAGTAAGGGAATGTTCATAATTGTGCACTTGAGTACTACAGCTTTATCAAAACTTAAGTACTATAGGACAACACAGGTAAATACCTGTTTTATAATTCCGGGCACATAAGTCTTCTGCATGGTCTATCCTCTGGTTGACTGAGCACAATTATGCCGTTGTTAAACATGAGGCTCGACTGAGTGCCCCTGTTTTCATTTTATTTTCTGGTCAGGGTTCTCATTGTCCTGAAAAAGGTATAATATGTAAGCATATTATATCAAGTGTAAATAAAGGAGTACTTGATGGAGGAAATAGAGTGGGGATTTTACTCATAAAAAAATGCTAAATCTATGCAGCCATACAAAATCGACCCTTATACAGAAGCAAACAGGCCAGCACAGCTGTACGAAATCATGCTCCATGTATACAGGTAAATCATACAGAAGTGAAAACCATCTATCCAGATGTTGTAGAAAAGAATGATACGACTATTTATTCAAGAACGTGCAGCATAATATAGCAAAGTTTGCTTAGGAAGACTATAGCAGAGGTCCAATCTAGTTATGCTCAACCACTATAAAAGAAAGCTTGTCAGGCTAAACTGCTTAGTCATGCACCAACACAGATGGTTAGAACCTCCAGATCTAAGAATATGAGTTCATGAAGTTCATGAGTTCTTCAGCTAGGTCTTCCAGGTACATGTCAGGTAGGTAGACACACAATCATCACAAAGCTGCTTTCTTCCCTGTAAGAATTGGATCTGCCCCAGGAAATGATCTAAGAAAATCAACTTCAGGTTCCTCACTCCCTCTGATTAAATGGATCACTTGCTGGAGAACTCTATTCATATCTCTAATCAATAAACATGAAATTTTCCACTGGAATGGCACCATAAAGTTAACATAAGGCGTACACTATTGATACATCATCATATAGCATATAGACTCATAATAATGTAATTTGATTGCACTTCCTAATGCCACAGTATGCTAAAATAATGGTGATGTGTATCATTAAGAAAATTATTTCAGAACAATGCCTCTATGCTCCTGAAATTATGGTCCATAAAGTTGTTAAGCCATGATTTCAAGTAGTATTTGTTGGACCAAATACCTTTCTTAAAAAATATTCAGTTCCTTTAACTACAGGTTCGAAATAAATAAGCAGTTAGTCCATTTGTCAACACAGAGTAGAAAAGATGAATATGCAAACCATTTATTTATGTGGTTTATTTACAAATAGCTACCTTTTGGTTTTCAAATATTGGCTGGACTTGATGCACAGCTTCATCATCGTTATATGGGAACTATGCAGAGGATTATTATGTGCCTCTAGTCAGTGTGCAAATCTCACGACAAAAACAATAGTGAATCCTATCCAAATATAAACACTGATAACAAAGTGTGTTAGCCTGATTGTGATTGTGAGGACTGTTTTCAATGAAAGAAGAACAAATCCCTAGTAACAAAGATAGAAGAGAATGTTATATAGCATATAAAGTTCTCGTTGCTAAAGGTGTGCAAATTGTGTTCGACATGTTCTATCCAGTATGGCCGGTGTAGGAACTTCTTTCGAACCCTCTTAATCCCATAGGCTAATCTAGAAACAACAACCAATGTAAAAGGAAGATAATCAAGGGAAAAGGGACATGAATATTGCTCGGAGAAAATTTAGTTAACATTAATCCTTCATTTACCTGTGATGCCATAGCCCTGCAATAGCTGTATGCAACCATACTACAACAAACAACAACCGACAACGGCACCACAGAATCTTGATAATTACAATCCTAGTCTTATACATTGGAATTGATTCAAACATGTAATAATTGGAGAAAATGAAGCTCCATGAACTTCCATCAATATTCTGAACTGAACTATACATAATAGAGAATGTAATAGGGACATCTCATGCATCATTGAAAAACCAAGCTATGAAAATTAAGTATCACTACAGCAAGTGTCAAGAAGAAAACATAGAACATATATATAATGCGTGTGACAAATAAACATCAATGCAGCAGCAGCAGTACCAACTTTTATTTCACATGTTTCTAATTCAACAGAAATCTAACAAACACTGGGACTAATTAAATCTATAAGTCTTTGAACAATTCTTTAGTTTCGGCCACTCCAACCATGCGTGTTTCAAGAGTTGCCATAATTTTTGGGAAAGGTATTATGTCTTCATAATCAAGAATAGGTGTAGCTACATTTTGTTTGCATATTAGTTGCTACATTTTCAAATAACCTTTTTTATCAAGTGGTCTCCATTTGATATTATTGTTTTGTTCAGGAAGTGCATCAGCAACCCGATTCCAGCCAAAATCAGCAACCCTAGCGTCCTTTAGGAGGAACTGAACCTTGCAGAGAACAAGTTTTCCCCAAAATTAGCCACGAAATCACACAATACGGCCATACGGTAAGCGTGCAAGCTCAACGCTTCAGGTTCCGGGACTCACCTTGATAAGCGAGACGCTCCGGGACACGTCCATGTGCTTGATGGTGGCGGGATCGAGGCAGATGATGATCAGGGGCGGCGGGATGGTCCCGAGGGGCGGGAGCGGGGGAGGCCCCAGGAGGTACATCCGCGGCGAGGGTTGAATCGGCGGGGGAGGCGGCAGGCCCATGGCACGCGCGAGGGCTAGGGTTCGGGACTCGGACCTGCGGGAGGCCGAGCTCCTGCCGGCGTGGTCGGGCGCCATTGCCGGCGCAAGCCGCTGGTTCTCGGGACACTGCGCTGACCGGCGGCCACTCGCGCAGCGTCGGCAGCAGCCTCGATGGGTAGTCGTCGCGGAGACGACGACGCCGGCGAGGGCCTCGTGGTGGGGGGCGGCGATGGCGCATCTGGATGGACGAGGTGGGGGCGGCGGCGTCTGTCAGAGGGAGAAATGGGGCTAGGGTTTTTTTCGCCCGCGTGTTGGGTTAGGCACGGCCGGATGGGACTTAAACAAAATGAGATTTTCGTTTCCGCGGCAGAGTCTCGCGCCCTTTCCTCCTCTCACGCGTAGCGCACTTGTGATGTATGCGCTATAGTCAGTATAAATTACCATAGCGCATGTAACATTTATGCGCTACGAGTAGTATGAGGCAGACTCGTTTTCTAGATCCACAAATACCCGTAGCGTATAGATAATAATAGTGCGCTGCGCGTAGTTGTTTAGGCGTAGCGTATGGTGGTCGGTGCGCTACGGGTATTTACCCGTAGCGCACCACTTTTTTAATGCGCTACGGATAATTTTCTACCTATAGTTGTTTTCCTAGTAGTGCGTAATACAAGAAGGCATGAAGTAGGGGTTTTACCTCACCACGAGGGCCCTGAACCTGGGTAAGGCTCGGTGTCTCTCTCTGCAGTGCGCTGTGCGTTTCGACGTCTCGAGGCTTCCGTCACCGTGTTTGTTGCGATCCAAGATCTCATGCGTACAGCCCCTGCGTTTGAATCTTTGGGTCCGTCGTGTGGTACCCCATGTTCTTGCGACACGAAATCCATCGACAGCTCCCAGTCTTTTGTTAGCCTTCATCTGTACTGAGAGGGAATACTTCTCGTGCATCCAACCACCAAAAACCAAGTTATTTCAAAGTGTCCACCATATCTACCTATTAGCAATTTACTATTCCAAGTACATTCGTTTTGCTTTTATCTATCTTCCAAATTAAAATTTTTGTTATCTGAAAATTAGTTAGTAAAGCTCTCACGAACCTGACGACACATTTACTTTCTTGCACTTAATAAACTTGACCATTGTGGCTCTCTTATGTTGATTATATGCTTGCAAGTTGTAAGTTGAGAGTTAGCTCAGCCATGCCGTCATGGGGCACGCTTTCAACATTGCACTTATATCTATTTAAGTTGATATTATGATCTTTTGTTTATGGATGCTTATCTGTGTGAAAGGAGTTGGAAACTTGTGGAGTTCATGGAGTTTGTATATGTGTTAGAGAAACGCCTGGGCTGCTAATCTAAGCCATGAATCATTCATGGTGGAAATTTATAGCATGCCCATAGTGGACATTCGACGACGCATCTCAAAATATAAAGCTATACCAAATGGTAAATAAAAGAGATGCTGAGGTGTCTGATACGTCTCAAATGTATCTATAATTTTTGATACTCCATGCTTGTTTATATACCATTTGCTTTGTATTTTGTTACACTTCGTGGCATTTTTATGCATTTTCCGGAACTAAACTATTAACGAGATGCCACAGTGCCAGTTCCCTGTTTTCTGCTGTTTTTGTGTTTCAGAAAAGCTACACAGGAAATATTCTCGGAATTAGACAAAACAAAAGCCAAACCTTCTATTTTTACCAAAGCTTCGCGAAGACCAAAGATGAGACGAAGGGGGGCCAGGAGCCGGCCACAACCTAGGGTGGCGCGGCCTACCCCTGGCCCGCACCACCAGGGGGTGAGGCCAGCTGGCCCACCCTCTAACGCTGCCCTTTCGCCTATAAGTTCCCCTCGACGGGAAAAACCTAGGGGACGGATCTCTTTTCCATGAAACATACTGCAAGCCGCCGTCATCGCCGTCGCGAGATCGGGAGGATCCAGGAGCTCTTCCTGGCACCCTGCCGGAGGCCTTCTCCACCACCATGGTCGCCTCCGGAGTGATGTGTGAGTAGTCTACCTTGGACTATGGGTCCATAGCAGTAGCTAGATGGTTGTCTCCTCCACCATGTGCTTCATGTTTAGATCTTGTGAGCTGCCCTACATGATGAGGATCATCTTTATGTAATTCTACATGTTGTGTTTGTTGGGATCCGATGAGTCTTGGTACTATGTTAAGTTGATGTGCTGAATTATATATCTTATGTTATCTCTATGTTGTTTATGATCTTGCATACTCTTCGTTGCTAGTAGATATCTTGGCCGAGTAGATGCTAGTGACTCCAAGAGGGAGTATTTATGCTCGATAGTTGGGTTCATGCCTCTAGTAATCTGGGGGAGTGACAGAAACCTCTAAGGTTGTAGATGTGTTGTTGCCACTAGGGAGAAAACAACATTCTTGTGTCCAAGGACATTTGCTTTGTTTACATTACGCACTTTGCTTAATGCAATTATTTGTTGTTCGCAACTTAATACTCAAGGGGTCCTCGGATGATTCCCCGCGAGTGGATTATTAGTCATAGATGCAGTTGGATGGCGGTCTATGTATTTTGTTATAATGCCCAGAGTAAATCTCATAGTGATCCTCATGACATGTTCATGTTATCTTTATTCTATCAATTTCCCAACTGTAATTTGTTTACCCAGCATGTCGTTATTTATCTTATGGAGAGACACCACTAGTGAACTGTGGACCCCGGTTGTAACATCCCACTTTTTGTAGACCCTTGTGATCAAAGTTTAACACTTTATTTTGGGTAAATTAAAAACTTTTATTTAGATATGTGCTTGAGTGCTAACATGTATGATTTCATGTGTGAGTGTGTATGATTTTATGTAAGTGCATGTGTGTGCTTGCTGATTATTGCTTGATTTTAATTTCAACAACAAAAAACACCTTTATACTTGAATTTAACTTGGTGTTATGATTTTACGCAGACACTCTTGGTCTTGGAAATTGCTTGTGTGAAACAAAACCCTAGCTCACCTACTTTGTTTGATTTGCATCATATAGAATTTCTAGGCCATTTATTTTTCATCTTTATTTGAAATTAGAGACTTCACCAAAACCCCATCTCCACTTATTCAAAAATTCTGAAACTTGGTAGATGGACTTCTACCACTTGTAGATCACTTTTGAGCCAATCACCACCACCACTTGGATCAAATTTTGAACTTTTCAAATTTCAAACGAATTTCGGCCAAACCCACTATTTCTTCTTCTTCCCTTCTCTTTTCTTCTCTCTCTCTCTTTGCAAACCGACCAAGAGGCAACCCTAGCCGGCCACCCTTCTCTCTCCCTGCTGGCATCCTCTCTCCCTCTTATTCTCCTTGTCTTATGTGGCTGGACACAAGGGAGGGGAAGCTCCCGAGGCAAATGTTGCCCAAGATCTTGCCTTCCTCTATCTCTCACCCTCTCCACCCTACACCCCCAATCGGCATCAATCCACCGCCCAGCAGAAACCCCAGGACCCCACCGACCAGTGCCGTCTTGAGCTAAACCTCTCTCTCTCTCTTTTGGAACCCGAGGCCACCCCAGCGCACACCCGTGGAGACTGAAGCATAGGAGGCAAGCCTCCCGTTGGTACCTCGCCAACAGGGCCCTCTGGTCACTATCGACGATGCCCAATGGCTGGCCGCCGCCCACGCCGTCTGTAGGCCACTCCCCAGCCCATGCACTGACCGTGCCCGTGCATGCTCTGGACGCCGAGAACGGTATTGGCGTTCCGAGACGTGCACACACCTTTTTCCTTTGCACCGCACCTCACCCTGCACGGCATCGAAGCCTCGATGACACGCCACCCTTGCCCTGCACGCTCGGTCATCCAATCGTCCTGGCCGTGTCACGAAATTGTTGCACATCTACTGAACCCTAGCCCGTGCCCATTGGCACAGCACGCGCTCGAGCCCCGCACTCACACCACTGGACTTAGTCCACGATGCCGTCCCCTGCGAGCCGCCCAGACCGACGAATCGCTTCCGACATCTGCATGCTGAACCGAGACCACCGTGAGCATATAATACCCCAGCACCCTCTCTCCTCGCCCTCTCTACTAGCCATTTTCTCTCTCCCTGCAACCCCTCTCCTCTACAAGCTCGCACGTAGCAAAGCACCCTCTTCCTCACCTTGTCAAGCACTAGCAAGCTCGCCGGAGATCTCCAAAGCCCGAGAAGGAAAGGGGAAGGTTGCCATCAGATGCGCTGCCGCTGCCCTCTCTTCTCTCCACGTCTGGCTTCCCAGATCTCTCACGCGTCTAATGCTATAATTTTTGTGACCTAGATCCGTCGGTAGCCGACGCCATCACTGACCTCACCGGAGCACCTGGGAACGATGGCAGCGAGTTAGCGCATGACTGCGACAACGCTCACCTCTCCGACACCGCCACCGAACTTCTATGACGCACCACAGCCGAAACCATCACTAGATCATCAGCGAATAGCCCTAGGTGAGCTCCCGACGTTTCCCAGCAAACCCTAGCCTCGCTGTTGCCCTAGTCTTCTGTTGCGGAGATGACGAGCGTGAGCCGTCGATCTCCACTTGATCGGACGGCCGAGATCAGCGCGTACCGATTCGGTATTCCGCACCGACTGACCACCCTGGCCTACTGGCAGGTTCAAAACCGCCACCGACCCACGCCCCTCTCGCTGGATCTGGGTCGGCTCGACGCTGTGCGGCCTGGCTCGCTTAGATCCAGCCCGAAACCTTTTTTTCTTCTGAAATCTGTTTGAATTTTTGTTTAGATCTGTGAACTTGTGAAATTCATAGAATATTCTCTGTAAATGTAAATTGGGTGATTCAAGTTTCTGTGAGTAGCTTAACTTGTTATCTTTTAGATGGCATAGGTGCCATGTCTGTAGCATCACTGAAGATCTAATGATAAATTGAGTGGTTAATTAAGTCTCTTTTCAAACTTTATTTCAAATCTTGAGTTCTATGTACTGTTTTAGTGTGCATCCAATTTCCAGAAGTGCCCTAGGGTGATGTCTTGCATGACCAACTGGTTTTGATATTTTAGGATATATATATCTTTGCAGTAGTAATTAAAATGGCTATTTGTGTATTTAATCTTAGAGAAATTACCATCTGCAATAGATTAGGAATTTTATTATGAAACCAATTTCCTTGGATTGTGCTCTGGAAGTGCTTTCCAGAACACTTTAGCCCATATTTTTCTGATGCTCAGAGAATATCTGGGAATTATTTTGGTGATCTAGCAATAGTTACTATTGTTTAATCCATAGAATTTCAACCCTAAATTATTTGGGATTTCTATTTTCGTGCCCCTGGTTCGTTAGTTGTACTCAGTTTTCCCCAGCCGCTTAACTTTTCCTCAGTTTTCCCCTCCCTCTAGTTTGAAACCCCTCGCAGACGCTCGGATGGGAGGTTGCCGTCTGGTCAGAGGCCTTGACCGTTAACGGTGACGGCTAGGGAGCGGCGGTGGTTGTGAATTGACCGTTGCTTTTGAATGGTGTTGACTGTTGACCCAATGAGACACATCGGACTGGTGGTCTCTCACTCACCCAAAGCTTTCCCCTTCGCCGCCACACCGTCCTGCCCTCCTACCTTATGGCATCGTCCGCCCCCGAGCCGCTCCCGCCCCCACCACCACCCCCGGGAGGCGGAGAGGGCTCCGCCTCCACTAGATCTACCCCTATCGCGGTAGAGTTTGTACAGCCGTCTGGTGTGCCGATTATGCCCCTCAACCGTGGAGAAGATTGGGAATCGGAGGGATCTAACGCATGGATTCCATCTGGGTAAGCATTGTCTGCCTATGTGAATTAACAGTAGGCAGTTTTTGAGCGCGAATCATTGTTGCTCAACTAACTGCGTTGCTTTTCGAATAGGATTGATCCAGCGCTGGCTTTTCGGCTGGTGGTTAGGCTGGATACTAGCTTTTTGCGTGATTCTGAACGCAATGTGAGCAGATTTTACATCCCAGCGGTGGTTGCAACCACCATCTCGTTGAGGGATTTAAAAGATAACATTTGCACTAAGTACCCCTGGGGCGCTGGCGATTCAGTTGATTTCCAATATTTCAACAGCATGGAGGGAAGATATGTTCCACTAATTTCTGACGAGGATCTGGGAATTCTTTTTGCTTTGAATGATTCTTGCCGTGTCGGTAAAATTCATATCCATGTGGATAGGGTCCAGGCATCATCTGGTGTTGGGGCATCATCAGGTGGTCGGGCATCATGTCTCTCTACTGTTGCTGCCTCTGCTAATCGTGTGCGCCGCCCCGCTCCTTGTAGCTCCACAGCAGCACCATCTGTCCCCCAGTGCTAGTGGTAGCCAGATCGTTCCTGCGGTCGATGTGGAGGACGATGCAGAGATTGAGGATCCGTCTCCTCAAGATGATGAGGATGAGTTGATGTTTCCTGAATTGGTAGATCGATGCAGTAAGTAGGCAATGGAGGATCAATACATGGAAGATATTGCACAAGGTGCTAGATTTGATGACACTGATGATGAAGAGAAGGATGAGAACAATGACAGCCTCATTTTTAGCCGATTACGAAGGTGATGACTTGCCAACAATTGAGTGGAACAGCGAGGATCCTCAGCTTGCAGAAGGCACCGTATTTCAAACGATGATGGACTGCCGTAATGCAATTACTACATATTGCATTCTCACCAAGAATGATTATGAGGTTATTAAAAGTGAGCCAGGTAGGTTCACAGTTAAGTGCCCATACAAGAGGTGTAGGTGGAGGCTGCATGCATCCACAATGCTCAGAAGCACCGTGGTTCAGGTACTACGCCAACCAGTTATGTATTTTAGATCATGGTGTAAAATTTGTTAACTATTACTGACATCCCTTATCATTATGTTTCAGATAAAGAAGAACTCAATCGTCAATACTTGTCCACCTCGAGCGGGAGCACCAGAGGAGAAATCAAAGCTAGCGAAGACTAGGTGGTTGGCAGATGCAATCATAGATTGGCTGAGAGAAACTCCATCACTTGGTCCAACAACACTCATAACCAAGATATCTGACAAGTTTAATATAAAAATACCTTACATGCGGATGTTCTATGCAAAGGAAATGGCTCTTGACAGGATCAATAGTCCATGGAATGAAAGCTTTCAGTTGCTTTACACTTTCAAAGCTGAAGTAGAGATGGCTAGTCCAGGCAGTATTGTAGCGATAGACAAGCATACAGTTCCCTACAAATTGAAAAGCGGGAGAATAATGCAGAAGGAATGTTTTAGAAGGGCTTTTATTTGTTTCAAAGCTTGCTGGAAAGGCTTTCTGGATGGTTGCAGGCCTTATTTAGCTGTGGATGCAACAGCTCTTCATGGCAGGTTTAAAGGACAGCTAGTTGTTGCTACTGCAGTTGATGGACACAATTGGATGTTCCCTGTTGCTTATGGAGTTTTGGAGGTTGAGTCAGAGGAAAGTTGGACTTGGTTTCTGTAGAATTTGCACGACCTTATAGGTCATCCACCAGGACTTGCTATCCACACAGATGCTTGCAAAGGTTTGGAGAGTGCAGTAGAAGCAGTATTCCCTGGAGTGGAGCATAGGGAATGTATGCGACACTTGGTACAGAATTTTACAAAGAAATTTAAGGGTAAAGTTTATACTGACAACCTATGGCCAGCTGCATACACATGCAGCATTAGGAAGCATCTGTTTCATTTGGATGTGTTGTATAAACAAAAACCTAGGGTGAAGGAGTACTTGGATGAACATCATGGTAGGGTGTGGTCAAGAAGCCAATTCAATGAAATTTGCAAGGTAGACTATATAACAAGTAACCTTGCAGAGAGTTTCAATGCAAAGGTAAAGTCATTGAAAGGGCTTATGCTGTGGCAAATATTTGATAAGATTAGGCAGATGATCATGATAAAGATCGATCTGTGTCAAAGAATTGCAGCCACAAAATATCTTGGCCATCTCATGCTCCCATCTTTGATTAAGTCTTTGCATGCCAGGGCAAAACAATTGAAGATGAATTGCATCAGAAAAGGAATGGAGGCTGAGGTAACCTACACTGACAGTAAAAATAGGCAGTGGAGGTATCCAGTGAGTTTGGTTGATAGGACATGCCATTGTAGGCGATGGCAGATCCGTGGGATACCCTGCATACACGCATTATTTTTCATGAGTGTTATAGGGGGTGCAGAAGGTGAAGTTGATCAGTATATGCCAGAGTATTTATCTGTTGCCAAATTTAGGGCTGCATATGCTATGAATGTTCCTACCGTGTTGGGAAAAGACCAATGGATGAAAGTCGATCCAGGCTTCAAACTGTACTCTCCAGTTTTGACTAGACCGGCAGGTAGGCCAAAGAAGAATAGCATCAGAGCTAGTGCAGAGGGTGGTGCACCGATTCGACGACGTAAGTGCAAACATTGTGGAACCCCTGGACACATTGCTAGGCTTTGTAAAAATCCAGTTGACCCAGGTTTTGGAATGGAAGATCAGGCGGGAGCAGCAAATGCAGAGGAGAATGAAGCAGCAATTCAACATGAGGAGATTAAAGCAATGAATCGAGAGCTGCTTGAACTGATGGATCAAGAGCTGCTTGAACTGATGGATCGAGAACAGATTGAACAGATGAATCGAGAGCTGCTTGAACCGATGGATCAAGAGCTGCTTGAACCGATGGATCGAGAGCAGATTGAACAGATGAATCGAGAGCTGCTTGAACCGATGGATCAAGAGCAGAGGGAACAGATGGATCGAGAGGCCGTTGAAGCAATGCATAGACAGCTGACTGAAGCAATTGATCGAGAGCTGGGTAAACTGATGGATCAAGAGCAGATTGTAGAAGCAAGGGAAGAAAATGCATTAGAAGAAAGAGCACAAGCTTTGCATGATATGGTTGTCTCGGTCTTGGCACAACCCGAAGAGAAGCAGAAGAATAAGAAAGAGGGCAAAAGGAAGGTAGACACCGGTAATATCCCTGGTAGGGTTATCCGGAGTAAGGTGGTGGACCCAGTGAGTCACACCAGGAGCAAGAGAAAGATTTTATTTTGAACAATTAATTTGAATTTGTATGAACAATTTGTATTGGGGATCCCTTTGTATTGAATTCGAACTAGTGTGACGTTCCCAAGTTTGTATGTTGAATAATCACAATAATGTATGTGTTATTTGCAAGTTTTCTATGGTCATGCACCTCGAATAAGTTCATCGCTTAAGCCACATTTATCATTTTCTAAGTGACTAAAATCAAAAAATATAGTTTTGGGTTTAGTTTAATTCAAAATAATTCAAAACATGGTGGAACCTTCCCATGGAGTCTTGTTATGTTACCGACAACCTAGAGAAATAATAATGGAAAAGGAAATATAGAGATATGAAGTTTTTCCGAAAACCACTTCCTAGTCCATGGGCTACTAGCTATGAAGATGCAGGGCTTTCTACTCAACACACCTCCCAAATACCCACTATGCTTACAAACTTTGTCCAAATGAGTCCAAATTCGTCACACTTGTGTATCTTTGAATTGCAAACAATATCACGTCGGCCAAAATGTACTATATTGTTCAAATAACACAATCTAACAATTTTTATGCCAAAAGCTTCAATTCCCCTTACTCCCTTTATTATTTGGGTGCCCCTGTTTTACTTAGTTTTACTTAGTCCCCCGCGCGGAACTGCAGCGTGCGTGCGGTGGCGCGGATCTAACCGTGCGGCGGCGCGGATCTAACCGTGCGTGCGGCGGAGTGGATCAAACCATGCGTGCGGCAGCGCAGATCTAACCGTGCGGCGACGTGGATCTAAGAGTGCCAGTGAGGATCTAACCCTCAAAAATAGTTGAAATGTCTCTCTCTGTCTCACTTTCGTTTCTCTTCTCAGATCTGTTGATGTTGAAGAACACCAAGACGGCGGCTGTGCCGACAGTGGTCATTGATGCCAAGATCATTGAAGCCATCGCCTACAACATCGCTGCGACGGCGCAGATCCAGCCTTCAATGTCGGAGCCTGCCGATGTCTCACTTCCGTTGCCCTCCTCAGATCCGTTGCTGATGAAGGACACCAAGACGGCGGCGGTGCCAAGAGTGCGAATCGATGCCAAGACGATTGAAGCCATCGCGTACAACATCGCTGCGACGGCGCAGATCCAGCCTTCAATGTCGGAGCCTGCCGATGTCTCACTTCCGTTGCCCTCCTCAGATCCGTTGCTGATGAAGGACACCAAGACGGCGGCGGTGCCGAGAGTGCGAATCGATGCCAAGATGATTGAAGCCATCGTCTACAACCGCGCTGCGAAGCCGCCGATCCATCCCTCCTTAGATCCGTCGCTGATGAAGTACACCAATACGGCGGCGGTGCCAAGAGTGGTTGCGAAGCCACAGATCCAGCCCTCCTCCATGTCCGAGTTTGTGGATGGCGCAGATGACCACCCCTCAGCCGCCCGTCGTCCCGGCCGTTCTAGCCCATCGATGCGCGGCCGTGTTCGACGCCGCAAATTGGGATAAATTATGATAAATTTGTATTTTTCAATTTCAAATTGGGATAAAATTGTTCGAACTACTACCTCCGTCTCAAAAAAAGCTTCTCCATTTTCTCGATGTGTCCATGTACATCCGTATGTATGATTTGAATTCTATCCCAACTTGATTGGGAAGATTGATATGTATTTGATCCGAGAGGCTGGTACATGCTTTCACTTTTGGGATCCCTTCACTTTTATAAGATGTTCATGCATGCTTAAATTATCGTGTGCATTACTTAGCACAACTAGGAAATTATACACCAGAATACAGTGGTTAGAGCCACACCAAAATACAGTGGTTAGAGCCATCTACTGAATAACAATTCTATGTTATCTAAATCATCTACCACAACCACATAACTGCTAGGACAGGGATGACACCTAATAAAACTGCCCAGATGAATCTACTTTTCTCCTCTCCCATCACTTGAAGTTCATGTTCTAGATTTTCTACCACTTGATGAAATACGGCAAGATCTATCTCAAGTATCAACTTCTCCTTGCGAATAAGCTCGGAATTCTTCTTTTCTTCCTCCACAGTATGCTTCAGCTTGAATATCATCAGGTTTTTATGGGCCAATTCATCACCTAAATTGGCCACCTTCTCCTCCAAATCCATCCTCTGGCTACACCACTGGGTTGATTCATCTTGGTATGCAATATACCATGGATCATCGGCTTGCCTGGCAAACTGTAACAATAATGGAAAAAAGAATAACTAAAATCACTCCAACAGGCCATGGCGGCACTTCAAATTCAACGGTAGTACAGAGAGCAGAAGCTAGATCCCTGCACTTCCGATGAGGTAGGAGAAGTAGAACGTGGCCACGACATGATCGAATCCCCACCCTCGCCGGTGTACCCGCTACGACCAGACATTGAGGACTATTTCGCACCTTCAAACTCCAATAAATTACGGGAACCGAATCGATTAGGGGGTGGGGGAGGCAAAAATGGAGGTCTTACCAAGCTATACTACCAATTGGTGCGCGGAACAAATCTCGGTCGTCGTGGGCGGCGGATCCGCTTGCGGCGGACTTTCCTGCGGTGGGTACAATGCATGCGGACGAAACAAGTGTTGGAGCCGTGGTTGACGTGCAGCGCTGCAGTCCGTCAGACACCACCAGGGGACAGAGCCGGCGGCGCGACGAGGCGCCGGCGATGGCTGCTCCGTCCGAGGGTGGGGAACGAGCTGCCAGTGGTTCTCCGATGACTAATGAGATACACAACACTAGGTTCCAGCCATGTTTAGCATAAGATTCACTTTAGATTAAGCGGCGAAAATAGTCACCTGCTGGGTCTAACTTAAGAAAAATTAATTAGCGAACTTGTTGCTTCTCTCTAACTAAAAGCAGGGATATATGTCTTTTCACTAAGGGCGACCCAGCGGTCATTGGCTGAGGCGGCCCCACAGAGCGGCTCTATATGATTTTCTCTAAATAAATAGATGACCCCAGCGGTCATTGGCTGCGGAGGCCCCATAGAGCGGCAATATATGATTTTCTCTAAATAAATAGATGACCCCACTGGTCATTGACTGCGGCAGCCCCACAGAGCGGCAATATATGTCTTTTCCTGAAAAATACACGACCCCACTAGTCATTGGCTGCGGCAGCCCTATAGAGCGGCCCCATTTGTCATTGGCAGCACCGCGTAAACAATCAGGAAATAAAATGGCCCACACATCAGCGATAGATGGATGGCTGCTCCGACGTGTCTCCCGACCCTACCCGTCAGCACCATTCAAAAGCAACGGTCAATTCACAACCACCGCGGCTCCCTAGCCGTCACCGGTAACGGTCAAGGCCTCTGACCAGACGGCAACCCTCCCGTCCGAGTGTCTGCGAGGGGTTTCAAACTAGAGGGAGGGGAAAACTGAGGAAAAGTTAAGTGGCTGGGGAAAACTGAGCACAACTAAGGACCCGAGGGCATGAAAATAGAAATCCCAAATTATTTTGGGGTGAATCCAACTTTGTTGGGTTCCTAAGATTGTTGTCTACCTGCAAGTATACTGAGTGTGTTACTTGGTCTATAGGACCACCTTTATGCTTGTTGGAAATGAATTGGAGTGATTATTGCTTCATTTGGAAAACCCTAGTTTCTAATAGGAATAACTTAATAACTAAAATCTATAAAATCTTGATTTGTTTTCTAAACATGTTTGTTTCTGATACTCTTTGATTGTGTGGTATTGAGTGAATGAAAAGTTTGTGACTTGTGTACGCATGTATATTTATTGTGTGCTATTATTTTTTCGGCGATAGAATCGAACGAAGAGTGTACCGAGGAGGGGGAAGTCTTTGAGTATCAAGAAGAGGAGGACCAGGGACAAGCCACTCAAGGCAAGCCATCTAAACTTGTTGCATATCTGAATCCTATTCACTTATTTTGCAGGTTGCATAAAGGTTTATTAAACTGCATGTTTTTTATTGCTATAGCTCTTGTAGCAATTATATTATGGGCTCAAGCTCCACAAGCCTATTGTTATCATCCTTCGAGATGACCCCCTTGAACACCTACTCTCTACCCTTGTAGTAGTGGCTTGTTGATTAGCAACAAAGCCTTTGGGAATCCTCTTGTGGAGCCAAAAACTCTAGGATGGGAACACTCAAAAAGGTTTCTTGAAAATGTTTTCGAAAACCTTGGAGTAGCATCTACTCCACTGAAATGTTTTCAAAAATGGCTTTGGACAAATGGAGGTGATCATGGAGGATAAAGGAGTTGGTGTTTTTCAAATGACATTGGTGATCACTAGGTATCCACCGGAACAATTTACCCATGCAACCACATTATCCCGGTATGGGACGGGGCTTAGTTCGAAGTTTGTTTACTTTAGTGCGGGGAGCCTCACACTCTATAAGGGTTTGTAGGACCCCGGAATCCGGGTTGCCACAATAGTATGGGCAATAGTGAATCGGGATCCTTTGGGATTTATCCGGCCGGAAGACACTTCGGTTCTCCCGCTGTGGCACTGGAGCTACACTCGAAATGGAGGTAGGTTGCCAGGGTTTGCCGGGGATGTTAACTCCACAGGGTAGGCACCCATACTAAGGTAGATAGATGGAAGACTCTGTTTGATTATCCGAACCCCGCATACTTATGTATGACGGACCGTGGTGGTATCCCGGCGGATTTATCGAATCTTGTGGGTAAAGTGTACAACCTGTGCTGTCGTGGGGATGACTGCCAGGGTATGCCAAGGGCAGCGTTGTCTGTCGGCTGGCATCCCAGGAATCTCCATGGTGCTAGGTCAGGAAGAACGGCTCCATCCAAAGGGCCGGCTGCGCCAGCAGCCGGCTGGCGACTACACCGCGGAGAGCCAGAGCCGGCGAAGACGACAAGACCCCTCCAACGGCTGTTTCGCCAAAAGTGGCCTGGCCCCGACAAGATCGACAGACGCGAGGGACAGGCGTGATGCCAGCCACGCCCGGACTTCACCAACCAGCAAGCAGGAGCCTTCCCCACGAAAGGATCCGAGGCAAAAGGGAGGGCATATGCCACCAAGATGCCGGTCCAAGGTGGGAAAGGAACTTTATAAAGTTGCCATCGTCAGACGAGGAGTCAGGGGCTAGAGGATCACGCTGAGGACACAGCCACGGAGGACCGGTAGCCGGGCAGCCGGCCACCTAACCTGTAACCAGACCCCCACCTATCTAAGGGGGTCTGGACCCTTACACTAGGGACATCCAATCCTTCTTCTTCCTCCTCTAGACTGAACAGCTCGAGGAGCGTTGTAACCACTGTGAAGATAATAAGAAACAAGGCAGGAAGTAGGGGTGTTACCTCTGGCGTGGAGGGCCCTGAACCTGGGTAAACCGTGGTGTCTTAGTTACAAAATCTCGAGCCAGACCCATCGTCGCACACCGTCGAGCCCCTCCGTTAAGCCATCCCCATGGCTACTGTCACTAAAATCCCACGACAGTTGGCGCCCACCATGGGGCAATGCGCGGCGGCGACTGGAGTCAAGTTCCGGCCGGGATCCCCATCGACTCTCGGCGAGAAGGTCGCCTCCATCCTTGTCTGGAGGTTCGGCACCTTCGACTGCATCAGCGACAATCTAGTCTACTTAGGTACGGCTTCGGCGATAGCGGCTCCTTCCTCGACGTCGGCAGCCACTGCTTCTACGTCGCCAAGCCCTTCCCGGAAGAGGTGACCGACGTCCTCGACCCTCTCGGCGACGGAGGCTCGAGCTGCAGTGAAAGCAGCGACCTTGGCGCCATGGTTGAGGTGATGGCCCTGGGAGACGAGGAGGGCGGCGACTCACCGCGCCCCGCGTGCCCGCCGCTCGAACGCCTTCTTACACAGGAGCAGAACGCTCCACTCCCAGAGCAGGATGCCTCGGACGTCTCCATGGTGGACCTGCGTGCACCACTCAACCATGTCATCGACCCCGTCTAGGTTGCAGAAGCCCTGGAGCGGACGCGTCTCGTTCTCCTCAGCAAGGTGGCCGAGGACAAGGACGCCCGACACCGAACGAGCACCATGCTCCACGAGTTCTATGATGCGCATGGAGATGCGCCAGTTGAGCTTGCTCATGGCCAGCGGCGTGGCCATGGACTCGCTGCCATGGGCCCTGGCCAGGTCCAGCGGTCGCCATCGGCAAGCCAAGGCTGTGGAGGGCGCGGACAAGGCAGTCGTGCTCCGAGTTGCAACGCCCGAGGCTGCCGCGCCCAGCGGGCTGGCAGAGCTGGCAGGCTGCGCCAAGTCCCGGTGCCAGCGCCAGGGCTGGAGTCTCAGGCTCGCCAACTGGCCCTGCATATCCATCTGTGGCTTGACCACATGAAGACGCTCCCTGATATGTCTCCAACGTATCCATAATTTTTGATGCTCCATGCTTGTTTTTACACCATTTGCTTAGTGTTTCGTTACACTTCGTGGCACTTTTATGCATTTTCTGGAACTAACCTATTAACAAGTCGCCACAGTGCCAGTTCCCTGTTTTCTGCTGTTTTTGTGTTTTAGAAAAGTTACACAGGAAATATTCTCGGAATTGGACGAAACCAAAGCCAGTCGCCCAGAATTTCACCGAAGCTTCCAGAGATCCAAAGAGGAGATGGAGTGGGGCCACGAGGGCCCCACACAACAGGGCGGCGTGGCCCAGGGGTAGGCCGTGCCCCCTATGTGTGAGGGAGCCTCGGGCCACTCCTGACGATGCCTCTTCGCCTATAAAGACCCCCCGACGGGAAAAACCTAAAGACCCGATCACTTTTCCAGAACTTATCGTGATCCGCTGCCGCCGTCGACCCGAAGATCGGGAGGGTCCAGAAGCTCTTCCTGGCACCCTGCCGGAGAGGGGAATCACCACCGGAGGTCTTCTTCATCACCATGCTTGCCTCCGGAGCGATGAGTGAGTAGTCTACCTTGGACTATGGGTCCATAGCAGTAGCTAGATGGTTGTCTTCTCCACCATGTGCTTCATGTTTAGATCTCATGAGCTGCCTTACATGATTGAGATCACCGTTATGTAATTCTACATGTTTGGTTTGTTGGGATCCGATGAATATTGGTGTTATGCTTGAGTTGAAGTACTGAAATTTATCTTATGTTATCTCTATGTTGTTTATGATCTTGCATGCTCTCCGTTGTTAGTAGCTATCTTGGCCGAGTAGTTGCTAGTGACTCCAAGAGGGGTATTTATGCTCGATAGTGGGTTCATGCCTCTATTTAATCTGGGGGAGTGACAGAAACCTAAGGGGGAAAACAACATTCATATGCTCGAGGGTATATGCTTTGTTTACATTACACACTTTGCTTAATGCAATTATCTGTTATTCGCAACTTAATACTTGTGGAGTTCACGGATTGATTTGCCACAAGTGGATTATTAGTCATAGATGCAGTTGGATGGCGGTCTATGTATATTGTTGTAATGCCCAGAGTAAATCTCATAGAGATCCTCTCATCATATGCACGTTGTCTTTATTCTATCAATTGCCCAACTATAATTTGTTTACCTAGCATGTATTATTTTATCTTATGGAGAAACACCACTAGTGAACTGTGGACCCCGGTCCTATTTCCTTTATATTGCTATCACCTGTTTACTTTACTCGCACTGTTTACTTTACTCGCATACTATTATCACTTTCCACTCGATACACTCATACCCTTTGTTTCAAGCAAACCGGTGAGATTGATAACCTCATCGTAAGTTGGGAGCAAAGTATTTGGTTGTGTTGTGTGCAGGTTCCACGTTGCTACTGGTTGAAGACGCGCTAACAAGTTATCGTTAACAACGCCCTTGTTAGGGCATCACGCAGCTAGTGGGCATCACCTTCAGTCGTTTGTCTCTCTCCTACTGGATTGACTACCTTGGTTTCATAACTGAGAGAAAACTTGCTGCTATATTCATCAAAACCTTCTCTTGGGGTTTTCCAACTGGCCGGTCATTTTACTTCATCAACTCGGCCCCATCAAGTTTTCTGGCACCATTGCCGGGGAGAAAGAAGACTTCTGCAAGGGGAGTTTTTGCACGCACATCCTTTACTTTGTTTTAAGTTTTGCTTTACTTTATTTTTACTTGCATCATTTTATCAAAAACCCAAAAAAAATTAGAATCATTTGTAGTTGTTTTTACTTGTCTGCTTTTAGTTTGCTAAAATGGCTACTCCTGAAAACACCAAGTTGTGTGAATTTACTAGCACGAATAATAGTGATTTTATCTGTACTCCTATTGCACCACCTGCTCCTGATGCAAACTTTTATGAGATTAAGCCTACTTTATTGAACCTTGTTATGAAAGAGCAATTTTCTGGTGCTAGTACTGAAGATAATGCAGCTCATCTCAACAATTTTGTTGAGATATGTGAGATGCATAAATATAAGGATGTTGAAAGTGATATTATTAAGCTTAAGTTGTTTCCTTTTTCTTTGAGAGGAAAATCTAAGGATTGGTTGCTGTCTTTGCCCAAAAATTGTATTGATTCATGGACTAAGTGTAAGCATGCTTTTATTGGTCGATACTATCCTCCTGCTAAGATTATAGCTTTGCGTAGCAATATTATGAAGTTTAGTCAGTTTGATAATGAACATGTTGCTCAAGCTTGGGAAAGAATGAAATCTATGATAAAGAATTGTCCCACTCATGGACTGACTACTTGGATGATTGTTCAAACTTTTTATGCAGGACTAAATTTTTCTTCGAGGAACCTACTTGATTCAGCTGCTGGAGGAACTTTTATGTCCCTTACCTTGGGCGCCACAACCAAACTACTCGACAATATGATGGTAAATTACTCCAAATGGCACACTGAGAGAGCTCCACAAGGTAAGAAGGTAAGTTCTGTTGAGGAAACATCTTCCTTGAGTGATAAGATTGATGCTATTATGGCTATGCTTGCTAATGATAGGACTCATGTTGATCCTAATAATGTTCCTTTAGCCTCTCTGGTTGCTCAAGAAGAGCATGTTGATGTAAACTTCATTAGAAACAATAATTTTAACAACAATACTTATAGGAACAATTTTGCTAGTAACAATTATAGGCCGTATCCTTCTACCAATGGTAATGGTTATGGTAACTCTTATGGTAATTCCTCCAACAACACTAGGGCCGCGCCCTCCGAGCTTGAGGTAATGCTCAAGGACTTCATCGGTAAGCAAAATGCTTTTAACAAGTCTGTTGAGGAAAAGTTAGGCAAAATTGATACTCTTGCTTCTAAAGTTGATAGCCTTGCTCATGATGTAGAACTTCTAAAATTAAAAGTGTTGCCTAATGATGTGAAGGAGCACAATACTTTTGCTACTGCTAATGCTATTCAAGTTAGAATTGATGAAAATGTTAGATTGTTAGCAGAATTGCATGCTAGATGGGAAAGAGAGGATGAGATTGCTAGGAATATGAAAGTTTATACTATTACCACCTCTAATGATGTTGTTCCTAATGATAGCAATCCTCTTACTTTGATTGGTGTAGAGAAAACTCCCACTCCTTGTGTTAAAAAGCCTAAAACTGCTAAAACTTTTTCTCAAAAGAGTGCTGAAATTTTTTGGAGTGTAGGAGATGATAGCTCTATTTCCTTTAATGATTTTGATGTTGATGTCTGCAATATATCTGAAGTTATTTTGTTCTTGCAAAAGCTTGCTTTGACTCCCAATTCTAGTTCTTTAAATATTGCTTTTACTAAGCATATTACCAATGCTCTTATGAAAATTAGGGATGAAAAGTTGAAGCAAAAAGCTTCTGTTCCCAAGAAGTTAGAAGATGGTTGGGAACCCATCATTTATATGCATGTTAACGGTTTTGATTGCCATGCTTTATGTGATCTAGGTGCTAGTATTTCTATTATGCCTAGAAAAATTTATGATATGCTTGATTTACCACCACTTGAAAAGTGTTATTATGGTGTTCCTATTGCTGATGTTGCTAAGAAGTAACCATTGGGAAGAATTAATGATATTCTTATTGTGGTTAACAATAACCTTGTTCTCGTTGATTTTCCTGTCATGGATGTTGAATGCAATGCTTCATGTCCTATTATTTTGGGAAGACCCTTTCTTCAAACTGTAGGTGCCATCATTGATATGAGGGAAGGCACCATCAAATATCAATTCCCACTCAAGAAAGGTATGGAACACTTCCCTAGAAAGAGAAAGAAATTAGTTTTTGACTCTATTCTTAGAGCAAATTATGAGCTTGATGCTTCATCACTTGATATTACTTGATTCGCAACTTTCTGCGCCTAGCTCAAAGGCGTTAAAGAAAAGCACTCTTGGGAGATAACCCAATGTTTTTACATTCAGTTATTTTTCTTTTATTTGAGTCTTGGAAGTTATTACTACTGTAATAACCTCTCCTTATCCTTTTTATTTCGTTTTTGTGCCAAGAGAAGCCTCTAATTTGAGCGAGGTAAGATTTGGGGATGTTGCTGTCCTGAAACAGTTTTCGGTGCTGCACCGTAAAAATTCGTGAAAATTCTCTGTATATCTTTTGGACCTGCGATTTCTTGTGCATATGCCCCAGGTTATATCCAAACTTTCATTAGTTTAACACTTTTTGATTTGATCAACAGAAAACCCTCTAAAAATTCTACCTTTGTTTAGCTGTTCTGTTTTGACAGATTTCTGCCAATACTTGTGTTTGCCGCTTGATCGCTTTCTTTTTGAGTTCTTTTGATTACGGAACTTTTGGGGAAGTTGATACAGTAGTATATGCTTTATATGTGGTGGTTTTAGGGTGAAACCTGAAGCAAAAAGGGTTGATTATATGTTATGCTTACACTAATGTTGCTAATAGATTTGTGTTTAGTTTTTTATGAAGGAAGTTTTCAAGTGTAGGGATCAGAGAGTGATGAGATGAGTTGAAGAATGGACAAAAGCTCAAGCTTGGGGATGCCCGTGCATCACCCCAAGAAATATCGAAGAAGTACAAGCGTCAAAGCTTGGGGATGCCCCCGAGGCACCCCTTCTTCATCGGCAAAAATCAGGTCACCTTTTAAGACACTATATTTTTATTGCTTCATGCATTATGCGTTTTTCTTGGAGCATCAGTTGTTTTTAGTTTTTAGTTTAGTTTAGTTTTTTTTCTGCAATAAATGGTTGGACCCCAACAAATTTCTTTTGGAGAAGTTGCCTTGCTTTTCATTTGCCAAGAACACTCCGTTTTTCACTCTATTCGTTTCAACGAGTGTTCTTCTTTTTCTAGAACTGCGTTTAGTTTTCGATTTTTGCCTTGATTTGTGTTCAGATATTGTTATATCTTTTCATCAAGGTGTATTTTTGCCTCTGGTCTATATTGGTTTTCATCAAAAGAGGTGTTTATAAAAAGTTTGAATGGTGTTGGAAAAGAGAAAAAGCTTTATGTAAAAAAGTGGTACAAGAAGGAGCACTACAAGGATTCCGGTCTATTGCAACAAAATTTATTGCTACAACCACATTTCGTTGCAACAAAACACAATATTGCCACCAATTTCCAGTTTGTGGTAATATGCCTCACATATTGCCACAATTTAGTATCGATGCGATACATCCATATTTTGTTGCAATAGGGGCCACCTATTACAACGAACTGCACGGGCGTTGTAATATACAAGCACTATCGCGACGTTTAAGTTCGTTGCACCAAAAGGCCAACTTGTTGCAATAGAGGCTAGATATTACAACAAAGCAAAACAACGAGGTAATATCCGCAAACATATTGCGACAATTGCTCCATGTTGCGTTACCTAAAAAAATCGTTGCAAAACATGGTTTCATATTGCAACAAAGTCCATAGTGGTTGCAACACTAAACAGTTATCGCCCCAATTTTACTTTGTTCCAATAAGCGTTACATATTGCAACAAAGTCCAGAGTGGTTGCAACACTAAACAGTTATTGCCCCAATTTTACTTTGTTGCAATAAGCATTACATATTACAACAAAAGTTATATCCATGGTAATATATACATTGGCCGAATAGATGGAGAAATACATGGGCTACCACCATAACCCATTTCAGCCATATTAAGGGTTCCAAACGTGACTATTTTTTTAACTCATATATATATTATGTACGTACCATGTATATAAGTGATGTTTAGGAGCACCGTTCTCTGAAAGAGTTCACTAAACTGGAATAAAATATTCCCAGATTATTTACATAAATGTACTTGAATTACTGGAATTATTTCAAAATTTTATGAAAACTTTAAATTTTCGGTCAAAATTTGTAAGTGAGTATTTAAATCGACCGTTCTCTCAAATCACTCGTCGAAATGGAATGAAACTTTCCCAGATTGCTTACATACATGGATTTGAATTATTGGTTTTTTTTCAATTTTTTCTGAAAACTTTTAATTTTTGGTCAAATTTTGACAGTGTACATTCAAATTCGGGATGCGAGTCGGGCGTCTCTGCAAATTTGGCATGACTATTCCGCAACGTGCGCCAAATAATTACGCAAGACAAGCAGTTGCCTATCGATAATTTATCTTACTGAAAATTAGACCAGGTATCCCCATAAATTCCAAGAAATTGCATATCGAGAATTTATCTTACTGAAGATTCTAAATGAGCATAGATTCGAACTGAGCACATTCAAAGGCAATCTTTACACTGAAGACAGGAAAAGAAGGGAAGAAAATAGCCTGACAAATTCAGTTCTTATGATTTATTTCTACTGCACCATTTCTTCTCTGTACTCTAACATTCTAGGCTGCTTGAAAATTTCGAACATCTTTGAACCGATCTTAGCTGGCGACTAAACGGCAGTACCTCCATCCTCTTTCAGTGCCTTGATCTTGTCTTTGGGCAGTATCCTTCCCCCGCTGATACAATTGCTGGATAATTTGGAAAAAAAAACGTATGTAGATTAGTAAACGAGACAGTCTTGATTAGAAACGATCAAGAAAATGCAAAAACAAATGTTGTCAGCCTTTTCTTATAATGAGAATTGCAGCAGAAAATTAAGAAAATGAACTAGACTGACATCACAGAAAGATATTTCTCTAGTTTGTATGTTCTACATGGATGAAACAGTTCGAAAACGCTAAAAGAAATCCAAAACAGTTACCAGGTTATACAGTGAAGGAAGAGACAAACATTGCCGTCTACCAAAAAATGTGACCCCGTGAACAATAGATGGTAAATGTGCAAGTGGGTCCAATGCAGCTACATAGATAAACCAAATTCAAATAACTGATTTGGTTCTATACAGGGTGTTCATACTCCATATTGCTAGGAAGAAGCAAGAATCAGCCCCACAACTATTAGAGATTATGAATCAACAATGTATCAACCCGGATGAAACTTTCATGCTGAAATCTGTTACATTCCGAAGTATTTGTATTTTATTATTTATTGATTGTTGTCAACTGAATAACATCTACACATAACCTTTTATTCCAGAAGAATGAACTGCCATTGTCATGGACAGTCTGGTAACAGAGAAACTTATGGCAGCATATCTAAAATTACCAATCAGGAGCACCGCTTAACTTCATACTTTAAATTGATAAAAGAAACAACAGAAATCAACAAAGCTAACAAGCATATGAGAAACTACAGAAATAAGATATGAGCAGCAATATGCAACTTAGCAATATTCATCAATATGCAACATGCGAGGCAGTACAGAAAGATGGTCTGAGCAGCAATATGCAACTTACCAAAAGATCGAAACCTAAACAAAGAACCCCTCGTCGTCATCCAATCCTTCTTGTCCCAAAGGAGCAACATGGCCATCATTTACGTAAGCTTCATCATCATCCGTATCATCATCGGATTCGATTTGAACTTCTTCAAACTCAGCGGGTCTTATATTTTTGATGACCGAAACATCAACGCTGGATCCTTCGACATCATTTCTGCACCAACTAGTGATATCTTCAGGTATGTCTGGCACTGTAATGTCTGTGTCGACGACATCCAACACGTCTGCCTCACCTTCGTCGGCTTCAGCAGGTTCATCAAGGCCTACGCCATTTATAGCGGAAGGAGCAAACAAATTGCGTGGATTCATTTTAATCACAGTTGCCCAATCAGGGTTCTTCGCATCTCTGACATAGAAAACCTGTTGAGCTTGGAGGCCTAGAATGTAAGGGTCTCCAGTGAATCGGGATAGAGTAGTGTCAATGTCAATAATTCCGTATTTGTCCTTCTTATATCCCCTACTCTGAGATCTATGGGCCGGAGGCACGTCAAACCAGTGACATTGGAATAAAACGACCTCCTTATCTGGAGGATAGTCAAGAAATATTATTTTCTTGATCACTCCATAATAATCAATGTTGCCTGTGCTGTCATCGCCCTTTACTATGACGCCACTATTTTGGGTACTCAAGTCCTTCTCAATATAGTAATTCCGATAGAAATATCCATTCAGAACTGTACGGTTATAAACACGAGCTCGGTGATCAGGTCCTTTAGCTAGTGCATAAATAAGGTTGCTGACCTTCCCATCATTGTGGAGCTCTGTGATCTGTTTCATGGAACAGAATATGTATGAATCATGAACATACTATGAGGAACATTGGTGAAAATGTGAAAGGAACTTACCCGTCTCTCAAACCAGCCAACAAACTCTTCGTTGTGTTGCTTATCAGGATTTCTAGAATTGTTCCTTCTCAGCTCCTCAAGATGTTCACTGCAAAGATATAAATGATTATTAGTTGAACTGAAATAATTAATGCACATCATCATGTGTAATAAATACATCGGTTTACTCACTCGATCCATGGCTCGGTTTCCTCACAGTTTGTTATTATAAAATGCCTTATTTGATTAATCTCAGCCAAAGAGAGCGGTTCACAGACAAAACCTTTCTTGGAGTAATCAACTGTACTCATTATGCTAATCCATGTTGCTGGTTGATCTGTTCCTTTATCTTCATGACGTTCGGACTGACTTTGCTTTGTAGGCATGCCATCAAGGAATCGACTGCAAAAAGTCATGCACTCTTCAAGGATGTACCCCTCTGCAATAGAACCTTCTGGGTGAGCTTTGTTACGCACATATCCTTTCAGCGTACGCAAGTATCGCTCAATTGGGTACATCCATCTGTACAAGACGGGCCCTCCCAACCGGGCTTCTTCAGCAAGATGAACTGGGAGATGCATCATAATATCAAAGAATGCTGGTGGAAAGATCATCTCGAGCTGACATAGAGTTTCTGGAATTGATTTGGTCAACTTCACCAAATCTTCATCTCTTAACTCCTTAGAGCATAAATCAGAAAAGAATTGACTGAGCTGAAGCAATGGGTTGACAACATTCTCTGGCAGAAGCTTGCGCAATGCAATAGGAAGAAGTTTCTGAAATATAACATGGCAGTCATGAGTTTTGAGTCCACTAATCTTGCACTGCTCGAGGTTCACACATCGCTTAATGTGTGAAGCATAGCCATCAGGCATCTTAATGCTCTGCAGAAACTTGAGGAGCATTATCTTCTCTTCCTTTTTTAAAGTGTAGCAACCTTTCTTTATCTCATACTTATGCTTACCGGGCTTTGGATGCTGATCCTTCCTAATTTTCAAGTCCTCCAAATCAAGACGAGCCTTCAGACCATCCTTTGATTTCCCGTGCATCTCAAGCAAAGTTCCCAGAATGCTGTCACAAATGTTCTTCCCGATATGCATAACATCCAGATTGTGCCTAACGCGCAAGTGCTTCCAATATGGTAGTTGGAAAAATACACTTTTCTTCCGCCAGTTATGCCAACTATTAGTTTCCGGTCGTTTTCTCTTATTTGTTCGCCCAAATGGTGCATGCTCAATGCTTTCATGTTGTTGTACAACTTGTTCACCTGTAAGTGGCTCCGGAGCTTCTCTAAGTTCTGTCTTGTTGTTGAACAAAACCTTGTTTCGCCGCCATCTGTGGCTCATTGGCAGGAAACGTCGATGTCCCATGTAGCAATGTTTGCGACCATATTTGAGCCATAAAAAATCTGTCTTGGAGTGGCAATAAGGACATGCTAGCTTGCCTTTTGTGCTCCAACCAGAAAGCATTGCGTAAGCCGGGAAGTCATTGATGGTCCATAACAAGCATGCATACATCTGGAAATTCTGTTTAGTTGCGGCATCATACGTGTAAGCACCATGCTCCCACAGAATATTGAGTTCATCAACCAAAGGCTGCAAGTACACATCTATGTTATTTCCTGCTGACTTTGGTCCAGGAATAATAATCGACATAATCCAGTTTTGTTGTTTCATACACATCCACGGTGGCAAGTTATACGGGATAAGAATGACAGGCCACGTAGTGTGCGATATACTCATCAGCCCAAAGGGATTGAATCCATCAGAAGCAAGGCCAAGCCGAACACTGCGAGCATCTTTAGAGAACTTGTCAGCATATTTCTTATCAACATGCTTCCAAGCCTTCGAATCTGCAGGATGCCTCATTATGCCATCATCCACACGACGCTCCTTATGCCATTTCATATTTGATGACATAGCTTCTGTCATGTATAGCCTTTGCAGCCTTGGAATGAGTGGGAAATACCATAGAACTTTCTGTGGCACTGGCTTTTTTGATTTACGGCTTGATGCATTTTCTTCATCACTTGTAGGAGAAGATTTCCATCGAGACTCATGACAGACAGGGCATTCTTCAGCATTTGCATTCTCATTACGAAATAGCACACAATCTCACTGTTTGGTAACTGCAACTTAGATGAAAGGGCTTGTTTGACCGGTTATATCTTGTTTTAATGTTTGGATAGGAAATCAGCCAAAAGAACTCTGATAACCGTAAGAAACAGAAGACAAAACACAGAGTTGGATCAAAGTCGTACTCACAACTAAGTTATCAAGAGGTATGAGTCTTAACTACATATGTATGGCTTGCTGCTAACTATGCTTTCATGTTTCAAGCATCTCATGTTATACTACTTGCAGAAAAACGTGGAAACTGGAGAAGAGCCAGATTGTGTCGCTCTTTGGGAACTGACCCACAAGAAGAATGGAGCATGGCCCAACAAAGAGTCGCAGGATGTTTATGTGAGTAAAATAAATTCCGCTTACTCTCTAGTTCTTTAATGTTGTGCATCTTGGATGATTCTTCATCTGATGGGATTGTACTTGTTTTATATAGGACAAAGCATGTCAACTTGTTCAAAACAAAGAAAATGAAACTCAAGCACCAGTTTCAAGTGAAGATAGAAGCAATATTTTTCAGACTGCATATAAGGACACTCTGAAATGCAAGTCATCCCAGCCACGTGGGTATGGATACATGGCCAAACCACCAAGTGGCGCTGAAAGGATTAAATCCCAGCTTGAAGATCAAGCCCGTGCCCAAGTAGAGACCCAAAAGGTAAACTCTGAGCTTAGAGATCATGTCACTGAATTACAAGATCAGTTACAAGCTGAACGTGAAAGCACACAAGAGAGGATTAACTTGGAGCGTGCTGAGAGAGAAAACCTTGAGGAGAGGTTAAAAGAAGAGCGTGCTGAAAGGGAAAAATTATTGGAAGAGGAGCGTGCTAAAAGGGATAGATTGTTGGAAAAGGAGCGAAAATCGAGACTAGAATTTGAGAACATGATGATGGCAAAGTTTGCATAGTTCAGCCAACAGGTGGTAACCAAAGAGGCGCAGCAACATCAGGTGATTGTAGTCAGATGCTTGCAAACTTGTAAGTTTTATTTTGCTTACTTGCATTGCTAAAAGTGCACTTCTATTTGCAGACGCCTAAGAAAACAACTTTTGGCAAAGAAAATAGTAACCCAAACCTGCAAAATACTCTTCAAAAGACCGCTGCTGGGGCTCAAGGTGCAAGGCACAATGTAATTTCTTCAAATACGCTGATACATGCATCAACAAAGAACAGCAGAATGTTTAAAGCAATGGTAAGTCAACAACCTTGGTTTCTCTTCATGTTGACCTTTTTTTTAGCACTCATAATGTGCATAGAATCTCTGTTGGCTGCAAGCATAATAAAATGCACCGTAAGCTGAACCAAAATTTGAACTTGGCTTGTATTTTCATTTTGCTGTTGGCACTAGTTGTCAGACACACTAGTTGGTACTGTAGAAAAATGAGTTGCTTGTTCAATGTTGCTCTGTTTTCTTTTTTTTGACATAGAACTCTCTGATTCCATTAACTCGGCTCAGTGGACTCGCTGGCCACAATAACACTTACCCACTATTCGTATGACATGTGTAAAATTTGATGCTAAGGTTTCTTCTGACTTCTATATCTCTCTCCTGATAAGAACTCAAATGATATTGCATGAAGAACATGTGAGAAAATGCATTCAAAAAAGAACTCTCACTATTGTGTCTTAAGCCTAGCATATATTGTGTTGCAAAATTTCACATTAACTTAGATCCAGCGTTATATACAGCCTAGGACTATTGAAGATCAGAAACTGTATGACTTTTATTTTTACTGATGAACACAACACAGTATAACCTGTATGAGTCGACAATATAGAGGTTGGATACAAGACTACCGTTTAAGCCTAATATGCATTGAACCCAAGTAAAATAATTCATTGAACCTTTTTAGCATGTATGAGACAAAGATTCATATATGCAGTGGCGGACCGTGACAACAAATAAAGAACGGGCAGATGGCTTAGCATAACAAGCAGTAATCAGAGAAGAACACATATATTAACAAACATATCATTACTTGTTCAAAAATAGCTTGTACTAGGAAACATATGCTCCTGTTTTAGGCTTCTAGCTAGCTTTTTTTTTCTTTTTTGGCATCTTTGAAAAGTACGTTTTTATGATCCGATAACTTGTTTAAATGTTCCAGCTATTCTCCATTTCCTTAAAAAGTATGCTCAACCGACAAGAACTGTTTATGATATTAACTTATTAAGGGCTTCTAGCTTGCTAGCTTGGCGTTGTAGCTCACGGTCAGATTGGATAGCCTTGCTGATTAGAAGAGCCACGAGGGAAACTAGCTAGCTCTTGGATTGGGTCTCGTACCAACTACTGCCCAGCACCAGCTCCAGCAATACAGCCCAAATCATAGCATAGTAATCCATAGCCTCCTGGTCCTCGAAAAAAACAATGAAAACATAACGTGCAGCTAGTAACTTTGTATCTCAGACCTGGTTTTTTGGGAACATAGGTGACTTTATCCTCCACTTGATGATCGCTTTAAGAATCACAAAGCTCTTGCCTCTACTGCATACATTATGTTCCTTATACAATTTTTCTTGCAAAATGAGAACAACATTTCTAAGATTACTTGTACATTCTCAATTTTAGTTATTTCCTCTTGTCCTTGACATGTTCATTTCAAATCTGTGCATCTATCATGTAACTTCATCTATTTTTTATTTCTTAATTTCAGGGTCAAAATAATTAAGTGGGATCATCAACACGTGGTTTTATATGGAACATTCAGGATACGTCCAAGTTTAGTCTTTGCTATTAGTTTGGATGGCACATTCAAATTGTTGATTTGAGTGCTAATTTATATTTTGCGTGGAATAAATTCTGTAAGCCATTTACTGGCAAATATTCGTCGTTCCTAGGCTATTACTATGACCTGGTCCAATTCTGGACCAGAAGACAGTTGTTGATTTGGTCCATCAGGATCTTTTATATTTATCTGTATGGATATTGGCTATGCAAACTATAATATTCATATACGGATTGGTTGAATTATACCTTTGAATGCATGTTTTTTTTGGTTGCAATATGCTATTACCACAACCTAGTAAAGGTTGCAATGTGTTTGCACCACAATAAATTTAGTGTGGCATTAAAGTGAAGCAACCACGCCCGCCTATTTTGTTGCGCTAGGTTGTTGCGACCAAATAATATATTGTCGCCATAACTTGTCACCACAAACTATTAACTTGTTGAGATAACTATTTGGTGCCACCAATTTCACTTTTGTTGAAATAGTCCTCTCGCCTCAAAAGTATTTATTGTCGCAGTAGCCTCTCGCCACAAAAAATTGTCCGTTGTGACAACTCCTTGCCGCCATGAATATCGGCTTTGTTGAAATAGTCTTTTTGCCATAAAATATTTGCATTGTTGCAGTATCCTCTCGCCACAAATATTTTGCCGTTGTGACAACGGCTTGGCGCCACCAATTTCACTTTTGTTGAAATAGTCCTTTTGCCACATGATGTTTGTATTGTTGCATTAGCCTTTGGCCACAAATATTTATCTGGTGTGATAAGTATCTGTCACCACCATAATAAATATGTTGCAATATGGTAATGCCACAAACATAGGATTCGTGGTAAAACAACTACGCCCACGAAGTCAAAAACTGTTGCCATAAGGTATTGCAACAATCGGCTATTGCCACGGAAGGGCACACGCCACGAAACAAGTGGTGTTGCAATAGGCTATCACCACAAATACATATCGCCACAAATGGGATTTCGCAACAGTTTTGCTGCCTGTTGCGGGAAGCTATCCCCACAAAAGAGATCGTGGCATCAAGTGCGTACTGCCACGAAAAAAAATGTGGCAACTTGCGATATCTTTGTTGCAATTGAAGATTTTCTTGCCACATTTTGGTTTTCGCGGCAATAACCTATTACCATGCTTGCTATTGCATTGCTTGGCAACGAACACAATGTCGTGGCAATAGACACCTATTGCGACAATTTGCCACTTATTGCAACGAATATTGTTGTTGCAATAGACCGGAATCCTTGTAGTGGAGCTTGTGTAGACTGCGGCTTAGGCTTTTGCATGTCGTGGTTGATGTCTTTTTTATAGTATGCTTAGTGGTTTTTCTGTAGCATGACTTGTCTCAAATAACTGAGATTGCTTAACGAGCCTTTGAAAAAATCATGCGTTGTTTTTATCGTTTGGAAGCATTATTTTGGTTTTCTCCTTGATGCTTTATTTGGGTTGACTTGGCGCATGCTCACACATGTTAGACTCTTACAAAGTCACCAATAGCCTCTATGATCATTTAGTTTTTGACTATTGATGCCATCTTATGCTTCTTTTAATGTCACTTTGTCGTTTTGCATGACTATGGCCGTTATTGCTCTCTTAGTTGGTCGCTCCCGGTCTTTTGCTAGCCCTCGCCTTGTACTGAGTACGAGCTCTACTCGTGCATCTAACTCCTAAAAACCAAGTTTTGCCAAAGTGTCCACCAAAAAATTCCTATGCATGGTATTTGTAAACCATTCCAAGTAAATTTTCATGTGCTACCTTTGAAAAAACCTTCAAAACACTTCTCGTTTTGTGACACTGTTTTCAGCTCATGGGGACGTAGTGGTCGGATTTGCTATCTTCCATATTGCTTATTCCAAAAAGAAAAAAAAAGAGAAAAAAGAAAAGAAAAAAGGCACTCCTCCATGGAATGTGAATGTTGGTGGGCACCCGATGGAATCGGTTAGCCATGGCTTGTGAAAGGAAAAAAAGGTGGGGAGGAGTGCCAAGTTTTATAAAAAGAGCACAAAAAAGTGCCAATCTCTCTCTCAAAAACTTGCTTCATTTTTGTATGGAAGATAGTAAGAACCCCATTGCTTGTCGTTGACAAAAGCAACCACCTCTCAAAACCCAAGTTTTATCTCTCTGTTTTACAAATGAAAAGCTCTAGCACATGTTTAATCACTGCTTCCCTCTGCGAAGGGCCTTTCTTTTACTTTTATGTTGAGTCACCACCTTCTATCTTTATGCACCATTAAGAGAGCATAATTGTCATTCTTAGTATAATGTGCATTGTCCCAAAGTTTTCATTGATTGATTCATGATGTTGGTTTCACTTGTTCTTAAATTATTTGTATCTAGTCGCCCTCTTAAACTTGAAGGTGTCCTATGCATTTATGTTTTGCTCTCTCATTAAGGACAAGCTGAAAACCATTTGTATGTTTTTCCTTATGATTTGAACATACGTTTGACTTTCATTGTTTCATTTTCATGATCTTTTGTTTGTGTTCATTTTCATGTTATAACATGGTTGCTAAGTTTCTTCTATCAAGATTATGTCTTTCATGCCCATGTTTTAAGTTCTTTTGATCCCAGCGCACAACGCTTACATATATGATCAAGATTGTGTAGGTGCATGTCACCTCAAAAATTATTTCTTTTGTTATCACTTACCTACTCGAGGACGAGCAGGAGTTAAGCTTGGGGATGCTGATACGTCTCCAACGTATCCGTAATTTTTGATGCTCCATGCTTGTTTTTACACCATTTGCTTAGTATTTCGTTACACTTTGTGGCACTAATATGCATTTTCCGGAACTAACCTATTAACAAGTCGGCATAGTACCAGTTCCCTGCTTTCTGCTATTTTTGTGTTTCAGAAAAGTTACACAGGAAATATTCTCGGAATTGGACGAAACCAAAGCCAGTCGCCCAGAATTTCACCAAAGCTTCCAGAGATCTGAAGAGGAGACGGAGTGGGGCCATGAGGGCCCCACACAACAGGGTGGCATGGCCCAGGGGTAGGCCGCGCCCCCTATGTGTGAGGGAGCCTCGGGCCACTCCTGACGATGCCCCTTCGCCTATAAAGACCCCCCGACGGGAAAAACCTAAAGACCCGATCACTTTTCCAGAACACATGGCGATCCGCCGCCGCCGTCGACCCGAAGATCGGGAGGGTCCAGAAGCTCTTCCCGGCACCCTGACAGAGAGGGGAATCGCCACCGGAGGTCTTCTTCATCGCCATGCTTGCCTCCGGAGCGATGAGTGAGTAGTCTACCTTGGACTATGGGTCCATAGCAGTAGCTAGATGGTTGTCTTCTCCACCATGTGCTTCATGTTTAGATCTCATGAGCTGCCTTACATGATTGAGATCACCGTTATGTAATTCTACATGTTTGGTTTGTTGGGATCCGATGAATATTGGTGTTATGCTTGAGTTGAAGTACTGAAATTTATCTTATTTTATCTCTATGTTGTTTATGATCTTGCATGCTCTCCGTTGTTAGTAGCTATCTTGGCCGAGTAGTTGCTAGTGACTCCAAGAGGGGGTATTTATGCTCGATAGTGGGTTCATGCCTCTATTTAATCTGGGGGAGTGACAGAAACCTCTAAGGTTGTAGATGTGCTATTGCTACTAGGGGGAAAACAACATTCATATGCTCGAGGGTATATGCTTTGTTTACATTACACACTTTGCTTAATGCAATTATCTGTTGTTCGCAACTTAATACTTGTGGAGTTCTCGGATTGATTCGCCACAAGTGGATTATTAGTCATAGATGCAGTTGGATGGTGGTTTATGTATTTTGTTGTAATGCCTAGAGTAAATCTCATAGTGATGCGTGTTGTCTTTGTTCTATCAATTGCCCAACTGTAATTTGTTTACCCAGCATGTATTATTTTATCTTATGGAGAGACACCACTAGTGAACTGTGGACCCTGGTCCTATTTACTTTATATTGCTATCACCTGTTTACTTTACTCGCACTGTTTACTTTACTCGCATACACTACAAGAAATGTGTTGATTTCTGACGCTCAAAATTCGTCACTAGATCGTCATAATGGTTGATTTGTGACGATTTTATGACGAAAAAATCATCGTCTAAAACGGGGCGTCGTTGATGACCGAACGTGACGATCCTGGAGAAATCGTCATAACCGTCTATGACGATATTGGACCGTCATAACGGTTATGACGATTCATTATCGTCATGAGCAGTTTGAGGAGACCACATCAGCAATCCGACGTGGCAGCCATGTGGCAGGCGAAATCAGCCCAATCCATTTATAGTGGTCTCCATGGGCCAAGCCCAATAATTCTAGCCTTTCTTCTTCATCCTTAGCCATTTGTAGTCCATTTCTTGTTGGGCCTTAGTAATTTTACATTCTTTTTCTATTTTGGGCCTTGGCCTTTTTACGTTGAACTTTTTGGGCTGGCCCCACCAGTCAAATGGGTCCCAATTGTCAGAATGCTGAAGGCGTTAGGTCCCACTTGTCAGTTACAATTGTTGGTCCCACTTGCCAGGTTCTATATTCAACAATTTGACAGGAATTAAATAACAATAATTAATTCACAACTAATGAATATAAGAGTTTCTATTATAACAACTATAATTAAGTCTATTACAGTACAATCCACACAGTCAAGCATATACAATATCCACAAAGTCAGGTTAAATCCAATCAGCACATACAGTCAAGCATATACATGCATAAACACAGCAATATTGCTTCACGTCTTGACATTACAATATATATACAAAAATATGCTTAGGAACATTGAACTATCTAAAACAATGCTGAAGCTTGGAACTTCTTCACCATATTGCTTCACGTCTCCAGCTTCACATCTCCATCCATAAGGATGTGAACTGCTGATTCATAGATAGGTATCACAAAAAACATTATTAGTAAGTAATTTCTTTAGTTGTTTTATCTACCAGCAAGCATGCAATATTTATGTATAATATGACCACAAACAAATCCTTGACAAACTATAAACTATATGTGTAACTTCAGCATACGACTAGAATTGCAACAAAGTAATCAAGCCACTTTACTAGACAGACTAATAGATAATTAAAGATGCTGTCCCTGGAGGACATATCAAGTAAAAAAATAATCCGAACAGCTAATTACAGATTCTGTTCCATAAACATAACCTGAAAATAGTAGAAGCTCAATGCAAAATATTCTAGATGATAATACTGAGAAGCAATAGACAATGATATACATCCTTTTGTGATCTGTTGTCATTAAAGCAGGCATGCAAAATATATTTCAAATATAAACATGCCAGGTTCTATTGCATCTATACAGAGGTCAGCACATGCCCAATTGAATGTGACATCAAATTTTATGTAGCATGCTCAATTGTTCTGTAACTGATACTCATAGGCAACACATAATTGCAGCAAGCAAACACAGGTCTTGACCAAGAAGATTATTAACTATAAAAAGGGAACTTCCCACCATAAAGGTGTTTCGAGTGGAACACTGTGTACCATCTTGAAGAGTCGCCAAATGCTACCATCAGGTCACGGTCCTGTACAACAAAGAAAGGAAAGAGCATAGTTAGTTGTATAAAGAGGATTCTCCACTAGTGGGTTACAAGGATAACAACACAGGAAGATATGCAGTGGCCAAGCACTTACATTAGGGATGTCATCCATAGTGACAGTAGCGGGAGCACCTCATACTACCGCTCATTCCTGCAGGCATACCACCTCTCATTCCTCCAGGCATTACAATGGGAAGCCCCACGAAGATGCGCCTCCAGATTGAGCGCTTGACAATAAGCAGCCTGTTGATACGTACACGACATGAATTAAGATTTAACAATGAACAACAGTACACCTAGAAAGCTCCTACCAGCTGGAGTGGGAATTTTGCTACGAAAAATCACCTGTCCCTTGGCATGCGAACAAAGCCTGTCACGCTCAGCTCTATTTTATTCCCTCTCCTTCCGTGTCACAAATACTGTGGTGCTCCACAATCTTGCGTGCACTAGTCTCCACAATCTTGTGTGCATTAGTCTCCACCTATAAGATTACAAACATAGCAATCATATAAGCATGTCTCTGTACGTGCATAGAGAATAAGCATAGCTACTGAAGCAATACTCCACCTTCCTGATTAATTAAGAGCGCTTATGCCATCACCATAACCAATGTTCAACGCAGCAAGTAGATCATGAGCAGCATCCGGCTTGTCGAGCAAAGCATTAGCCTTTTGCAGAGTCAAGGTTGATCTGAAAGAGATACAAGGATGGGTTTAGTTGGAGAGCATCCTACCTACAAGTTATAACCAAAAGTACAAATTCTGAAACTTATTGGGGATTTTTAGACTTCATTTCTAGTCAATACAATACAAGTATTGCATTCGTATTGAGATTCTGCATCTAGGCCTTCACCAATGTACTAAAGCAAGAGAGTAAAATAAAGGGGTTAACCCCAAGCAGAAGGCACCAAGCAGGGGCAGCGACACTATAGCTGCAGCAGCGCATTGACGCCTAACAAGCTAGCTAATCAGCTGACCCTCCATGGCAGGGAAATCAAGCTGGTACGCAGTGGCGGTGCTGATGTACAAGGATTGGGTTCAGAAGAACCCAATCAAATTCCTAGATCTTCCATTAGCCTACTATTTGTCACTACCTATTAGTGAAATATTATACAGTATAAACAAGCAAACTGAACCAAATGATCGACTACTCTAGCTTCGCCACTGCTGGTACGCCTACACAAACAAATTGGATATCCCCAACAGAAAACGCGGACGAGATCTAGCGAATCGATGGGAAAATCGTGCCCTTTTTTAACCTAAACTGAGGGAACGAGCGAGGGGATCCTAGCATGTACCAGTTCCTTGCCGAGGTCGACGGCGGATCCCTGGTCTTCCGCCATTGGCGCTGCCGCGGAAGCCGCATGTCCGGCGACGGCCGCCGGTGCGGTAGACACAGGTCTGGCGAGGGCCGCGGGTGCAGCAGCTGCAGCATGTCGGAGAAGAAGCCGGCGTCATAAGAACGGGGATGCTGGCCCCTGGCGCACGCCGGTGGCGCAGTTGGGCCAAGGAGCGCGGGGTGGCTCGAGATCTGACGCAGTAAGTGGAAGAGAAGAGGTGGCGGCGGCGGTGGGGGAATGGGATGGTTAGGGTTAGGGTTTGTGGGTTCAGTCGCGCCTCTTGCTACTTATATGAGAGGTGAGTGACGTTGGATCAGGACGTGGACGGTCCAGGTCAGTTTTAGAGGGTGATCCATGGGAGAAGCGGTTCTGCTTTGTGATTGGTCTGAGATAACTAGTTTTGACAACATTTTGAATTCAACCCAAATAATTCAAAACAAGTTCAAAAAAATAGAAACCCTCCGCATAATGTCATGTTATGTTACCTAGTTTCTAGGAAAAATAACAAACTTGGAATATTGGATGTATTTTGAAAAAGTGTTCACAAAAAAGAGCTATCTCGTATGAAGTTTCATGGCTTTCAAGCTAGATGAGCTAGTTATGGCCACAATCATGGCATAGTTTGTTCAAATGACCCCATATTGTTCACATATGTGCATATTGGTATGGCAAACAAAGTTGCTTTGGGGAGTATTAATTTTCTTTGCACAAAAAATTCATTTTTCATTTTCTTAATGCTAAAAATGGGTTATTTTGTGAAGCATCTACCAAAAATAAGTTTCAAAAATGGACCAATAAAATTTTAAATGATATTGTACCATATTTTATGCAGAATTAACCATTTGTTTGCATGTAAAAAGTTTTTTGGACACCCCTCAAGAAATTGACAAATATTTGTCGATTCAGCTGGAAGCAGGTCAAATTTGAACTAGAGGTGCTTTATAGTTTGCTCAAGTTTTTTTCAAAAAATCATTTTTAGGTACACCATTATCTATTTTATCAGAGATCTATCAAGAGTTTCACAAGATTCTATCCCGACCTAGGAGCGGTCATGCCCACCGTTTTGGTCGCATTTTTAAATGTGCATAACAAATTTAAAAAAAATCAAAAAAATACAAAACCTTCGCGTTGTGTCATGTTATGTGACCTAGTTTCTAGGAAAAATAACAAATTTGGAATATTGGAAGTATTTTGAAAAAGTGTTCACAAAAAAGAGCTATCTCGTATGAAGTTTCATGGCTTTCAAGCTAGATGAGCTAGTTATGGCCACAATCATGGCATAGTTTGTTCAAATGACCCCATATTGTTCACATGTGTGCATATTGGTATGGCAAACAAAGTTGCTTTGGGGAGTATTAATTTTCTTTGCACAAAAAATTCATTTTTCATTTTCTTAATGCTAAAAATGGGTTATTTTGTGAAGCATCTACCAAAAATAAGTTTCAAAAATGTACCAATAAAATTTTAAATGATATTGTATCATATTTTATGCAGAATTAACCATTTGTTTGCATGTAAAAAGTTTTTTGAACACCCCTCAAAAAATTGACAAATATTTGTCGATTCAGTTGGAAGCGGGTCAAATTTGAACTAGAGGTGCTTTATAGTTTGCTCAAGTTTTTTTCAAAAAATCATTTTTAGGTACACCATTATCTATTTTATCAGAGATCCATCAAGAGTTTCGCAAGATTCTATCCAACCTAGGAGCGGTCATGCCCACCGTTTTGGTCGCATTTTTAAATGTGCATAACAAATTCAAAAAAAAATCAAAAAAATATAAAACCTTCGCGTTGTGTCATGTTATGTTACCTAGTTTCTAGGAAAAATAACAAACTTGGAATATTGGAAGTATTTTGAAAAAGTGTTCACAAAAAAGAGCTATCTCGTATGATGTTTCATGGCTTTCAAGCTAGATGAGCTAGTTATGACCACAATCATGGCATAGTTTGTTCAAATGACCCCATATTGTTCACATGTGTGCATATTGGTATGGCAAACAAAGTTGCTTTGGGGAGTATTAATTTTCTTTGCACACAAAATTCATTTTTCATTTTCTTAATGCTAAAAATGGGTTATTTTGTGAAGCATCTACCAAAACTAAGTTTCAAAAATGGACCAATAAAATTTTAAATGATATTGTACCATATTTTATGCAGAATTAACCATTTGTTTGCATGTAAAAAGTTTTTTGGACACCCCTCAAGAAATTGACAAATATTTGTCGATTCAGTTGGAAGCGGGTCAAATTTGAACTAGAGGTGCTTTATAGTTTGCTCAAGTTTTTTTCAAAAAATCATTTTTAGGTACACCATTATCTATTTTATCAGAGATCCATCAAGATTTTTGCAAGATTCTATCCCGACCTAGGAGCGGTCATGCCCACCGTTTTGGTCGCATTTTTAAATGTGCATAACAATGTTGCTTTGGGGAGTATTAATTTTCTTTGCACACAAAATACATTTTTCATTTTCTTAGCACCAAATATGGTTTATTTTGTGAAGCACCTACCAAAAATATGTTTCAAAAATGGACCAACACAATTTTATAAAATATTATATCATATATTATGCACAATTCATCAGTTATTTGCATAAAAAAAGTTTTCTAGACTCCCCTCAAGAAATAGACAAATATGTACCAATTCAGCTGGAAGCGGGTCAAATTTGTACTACAAGTACTTTATAGTTTTCTCATATTTTTTCTGTATTTTATTTAGCTATTTTAAAGATCTAAAACTAAACCAGGAAAAAGAAACAAAAAAAAAACAGGTCGGCCGGCTGGGAATGGCCCAGGCCAGCCCACGCACGCGTGCACGTGCACGGCTGGGAGTTCCTGGCGTGCACGCCTCCCCTCATGTTCTTTTTTTAATTTGGCGGCCCAAGTCTTCTTAACCACAGCGGTCCAGGCCCAACTAACTAAAATATTATGTTTAAAAGTATGTTATGTGGGCTAGAAACACAAAGATCGCTCTAGCTTAGTGGCTAGGAGCGGAAGGTCGCACCGGGAGATTCACAACCTCATCGTAACTTGGGAGCAAAGTATTTGGTTGTGTTGTGTGCAGGTTCCACGTTGCTACTGGTTGAAGATGCGCTAACAAGTTATCGTTAACGGCGCCCTTGTTAGAGCATCACGCAGCTAGTGGGCATCACCTTCAGTCGTTTGTCTCTCTCCTACTTGATTGACTACCTTGGTTTCATAACTGAGGGAAAACTTGCTGCTATATTCATCAAAACCTTCTCTTGGGGTTTTCCAACTGGCCGGTCATTTTACTTCATTAGCTCGGCCCCATCACTCCCCAAGGGATCTGCTAGCTCAAAGCGAGCGGCGTCTGACCAAGGAGGCCCAGGGGCTGCTGGCGGTGGTCAGGGGCGCAAGGAGGGCAAGTACACTGATGACCCACAAGTATAGGGGGTGTATCGTAGTACTTTCGATAAATAAGAGTGTCGAACCCAACGAGGAGCTGAAGGTGTTGACAAGTGGTTTTGATCAAGGATTCACTGTAAATAATAGCAAACGGGTTTTCAGGGGTATTTGGTAGTGCAAATAAATAAAGTACGAGTAAATAAAAGATAGTAATAATAATTGCAGCAAGTGGCCCAATCCTTTCTAGAGCAAAGGACAAGCTGGTTATGTAACTTATGATGACCAAACGTTCTCGAGGACACACGGGAGTTTCTGTCAAGAGCTTTCGCTTCATGCCGCTAAATAATCTTTATTGGTTTGATAAGTGTTATGGGGGTGAACCTGTGCTAGCGCACTACCCTTACTAGGATAAATACACACTTGTGATTATACCCCTTGCAAGCATCTACAAATACAACAAAGTAATTAAGATAAATCTAACCACAACCTTAAACTCTAAGATCCTACGCTCCCTGGTGCAATGGTTTCCTAACGGAGGTTTAGGTTTCTGTCACTCCAGCAACCCCACAATTAGTAGCCAAATACACAATGCATCTCACTAGGCCCATAAATGGTGAAGAATCATGTAGTCGACGTTCACATGACACCACTAGTGAAATAGCACCACAACAAATAAATATCAAACCATTAAATATTACTTAACATAATTCCACTACTAACATCTTGAATTCTCCCATGTCCTCAAGAACTAAACGAACTACTCACAAGACATCATATGGATCATGATCAGAGGTGAAATAATGGTAAATAACAATCTAAACATAAACCTTAATTCAACGGTTCCACTCAATAGCATCAACCACAAGAGTAATCAACACCGGGAAAGTTTCCCCTAAGAATTTAACAAGATTCAACTCAAGATGTTACAGCGGGTTGGCATGGTGATGGTGGAGATGAAGGTGCTAGTGATGGAGATGATGATGATGATGATCCCGATGAAGTCCGATGCGATGGTGATGACGATGGCGACGATCTCCCCTCTCCGGGAAGGAATTTCCCCGGCAGATTTCTGCCTGCCGGAGAGCTTTTCTCTCTCTAGTGTTTTCCACCCCGCAGAGGCGGCGGTGTCTATCTCTAAGCCCCCCCTTGACTTAGGTTTTTGGGGATGATAAAATACGCAAAGGGGCGATGGCAGAAGTGGGCCAGGGTGGCCACAAAACAGGTCGGCGCGGCCAGGGTTCAAGCTGCGCCCCCTCTCTGTGTGCCTTCCCTGTGGCTCCTCTCGCCTCCTCCTTCTGGCTTCTTCAGTATTCTGGTAAAATATAATTTCCTGGTATTTTTCTGGAATTTCCTGATCTTCCAAAATATGGTGTCTTGATGGTCCTTTTTCCAGCAGAATCCTGACTCCAGCAGCAAATCTTCCAATGATCACCAAACATGTAAAAACAGAGGAAACAACATAAGTATCATCTCTAAATGTGAAATATATCAATGAATAATAGTAAGTTATGATACAAAATAGTGATGCAAAATGGACGTATCAACCCCCCAAGCTTAGACCTCGCTTGTCCCCAAGCGAAAACTAAACTCGGTAAACATGACCACAGGTTTATGGAGTGAAGTGTCGATAATCAAAATACGGACAAGAAGCATCACATTTACCAAGGCACAAATTATAATAGACAACAACTTCCCTTTATATGATATAGACTTGCAATAAGTAAAAGGGAATTACAAATAAAGATGCACAAGGTAAACTATAATTGGTGATGGCAAACCTACGTTCTTGGTCAGAGAACAATGAACAAACTAAACTTAATTTTAAACAGAGCCTTTTTATAATAGAGCTAATATAGCAAAAACTATATGTCAACAAGACAAACTCTTTGTAATCATTGAAAGCTTTCAAAGATATATTCCTTCAGGTAAAAGCATTATACTAAACAAAGGAAGATAATAAACATAATTGAACAGATCAACATATGGATGAGTGAAACATAACAACTCAAATGCTTGCTTGAGATAGAGGGGAATAGGTTGACTCAACATAAAAGTAAAAGACAGGACCTTCGCAGAGGGAAGCAGGGATTAAACTTGTGCTAGAGCTTTTCATTTATAAAACAGAGGTAAAAGTTGTTTTGAGAGGTGGTTGCTTTTGTCAACGACTAGCAACGGAGTTCTTGATATCTTCCGTACTAAACAAGTGAGAGCGGTTCCAAGATGTTTGATTAGTTGGCACAATTGTGCTCTTTTATAGCTTAGCACTCCTTCCCACCTTTTCCTTTCTCAAACCATGGCTAACCGATTCCATCGGGTGCCCACCAACTTTCACATACCATGGAGGAGTGCTCTTTTTATTTTCTTATTTAGATTACAATGGTCTGACCAGCTCCCTTGCAAAATTAATGACGAGCAGATGAAGCTGCCTAGTCGAGGGGTACTCAATTTAGTATGGAAGATAACAAACCCAACCACTACGTCCTCATGAGCTAAAAACAGTGGCACAAAATGAGAAGTATTTGAAGGTTTTTTTGAAAGGTAGCACATGAAAATTTACTTGGAATGGCTTGAAATACCATGCATAGGAATTTATAGTGGACTCTTTGGAAGTAACTTGTCTTTTGGGAATTGGATGCACGAGAAGTATTCCCTCTCAGTACAGGTTTTTGGCTAGCAAGGCTGGGTAGCAAGCATAAGAGTTGCATGAAACAAACAAACATACATATAATAAGAACAATCATGCAAACTTTCTTGAAAGTACAACGATTTTAACTTGAGAATACTATTGCTTATGAGCCAAACATGAAGGAAAGCTGAGATGATATATCTACTAGCACTTCTTTCTTCTTTTTCTACTCAAAACTCAAGGTAATGTTGCTACTGACCAAGCTAAGTTTGCCAAAACCAACTAAATTTACTCATGCTCCCAAAGTGATACCAATACTAATCAACAAGACTAATCATATAAGAGAGATTGCAAAATAAAATAAAGTGTGCGGAAAGTAAACGAAAAAAATTCTCATTAATATTTCATTACCGCAACTCACACCAAGGGATACATAGATAACCAACTAAGGAGCATACTTCCACACTGCAAACTATTCTATAAGATAACTTCTCTATTCATGATATGACTCTACTTGAAAAGTAAATGAGCAAAAGATAATGGTGTGATACCGCGGCACTCCCCCAAGCTTGGAACAAACCAAGGGGATGCCTATACCAATGAATTACTCCTTCGGCGGTGGTGGGTAGTCTTTAATAAGCTTCTCAATCAAATATTTCAAGTCATCGATCTTGTGACTGAGGTTACGAATAATCTCTGAATTGTGCTCAATACGGCTCATGAACCTGTTAGCCAGAGAGTCCCAACTCTTGGAATTATTTCCCCATCCTTCTTCACACTTGGAACTTTGTTTTCCTGCACTGTTAGAACGATCTATATCCCAACCAGAGGGCAATCATGATCTAGGCACCTTTTGAATCTGATGTTCATGTATTAGAGTATGGAAAGGGTTGTTGCCTAACTGAGATGTCCGTGGAGCTAAGATGTGGTGCGGCACACCCCCTCCGGTTCTTATACGTGCACTCTTCTTGAACTTGTCATGACTTTTCACCTCCCCAATGCTTGCGATCATGGTACTCGGGCATGAACTTTGATCTTCTTCCATCTCTTCTTCCTTGGCCTCACTTTCAACTTCTTCCTTCAACTGAAGGTCTTGGTGGTCATCTTCCGGAGGCGTCTTCTCCTTGTCGTTGCTCGAGGAAGCCATGATCCTCCCAGAACCGAGAACAAATCCTGACAGAAATAGCTCAAAATGAAAACACTACAAAAACACGATATACAAACCTCGGGTACTCCGAGGGGTTATATAGGCAAAAATTAAACATCGAGACGAAATCACAGGAGGAAACCGGGATGGAAATGAGCTCCGGGGTGCTCTCACACCAGGGCGGCGCGGCCAGGGGTGGGCCCACGCCCCCTGTGTGTGAGGGCACTCCGGTCTCCGTCTCCTGCCCGTTTTTGTCTCATGATTTTTCATATTTAGCAAAAACAATAAAAATAATACTGAAAAAGTTTAACGCGAACCTTTTCTGACTAGAACTGTTACCTATTCGAAAATGAACTCTGCAGGTTCCTGCATATTGTCCTGGATGAATTCTTCCGGAGAAACTGTTTGAATAACATCAACATCTTCATTATAAGAATCTCCATCAATATAATGTTTGAGTCTTTGACCATTCACCACTTGTGTAGTGTCATCTTTTAATGAAGCAATCTTTATCGCACCTGAGAGGTACACTTCTTCAATAACATAGGGTCCTTCCCATTTTGAGAGTAATTTTCCTGCAAAAAAATCTGAGACGAGACCTATACAATAGAACTTTCTCACCAACATGAAACTCTCTCTTAAGAATTCTCTTGTCATGCCATTGTTTGACTTTCTCTTTGAAAAGTCTAGCATTCTCGTAAGCTTTGTTTCTCCACTCATCTAGGGAACTCAAATCAAGCAACCTTTTCTTACCGGCGAGTTTAAAACCTCTATTAAGATCTTTCACTGCCCAAAAAGCTTTGTGTTCTAATTCTAAGGGCAAGTGACACGCTTTTCCATAAACCATCTTATAAGGAGACATGCCCATGGGGTTCTTATAAGCAGTTCTATACGCTCATAAAGCATCATTTAACTTGCTAGCCCAGTTTTTCCTAGATCTATTGACAGTCTTCTGCAAGATAGACTTGATCTCTCTATTTGAAAGCTCTACCTGCCCACTAGTTTGGGGATGATAAGCAGAAGCAATTCTATGATTAACGTCATATCTAGCAAGAGTTTTTCTAAAACCGCCATGAATAAAATGAGAACCTCCGTCAGTCATAAGATATCTAGGCACACCAAACCTAGGAAAAATAACGTCCTTAAGCATTTTTAACGAGGTTTCACCATCAGCACTCTTTGTAGGTATGGCTTCTACCCACTTGGTAACATAATCAACAGCAACAAGTATATGAGTATACCCTTTTGAAGGAGGAAAAGGACCCATAAATTCAAATCCCCAATAATCAAATGGTTCAATAACAAGAGTGTAACTCATAGGCATTTCATTACGTCTAGAAATATTACCAACTCTTTGACATTCATCACAAGATAAAACATAACTTCTAGCATCTTTAAAGAGGGTTGGCCAATAAAAACCTGATTGCAGAACCTTTTGTGCAGTTCTATCTCCAGCATGATGTCCTCCATAAGCACTGCCATGGCACTTTCTTAATATTTCTTGTTGCTCATATCCCGGAACACATCTTCGCATAATACCATCAACTCCTTCTTTATATAAGTGTGGGTCATCCCAAAAATAATGCCTCAAATCATAAAAGAATTTTATTCTTTGCCGAGCTATAAAGGTTGGAGGCAAATACTTGGAAACAATAAAGTTAGCATAATCAGCATACCAAGGAAGGTCTCACGAAGTTACATTTATTGAAGCCAACTATTCATTTGGAAAACTATCATTAACAGGAATAAGATCAAAAGAAATGTTTTCCAATCTAGACAAATTGTCAGCAACAGGATTTTCAGCACCTTTCCTATCTACAATATGCAAATCAAACTCTTGTAAAAGCAACACCCATCTAATAAGCCTAGGCTTAGCGTCCTTCTTCGACATAAGATATCTAATAGCAGCGTGATCAGTATGAATAGTAACTTTAGAATCAACAATGTGAGGTCTAAACTTATCACATGCAAAAACAACAGCAAGAAACTCCTTCTCAGTAGTAGCATAATTATTCTGAGTAGCATCAAGAGTCTTACTAGCATAATGAATAACATTTAACTTCTTATCTACGTGCTGTCCAAGAACAGCACCAACAGCAAAATCACTAGTATCATACATAATTTCAAAGGGTAAATTCCAATCAGGTGGTTGAACAATAGGAGCAGTAGTTAAAGCCTTCTTAAGAGTTTCAAAAGCTTCCTTACAATCATCATCAAAAACAAATGGTACATATTTTTGAAGAAGATTAGTAAGAGGCTTTGAAATATTAGAGAAATCTTTAATAAACCTCCTATAGAAACCAGCATGACCAAGAATACTACGAATACCTTTAACATCTCTGGGACAGGGCATTTTCTCAATTGCTTCAACTTTCGCTCTATCAACTTCAATACCTCTTTCAGAAATTTTATGTCCAAGAATAATTCATTCATTCACCATAAAGTGGCATTTCTCCCAATTAAGAACAAGATTAGTTTCTTCACACCTCCGCAAAACTTTATCAAGATTGTGCAAACAATTATCAAAAGAAGTTCCATAGACGGAGAAATCGTCCATGAAAACCTCCACAATTTCTTCACAAAAACCATGAAAAATAGCAGACATGCATCTTTGAAAAGTAGCAGGAGCATTGCACAAACCAAACGACATACGTCTATAAGCATAAGTTCCATAAGGACAAGTAAAAGTGGGTTTCTCTTGATCTTCCTTTTTAACAGTAATCTGAGAGAAACCAGAATAACCATCAAGAAAACAAAAATGAGTCTTCTTAGACAACCTCACTAACATTTGATCTATAAACGGTACAGGATAGTGATCTTTCTTAGTAACTTTGTTTACCTTTCTAAAATCAATGCACATCCTATAACCAACTACTACCCTTTGAGGAATAAGCTCGTTATTCTCATTAGGCACAACAGTGATACCTCCTTTCTTAGGAAAACAATGAACATGACTAACCCATCTACTATCAGCAATAGGATAAATAATACCAGCATCAAGGAGCTTCAATACCTCATTTCTTACCACTTCCTTCATCTTGGGAATTAAGCGGTGTTGATGTTCAACAACTGGCTTTGCGTCTTCCTCCATGTTAATAGCATGCTGACATAAAGTGGGAGAAATCCCTTTTAAATCATCAAGAGTATATCCCATAGCTCCTCGATGTTTCCTCAATATCTCCAATAACCTTTCTTCTTCCTTCCTGAAAGCTTAGAACTGATAATAACAGGATATATTTTCTTATCATCTATATAAGCATACTTAAGATCATCAGGTAAAGGCTTTAATTCAAAAACAGGATCTTCCTTAGGTGGCAAAGTGGTACCAAGATCCTCCACAGGTAAATTGTGCTTAATCAATGGTGGTTGACGAAGAAGAATATCGTCGATCTCTTCTCTTTCCTTCCTAAAAATATCACTTTCATGGTCCTCCATAAATTGCTGCAAAGCATTGTTAGGAGCAAGAGCAATAGAGGCAAGCTGTTCAACTCGAAAACTTTCATCAGGCAATTCACTTTCAAAAGGAGTTTTAGCGAACTTTGACAAATTAAACTCATAAGATTCTCCATCAAACTTAGTAAAAAAATTCTCCTTCTTACAGTCTATCACAGCGCCACAAGTATTCCAAAAGGGTCTACCAAAAATAATAGGACAAGTTTTACTAGCTTCCTTACCAAGTAATAGAAAATCAGTAGGATACTTAGTCTTACCGCATAGAACTTCCACATCTCGAACAATACCAAGAGGCCAGACAGTCTCTCTGTTAGCAAGCTGAATAACCACATCAATCTCCTCTAATTCACAAGGGCCAATCTCATGCATGATTTATCTGTAAAGCTCTGTTGGCGATATACCAAATGGGTATACCAGCGACGTAGTCCTAAACCAGCAAGCCAGGGTGGCCCATTAGGGTGGTATGGCGGATTGCCTACCGGGCGGCCCAGTTGCTGGAAAGACCATGGCGGTACTGGACGCATGAGCTTATGGTGGATCCGGAGATAGGCCCATGGCGGGTTGCCTTGTAGTACACGCATAGGACCAAGTTGTATCCGCTCCGGTACCACCATGTAGCCCACGCCAGGCGCCTTTATAAGCCGGCGTGGAGAAGCCCTTGAGGCACAGCTTAGACATACGGCCAATCGCATAGCGAAACAGCCAACCTCATCATTGTAACCGAGCACTTATTGCCATATAGTGAATTATAGCAGCACGTAGGGTCTCGCCACCATTGCGGGATCTGAAGCTGGGTAAACTCGTGCTACCACCGTCTGGATCGCTCCACCGTATTCACCCCCTTCCACAAACCGCCATAAACCTACCCCTATGGCAGATCTGTTGACGAAACCATGACAGTTGGTGCCCATCATGGGGCAAAACGCGTCAGGAGCGCGGATCCAGGCGGGATCCGCCTTCGTAGGCATCAGCGACACCGTCGCCATCGGGCACGTCCTCTACGATTCCGGCTTCCCCATCGTCCCAGCGGATAACCTCTGGGTGCCAGCTAGAGAAGACCCCACTCGATTCACCGTCATTCCGATCAGAGATATCCATATCTTCATCGGAGAGACAAACCCTACCCCCACTACGGAAACCAATTTCCGGCAGATCGGTATGGCTGAAACCCCCAAACGGACTGCTTTCGAGCTGGATATAGAGGATGACTCATCTGATCTGGAACTTCCTAAGTTACCTAGATCGGATCTAAAAAACAATCCCACCCAGCCCGCCCTGGAGGTAGAGGAAGTGGTGGTAGACCGCTGTGAATCCGCCATGAGCAATCTGGCGTTAGAGACACCGCGGTATTGCCTTGTTGCTTTCGCAGGTATCACTTCGGGATCTACCTCCAATGGAGAAGATAGCCCAGGTGAATCCATCCTAGAGGCACTTAACGAAAGTGGTGAATCAGATGACTGGGATAGCAAAGGCTATGATTCTGATCACTATGACGCCGCCATGAGAAGGATCAAGGCGGAGTTAGCTCAGCAAGCACTTGAAGAACAGAGCGCAGCCGCCAAGCAGGTGTTCATGACCAACAAAGGAGATGACGCTGGGCAGACAACTGGTGATCCGCCATCTCAGGCAGCCCATGACGGAGATGCCAGCAAAGAGCAGGGTAACCCACCACCAGCCGCCGATCCCGCCACGGAACAGCTTCCCGAGATCCAGGGCGGCCCAAGGCCTCTGCAACCCGCCATCCCTGAGGTGCATCACCCAGAAGACTTCAAGACCCCGCTGGACAAGGTGGTCTACGGAACTCTAGCAGATCCAATCACCCCTGACTATGTCAGGGACATGAACGATCTCGAGAAGAAAAGGCGAGCAATCCTCAAAGAAGCAAAGCGAGTCGAGAAGATGGGCCAACAGCTAGATGGCGACATTGCTAAAGCTCAAGACACGCTGAAGCGCGCAAGGAACATGGAGGAGAAGTATGTTACTCTCATCCAGAACCAAATGAATGAGGGAGGCGACCCGCAGTTGGTGCGAAACCTTGAGTTCACCGTGCCAAACACAGAAACTCTTGCCAAGATGTATATCAAGAACCCGCCATATGTGGACAAGAACCACGATGAAGTCAGGGCTACGCCCGTGGAGAACATCGTGGCCGCAAAGGAGCTATTGGAGCATAATAAAAGCCCAGCAGCCCTAGAGATGGCAGTAAAACTGATGACCAAAGCATTTGTGCAGCAGGAGAAAGCTACGTCATCACGACGGCTTGAATCTGATCCCGCGCTGTGCAGGTCCAGCACTACCTCCAAAGCTCGGGGTACTGGCAACTATGGTACGCGCCCTGATAATGAATCTCATACCGGATCCTCAGAAGTCCGAAGAAGAGAAGCTCGCAACCGGGCAGATGCCATCCCAATATCCTCCGATGACAAGCCACACGGCAAGGGCCCGCAGAGAAATCCTTCACCACCTCGCAAGAACTACCCTGCCTATGGATACCAGCAAGACAACGCTGCTCCCTGCCATAAGACCAACATGCCACCACCAAAGTATAAGACGTTCGAACTCCCAAAGGGAGGAATCGTCATACGCGACAATGATGGCAATCGAGGACAAAGCCGTGATGCTGGACGCAGAGATGATCCGCCACAACGGGAAGCTAGTCAAGATGGCAGATCCAAGCAAAGGGAACAATCTCGCCATGACGACGGCGCGCACCGCAGCGGTGACAAGGATAAGCATCGCTCTTCCTGCCGCCACGATGACAAAGGGCAAGGCTCCCGCCGCCATGATGACGATCCATCTTCACGGAGAGCAGAGCGAAGCCGTCGTAGTTGCAGAGATCAATCGCAGGACGGCGAGAGTAAAAGACAACGTGATCCTTCGCCATCCCCACCAGGCAGCCCCCATGGCGGCGGTGGTGGCGGTGGCGGACCAGCAAAATCACGCAACTCTCGAAAGGATCCGTAGGACCAGAAGCCCTACGACGCGCGTACCCACCTAAATGAGATTGCCAAGTCTCAGACAGCCTTCTTCCTCGGCCCAAAGTGCTTTGGACAACGGATCCGTGATGAGCCCATCCCACATGGGTTCAAAATCGAGAAAAATATCCGCCAGTACAATGGAGTCGACAGGCCTCTAACTTGGCTACAAGACTACTTCAATGCAGTGCAGTTCGCCGGGGGATCACCCAACGTTGCTGTCCTCTATCTGCCCCTGATGCTATCCGGCATAGCGCGGCAGTGGATCAACGACTTGGCAGAAAATTCCATCCAAACCTGGTTCGACATGCAGACTGCGTTCACCGAAAACTTCGAGGGTACCTATAAGAGACCTCATAATATTGGTGACCTCCAAAGGTGCCGACGGGCTGACGACGAGACCTCCCGAACTTTCCTTGCGCGATGGCTAGATATGAAGAACTCCTGTGAGGGAGTTACCGACGAATCCGCCATCCTCGCGTTCATCAACAGTTTGGAGAGAGGCCAGCTGCTCCGCCATCGCCTATTGTGAGAAAGGAACGGAGGGAAATTAACCCTAAACTCCATGATCACCATTGCAAGCAATTACGCGGCCGCCGATGACGACGCCCGCGAATCCCTGAAGGCTTCCGCCATCCAGAATACTAGAAAGTGGAACAACAGCAATAAACGGAAGAATCCGCCAGAAGAACAGCAAACTCCGGATATGGTGGCACAACCTTCGCCGATAAGAGTCAAAGCAGCCAGCGTGGTAGAGGACGCGGTACTAGCAGTGCCCAGCCGCGGAGCTCTACAGCTCCCGCCTCGGCGCCATCTGCCCCCGTGTCCTACGATGAATACCGCAATATGCCATGCTTCGCCCATCGAGATGCTTCAGGGAAGTGCAATCACACCAACCGGAACTACAAATTTGTCAACGACATCAAGGCAGATCAAGAAGCTGGCTACAAACGCAATCAGCGACAACGGCCTCATGGCAAAGGAAAAGTAGACAAGGATAAGGAGTCCAAGGAGGGCAGTGATATGGACGAAGACCCTCTGCCCAAACCCGCCGAAAAGGCAGAGGGTGGAGCTGGCATGGGCAACCCATTCAAAAATACCAACAAAAAAGGAGCCTTTCACACGTTCCTTGGACCCCCACGGCTAAGGCACAGCGAGCCGCTATGCGCTCCCTCAATGCCAACGTACCAAAAGTCCACCAGTACGTCCGATGGTCCGAAGTACCAGTGCACTGGAGCCGCGAAGATCACCCAAAGCACATCCCGGATGGATATTACGCCATGGTAGTGTGTCCTGTAATCCACGGCTACGAATTCTCCAAGTGTCTAATGGATGGCGGCAGCATCTTGAATATCATGTATGTGGAAACTCTGACAAAACTCGGCCTTACCAAGACCCAACTCCGCCATAGTGCTATCACTTTTTATGGAGTGGTTCCTAGCCGCCAAGCTAAGTCCCTCGGGTCCATCACCCTCAAGGTAGCCTTCGGTAGTGAAGAAAATTATTGAGAAGAGCCAATAACCTTTGAGGTGGTCCCGTTCAAAAGTACATACCACTGTGATCTTCGGCCGCCCTGCCTTCCATAGTTTCCATGCCAGGCCATGCTACATCTACAACCAGCTGAAGATGCCAGGACCGGATGGCATAATCACCGTTTATGGCAGCTTCAGAAAGGCAAAGGAGTGTGAGGACAGAGAAGCCGCCTTCGCGGAGGCAGTGTTCTTTGGCGAGGAATTCAAGGAAATCCATGCCACCACGGACCCTGCGGAGATGCCGGCATCCAAGCAAGAAGTTTCCGCCTCCCAGCCCACCTTCAAGCCTACAGTTGATACAAAACAGGTGAAACTTGTCGCTGGCGATGCCACCAAGACCACCTCGATTGGGACAAATCTGTCCCCCAAATAGGAAAGCGCGCTCATCGATTTCCTCCGTGAGAACCGAGACATCTTTGCATGGCAGCCATCTGACATGACAGGTGTACCCAGGGAACTCGCCGAGCATGCCCTACAAATAATACCTGTCTCTAAGCAAGTAAGACAAGCCATGAGACGCTTCGGAGATGAAAAACGCCGCGCGATAGCAAAGGAAATTTCCAAGCTACTGAAAGCAGGCTTTATCAAACAAGTGATCCATACGAAATGGGTGGCAAATCCTGTATTAGTTCCTAAGAAAAACACAAAGGTTCTGCGCATGTGTGTAGATTACACTGGCCTGAACAAAGCGTGTCCAAAAGATCCTTTTCCCTTGCCTCGCATTGACCAAGTCATTGACTCGACGGCGGGATCGGAGCTGCTATGTTTCTTAGATGCCTACTCAGGATACCACCAGATCAAGATGAAGGAGTCCGATCAGCTTGCTACGTCGTTTGTAACACCTTATGGCACATATTGCTATGCCACAATGCCGTTCGGTCTGAAAAACGCAGGAGCAACGTATCAGTGCACCATGCAGAAGTGCCTGTCGGTGTTCTGGATACCGGGGTATCCCGGTCCACCTGCTCCTGGGCCTCTTCAACGGCCCAGCTTCGGCCCAGGGGTGAAATGACGACCGAAGCTATTGGAGAAGACCCTCATGAGGAGGCGCCTCATGAGGAGAACGACGACCAAAACTACTAAGGACCAGAAGACCTCCTCACGAGCTTCCGCTGGTGAGGGGAGGGACCACACCCACGTCAGCTCGGCACGTTTGCATTCAGGGCAAGAGGATAAGGGCAGAAGACCGCGTACCGCCCACGCTACCCCTGACAGGGAGGAGACCAACTTTCGCCATGCCTGCATTTAGCGGCACAGTGGTTGTTGGCCACCCCCCCTAAAAATAGCGTGGACGGTGCAGGGCGCCAGAGGAAGACGTCAGCTTCCTCCACCCACTCCGGTGGACTGGCGCCACTACCCTACGAAGACTACGTCCACGGAAGAATAAAGTCTACAGCTGTCCTCCCTCCTTGGCCGTGTGTGGCAACTCCTTCCCCAAGAAGATAAGGGGAAGGAGGACCTTGGCGCTATAAAAGGAGGGGAGGCCACCCCTTAGAGGGGATCGAATCTTTATCTCCGGGCTCCTAGCTAGGCTAAGTTGGTTCTTCTACCTCCGGCCAGCTAGAGCTCTGTAACCAAGACCTTGTACTCCTCGCGAGGTATCGCGTCGCAATACAAGAAGGCAGGAATTAGGGGTTTTACCTCACCACGAGGGCCCTGAACCTGGGTAAAGCTTGGCGTCCCTCTCTGCAGTGTGTTGTGCGTTCGATGACTCGAGGCTGCCGTCACCGTGTTTCGTTGCGATCCAAGATCTCCCACGTTCAGCCCCCTACGTTCGAATCTTTGGGTCCGTCGCGTGGTACCCCGTGTTCTTGCGACACGAAATCCATCGACATTTGGCGCGCCAGGTAGGGGGCTGTGGTGTGATTTCTTCTAGATCTGCATCGACATGGCCGACGCCAACGCAAGGCTCGAGTGTCTTCACCACCGCAACGCTATCCGGGGGCAAACTGAGCCCATCTTCCGTCGTCGTGAAGCCTCGGCCGAGGAGGAAGAGGAGGAAGATCTGGAATCCTCCTACCTCCCGTCCGGGCATATAGAGCCTTCGCTCTCCTTCACCGCCACCGCCACTTCTCGCGCTTGTTCTGGAAGTCAGCTGTCTCCCGCGCAGGCTCTCGCCATGGTGCAGGAGCTGTTGCGCTATCAGCCCACTGACGACGGGCGCTAGGGGTGGCGCGCTCGAATCGCTAAGCTTGTCGCCATCGCCAATGAAGACCCGGCCCAGGGAGGAGCCTAGGGTGCGGGAGAACCAGATCCAGCGGCAGGGCGCCGCGCCCTGGGCGCCGGAGATGGGAAGGCTGCCAAGGCCAAGAAAGTGGCTTCCCGCGCCGCATCTTCGCCGCGCGGGGAGCCCAGCTGCCAAATTGTCCAACGCACTCCGGAAGACGCACGCGTCTCCCTTGAGTGCCACCGCGAAAATCATGACCGCGCCATCGACGAAGCTGGCAAGAACGTCAAGACCCCTGGGGATCCCATCTACAACCCCGGGTGCCTTGCTCTCACTCGCCAGCAATGCTATGTGGTCTGTCCTGACAAGTTCAAGCCGGACATCAGCGCGCGTTACGACGGGACCACAAACCCTGTCGAATTCCTCCAGCTCTACGTCGTCGCTGTCCAGGCCGCGCGTGGAGATCAGCATGCGATGGCCAATTGGTTTCCCATGGCCCTCAAAGACGCTCCTCAAACTTGGCTCATGAATCTTCCTCACGAATCCATGACCTCATGGAAGGACTTGTGCCGTCAGTTCATCGCTAATTTCATGCCCACGTACGAGTGCCCCGCCACCAAGAACGATCTTAAGGCGGTGCGTCAGTACAAGGGCGAGACGCTTCATCAATACATCCAGCGCTTCAGCCAGATGAGGAACAAGATTCCTAGGATCTCCAATGAGGAGGTCATCTCTGCATTCTCCACGGGCGTCTCTGACATCAGGATGAGGGAGGAGCTGTTCGTGAATGATGAGCTGACTTCCGTCGTCAGGCTCTTCGAAATCGCCGACCGCTGCACCAAGGCCGAGGAGGGGAGGTTCTTCATGCACAACCTGCCGGAGGCGCTTCCCCCAAAGCCGAAGTCCAAGGACCCCAAGTGCAAGGATGCTGCCATCCTCGCGGTGGAACCCAAGCATAAGCAACGCCGCGGGGACCGCTCCAAGTGCGATAAAGGTCGACGTCGCCGCTACTGCATCCTCCATAAAAAGGACACCCACAATACCGACGATTGTTGGACTGTCCGAAAGTTTCATGAACAAAATGGTGTCACCAAGCGCCGTGGGAGTAGCCGCAGCCACGGCAAGGGTGGATGCCGGGGCGATCGCCGCGACGACGACCATGACGAGGGTCGCCGCCGCGATGGTCTGGCTCGTGTAGATCCTGAGCCGCTGCCGCTACCTCCACCAGCAAACGATTATCGTGAAGAGAACCAGGGGGCTATCAAGAGCCGCGAGGCTTCGCCGCTTGCCTCCTGGGTGGAGCTCAAGCTCCTTTATCTAATCATCACTTCAAACAGCTGTCACGAGAGATCGCGGCCGCACAGCCCAACATCGGCAACCGCTTAATGAAGTGGTCAACCAGCAAGATCGGCTTCGACGAGGAGGATCATCCGACCTCCACCAAGGGCGTTGGCACAATTCCCCTCTTGTGCACGCCAACCATCAATAACATCGCCGTCAATTGTACTCTCATCGACGGAGGGGCGGGCCTCAACATCATCTCGGTTGAGGTCTTCAAGAAGATGCAGGTGTCGTACCATCAGCTCATGCCAACCCGACCATTCTTCAGGGTAACCGAAGGGTCTACAATGCCAATTGGGCAGGTATGCCTGCCCGTCACCTTCGGCACCCGGGACAACTACAGGACAGAAAGCCTCGACTTCGACGTCGCCTACATCGTGCTGCCGTACAATGCCATCCTCGGCTACCCAGCCCTGGCAAGGTTCATGGCAGCAACGCATCATGGCTTCAACATCCTCAAGATTCTGGGCGCCAACGGCATGATCACCGTGCACTGCAACGAAAAGGATGCTCTCCGATCTGTGGAGCATGTCTACCGTGAGGCCGCCGCCATGTTCCCCGCCGATGAAGATCTACTGGAACACTCTGGTGACCTCACGAGGAAGAAGCAGCTCGTATCTCAAGAGCGGGCTGCTGCGAAGAAGGCCTCTCTCGAGCCCCACTTGCCGGGCTCGACAGGGAAGAAGTTCACCGCCTCTGCATCGTCTACTCCAAGCGAGGACCTGGTCCATCCGATGCTGGACATGAGCATTGGGGAAGCTGTGGTACCCTTAGGGAGGAGGCCCCAGTTCACCCAAGAGCGCTCTGCAACAAATAAGGTCCCGCTCCAGGCTGGGGGCTATGAAAACTTCGTCACCATCGGGGCAGGGCTTTCTCCCAAATAGGAAAGCGCGCTCGTCACCTTCCTGTGGGCAAACTCTGACATGTTCGCTTGGACTCCGTCATATATGCCCGGTGTTCCCAGGGAGGTGATTGAGCACACCCCGTGAAGCAGAAGACTAGGAAACAAGCGCAAGAGAAGCAAGACTTCATCGTCCAAGAAAAAGAGAAGCTGAAGAAGGCCAAGCTAATACGCGAGGTAGCCCACCCCACCTGGATTGCCAATCCGGTGGTTGTCCCAAAGTCTAATGGCAGTGGGCGCCTCTGCGTGGACTTCATAAGTCTCAACAAAGCCTGTCCCAAGGATCCTTATCCGCTCCCAAGGATAGATCAAATTGTCGACTCGACCGCCGGTTGTGACCTCCTTTGCTTCTTGGATACCTTCTCCGGTTATCATTAGATCAAGATGGCAAGGGAGGACGAAGAGAAGACCGCCTTCATCACACCCTGTGGTGTGTACTGCTACGTCTGCATGCCCTTCGGCCTAAAGAACGCAGGATCCACCTTCCAAAGGCTCATGCGCAAGGCCCTGGGGGCTCAGATGGGAAGAAATGCGGAAGCCTACATTGACGACATCATCGTCAAGACTCGTGAGAGACACACCTTCATTGAGGATCTGGAGGAAACATTCGCCAACCTGAGAAAGGTAAATATCAAGCTCAACCCCGCCAAGTGCGCCTTTGGCGTGCCGTCGGGAAAGTTGTTGGGGTTCCTCGTGTCTCATCGCGGGATAGATGCGAACCCTGACAAAGTCAATGCCATCGAAGAAATGCGTCCACCGCGCAATCTCAAGGAAATGCAACGCCTCGCGGGGTGCATGGCAGCCCTGGGGCGCTTCATCGCGAGGAGTGGGGAGAAGGCATTGCCCTTCTTCAAGATCATGAAGCGCGCTGGGAAGTTCGAGTGGACTCTGGAGGCCGACAAGGCCTTTGCCGAGTTGAAGAGGTATCTCACGAGCCCGCCGATCATGGTTGCCCCAACATTTCGCGAGCCCTTGCTGCTCTACATCGCAGCAACTCCGAGAACTGCGAGCGCTATCCTCGTCGCGATACGAGACGATAAGGTAATCGCCAAAGAGGAAGTTGATCCTCCCTGCCTGGGGGTTCCTCGCGAGGTAGAGGCAGAAATTCCTTCTGTCCCTCAAGAGGAGCCGCCCGTTGCAGCTTCGCCGACCGAGCCGCTGTCTCAGAGCGACGCTCCTGAACCTCACGAGGAGAAAACTCCCGAGGGCATCACTAAGGTGCAAAAGCCCGTGTACTTCGTCAGAACGGTACTATGCGACGCGCGGGAGCGCTACACCATGCAGCAAAAGCTGCTCTACACCTTGCTCATCGCTTCAAGGAAACTACGCCACTACTTCTAGGGTCACCCAATTAAGGTGGTCACTGATCGTCCCCTGGAGACCATTCTACGCAATCCCAATGTCACCGGGCGGGTGGCAGAATGGGCCGTGGAGCTCTAGCCCTTCGAGATCTCTTTCGAAACCACCAAGGTGATCAAGAGCAAGGCTTTGGCTGAGTTCCCCGCCGAGTAGACTGATCCATTCGCCGACAAGCCTCCAGAGGTGGAGTCAACGCTTCCAGGAGAGGAGGCCCCAGGTCAATGGGTCATGCACTTTGACGGCGCCTTCAACCTTCCCGGCGCGGGGGCTGGCGCTGTCCTTACCTCTCACTCTGGGGATAAGCTCTTCTATGCCGTCCAGCTCTGCTTTAAGCCCGAGCACAAGGTCTCCAACAACATCGTGGAATATGAAGGACTACTCGCTGGCCTAAGGGCGGCGAATGCTTTGGGTATCAAGCGCCTTGTCATCAGGGGAGATTCACAGCTGGTCGTGAACTTCTCGAACAAGAGCTACACTCCAAAGGATGAGCACATGGCAGCTTATCTCGAGGAGCATCGAAAGCTGGAAAAACGCTTCCAAGGCTTGGAGCTGAAGCACATCCCACGAGGAGAAGATGTGAAAGCGGATGAAATCGCCAAGCGTGCCTCTCATCGCCTGGCACAACCTACCGGCGTCTTTGAGGAGCGTCTCTTCAAATCGTCCGCTTCTCCATCATCATCCGAATCAGACCCTCCGCCTGCCCTGCTACCGCCGCCGGAGCAGGGGGCTTTGGACTGCTGGCCTCCTTTGGGTGACCACGTCCTTCTGGCATTGGCATTGACATGGCAGCAGGTTTCCTGAGGATGAATCGGAGGCAGAAAGGATAATGCGCCAAGCTTCAGGCTACTGCGTCAAAGATGGTGACTTGTACCGGCGTCGCTTGAACGGCATCGCTCTGAAGTGTATATTGTAGCGTACCTGTTCTTTATTTGTGCTAGTCCCGGATTGACTGCTAGCACACACAGTTACAAGATGAAACATCAAGAATACAAAGGTCTTTATTACAACGCTTGATCCACAAATAACATAGTCGTTTACAACTCAATAAGGCATCAAGCCACAACCTATTACAATTCTAGAAAATGACTAATTAAATGAACTAAAGTCTTCTTTTCTTTAAGCTCCACATGCAGACGTGTTGGACGAAGACTCGTGACCGTAGCGCAGCATCCTTCAATCTTCTTAGTAGCCACCTGCAACATGATACGTTGCAGCCACGGAGGGTCAATACTTTGAATGTATTGGCAAATGTCACTTTAGTGGACTCAATGGCACCTACACGTATATGCTCTTTGGCCAGGTGGAGTTTAACTTAGCAAAAGCAAGCTTTTCCCTATCTTTGTAAAACTCAAATTTTTTCCTTAGCAAAAATTTGTCCAGAAGAACCTTTTATTACCCAAGTTCACCCATCAAGTTTTAACTTAGAGAAATTGGGGTGAGGAGATTCTTGAACAGCTTCAATGCATGTCACTCAGAATTGTCCATAACCGGGGACACGGCTAAGTACTTAGTTCTAAACACTCTGCAGAGGTGGTGCACTTTACCCACAAGACTTAGTTAACCCATTTTGCCATGAGACTCATTTTGCCTTAAATGGCCAAGTAAAAACTAAGACGAGGCCTTTCAGAAGCATTCCCTCAGACCAAACGGACGCGCTCCATCCTACCAACATCTACCACCCTCTGTCCGCCTGGCTTGAGTTCTTGCAGCTTAGTTCACCAAGACAGAGCCCATATGTCTTGTGGTTGCACTGGAAGCTTCATGACTTGAACGTCTCCAATCTGTTTGCTCCTGGGTGGCCGTCCACAAGTGAGATACACCTGGTGGTTCAGAGGTTCAACGACATGACCCTAGGGAATCACTCAACATAAACCAATCAAAGCCACATCCACCCAGGTAATTCATTAACTTAGTTGTTTTCTTAGTTTTATAAAAACTTGATTTCCAACACTTAGCCAAAAACATGTGATAACCCTTCCCACAACAAGTGTAAAACAAGTCCTATAGCAGCAGCACTTCTACTAGGAGATGCAAGCTAGGCAAGCTAGACAAAGACTTAAGCATAAAATCTAGCAAGCTAAGACAAGAATTCATAAAACCACCTACACATGCATCTTCTACTAGAAAAGCTACAAGTGATAAAATTTCAGTAGGACAAGGGAACATGGTGACACTTGCCTTGATTATTATTCCCGCTAAAACACTCCTCGCAATCATAGGGTTCGCAGTCCGAGCAATTTATCATGACAAACAATTTACAATCAATACACAACAGTACAAAACATAACAATGCAATATGCATGCATGACAGAAACAAAAATAAGTATTAAAGACTTTATGAATCATTTTCTATAATAGAAAAGAGACATATACATGTATTAATGCATTCTGTAAACTTTCAGTATGAAAATAGTTTATAAAATCATGAAACGGGTGTCCATGGTTAGAAAAAGTAATTAGCTTTCTAATGCTGTTGGAATCATAATTTTATAAGTTACAGAAATTAAAAATATGCGCAAAATACACTTTATAAGAGTTTTAAATTACATAAAAAAATTGTATTGTAACAAATAAAAATAATGGTACAGAAAAATATCTTGCATTTTTCTGAATCCAACGGTATATTATTTGCAAAAATCCGAGTTGCGAAACTCGAGATATGAATTTTGCAAGTTTCGTACGTAATCTGACTATAAAACGAAAATTCGGAAACTATCTGGAAAAGTCAGCGCGACGTGGCGAGACCTAATTGGCCGATACCTCTTCGCGCGGATCAGCGTTATAAGCTGTTAGATCTAAACGAAATCTGCGGCCGGAATGTCATCTTCCTGGAAGCTCACCGGAAAAAGAAGATGGTGGCGGCTCGACGGCGGCGATCGCCGGCGACAGTCTCCGGAGGATTCTGCGGAGGCGAGGCGGTTGACGGCGGGCGGAGGGGCGCGACGGTCACGGTGGCGTCCTCGGTGACATCACCTTCCTCCTCTATCAGCGGTTACTGGCGGATGGAGACGACGACAGTGCGCAAACTCCGGCGAAGAATTCCTCCGTATCTGCGGCCCTGCGAGAGAGGAGAAGAAGTGAGGGGGGCGCGGTAGAAAGAGGGGAAGGGAATAGAGGAAAAGGGGCGGCTCGGGGTGGTGTGTGGCAGGCGTCCCGAATTCTTACCGAGCGGCAATGGCGGTGGCGGCGGCGAGCTTCGTGGGGCGGCTAGGGTTTGCGAAAAAGAGCAGAAAAGAACGAGGAGGGGGTGCTAGGGGGATTTATAAGGAGGGGGCGTGCGGAGATCGAACGGAAATCCCCGATTCTCGTGGAAATCGGGTTCCGTTTTGGTTCCAGTAACGTGTACGTGAAGAACTCGTCCGACCCAAGCTGAGGGATGACAAGCGGGGTCCAGTGGTCAGAAAAAAAAAAGAAGAAAAGGACTCGGCTCGCTGGCCTCGCTGCGCGCGTGCGGGCGTGCTCTGCGGCCGGCTGGGCCGGTTTCGGCCCAGTTCGGTCCGCGCCGGTTTTTTTGTTCCATTTAACTGTTTTAAAATACTGTTTTAGCTTTAAGCCTCTAAAACAGCCAATGAAAATACGGAAAATTTCGTAAAAAAATCCTATAGCTTTATAGAGCATTTAGGAACCTAAATATTTGTTTAAAACCAAAATCAAAAATGTTTTGTGTTAACTTAGCCTATTGGCTATAAAAGGAATAGAAAGAAATAATAGAAACTTTAATGGAAACAAGACAAATCTCTTTTGAAATGCAAGAATATATGAATGATGACATGATGCACAGCTGAAATTCAATACTGAAAATCTGGGATGTTACAGACTACCACCCTTAAAAGGAATCTCGTCCTCGAGATTCGAGAAGGCTAGAAAGAATGGGTTTAGGTTCAAATAAACTATGCTGCTACCACCCTTAAAAGGAGATTTGCTAGGTCGCTTCTGCATGTTGCACTTTCCATGGGTCTGCTGCGTGGCATCCAAAATTCACCATATAACCTTTCAATCGGGCTCACTTTTACGAGATATATCTTACTTCTAGATCCACGGTTACTCTTGATATGAATGATTATAATGCATCAACTCTGAAAGGTACTAATGTTGGAAGGAGTTGATCAAAACTTACTAGATACTCTAGTGTTGATGTGGTTCACATGAACTTCTTCTATCTGATTGGTCTCGTTGCCTTCAGCATTCTTCCTCTCAGGGCAATCATTGGCATAGTATCCATTCTTGTGGTACTTAAAGCATTCCACCTGACTAATATCCCTCTTCTCGGGGACATTTTTGTTTCTGCCATTGTTGTTGTCATTGTTGTGGCCATTTGTCCTTGTGGAGTTATGATTGTTGTGATCCCTATGGCCATTATGGTGGTGGCCATTCCCCTTGTGATTCTGGTGCCCATTTCCACCATTATGGTTGTGGTGGTTTCCTCCATTCTTATGGAATCCAGAGCTCCTATGATCACTGTGATAGCTTTGCTTGTGCACAGGCTCTTGGTACTTGCTAACATGATGCTTCCTCTTTCTATTTTTAGACTGCTTCATCTTGCTCTCTAGAGTTATAGCTTGATCAAGCAGAGACTGAAAAGTAGGAATGTAGGCAACAGACAGAGGAATTGACAACTCGTCATTGAGGCCCTCTAGGAACTTCTTCTTCCTTTTTGCATCAGTGTCAATGTCATCCGGTGCATAATGTGACAGATTGGTGAACTCATCAATATACTCAGACACACTACGGAATTTCTGCCTGAGATCACGGAATTCCTTCTTCTTCAGTCCCATCACTCCAGAAGAAATGTGTGCAGCCCGGAACCCTTCCTGGAACGAATCCCATGTCACTCCTTCAATGGGATGAGTGATCTGGTAAGTGTCCCACCAGCTTGCTGCTGGTCCTTCCAACAGATGAGCTGCAAACCTGACCTTTTCAGCATCAGTGCAACCTATTGTCACTAAGTCCTTGTTGATAGAACGGAGCCAATCCATGGCTTCTAGTGGTTCGGCAGCTCAAGAAAACTTGGCAGGACGCAGCCTTAGGAACCTTGTAAGCATGTCGACCTAAGGGGGAGGTGGTGGCGGTGGAGGGATGTTGCTGTTAGCATTGGCCAGGAATTGTGTCATGACTTGCATGAGTTGAGCCTGGGCTTCCATCATCTGCTGCATCTGTTCCTCAGGAGCGCGACGAGGAGGCATCTGTTGGGTTCGAAATAGGTGAGGTTAGGTTTAGAGAAAGAGTCTAAGGGAATAAAGTTTCCTACCCATATGCAAAAATAATCCTTAAAAGAACACACACACATAAACACACAAGCATAGAAGAACCTTTAAACCAAGCACACAATAAACTCAATAAATAGTTCGAAGATACGCAAATGTTTAAGTCTAAAGGGGATACAATGTCTAATGCCATACCACAAGCGGTCACGGGCAAAAACGCAAACTCAAAGAAAAAGTGTGGTAGTCTATCTAACTACTCTATTCTTCCATGGCGACTTCTACCTCTTCAACATCGAAGCCATTCTCCTTGAGTAGCCTCTTGTATTCCTATAGCTCTTCAGTTAGGGTGTCGACCTTCTCTTGAAGCTCCCTCTTGTCGGCGCGCAGCTTCTCGATCAAGTCATGGTCCACTTCAAGCTCGACATCATTGCACTCTAACTTCTGCTTCAGCTCTCTAACTTCTTTGTTCCTGGCTTGGATCCTCTCCTCTTGGCTCTTCTGCTGCTTATCTTGAGTCTCGAACTTTGCCTCCATCTCCTTGATCCTCTGCTCCTGCTCCAGGTGTTGTTTGTCCTTTTCGGCAAGCTGGGCGCGTAGCCCGTCGTTGTTAATCAACTCATTGTACCTCTCAACGTTGACGTCCATGACGAGATACTCTAACTCGGCGAGGTGAGTGCGCATGGGGTCTTGTTTGCTGTCAGATAGCCCAATGACCATGCCCTCCTCATCGCGTCGGCCGTAGGAGTGGGAGTAGTGGTTATGAAGCTCGAAAAAGTGACGTCCGCAGAGGCGTGCTATCAGTTCTTCATGAGGAGATGGGCGCCCGCCCTTTTGTTGGTGTGGAAGGTCTTGAACTTGATATTTTCAGTCTTCGGCTCAGTCTCGCGTCCTGGCTGCGTGATGTGGATGACCCAGACTCCCTTCTTGTGAAACTTGGTCATCTCGCTCCCTCTGATGAATGGGTTAGGCAGGGACAGGGCAGTGACGATGTCGATGAGGCGCTCTCCGAAGCTGTAGTTCTTGAAGTTGCCGGGCTTGGTGATGCGGAGGGTTGACATCTTTACGTTGGAACATTAAGTTAGTAATTTAAAGAAGAAGCGGACTTAGAAGAAGCGCTGGAAGAGTTAAAGAGATTTTTCTAACTTAGAAAACAAACTATTTCTAAGTGTTAGCAACAAAGAGAAACAAGACAACTCCTAAATTTTCCTAAGGGGTTTTCGTCCAATCCTAGGGTCACGAACCTAAGGGCAACACTTTGCTCTGATACCATCTGTAGCGTACCTGTGCTTTATTTGTGCTAGTCCCGGATCGACTGCTAGCGCACACAGTTACAAGATGAAACATCAAGAATACAAAGGTCTTTATTACAACGCTTGATCCACAAATAACATAGTCGTTTACAACTCAATAAGGCATAAAGCCACAACCTATTACAACTCTAGAAAATGACTAATTAAATGAACTAAAGTCTTCTTTTCTGTAAGCTCCACATGCAGACGTGTTGGACGAAGACTCGTGACCGTAGCACAGCATCCTTCAATCTTCTTAGTAGCCACCTGCAACATGATACGTTGCAGCCACGGAGGGTCAATACTTTGAATGTATTGGCAAATGTCACTTTAGTGGACTCAATGGCACCTACACGTATATGCTCTTTGGCCAGGTGGAGTTTAACTTAGCAAAAGCAAGCTTTTCCCTATCTTTGTAAAACTCAAATTTTTCCTTAGCAAAAATTTGTCCAGAAGAACCTTTTATTACCCAAGTTCACCCATCAAGTTTTAACTTAGAGAAATTGGGGTGAGGAGATTCTTGAACAGCTTCAATGTCATGTCACTCAGAATTGTCCGTAACCGGGGACACGGCTAAGTACTTAGTTCTAAACACTCTGCAGAGGTGGTGCACTTTCCCCACAAGACTTAGTTAACCCATTTTGCCATGAGACTCATTTTGCCTTAAATGGCCAAGTAAAAACTAAGACGAGGCCTTTTAGAAGCATTCCCTCAGACCAAACGGACGCGCTCCATCCTACCAACATCTACCACCCTCTGTCCGCCTGGCTTGAGTTCTTGCAGCTTAGTTGACCAAGACAGAGCCCATATGTCTTGTGGTTGTACTGGAAGCTTCATGACTTAAACGTCTCCAATCTCTTTGCTCCTGGGTGGCCGTCCACAAGTGAGATACACCTGATGGTTCAGAGGTTCAACGACATGACCCCAGGGAACCACTTAACATAAACCAATCAAAGCCACATCCACCCAGGTAATTCATTAACTTAGTTGTTTTCTTAGTTTTATAAAAACTCGATTTCCAACACTTAGCCAAAAACATGTGATAACCCTTCCCACAACAAGTGTAAAACAAGTCCTATAGCAGCAGCACTTCTACTAGGAGATTCAAGCTAGGCAAGCTAGACAAAGACTTAAGCATAAAATCTAGCAAGCTAAGATAAGAATTCATAAAACCACCTACACATGCATCTTCTACTAGAAAAGCTACAAGTGATAAAATTTCAGTAGGACAAGGGAACATGGTGACACTTGCCTTGATTATTATTCGCGCTAAAACACTCCTCGCAATCACAGGGTTCGCAGTCCGGGTAATCTATCATGACAAACAATTTACAATAAATACACAACAGTACAAAACATAACAATGCAATATGCATGCATGACAGAAACAAAAATAAGTATTAAAGACTTTATGAATCATTTTCTATAATAGAGAAGAGACATATACATGCATTAATGCATTCTGTAAACTTTCAGTATGAAAATAGTTTATAAAATCATGAAACAGGTGTACATGGTTAGACAAAGTAATTAGCTTTCAAATGCTGTTGGAATCATAATTTTATAAGTTACAGAAATTAAAAATATGCGCAAAATACACTTTATAAGACTTTTAAATTAGATAAAAAAATTGTACTGTAACAAATAAAAATAATGGTACAGAAAAATAGCTTGCATTTTTCTGAATCCAACGGTATATCTAAACTAATAATACGGCTTGAGGACGCGATGGTCAGAAAACCGTGGTAGGTCAAAAAAACCAGCGGTCTTTTTTCGTACGTCAAAAAATTCGTATGTCCGGTTCCGCGAGATTTCTACTGCGCCGCAGTTCGGGTCGAGGACGGACTCCTCCTGCTGGTTCGCGTAAGATAATATGCAACGTACCAGGACTCTGATAATACGCAACATGCAACGTACCAGACTCTATGGTTTCTCCGTTTCATGTTTATGGACTAAAAACGTACACGACGCGGAAAGGTTCTTGCTCTAATCTCTCTTCCGCCAGGACAACGAAGCTGCTCAGCATCAACCGATGATCCTCCACGCGTGCACCACTTCACGACAATCTTTCGTCACCGCGGGGCTGCGACTGGAAACCAGCGGCCATGCCTCAAGCTTCAACAAGCGGCGCCGTTTACAGGTGAACTGGAGCCGTAAGTAAGTCCCCGCAGCCTGGGCGTGAGCATCTTGCGGCATAACTGATGTGAAACCTCCATGATTTTCATCACGGAAACTGAAGGCACAAAGATCCGACTTTTTAAGTCGATTATTGACCATCCTCCACCTCCTCAAGCTCCAGTTCCCCGGCATGCCGTAGTCGCAGCTCGACATCTCCAAGATCCAATACAACAGGGTTCGTATCAATTACTTGTGTTCATAACAATGGCGTACTCTCAATGCATGATGCATAACTTGCACGATGGATCGATGTTTCAGGATGTCGGCTACGCGCTCCTGGAGAGCTACTCGCGCGTGCTGGAGAGCCTAGCGTAAGATGCAGACCAAGGACACCAAGTCTTCCTGGGGCTCCATCATCAGCTTCGAGAAGCGGGAGCAGTTCGAGGAGCGCGCCGAGACCATCCTCCACCTCCTCAAGCTCCAGTTCCCCGGCACGCCGCAGTCGCAGCTCGACATCTCCAAGATCCAATACAACAGGGTTCGTATCAATTACTTGTGTTCATAACAATGGCGTACTCTCAATGCATGATGCATAACTTGCACGATGGATCGATGTTTCAGGATGTCGGCTACGCGCTCCTGGAGAGCTACTCGCGCGTGCTGGAGAGCCTGGCGTACAGCGTGATGTCGAGGATCGAGGACGTGCTGGGCGCGGACGCGGCGGTGACGAACCTGACGGCGAGCGAGGCGGCGCGGCGGCAGATGGAGATGAACACGCCGAGGAAGCTGGACGCCAAGGAGGAGCTGGAGAAGCTCAACGAGGCGCCGGCGTCCATGACGCTCTACGACTTCATGGGCTGGCACTTCGACCAGGACGAGCTGATGGGGAAGAGGGAGGAGGGCACGCTCGATGAGGCCGGCGAGGCCATGCTGCTCAAGAAGGCACCGAGCCTCGCTCCCAAGAAGTTCTCCTACGTCGACAGCCTCGCCGCCGGCGGCATGAGGAGCCCCTCCGCGCGCCACTGATCATCATCATCATTGTCGTGGTACGAGAGGAAGAGCAAGCACAAATCGATCAAAACAACAACAGAGACCGATCGACCCAAGAATCCAAGATGGCATGGATATTGTACATATCTGAGGCGCGCACACACGCTGCGTACGTACTAGAGCTCGACACTGGAATGCAGAGATCATCATCGGCTTGATCCGATCAGCCTCGTTCTTCCCACTCATATAGACTGATTAATTCTAGACAACATGAAAAGGAAGAACAAACAGGATGATCTGATCAGCTAAACCTTTTTTCTCTGTCCGACTTGTAAGCTTCCCAGCTGCATGGGATTGATGTGCGCACGTAGCTAATTGTTGTTGCTGCTTGCCGTAATCCTGCTTTCTGTAGCTGTCAGCCAGAGAATGAGAGACAGGTTCATCGCATCCGCTGCTGTGTGCGAGAGATCGGCATAAGGGATTGGTACGGACGTCTCTGTGTGCTTTGTTGTTTTTAAAACAATGTATGCGTTGTTTTTGTTAATGATTCATTTGATTTGCTAGATCTGAAGGTAGTAGATAATAAGATTACTTCATCGCTTTGATTGAATTTTCTTACAATCTTTTCATTTTGTTTGCATCAGTTTTCTTTTGCTTACCAACTGCTTCTACCGTCACTTGGATTGTTTCCCATAGTGATAGCTGATAAACGTATCTAATTTGGTTAGTGGATGAAACGTGTGCATTTTTCATGGATACATTTGTATATATATATAGAGTAAGAAATAGGTCTATATTCACATGGATGGATGATATATCTATAGATGGGATAGCTTTAAGGTTTTGGTTACCGCCGTAATCGAAAAATCCTAACCGGTTGCCGAACAAATCTACTAGATATGATAATTTTGATAAGGAAAAATTTGCTACAAGACCATTATTTTGTGTCATTTGCTGAAACACAGTGTTCGATTGTATCTTGTAATAACACACCACATTTCTATAAATAAAAAGTTGGCACATTGTCTTCAAAATTGGTCATCCCTAACAAAAGTGCTAAACTTCCTATTTTTGTCACCGCGGTGTGTTTTGGCAAATATGTCACAAAATTATAATGGTATCTAGCAAAGACACAATCGGACAGTGCGTTTCAGCAAACGATAAAAAGTAACAATAGCAAATTTTCCTTTTTAATAAAGCTATTTTATAATTTGTCAACCCGTTGCAACGCACGGGTATTGTGCTAGTCTACTAATAATACAGCTTGAGGTCATGATAGTCACAAAACCGTGGTATGTAAAAAAACCAATTTCGTCCGTCAAAAAAACCGGGTTTTCCGTCATCCGTCCGTCTGTCCGGGATTGGCGCGCCCTGCCGCACCGGTACGCGTATGAAGGGTACAAAATGCAGGATGGACTCGTACGTTCCAGACGCGCTGGATACGTTCGCTTTTTTCTTCTACTCTTTCACCATTCGCGCGTACTGTACGTCTGTACGACCCAGATCACGCATATATACGAGTTCGGGCCGAACTCGGTCAACATTGATTTGATTTCCGGCTGGGCTGGATACATCGAGTCGTACGCGGCCCGCTCAACAAATTAACACAGAGACGCAACCACGGAAACGAATTCATGTTTTTTTTTTATTGGGAGTACGTACGTACGTCTCCCAGCTACTACTACTTGATCGCAAACACACAATAATCGATCGATCTACTACTACTCCACACTTTCAAGTTGCCTTCCCTTTGCGTCTAACTTGTCCCCACTCTCAATCGCTCTTCTTTCAAACTAACAACCCAACCATCAAGATCAAGACTGCCTATTTATTCACATCACACAGCGAAATAATTAATTACTCTCTACTAATAATACGGCTTGAGGTCGTGGTCACAAAACCGTGGTACATAAAAAAACCAATTTTGTCCGTCAAAAAAACCGGGTTTTCCGTCGTCCGTCCGTCTGTCCGGGATTGGCCCTCTCGTGATCAGATCCTCTTCGGTCCGGTCTCGAGTGGAGAGGAGCAAGCGGCGGGCACGACGAGCCGAGGTGCGTCGATGCCCGGGTCACGATCCCGTTCAGTTGAGCTGATCCCAGATGAGTTCCAAGGAAAAGTGAGTTCATACCGCTGCAGTCCGCAGCTCCGGCAGCGCGCACCCGCCATCTTCGTGCCGCGTACGCCGGCAGCCGACCGGACTGTCACAGTCAGAATCACGCCGCCGTTGAAGTGCGGCCTGCCCTGCTTAGTTTTTCGTTCGCCGCCGACGCCACATGGTCGCCCGGCATGTCCGACGTTGGCGGCAAGGCTGGCCCGCTGAAATCCATGCGATAGATTGGGAATTTGGCCTCTTGGCTGGCCGCTGGCGTTGGCTTCATGGGGAAGAGCTGAAGAACTGACGGGGAGCCTGGACCTGGAGTAGATGCGTTCAATTCTTTCTTTTTTTGGCTAAGATGCGTTGTGGTTCCTGGACTCGTAGAGTCAGGTAGTGGGCTGGCCCTCAATCAGTGGGTCCATGTCACATAATTCATGGAAATAATCTAAAAAAATATAATTCATGGAAATTAATTTAGAAAAATCTAATTTCATGGAAATCTCGGAAGTAAAGATGTAATTTTGGATGGATTTTCTCTCCACGGCACTTTCATCGATCCAAAATTAAGTGGATCCCGACCCTCGTCCCCAATTGACGTATCGAAGATGTATACCCCTGATCGAACCTCATTCCTTAGGATGACGATCCTCGATCCTCGACCCCGTTCCTCGACCCGGTCGACCCAAATTTCTGGCAACTATGTCCCCTCCCTCCTCCTCTTACCCATGGTTGGCCCCTACTTGCTAGGCCGCTCGAGGCTTGTGCAGCATGTGGCGATATGGCCGCTGTCGCCGTAGTGCGCACCACGTGCGAGGCTGCGGTCGAGGCAATTTTCGCTTTTGCAGGCTGTGATGTGCGGCTGGGGGTACTGGTCAGTGACGAACCTCGGCGGCCGGAAAAGATAGAGAAGAGGGAACTTTGCGGGAGGAGCAGAGAGATCTCGCGTGTGGCAGCGGCTGAGCTCTCGCCGTCGGCCATGCGCCGTAGCTGTCAGCCCGACCTCCTGCTACAGGCCATGCGTTGCGGCCACCACCCCGATCTCCCGGACGGAGGGATGCAGGAGGCAGACACAGAAGACGTCGGGGAGCGTCGGCTACTAGGATACAGCGGCTGAGAGTGGAGAGACAGGAGGTGTCTTTGATCTTATATCCGACGTGTTGTCCATGGATCTAGGGTCAAATGGCTGGAGGAGAAGTCCCTATGGTTGAAGCGCCAGGTCTAATTTTTTCCATCTTTGAGAATCGCCGCCTCCTGTACATCTATATTCCCCACAAGGTCACAAGGTACCTAATCCACTTGTACGATGTCGAGGCTGTGCCACGGGTCCTCGTGTGTCTAATTCCGCCACCAGCCACGGCGCTGTTGCAGAGCAAGGCGGTGCCCTCGGTAATCCCCTGGTCTTGCTCCCGGTTTTCGTCTTCTCGGAGCTGCCAGTTCAAATGCCGCTAAGCCAGGGTGGATGGGACAATTGTTCTTTTTACTGTAAACTAAATATCTACAACAAATTGTAGGCTTGATCTCGTGGATGCGACATGCGCTCAGCCGCCCCAACAATTGCAGGTTGCTCTACTCTCTTCAATGGTTGAGTCACAGGCAGACAGGCTTAACGATTAATGAGCCCACATAACTAATATTTTCAACCAAAATCACCACATGGGCACAAGATGAAACTGAAAAGACGTGCGCCTAATCTATATAACGCTGATCAGCTGATGGTGTCTGTATTTCAATGCCATGGAGTGTAATCTGTCTGGAGGTGTCATAGGGGCAGCCGAGCAAATTCCTGGAGATCGATGGTCTTGAGGTGTTAAATATTTGTACATGTTCGTAATGGACATTGGACCTCTGGGCAAAATCAAGTAGCTGAGGATCGAGCTATGGATTGTACCTTCCTTCATGTGGCGATTTAAGACATATTTTTGCGCAATTCTGCGAAACATTCGAGTCGATTGTGTATATTGTTTGTTGATGGGTGATGCCCCTTTTACCTTTTAACTGTCTACAACATATTATAAGTCTAGAAATATATCTGTAGTTAAACAAGGTTCCTTGACTCTAAAATAAATAATGATGTTTTTTATAATAATAATAATGAGAGACATATTTAAATTTTGTGAATCACACGATGATAAAACATGGATTATGTTGACAATTTGAAAATTTAGTCTTCGACTGCCCATATTATATCGAGAATTCTGTGTTTTCATTGTTAGAGAGTATAACTATTACATCTAGAGAGGCCGCGGCAACGCACGAGAATTTTATTAATACATAACCAATTGTAGATCAAAAACTTATTCTCAATTAAAAGATTTTTGTATACTTTAAAAATGTTATGAATTATTATTATGTGAATGTGGATAATTATGTTGTATCATTTTAGTAAGGGAAAACTTATACAATTTAATTGATTTGGGGGAAAATTGAGATATGCCAACTAAAAAAACGACGGGTTTAAAAAAATCAAATGAGGTGTGCAATCAATATTATCGTTATTCTTATATGCATGTTTGATAAAATCACATATAATTTAATATTTAACATATGGTTTGATTTTGTAGAACATTGAAATAAAATAGATATTCTCAATCATTTAAAAACTTAGTGAGAAAAATATTATAGATAAACGACCAACAATGTAGCCAGAAAACTTAACAGCCCGTAGCAACGCACGGACATTCAACTAGTTATTTGCAAAAATCCGAGTTGCGAAACTCGAGATATGAATTTTGCAAGTTTCGTACGTAATCTGACTATAAAACGAAAATTCGGAAAATATCTACAAAAGTCAGCGCGACGTGGCGAGACCTAATTGGCCGATACCTCTTCGCGCGGATCAGCGTTATAAGCCGTTAGATCTAAACGAAATCTGCGGCCGGAATTTCATCTTCCTGGAAGCTCACCGGAAAAAGAAGATGGTGGCGGCTCGACGCGGCGATCGCGGCGACGGTCTCCGGCGGATTCTGCGGAGGCGAGGCGGTTGACGGCGGGCGGGGGGCGCGACGGTCACGGTGGCGTCCTCGGTGACATCACCTTCCTCCTCTATCAGCGGCTACTGGCGGATGGAGACGACGACAGTGCGCAAACTCCGGCGAAGAATTCCTCCGTATCTGCGGCCCTGCGAGAGAGGAGAAGAGGTGAGGGGGGCGCGGTAGAAAGAGGGGAAGGGAATAGAGGAAAAGGGGCGGCTCGGGGTGGTGTGTGGCGGGCGTCCCGAGTTCTTACCGAGCGGCAATGGCGGTGGCGGCGGCGAGCTTCGTGGGGCGGCTAGGGTTTGCGAAAAAGAGCAGAAAAGAACGAGGAGGGGGTTCTAGGGGGCTTTATAAGGAGGGGGCGTGCGGGGATCGAACGGAAATCCCCGATTCTCGTGGAAATCGGGTTCCGTTTTGGTTCCAGTAACGTGTACGTGAAGAACTCGTCCGACCCAAGCTGAGGGATGACAAGCGGGGTCCAGTGGTCAGAAAAAAAAAGAAGAAAGGGAAAAGGAAGCAGCGCTGCTGCGACTCGGCTCGCTGGCCTCGCTGCGCGCGTGCGGGCGTGCTCTGCGGCCGGCTGGGCCGGTTTCTGCCCAGTTCGGTCCGCGCCGGTTTTTTTTGTTCCATTTAACTGTTTTAAAATACTGTTTTAGCTTTAAGCCTCTAAAACAGCCAATAAAAATACGGAAAAATTCATAAAAAATCCTATAGCTTTATAGAGCATTTAGGAACCTAAATATTTGTTTAAAACCAAAATCAAAAATGTTTTGTGTTAAATTAGCCTATTGGCTATAAAAGGAATAGAAAGAAATAATAGAAACTTTAATGGAAACAAGACAAATCTCTTTTGAAATGCAAGAATATATGAATGATGACATGATGCACAGCAGAAATTCAATACTGAAAATCTGGGATGTTACATATATCTTCTCACCAAGGCCAAGAGCTTCTCAGGGACATCCACGCCGGCGAATGCGGGCATCATGCTTCTGCTTCAACTCTCGTCGCAAAGGCATATCGAAGCGGCTTCTACTGGCCTTCAGTGCTCTGGGATGCGGCGGAGATGGTCAAGAGGTGCGAAGCGTGCCAATTCCATGCCAAACAGATTCATCAGCCGGCGCAGGAGCTGCAAACCATCCCACTCACTTGGCCCTTTGCAGTTTGGGGGCTGGACATCCTTGGTCCGTTCCCCAGAGCGCAAGGGGGCTACCGCTACCTCTACGTCGCCATCGACAAGTTTACCAAGTGGGTGGAGGTGGAACCGGTGTGCACAATCCCGGCCAGGTCCGCAGTCAAGTTCATCCGTGGGCTGGTCTGTCGCTTTGGTGTGCCTAACCGCATCATCACCGACAATGACAGCCAGTTCACCAGCGGGCTGTTCCTGGAGTACTGTGCATCGGCCGGCATCAAGATCTGTTTCGCCTCAGTCGCCTATCCCAGGAGCAATGGTCAAGCCGAGTGCGCCAACACTGAGGTCCTCAAGGGACTCAGGACGAGAAGCTTCAACGCCAAGCTCGAAGCCTACGGCAAAAAATGGTTAGACAACCTCCAATCCATCTTATGGTCCATCAGGACTACCGCCACCAACCCCACCGGAGAGACCCTTTCTTCTTGGTCTATGGGGCGGAGGCTGTTCTTCCCATCGACGTCAAGTTTGGGTCGCCAAGAGTGCTCGCCTTCAATGAGATTCGCCAAGAGGACCTCATCAAGGACCGCCTCCTCCAGCTCGAAGAAGCTCGGTGCCAAGCCGCGCTCCGCGCCGCGAGGTACCAGCAAGGACTACGCCGCTACCATAGCCGCCATGTTCGGGCAAGGACTCTGGAGGTCGGCGACCTGGTGCTGAGGAGAATACTCTCTCGCGAGGGCCTGCACAAGCTGTCTCCAATGTGGGAAGGCCCCTTCAAGGTGACGCACATCGCCAGGCCAGGCTCCGCACGGCTGGAAACCGCAGAAGGTGTGCCGGTGGGAAACCCGTGGAACATAGCTCATCTGCGTAAGTTCTACCCATAGGTTCCTCACGAGGAGATAAATACCGTTGTCACGGCACTTGTATCAGCTCAAAATGCTCTTCAACACTGATATTAAGTTATTGCACAATATAGCACCTCTGCTTCGGCATGATATTAAAATGGCATGAAGTCCATTTATTTTCTGTTGTACTCCACGCGGAAGGGGCTAGGAACGGTGTCTATGCTGGGGCCTTCGCCCGGAAAACAGCAAGCCTAAAAAACCCGAAGGGAATGAGCTCTGATCAAGGGCGACGGCCTGTTATCGATCACCTCCATGTACCCGTGGTGCTTAGTTCCTTGCGAAGTACACCGGAAAATAAAAAATCTTTGAGAAAAGTCCGAGGTGTGCCCAAGGCACCCTCTAAGGACCAGCGCCTCGTGAGCAACCCTCACGAGCCTCGTGAGCAACCCTCACGAGGGAGCAAGGAGGCGTCGATGCACAAAGCATCCGCAGGAAGATTCCCTCTATCGAGGAAGGCCAAACGTGGCAGGATTATTGAAGACCAAGGCCGCTCTGATCATCTTGCAAAGGAGACGCAGATCCGGAGGTCCGCACCAGGCCCTTCACGTCGTGAGCAACCCTTAACGAGGTGTCGACGGTCTCTGGGCTCTCTTAAGCGTCGACGTTTTCACGTCCGTGAGGGTCCAGCTTCCCTCAACGACGAGGAAGGCCTCATGAATCACCATGCGCAGCAATTTTCTCTTAGCTGCTGGCACAAATAGTGCCGCGCTCCTCCACGACGGAGAAGGTCCCTATGCCGGTCACAGGGGCATCTTATTCGCCTTCTTTTTTTGTTTGTTTTACCGATTTGTTTTTCGTTTTCGGGGATTTGGGGTTTTTTGTTTTCCAACTCTTTCTTCAATTACTTGTCTCAGGAATTGCCAGACGTTGTCACCAACGCCGACCCCGACATGAGCTCTGAGGCGCAGGGAGGCCTCCCGTCGGCATTAACAACTCGCTAGGGCTCTCGAGCGCGCGGACGACCAGGACGAATGGCAAGCGACAAAGATCGGAAAAGCAAAGGAAACTTCATTAACAAACCCCAGGAGGGGAGGAAACGGAGGCACGGCGGGGCATACCCCGCCGATGCAAACTACATAACAAAAGAGGGGAGGAGACTAGCTCCCCTCCCCAGAAGGCTACCGCAGCGAGGCCACCCCTTTACGCTGCCGCGGGCTGGAGGTAGGTGCGGCGGATGCCGGTAGCGGCGAAGATCCACACCGAGGCCTCCAGCGTCCCCAGCTTGAAGCGGAAGACGAGGTGGTCACCGATGCGGAGGCGGTGGTCGAGGGCGAAGGCCCTCCAGCGCCCGGAGAGGACAACATTGCCGTCCGCTCCAAGGAGGATGTCCACAGGCCAGAGGAGATCTGGCCTGCTCTGCTCCACCAGCGTGACCTCTCCGGAGGAAGCTCCGGGGGCATAGATCACCCTCCGGACTGCGTTGGGCAGCCGAAGGGAGTCAAAGCTCAAGACGTCAAAGACGATGAGGAGTTCCAAGAAATGGGACCCTGGGGCAATCAGGGGACCCAGCAGCTCCGCCGCCCGGCGGCGAGGAGTGGCGACCACCCCGTTCGATGGCGGGGCCACCTCCTGTGGCCCCGGAGCATCCGCAAGCGAGGGGAGGGGGCCCAGGACGGCCTCCACCTCCCTAAGCACTCGATCGATGCTTCCCGAGGCGCGAGGAGCCGGTGCCACCACCAGGGGCGACGACGCGTTCAGAGCGCCCCCAGGCGCTGGACCCCGAAGGGTCAGGGCGCTGGAGGTCCCCGGCGTGGCGCGATTCGCCGTGCCCCGCATCGGCGCCCCAAGGCGCAGGGGACCGCCGGCGCCGGGCGCCCACCGGGCGGGAACTTTCTCCTTGTTCTTGCTGCCCGGGGGGCACCCGCGGCGCTTCGCCCCCGAGCTTGTTCCGGCGGCGGTGGTGGAAGCAGAAGGATCCATCGGCTTGGGGGTCGTCGAGGAAGAAATGGCACTGGAGGAAGAAGGTGAGGTGCCGGAGGTCTCGAGGAGACCGTATTTAAGGGGCGCGGTCGGCGTCGTTGCGTCAAATCTTAGCGCGGGAACCAAACGTTGGAGCAGCACTCTGCAGTGAAGCGACGCGCCATCATGACGGTTGACGCCTCGGGGACTGCAGCGTCGCCTGCCGTTTCATCTCATCAGCTGCGGTCGCGCCACGCGTCCGCTGCCTCTGCATCTTCACATGGTCCTCTGATCGCGCAGTTGACGTATGCCGTTGGAGGGCCCAGCAGTTTCTGGGGGGCCCCGGCCCTTCGCCCCCTCAAGAGGGTGCGTTCGCGGGTCGGGCTCCTGGGGGCTACTGTCGGTGTTCTGGATACCAGGGTATCCCGGTCCACCTGCTCCTGGGCCTCTTCAACGGCCCAGCTTCGGCCCAGGGGTGAAATAACGACCGAAGCTATTGGAGAAGACCCTCATGAGGAGGCGCCTCATGAGGAGAACGACGACCAAAACTACTAAGGACCAGAAGACCTCCTCATGAGCTTCCGCTGGTGAGGGGAGGGACCACGCCCACGTCAGCTCGGCATGTTTGCGTGCAGGGCAAGAGGATAAGGGAAGAAGACCGCGTACCGCCCACGCTACCCCCGACAGGGAGGAGACCAACTTTCGCCATGCCTGCATAAAGCGGCACAGTGGTTGTTGGCCACCCCCCTAAAAATAGCGTGGACGGTGCAGGGCGCCAGAGGAAGACGTCAGCTTCCTCCACCCACTCTGGTGGACCGGCGCCACTACCCTACGAAGACTACGTCCAGGAAGAATAAAGTCTACAGCTGTCCTCCCTCCTTGGCCATGTGTGGCAACACCTTTCCCAAGAAGATAAGGGGAAGGAGGACCTTGGCGCTATAAAAGGAGGGGAGGCCACCCCTTAGAGGGGATCGAATCTTCATCTCCGGGCTCCTAGCTAGGCTAAGTTGGTTCTTCTACCTCCGGCCAGCTAGAGCTCTGTAACCAAGACCTTGTACTCCTCGCGAGGTATTGCATCGCAATACAAGAAGGCAGGAAGTAGGGGTTTTACCTCACCACGAGGGCCTTGAACCTGGGTAAAGCTCGGCGTCCCTCTCTGCAGTGTGTTGTGCGTTCGATGACTCGAGGCTTCCGTCACGTGTTTCGTTGCGATCCAAGATCTCCCACGTTCAGCCCCCTGCGTTCGAATCTTTGGGTCCGTCGCGTGGTACCCCGTGTTCTTGCGACACGAAATCCATCGACAGTGCCTGGCGGATCAAATCGGACGCAATATCCACGCATATGTGGACGACATCGTGTTATGTCCAAGAAGCAAGATGGCCTTATAGCGTATTTGCAAGAGACCTTCGACAATCTAAGGAAGTATAACATGATGCTCAACCCCATGAAGTGCGTCTTCGGGGTACCAGCTGGACAACTTCTGGGATTCATCGTCTCCCACCGCGAAATCGAGGTCAACCAGGAGAAGATCAAGGAAATCCTCAACATCTCCTAGACTAATGACCTAAAGGACGTACAACGACTCACAAGCTGCATGGCACCAGTGAGCAGGTTCATCAGTTGTCTTGGCAAGAAGGCTTTGCCACTCTACAAGCTGATGAAGAAATCAGACGAATTCGTCTGGACCGACGAGGCAGACGCTGCGCTTAAGGATCTAAAGAGAGTGTTATCCACTACACTAGTCCTAGCAGCTCCCGAAGACCAGGAACCCATGCTACTATACATGGCAGCAACCAATAGGGTCATCAGCATCGTCATCGTGGTAGAACGTAAGGAAGAAGCGTAGGAGTACGGTGTACAACGACCAGTCTACTATGTCAGCGAGGTCCTGACAGAATCCAAGCAGTGCTACCCTCACTACCAAAAGTTAGCATATGGAGTTTTCCTAGCTTCTCGTAAGTTACGGTATTACTTCTATGACCATAAGATCACAGTGGTTAGCAAGGCTCCACGGAAGGACATCATCAACAACAGCGATGCAACAGGATGAGTTGCAAAGTGGGGCATTGAACTGGCCTCCTTCGACATCGACTATAAGCCTCGCACCACCATCAAGTCTCAGGCTTTGGCAGAATTTATGGCGGATTGGAAGGAAGCGCAGGAGACTACGCCCATCCCAGAACCAGAGCATTGGGTGATGCACTTTGATGGTTCAAAGCTGCTACACGGCTCAGGGGCTGGAGTGACACTTAAATCCCCTAAGGGATATGAGCTTAGCTACGTTCTCTAGATTCACTTCCCCACCACCAACAACATCGCGGAGTATGAAGCGCTACTGCATGGGCTACGCGTCGCAAAGGAGATCGGCGTTCAACATATTATGTGTTGCGGGGATTCTGACCTTGTCGCCTAGCAGGTGGCTGGCACATACAAAGCTCGGAACGAAGTTATGGCGGCTTACAGAGACGAAGTGGATGAGATGGCCAAAAGTTTCCTCGGCTACGGCATAAAGCACATACAATGAGAAGACAACATGGCGGCCGATACCTTGTCCAAGCTAGGATCTAGCCGCAAGGTAGTTCCGCCAGGCGTATTCCTCGAGTATCTACACGTACCATCAGTCAAGATGGTAGATCCAAAAAATCCAGAACTGGCAAGCTTCCCCCGTTATGGCGGTTTTGCCTAGCAACCCGCCATGCGCAGAGCCCTACCTGGAGTATCTGACGAACAAGAAGCTACCCGAAGACAAAGTCCAAAAGAGACAAATCTAGCGTAGAGCAAAAGTGTACTCCATCATAGATGGCCAGCTCTGCAAGCGAAGTACCTCGGGAGTATTCATGAAGTGCATATCCCAAGTGGACGGAATTGAAATACTACGGGCAATCCACGAAGGCGAATGTGGGCATCATGCCGCCGCCAGATCCCTAGTAGCTAAGGCATTCCGCCATGGATTTTACTGGCCAACAGCCAAGGCAGATGCAGACCGTATCGTGGAGCTCTGCCAAGGTTGCCAGATGTACTCCAAGCAAACCCACATGCCCGCCATAGCACTGCATACGATCCCTATAACCTGGCTTTTTGCGTTCTGGGGGCTGAACATGGTGGGTCCGCTAAAAACAGCACCTTCGGGATTTACGCACCTCCTAGTAGCGGTAGACAAATTCACGAAGTGGGTGGAAGCTAAGCCCATCAGAAAACTTGATGGCAAAACCGCCCTAAAATTCGTCAAGGACATTGTGGTCAGATTCGGTATCCCACATAGCATCATCACCGACAATGGCACTAACTTGTCTCAGGGAGAAGTTGAAGAGTACTGCCATCACAATGGAATCCGCCTTGACTTGGCATCTGTGGCGCATCCATAGTCCAATGGCCAAGTTGAGCGGACCAATGGACTAATCATGTCAGGGATCAAGCCACGCCTAGAAGCACCGCTACGTAGAGCAGCTGGAGCCTGGGTAGAAGAGTTGCCATCTGTGTTATGGAGTCTATGGACCACGTCAAATAGATCAACTGGCCTCACCCCTTTCTTCTTAGTCTACGGAGCAGAGGCAATCTTGCTAAGTGATGTCCAGTACGATTCCCCAAGAGTCGAGGCCTATGAGGAGGAAGATGCAGAAGCGTTCAGACAACTATCCGTGGACCTGCTAGAAGAAGAACGAGACCTAGCAGCCCAGAGATCCGCCATCTACCAGCAGAATCTCCGCCGCTATCACAGCCGGCGAGTTCGCAAATGCTCGTTCAAAGAGGGGGACCTGGTGCTACGCCTCAAACAGCAGAAGTCCCACAAGCTATCCACGCCTTGGGAAGGACCCTTTGTCATCAGCAAAGCTCTACTGAATGGTTCCTACTACCTCGTTGATATTCACGAGCTAGATAAGCGACACAGTAAGAAGCGCAAACGAAGAGACCTTGACGATATCTACGATGAGACAGATCGTCCATGGATTATCGCACAGCTATGTCCTTTCTACACTTAGCACTTACCTAGCTATGTAACAGGCACCTCTATATGATCAATGAAATAAAGCATTTAGTTCACTCTTGATTTTTTCTGAGTCTTTTACCTCCTTTATTGTTCATTTTGATCGTATGGAACCTTTGCGCAATTGTGCTTTGCACTTGCGTCTTTTTAAATCTGCCATAACGGTCCGTGTAGCATATTTATGTTTTGATCTCCATCTGATGTTCTTTGTGTGGATTCCTGAGTAGTGAATTTTTGACGATCTAAGCCGCCATCTGCTAAGGGTTTTGGACGGTTGCTATTAAGTATCGTCGCCCTAGCGGATTGTTCGTGCAAAGATTTCGCCATCTCACGAAAAGTCAAGCACAAAGAGCCGGATGGCGGATCGTATAATCCTACGCGTGATTTTTTTTTCAAAGTGTTGTTTTTTGAGCATGTCAAACAACTGCAAGTTGCATAAAAATAGGCCTCGCGGTTTTTTTGCACATAAAACCACTTCATAAAAACTGTGCCGCAAAGTTCAAAAGCATTCACTGATCCACCACAAGCAGATCAGGCACAGTGCAGAGCATACACGCAGTTTAATAAGTTTAACTTACAGACCCACTCAGGGGCCGAATTGATGCAATTGTTTTCTCCTGCCACATTGCAGGGTATAGCTTAAACGGCTGGTGGAACTCCAGAGGATACTTCATCACCGCCATCAGCGCCAGTGGTGGCTGCAGAGACCGATGCCGAAGCTTGGCTCAGAGACCCCGGCATATTGTATGCCTCGTAGTATACGTTTAGTTGGGTGCCCAGGGCACACAGCTGATCATATCCCAGCACACTCTGCCGGATGGCGGCCTCGTCCACCGGTGCTCCGTCCTCGCCACTCTCTGGGATGCCGAAGGTGATCAAGTTCAGATCCAGCTCAGGGTAGTGGGCCTTCGCCAAAGTTAAGGCAGTTCTGGCACCACCCCGAGCGGAAGACTGCTTCCAGTCCGCCACTAGCCCAGGCACGAGCAGCAGCTTCTTGGTGAGCCCTATGGCAGAAAGGCTAGTGGAGCCCACTATCTACAGACTCCCGCATGTCTGACGTCCAGCGTTGAGAAGGCCATCCAGCTCCTTCTTCGCTGCGTCAGTGGCCATGCGCAAGCCTGCGGCGGAATCCACTTTGCCTTGATCCAGGGTCACTACATAGCGGAAACAAACAAGGCGTCACATTCGGTATAACGCATTATTACAAACTATGCTGTATGGAGAGCCATTGATACCTAGCAAGGTCTTCTAGAAGTGATCGAGGAGCTCGTTAAAGCCATCTCGCCGCTGTTGGGGATATACCAAATAGGTATACCAGCGACGTAGTCCTAAATCAGCAAGCCAGGGTGGCCCATCAGGGGTGGTATGGCGGATTCGCCATACCGGGCGGCCCAGTTGCTGAAGTTGCCACAGCGGTACTGGAAGCAGGCGCTTATGGCGGATCCGGAGACAGGCCCATGGCGGACCAGGAGACAGGCCCATGGCGGGTTGCCTTGTAGTACACGCATAGGACTTAGTCTAGGACTCCAAGTTTAATCCGCTCCGGTACCAACGTGTAGCCCACGCCAGGTGCCTTTATAAGCCCGGCGTGGAGCAGCCCTTGAGGCACGTTCTAGTCATACGGCCAATCGCATAGCGAAACAGCCAACCTCATCATTGTAACCGAGCACTTGTTGCCATATAGTGAATTATAGCAGCACGTAGGGTCTCGCCACTGTTGCGGGATCTGAAGCTGGGTAAACTCATGCTACCACCATTCCGGATCGCTCCGCCGTGTTCACCCCCTTCTAGAAACCGCCATACCCCTACCTCTATGGCAGATCTCTTGACGAAACCATGACAGTTGGCGCCCACCGTGGGGCATAGCGCGTCTGGAGCGCGGATCCAGGCGGGATCCGCCTTCGCAGGCATCGGCGACACCGTCACCATCGGGCGCGTCCTCTACGATTCCGGCTTCCCCATCGTCCCAGCAGATAACCTCTGGGTGCCGGCTAGAGAAGACCCTGCTTGATTCACCATCGTTTCGATTGGAGATATCCATATCTTCATTGGAGAGACAAACCCTACCCCCGCTACGGAAACCAATTTCCGGCAGATCGGTATGGCTGAAATACCCAAACGGACCGTTTTCGAGCTGGATACGGAGGAGGACTCATCCGACCTGGAACTTTCCAAGTTGCCTAGATCGAATCTGAAAAACAATCCCACCCAGCCCGCCCTAGAGGTAGAGGAAGTGGTGGAAGACCGCTGTGAATCCGCCATGAGTAATCTGGCGTTAGAGACACCGCGGTACTGCCTTGTTGCGTTCGCAGGTATCATTTCGGGATCTACCTCCAATGGAGGAGAAGATAGCCCAGGTGAATCCATCCTTGAGGCACTTAATGAAAGTGGTGAATCGGATGACTGGGACAGCAAGGGCTATGATTCTGACCATTACGATGCCGCCATGAGGAAAATCGAGGCGGAATTGGCACAGCAGGCACTTGAAGAACAGCAAGCAGCGGCCAAGCAGGTGTTCATAACCAACAAAGGAGATGATGCTGGGCAGACAACCGGTGATCCGCCATCTCAGGCAGTCCACGACAGAGATGCCGGCAAAGAGCAGGGTAACCCGCCACCAGCCGTCGATCCCGCTACGGAACAACTTCCTAAGATTCACGGCGGACCCAAGCCTCTGCAACCCGCCATCCCCGAGGACCAGCACCCAGAAGACTTCACGACCCCGCTAGATAAGGTCGTCTACGGAACTCTAGCAGATCCAATCACCCCTGACTATGTCAGGGATGTGAACGATCTCGAGAAGAAGAGGCGAGCACACCTCAAGGAAGCAAAGCGAGTCGAGAAGATGGGCCAGCAGCTTGATGGCGACATTGCTAAAGCTCAAGACACGCTGAAGCGCGGAAGGAACATGGAGGAGAAGTATGTCACTCTCATCCAGAACCAGATGACTGATGTCTACGCACTTCTATTCTTGTAGACACTTGTTGGGCCTCCAAGTGCAGAGGTTTGTAGAACAGCAGCAAGTTTCCCTTAAGTGGATCACCCAAGGTTTATCGAACTCAGGGAGGTTAGAGGTCAAAGCTATCCCTCTCAAGCAACCCTGCAATTACGATACAGAAAGTCTCTTGTGTCCCCAACACACCCAATACACTTGTCAGATGTATAGGTGCACTAGTTCGGCGAAGAGATAGTGAAATACAAGTAGTAGTGATGATTATAAGTAGCAAACGTGGTGTGAAATAAATATCGCTGCGAGCAAACAAGTAACAAAATAGCAAGTAAACGGTGTACAAAGCTTGTAAACAAGGCCTAGGGATCATACTTTCACTAGTGGACACACTCCCAACAATATAACATGACTGAACAAATAACTTCTCTTTGCTAAGGTACTCTGAATTACTCTCCTATTGAATAACACTAATCATTGTGTAGTGGCTACAGAAGCACTCCTTAAAGTTCATCAAGTACTTGACAAACGCCACTCATAGAGATATCCAAATCAGATCACAACTCAAGATAGAAATCATTGCAACTTACACCAAGTACTAACACGGTGCACACACTCTCACCATTACACCATGAAAGGAGGAATAGATCACTCAAACTATCATAGCAATAATTATTCTCATAATCCACAAGAGATCACAATCATAGCCTAAACCAAGTACCACCATGATGCACGCACTGTCACCGTTACACCATAGCAGGAGGAATAGATTACTTTAATAACATCACTAGAGTACACAAAATATCTGAATAATAACATGTACTTGTTCAACATGATACAAAGCTCACGATCACATAAAGATCACATCATGGGAGAGAGAGGTGAACCACATAGCTACCGGTAGAGCCCTTAGCCCCGGGGGTGAACTACTCCCTCCTCATCATAGGAGACAGCAAGGTTGATGGAGATGGCAGTGAGGTCGATGGAGACGGCGGAGACGGCGATGGAGACCGATGGAGATGGCTCCGGGGGCACTTCCCCGTCCCGGCAGGGTGCCGGAATAGAGACTTCTGTCCCCCAAAATTCGTCGACGGTGGCGGCGGAACTGCGGAACTCTTTCTGGAAAATTGCCGAATCCTTTAGGGTTTTCCGTCCCGAGGCTTTATATAGGCGAAGGGGCGTCACGAGAGGGCAGCCAGGGGCTCCTCACACATGGGTGGCGCGGCCAGGGCCTGGGCCGCGCCACCCTAGTGTGAGGGCAGGCCCTGGCCCCTCTCTGGCTCTCTTTCGGATGTCTGGATGCTCCCGGGAAAAATAAGACTTCTGGCTTTTGTTTCGTCCAATTCCGAGAATATTTCCTGTGTATCACTCTGAAACACAAAAACAGCAGAAAACATGGAACTGGCACTGTGGCAACTTGTTAATAGGTTAGTTCCGGAAAATGCATAAAAGTGCCACTAAGTGTAACGAAACAATAGGCAAATGGTGTAACAACAAGCATGGAGCATCAAAAATTATAGATACGTTTGAGACGTATCAAGCATCCCCAAGCTTAACTCCTGCTCGTCCTCGAGTAGGTAAGTGATAACAAAAGAATAATTTTTGAGGTGACATGCACCTACACAATCTTGATCATATATGTAAGCATTTGTGAGCTGGGATCATAAGAACTTAAAACATGGGCATGAAGATATAATCATGACAATAAGAACTTAGCAACCATGTTGTAAACATGCAAATGAACACAAACAAAAGATCATGAAAATGAAATAATGAAAGTCAAACGTGTGTTCAAATCATAAGGAAAAACATACAAATGGTTTTCAGCTTGTCCTTCAAAGAGAGCAAAACATAAATGCATAGGACACCTTCAAGTTTAAGAGGGCGACTAGATAGAAATAATTTAATAACAAGTGAAACCATGATCATGAATCAATCAATGAACTTTGGGACAATGCATATCACACTAAGAATGACAACTATGCTCTCTTAATGGTGCATAAAGAAAGAAGGTGGTGACTCAACATAAAAGTAAAAGAAAGGCCCTTCGCAGAGGGAAGCAGTGATTAAACATGTGCTAGAGCTTTTCATTTGTAAAACAGAGAGATAAAAATTGGTTTTGAGAGGTGGTTGTCTTTGTCAACGACTGGCAATGGGGTTCTTACTATCTTCCATACAAAAATGAAGCAAGTTTTTGAGAGAGAGATTGGCACTTTTGTGCTCTTTTATAAAGCTTGGCACTCCTCCCCACCTTTTTTTCCTTTCACAAACCATGGCTAACCGATTCCATCGGGTGCCCACCAACATTCACATTCCTTGGAGGAGTGCCTTTTTTCTTTCTTTTTTCTCTTTTTTTTTCTTTTTGGAATAAGACAATATGGAAGATAGCAAATCCGACCACTACGTCCCCATGAGCTAAAAACAGTGGCACAAAACGAGAAGTAGTTGAAAGTTTTGAAAGGTAGCACATGAAAATTTACTTTGGAATGGCTTACAAATACCATGCATAGGAATTTATAGTGGACACAATGGCAAACTTGGTTTTTGGGAGTTGGATGCACGAGTAGAGCTCATACTCAGTACAAGGTGAGGGCTAGCAAAAGACTGGGAGCGACCAACTAAGAGAGCAATAACGGCCATAATCATGCAAAGCGACAAAGCGACATTAAAAGAAGCATAAGATAGCATCAAAAGTCAAAAACTAAATGATCATAGAGGCTATTGGCGACTTTGTATGAGTCTAACATGTGTGAGCATGCGCCAAGTCAACCCAAAGAAAGCATCAAAGGAGAAAACCAAATAAATGCTTCCATATAATAAAAACAACGCATGATTTTTTCAAAGGCTCATTAAGCAATCTCAGTTATTTGAGACAAGTCATGCTACAGCAAAACCACTAAGCATACTATCAAAAAGACATCAAGCATGACATGAAAAAGCCTAAGCCGCAGTCTACACAAGCTCCTTCTTGTACCACTTTTTTGCATAAAGCTTTTTCTCTTTTCCAACACCATTTGAAATTTTTATAAACACCTCTTTTGATGAAAACCAATAAAGATCAGAGGCAAAAATACACCTTGATGTAAAGATATGACAAGGTCTGAACACAAATCAAGGCGAAAACGAAAACCAAAAGCAGTAGCAGAAAAAGAAGAACACTCGGTGAAATTGTAAGAATGAAAAACTGAGTGTTCTTAGCAAATGAAAACGAGTTCATCCCCTCCAAAAGAAACATGATGTGATCTAACCATTTATTTCAGCAAACAAACAAACCTAACCAACTAAGAAAACTAAAACAACTGATGCTCCAAGAAAAACACATAGTGCATGAAGCAATAAAAATATAGTGTTTTGAAAGGTGACCTGATTTTTGCCGATGAAGAAGGGGTGCCTCGGGGGCATCCCCAAGCTTTGACGCTTGTACTTCTTGGATATTTCTAGGGGGTTGCATGGGCATCCCCAAGCTTGAGCTTTTGTCCATTCTTCATCTCATCTCATCATTCTCCAATCCCTACACTTGAAAACTTCCTTCATACAAAACTAAACACAATTCTATTAGCAACATTAGTGTAAGCATAAAATATATTCAACCTCTTTTAGCTTCAGGTTTCAACCCAAAACCACCACATATAAAGTATATACTACTGTAGCAACTTCCACAAGAATTCCATGATAAAAAAGAACTCAAAAGAAAGCGATAAAGTGGCAAAAACAAATATTGGCAGAAATCTGTCAAAACTGAACAGCTGACAAAGGACGAATTTTTGAGGGATTTTCTGTTGCTCAAATAAAAAAGTGTTCAACTAATAAAAGTTTGGATATAACCTGGGGCATATGCACAAGAAATCGCAGGTCCAAAAGATAAACAGAGAATTTTCACGAATTTTTACGGTGTAGCACCGAAAACAGTTTCAGGACAGCAACATCCCCAAATCTTTACCTCACTCAAATTAGAGGCTTCTCTTGGCACAAAAACGAAATAAACAAGATAAGGAGAGGTCATTACAGTAGTAATGGCTTCCAAGACTCAAATAAAAGAAAAGGTACTGAAAGTAAAAACATTGGGTTATCTCCCAAGAGTGCTTTTCTTTAACGCCTTTGAGCTAGGCGCAGTAATTTGCAAAGATGCTCATGTGGGCGCCATATAAAAGCTTGAGGCAAAGGCGCCATATAAGAACTTGAAGCAATAGAGAGCATCAAAAAGCAAATGTGAAAGACATTTTTATCTGAACCACTTCCTATGAAAAATAGTCTTGTAAAGAGACAAGTCATGAAAGCGCAAAGCAAAAAGCATAGGAAGGCAAAACAAGTACAACTTCAAGAATTGCAACATAAAGAGGGGAAACTCAATATTGTTGAGATCCATCAAACCATGTTTCCCTCTCTCAAAGTAACTTTCAGTAGCATCATGAATAGAATTAACAATGTAACTATCACATAAAGCATCCCTATCATGAGCCACATGCATAAAAGGATTAATACTCCCCACATGAACAATAGTAGTAGGAGCAGAATCAATAGAATAATTATTCTCATCACCATAATCATCAAAAACAGGAGGCATATTGCAATCATAACTAATTTTCTCCTCAAAAGTAGGTGAACTGAAAATATTATACCCATCATCACAAGCTAGAGAACTACTATGTCGCAAAGCATACTCATCAAACATATCATCATAAGAAGGAACATGGATAGCACTAATGGCACAACAATTATTAACCTTAGAATTGGTACCAAAAAGATTTTCAATATCAAAAGTAGAGTGCTTTTCCCAATCATGATCACTAACATAGGTAATAGGCATAGGAACATCATCCCAATCAGAATTATCATAATCTATAGCAGGATCATAACGCTTAGGGGAAGATACCGTGTCCTCTCGCCTTTTACTCCTCTTCTTCTTCTTCTTCTTCTTCTTCTTCTTACTCTTTTTACTCTCTCCTTTAGGAGGGAGAGACTTGAAGGGCATCTTCTCCACATGTTCTTTAGGAGGAAAAGGCATCTTCTCTACATAATCTGGCTTGCTGACAGAAACAACAGAAGAAACTTTGGAGGATTCCTCCTCTCTATTAATAAGATCAAAACATCTATTAGTCCTATCATAGCTTGGCAAATCATCATGTTTAATAAGATCTTGTAAGTAAGTATTTGCGAGGCAATCTTTAGCACAATAGAGATGACAACCAAGAAGGGTGCTATTAATATCAACATCATTCATGTCAACCAAAGAAAGCTTTCTAGATATCTCTTCACAATTCAAAAACAAAGTAATCTCATCATGCTGATTGAGAGTAATCTTATCATCACAATACAAATCTGCGGTACTCGTTCGATTAATTGGGCATTGAAAATTGAAGTGACCTTTTTCACCACAAAATTCACAAAGAAAAGGATAAAGCTCACAAACCCATTCACCAAGCACATCTAGATCCTTGAGCCACATGCTGGTTTCTTCATTTGCGTGGGTGATGCAATAATCTTCCTTGTTGTAACTCTATTCACAAGGTCTATGTATTCCACAAAAATTAACATGCTTATAAGAAATAGTACTTTGAGAAGTTTGAGCATGTTATTGCAATCATCAATAACAATATCACTTTCTATGCAAGTATCCTTAAAAGGTTCATGATACACGTCCCCATTTCCTTTAGGAACATTCATATGGGAAGCAAAGGCTTTAAAGCAATCAACCATAATTTGAGGATCAAGACCATATTTAGCACTAAGCTCTTGAAAATTAGCAGTTTCAGCGAAAGACTTAATGCAATCAAACTCATAATTCATACCTGATCCTTTACCTTTGTCGCTATCCCAACCTTCGATATTGTTTTGAATTGTCTCAAGCAGACCCCACTTGGTGTCGACATCCTTGCTTGTGAAAGACCCATCAAAGCATGCATCTAGATAGTCCTTGTAATGTCCTGAAAGCCTTGCATAAAAATTATTAATAATAATATTACGGGGAAGATCATGAAGAGGACATTTATGCATTAGTAACTTCAATCTTCCCCATGCTTGGGCAATGCTTTCTCCCTCATGAGGCCAAAAATTATATATCTGATTACGATCTTTATGAATCTCACTTGGAGGATAGAATTTAGAATAAAAGAGAGGTACAATTTCCTCCCAGCCAATAGATGGACCATCTTCAAGCAGCCGATACCATTCCTCAGCTCTGCCATTCAGTGACAAAGAGAATAGCTTCTTCTTAACTTGGTTCATTGAAATACCTGCACACTGGAACAACTCGCATAATTCATGTATAAAGAGCAAATGATCACCAGGATGGACAGTTCCATCTCCTAAATAGCAGTTATCCCTAACACGTTCAACAATCTTCGTAGGTATTTTAAAAGGATGGGGAGCACAAGCATCACTAGAAACATCACATATGGGAGATAAAATATTATCAGAACAAACCTTCTCCACTAAAGCTGGGGGACTAAAAATATCATACTCAACAAAACCAGCTTCCCCAAGCTTAGACTTTTCTATAGCATTAGCATTAACAGTATTCAAAGCATTCGTACTAATAACATTGCTATGCGAAATAAGCTCCAAAGGATTTTCAATTTTCTCTTCAAATCTAAAATCAGGAAAAAGACTAAAGAACTCTTTATTTTTCATTAAGCCTAACTAGTGAAAATAAAAACAAGAAACAAAAAGATATAATTGCAGAATCTAAAGGAAATAACTCCGAGCACTCACACAGGAGGATGCGAGTACCTTTTACCTTACCTCCCCGGCAACGGCGCCAGAAAAGAGCTTGATGTCTACGCACTTCTATTCTTGTAGACACTTGTTGGGCCTCCAAGTGCAGAGGTTTGTAGAACAGCAGCAAGTTTCCCTTAAGTGGATCACCCAAGGTTTATCGAACTCAGGGAGGTTAGAGGTCAAAGCTATCCCTCTCAAGCAACCCTGCAATTACGATACAGAAAGTCTCTTGTGTCCCCAACACACCCAATACACTTGTCAGATGTATAGGTGCACTAGTTCGGCGAAGAGATAGTGAAATACAAGTAGTAGTGATGATTATAAGTAGCAAACGTGGTGTGAAATAAATATCGCTGCGAGCAAACAAGTAACAAAATAGCAAGTAAACGGTGTACAAAGCTTGTAAACAAGGCCTAGGGATCATACTTTCACTAGTGGACACACTCCCAACAATATAACATGACTGAACAAATAACTTCTCTTTGCTAAGGTACTCTGAATTACTCTCCTATTGAATAACACTAATCATTGTGTAGTGGCTACAGAAGCACCCCTTAAAGTTCATCAAGTACTTGACAAACACCACTCATAGAGATATCCAAATCAGATCACAACTCAAGATAGAAATCATTGCAACTTAGACCAAGTACTAACACGGTGCACACACTCTCACCATTACACCATGAAAGGAGGAATAGATCACTCAAACTATCATAGCAATAATTATTCTCATAATCCACAAGAGATCACAATCATAGCCTAAACCAAGTACCACCATGATGCACGTACTGTCACCGTTACACCATAGCAGGAGGAATAGATTACTTTAATAACATCACTAGAGTACACAAAATATCTGAATAATAACATGTACTTGTTCAACATGATACAAAGCTCACGATCACATAAAGATCACATCATGGGAGAGAGAGGTGAACCACATAGCTACCGGTAGAGCCCTTAGCCCCGGGGGTGAACTACTCCCTCCTCATCATAGGAGACAGCAAGGTTGATGGAGATGGCAGTGAGGTCGATGGAGACGGCGGAGACGGCGATGGAGACCGATGGAGATGGCTCCGGGGGCACTTCCCCGTCCCGGCAGGGTGCCGGAACAGAGACTTCTGTCCCCCGAAATTCGTCGACGGTGGCGGCGGAACTGCGGAACTCTTTCTGGAAAATTGCCGAATCCTTTAGGGTTTTTCGTCCCGAGGCTTTATATAGGCGAAGGGGCATCGCGAGAGGGCAGCCAGGGGCTCCTCACACATGGGTGGCGCGGCCAGGGCCTAGGCCGCACCACCCTAGTGTGAGGGCAGGCCCTGGCCCCTCTCTGGCTCTCTTTCGGATGTCTGGATGCTCCCGGGAAACATAAGACTTCTGGCTTTTGTTTCGTCCAATTCCGAGAATATTTCCTGTGTATCACTCTGAAACACAAAAACAGCAGAAAACAGGGAACTGGCACTGTGGCAACTTGTTAATAGGTTAGTTCCAGAAAATGCATAAAAGTGCCACTAAGTGTAACGAAACAACAGGCAAATGGTGTAACAACAAGCATGGAGCATCAAAAATTATAGATACGTTTGAGACGTATCAATGACCGAGGGAGGCGACCCGCAGCTGGTACGAAACCTTGAGTTCACCGTACCAACAGCGGAAACTCTGGCCAAGATGTACATCAAGAATCCGCCATACGTGGATAAAAACCGCGATGAAGTCAGGGCTACGCCCATTGAGAATATCATGGCTGCAAAGGAGCTATTGGAGCATAATAAGAGCCCAGCAGCCCTAGAGACGGTGGTGAAACTGATGACCAAAGAATTAGTGCAGCAGGAGAAGGCTACGTCGTCACGATGGCTCGAATCTGATCCCGCGCTATGCGGGTCCAGCACTGCCTCTAAAGCTCGGGGGGCTGGCAACTATGGTACGCGCCCTGACAATGAATCTCATACCGGATCCTCAGAAATCCGAAGAAAAGAAGCTCGCAACCGGGCGAACGCCATCCCAATATCCTCCGATGACAAACCAAATGGCAAAGGCCCACAGAGAAATCCATCCCCACCCCACAAGAACTACCCTGCTTACGGATACCAACAAGATAATGCTGCCCCCCCGCCATAAGACCAACATGCCGCCACCAAAGTATAAGACATTCGAAGTCCCAAAGGGAGGAATCGTCATACGCGACAATGATGGCAAGCGAGGGCAAAGCCGTGACACTGGACGCAGAGACGATCCGCCACGACGGGAAACCAGCAGAGACGGCGGATCCAAGAGAAGGGACCGATCTCGCCATGACGACGGCGCGCACTGTGGCGGTGACAAGGACAAGCATCGCTCCACTCGCCACCACGATGACAAAGGGCAAGGCTCCCGCCGCCATGATGACGATCCATCTCCACGAAGAACAGAGGGAAGCCATCGTAGCTGCAGAGATCAGTCGCAGGACGACGAGAGTAAAAAACGACGTGACCCTTCGCCATCCCCACCAGGGAGCCCCCATGGCGGTGGCGGTGGCGGTGGCGGTGGCGGACCAGCAAGGTCATGCAACTCTCGCAAGGATCCGCCGGACCAGAAGCCCTATGACGCCCGTACCCATTTAAACGAGATTGCCAAGTCTCAAACAGCCTTCTTCCTCGGCCCAAAGTGCTTTGGACAACGGATTCGTGATGAGCCCATCCTGCATGGGTTCAAGATCGAGAAAAATATCCGCCAGTACAATGGAGTCGATAGGCCCTTAACTTGGCTACAAGACTACTTCAATGCAGTACAATTCGCCGGGGGATCACCCAACGTTGTTGTCCGCTATTTGCCCCTGATGCTATCTAGCACTGCGAGGCAGTGGATCAATGACTTGGCAGAAAATTCCATCCAAACCTGGTTCGATATGCAAACTGCATTCACCGAAAACTTCGAGGGGACTTACAAGAGACCCTATAACATTGGTGACCTCCAACGGTGCCGACGGGCCGACGACGAGACCTCTCGAACTTTCCTCACGTGATGGCTAGATATGAAGAACTCCTGTGAAGGGGTTACCGACGAATCTGCCATCCTCGCGTTTATTGACAGTTTGGAGAGAGGCCAACTGCTCCGCCATCGCCTGTTGCGGGAAAGGAATGAAGGGAAACTGACACTAAATTCCATGATCACCATCGCAAGCAACTACGCGGCCGCCGCCGACGACGCCCGCGAATCTCTGAAGGCTTCCACCATCCAGAACACTGGAAAGCGGAATAGCAGCAACAAACGGAAGAATCCGCCAGAAGAGCAGCAAGCTCCGGATATGGTGGCCACAACCTTCGCTGACAAGGGCCAAAGCAGCCAGCGCAGCAGGGGACACAGTACTAGCAGTGGCCAGCCGCGGAGTTCTGCAACTCCCGCTTTGGCGCCATCCGCCCCCGTGTCTTATGACGAATACCGCGATATGCCATGTTTCGCCCATCGTGACGCTTCGGGAAAGTGCAATCACACCAACCGGAACTGCAAGTTTGTCAACGACCTCAAGGCGGATCAAGAAGCTGGCTTCAAGCGCAGCCGGCGACAACGGCCTCGTGGCAAAGGGAAAGTGGACAAAGACAAGGAGTCTAGGGATGGAAGTGATATGGATGAGGACCTCGCGCCCAAACCCGCCGAAAAGTCAGAGGGGGACGCTGGCAAGGCCAATCCAATCAAAAACAAAAAAGGAGCCTTTCACACTTTTCTTGAACCCCCACGGCTAAGGCACAAAGAGCCGCTATGCGCTCCCTCAATGCCACCGTGCCAAAAATCCGCCAGTACGTCCGATGGTCCGAAGTACCGGTGCACTGGAGCCGCGATGATCATCCAGAGCACATCCCAGAGGGATATTACGCCATGGTGGTATGCCCTGTGATCCACGGCTACGAGTTCTCCAAATGCTTAATGGATGGCGGCAGCAGCCTGAACATCATGTACGTGGAAACTCTGACAAAACTTGGCCTTACCAAAGCCCAACTCCGCCATAGTGCGATCACCTTTTATGGAGTGGTTCCTGGTCGCCAAGCCAAGTCCCTCGGGTCCATCACACTCAAGGTTGCCTTCGGTAATGAGGAAAATTACCGTGAAGAGCCTATAACCTTTGAGGTAGTCCCGTTCAAAAGCACATACCACGTGATCTTCGGTCGCCCTGCCTTCCACAGCTTCCATGCCAGGCCATGTTACATCTACAATCAGCTGAAGAAGCCAGGCCCAGATGGCATAATTACCGTTTATGGCAGTTTCAGAAAGGCAAATGAGTGCGAGGAAGAAGAAGCCGCCTTTGCGGAAGCTGTGTTCTTCGGTGAGGAGTTCAAAGAAATCCACGCCGCCACGGACCCCGCGGAGATGCCGGCATCCAAGCAGGAGATTTCCGCCTCCCCGCCCACCTTCAAGCCTACAGTCGATACAAAGCAGGTGGAACTTGTCGCTGGCGATGCCGCCAAGACCACCTCCATTGGGACAAACTTGTCCCCCAAATAGGAAAGCGCGCTCGTCGAGTTCCTCCGTGAGAACCGGGACATCTTCGCATGGCAGCCATCTGACATGACAGGTGTACCTAGGGAACTCGCCGAGCATGCTCTGCAGATAATTCCTGGCTCCAAGCCAGTAAGACAAGCCATGAGACGCTTCGGAGATGAAAAGCGCCACGCCATAGCAAAGGAAATTTCCAAGCTGTTGAAAGCAGTCTTCATCAAGGAAGTGATCCATACTAAGTGGGTGGCAAATCCGGTGCTAGTTCCTAAGAAAAACACAAAAGTTCTGCGCATGTGTGTAGATTACACTGGCCTGAACAAAGCGTGTCCAAAAGACCCTTTTCCCTTGCCTCGCATTGACCAAGTCATTGACTCGACGGCGGGATCGGAGCTGCTGTGTTTCTTTGATGCCTACTCAGGATACCACCAGATCAAGATGAAACAGTCCGATCAACTCGCTACGTCGTTTGTAACACCTTATGGCACATATTGCTATGTTACAATGCCATTTGGTCTGAAAAACGCAGGAGCAACGTATCAGCGCACTATGCAAAAGTGCCTGGCGGATCAAATCGGGCGAAACATCCACGCATACGTGGACGACATCGTCGTTATGTCTAAAAAGCAAGATGGCCTTATAGCAGATTTGTAAGAGACCTTCGACAATCTAAGTAAGTACAACATGATGCTTAACCCCACGAAGTGTGTCTTCGGGGTGCTAGCTGGACAACTTCTAGGATTCATCGTCTCCAACCGCGGAATTGAGGTTAACCCAGAGAAGATCAAGGCAATCCTCGACATCTCCCGGCCCATAGATCTAAAAGATGTACAACAACTCACAGGCTGCGTGGCAGTAGTGAGCAGATTCATCAGTCGTCTTGGCGAGAAGGTTTTGCCACTCTACAAGCTGATGAAGAAATCAGACGAATTCATCTGGACCGATAAGGCAGACGCTGCGCTTAAGGATCTGAAGAGAGTGTTATCCACTGCACCAGTCCTAGCGGCTCCCAAAGACCAGGAACCCATGTTACTATACATGGTGGCAACTAACAGGGTGGTCAGCATCGTCATGGCGGTAGAACGTAAGGAAGAAGCGCAGGAGTATGGCGTACAGCGACCAGTCTACTATGTCAGTGAGGTCCTGATGGAATCCAAGCAGCGCTACCCTCACTACCAAAAGTTGGCATACGGAGTTTTCCTAGCTTCTCGTAAGTTAAGGCATTACTTCTATGACCATAAAATCACAGTGGTGAGCAAGGCCCCACTGAAGGACATCATCAACAACAGCGACGCAACAGGACGAGTTGCAAAGTGGGGCATTGAATTGGCCTCTTTCAACATCGACTATAAGCCTCGCACCGCCATCAAGTCTCAGGCTTTGGCGGAATTTATGGCGGATTGGAAGGAAGCGCAGGAAACTACGCCCGTCCCAGAACCAGAGCATTGGGTGATGCACTTTGACGGTTCAAAGCTGCTACATGGCTCGGGGGCTGGAGTGACACTCAAATCTCCCAAGGGAGATGAGCTAAGCTACGTTCTTCGGATCCACTTGCCCACCACCAACAACATCGCGGAATATGAAGCTTTACTACACGGGCTACGTGTCGCAAAGGAGATCAGCGTACAACACATCATGTGCTGTGGAGACTCTGACCTTGTTGCTCAGTGATACGTCTCCAACGTATCTATAATTTTTGATGCTCCATGCTTGTTTTTACACCATTTACCCGATGTTTTGTTACACTTCGTAGCACTTTTATGCATTTTCCGGAACTAACCTATTGACAAGATGCCACAGTGCCAGTTCCCTGTTTTTTGCTGTTTTTGTGTTTCAGAAGTGATACACAGGAAATATTCTCGGAATTGGACTGAAACAAGTTCCTGAAGTCTTATTTTACCCGGAAGCTTCCAGAGATCCGAAGAGGAGTAGGAGAGGGGCCACAAGCCAGGCTCACACATGGGTGGCGTAGTCCAGGCCTTGGCTGCGCCACCATGGTGTGAGGACGCCTGGTCCCTCCTCTGACAATGCCCCTTCGCCTATAAGAAGCCTCGGGACGGAAAACCCTAAGGGATTCGGCAATTTTCCAGAAAGAGTTCCGCAGTTCTGCCGCCACCACTGACGAATTTCGGGGGGACAGAAGTCTCTGTTCCGGCACCCTGCCGGGACGGGGAAGTGCCCCCGGAGCCATCTCCATTGATCTCCGGAGCCATCTCCGCCGTCTCCATCGACCTCACCGCCATCTCCATCAACCTTGCTGTCTCCTATGATGAGGAGGGAGTAGTTCATCCCCGGGGCTGAGGGCTCTACCGGTAGCTATGTGGTTCACCTCTCTCTCCCATGATGTGATCTTTATGTGATCATGAGCTTTGTATCATGTTGAACAAGTAGATTTTATTATTCAGATATTATGTGTACTCTAGTTATTTTATTAAAGTAATCTATTCCTCCTGCCATGGTGTAACGGTGACAGTGCGTGCATCATGGTGGTACTTGGTTTAGGCTATGATTGTGATCTCTTGTGGATTATGAGAGTAATTATTACTATGATAGTATTGAAGTGATCTATTCCTCCTTTCATGGTGTAATGTTGACAGTGTGTGCACCGTGTTAGTACTTGGTTTAAGTTGCAATAATATCTATCTTGAGTTGTGCTTTGATTTGGATATCTCTATGAGTGGTGTTTGTCAAGTACTTGATGAACTTTAAGGGGTGCTTCTGTAGCCACTACACAATGATTAGTGTTATTCAATAGGAGAGTAATTTAGAGTACCATAGTGGAGAGAAGTTGTTTATTTGTTCAATCATGTTATATTTGTTGGGAGTGCGTCCACTAGTGAAAGTATGATCCCTAGGTCTTGTTTCCAAGCATTGCACACCGTTTACTTGCTGTTTTGTTACATGTTTGCTCGCAGCGATATTTATTTCAAATCACATTTGCTACTTATAATCATCACTACTACTTGTATTTCACTATCTCTTCGCCGAACTAGTGCACCTATACATCTGACAAGTGTATTGGGTGTGTTGGGGACACAAGAGACTTTCTGTATCGTAATTGCAGGGTTGCTTGAGAGGGATAGCTTTGACCTCTTCCTCCCTGAGTTCGATAAACCTTGGGTGATCCACTTAAGGGAAACTTGCTGCTGTTCTACAAACCTCTACACTTGGAGGCCCAACAAGTGTCTACAAGAATAGAAGTGCGTAGACATCAAGCTCTTTTCTGGCGCCGTTGCCGGGGAGGTAAGGTAAAAGGTACTCGCATCCTCCTGTGTGAGTGCTCGGAGTTATTTCCTTTAGATTCTGCAATTACATCTTTTTGTTTCTTGTTTTTATTTTCACTAGTTAGGCTTAATGGAAAACAAAGAGTTCTTTAGTCTTTTTCCTGAGTTTAGATATGAAGTGTTTGAAGAGAAAATTGAAAAACCTTTGGAGCTTAATTTGCATACTAATAGTGTTGTTAGTATGAATGCTTTAAATACCGTTGTTGCTAATGCTATAGAAAAGTCTAAGCTTGGGGAAGCTGGTTTTGTTAAGCATGATATTTTTAGTTCCCCAGCTTTAATGGAGAAAATTTGCTCTGATGATATTTTATCTCCCATATGTGATGTTCCTTCTTATGATGATATGTTTGAAGAATATGCTTTGCGAAATAGCTGTTCTCTAGCTTGTGATGATACTAAACCTCTAGCTTATGATGGCTATGATGATGAGTATAATATTTTCAGTTCACCTACTATTGAGGATAAAATTAGTTATAATTACAATATGCCTCCTGTTTTTGATGATTATGGTGATGAGAATAATTATTCTGTTGAATCTGCTCCTACTACTATTGTTCATGTAGGGAGTATTAATCCTTTTATGCATGTGGCTCATGATAGGGATGCTTTATGTGATAGTTATATTGTTAGTTTTATTCATGATGCTACTGAAAGTTACTATGAGAGAGGGAAACATGGTTTGATGGATCTCAACAATATTGAGTTTCCCCTCTTTATGTTGCAATTCTTGAAGTTGTACTTGTTTTGCCTTCCTATGCTTTTTGCTTTGCGCTTTCATGACTTGTCTCTTTACAAGACTATTTTTCATAGGAAGTGGTTTAGATTTAAATATGTTCCATACTTGCTTTTTGATGCTCTCTATTGCTTTAAATTCCTATATGGCGCCTTTGCCTCAAGCGCGCCCACATGAGCATCTTTGCAAATTTCTGCGCCTAGCTCAAAGGCGTTAAAGAAAAGCACTCTTGGGAGATAACCCAATGTTTTTACTTTCAGTACTTTTTCTTTTATTTGAGTCTTGGAAGTTATTACTACTGTAATAACCGCTCCTTATCCTTTTTATTTCGTTTTGTGCCAAGAGAAGCCTCTAATTTGAGTGAGGTAAGATTTGGGGATGTTGCTGTCCTGAAACTGTTTTCGGTGCTGCACCGTAAAAATTCGTGAAAATTCTCTGTATATCTTTTGGACCTGCGATTTCTTGAGCATATGCCCCAGATTATATCCAAACTTTTGTTAGTTGAACACTTTTTGATTTGAGCAACAGAAAACCCCTAAAAAATTCGACCTTTGTCAGCTGTTCTGTTTTGACAGATTTCTGCCAATATTTGTGTTTGCCGCTTTATCGCTTTCTTTTTGAGTTCTTTTGATCACGGAACCTTTTGGGGAAGTTGCTACAGTAGTATATGCTATATATGTGGTGGTTTTAGGTTGAAACCTGAAGCAAAAAGAGGTTGATTATATGTTATGCTACACTAATGTTGCTAATAGAATTGTGTTTAGTTTTGTATGAAGGAAGTTTTCAAGTGTAGGGATTGGAGAATGATGAGATGAGTTGAAGAATGGACAAAAGCTCAAGCTTGGGGATGCCCATGCATCACCCCAAGAAATATCCAAGAATTACAAGTGTCAAAGCTTGGGGATGCCCCCGAGGCACCCCTTCTTCATCGGCAAAAATCAGGTCACCTTTCAAGACACTATATTTTTATTGCTTCATGCACTATGTGTTTTTCTTGGAGCGTCAGTTGTTTTAGTTTTCTTAGTTAGTTTAGTTTTGTTTGCTGCAATAAATGGTTAGATCACATCATGTTTCTTTTGGAGGAGATGAACTCGCTTTTCATTTGCCAAGAACACTCCGTTTTTCACTCTTATCGTTTCAACGAGTGTTCTCTTTTTCTGCTACTGCGTTTAGCCTTTGTTTTTCGCCTTGATTTGCATTCAGATCTTCTTATATTTATTTATCAAGGTGTATTTTTGCCTCTGGACCATGTTGGTTTTCCTCAAAAGAGTTTGATTAAAAAAGTTTGAATGGTGTTGGAAAAGAGAAAAAGCTTTATGCAAAAAAAGTGGTACAAGAAGGAGCTTGTGTAGACTGCGGCTTAGGCTTTTTCATGTCATTCTTGATGTCTTTTTGATAGTATGCTTAGTGGTTTTGCTGTAGCATGACTTGTCTCAAATAACTGAGATTGCTTAATGAGCCTTTGAAAAAATCATGCGTTGTTTTTATTGTATGGAAGCATTATTTTGGTTTTCTCCTTGATGCTTTATTTGGGTTGACTTGGCACATGCTCACACATGTTAGACTCTTACAAAGATGCCAATAGCCTCTATGATCATTTAGTTTTTGACTTTTGATGCCATCTTATGCTTCTTTTAATGTCGCTTTGTCGCTTTGCATGATTATGGCCGTTATTGCTCTCTTAGTTGGTCGCTCCCAGTCTTTTTCTAGCCCTCATCTTGTACTGAGTATGAGCTCTACTCGTGCATCCAACTCCTAAAAACCAAGTTTGCCATTGTGTCCACTATAAACTCCTATGCATGGTATTTGTAAGCCATTCCAAAGTAAATTTTCATGTGCTACCTTTCAAAAAAAAACCTTCAAAATACTTCTCATTTTGTGACACTGTTTTCAGCTCATGGGGACGTAGTGGTCGGATTTGCTATCTTCCATATTGCTTATTCCAAAAAGAAAAAAAAGGAAAAAAGAAAAGAAAAAAGGCACTCCTCCATGGAATGTGAATGTTGGTGGGCACCCGATGGAATCGGTTAGCCATGGTTTGTGAAAGGAAAAAAGGTGGGGAGGAGTGCCAAGCTTTATAAAAAGAGCACAAAAGTGCCAATCTCTCTCTCAAAAACTTGCTTCATTTTTGTATGGAAGATAGTAAGAACCCCATTGCCAGTCGTTGACAAAGACAACCACCTCTCAAAATCCAATTTTTCTCTCTGTTTTACAAATGAAAAGCTCTAGCACATGTTTAATCACTGCTTCCCTCTGCGAAGGGCCTTTCTCTTACTTTTATGTTGAGTCACCACCTTCTATCTTTATGCACCATTTAGAGAGCATAGTTGTCATTCTGAGTATAATGTGCATTGTCCCAAAGTTTTCATTGATTGATTCATGACTATGGTTTCACTTGTTCTTAAATTATTTGTATCTAGTCGCCCTCTTAAACTTGAAGGTGTCCTATGCATTTATGTTTTGCTCTCCATGAAGGACAAGCTGAAAACCATTTGTATGTTTTTCCTCATGATTTGAACACACGTTTGACTTTCATTGTTTCATTTTCATGATCTTTTGTTTGTGTTCATTTGCATGTTTACAACATGGTTGCTAAGTTTCTATTATCAAGATTATCTCTTTCATGCCCATGTTTTAAGTTCTTTTGATCCTAGCTCACAATGCTTACATATATGATCAAGATTGTGTAGGTGCATGTCACCTCAAAAATTATTTCTTTTGTTATCACTTACCTACTCGAGGACGAGCAGGAGTTAAGCTTGGGGATGCTGATACGTCTCCAACGTATCTATAATTTTTGATGCTCCATGCTTGTTTTTACACCATTTACCCGATGTTTCGTTACACTTCGTGGCAGTTTTATGCATTTTCCGGAACTAACCTATTGACAAGATGCCATAGTGCCAGTTCCCTGTTTTCTGCTGTTTTTGTGTTTCAGAAGTGATACACAGGAAATATTCTCGGAATTGGACGAAACAAGTTCCTGAAGTCTTATTTTACCCGGAAGCTTCCAGAGATCCGAAGAGGAGTAGGAGAGGGGCCACAGGCCAGGCTCACACATGGGTGGCACGGCCCAGGCCCTGGCCGCGCCACCATGGTGTGAGGACGCCTGGTCCCTCCTCTGACGATGCCCCTTCGCCTATAAGAAGCCTCGGGACGGAAAACCCTAAGGGATTCGGCAATTTTCTAGAAAGAGTTCCGCAATTCCGCCGCCGCCACCGACGAATTTCGGGGGACAGAAGTCTCTGTTCCGGCACCCTGCCGGGATGGGGAAGTGCCCCGGAGCCATCTCCATTGATCTCCGGAGCCATCTCCGCCATCTCCATCGACCTCACCGCCATCTCCATCAACCTTGCTGTCTCCTATGATGAGGAGGGAGTAGTTCATCCCCGGGGCTGAGGGCTCTACCGGTAGCTATGTGGTTCACCTCTCTCTCCCATGATGTGATCTTTATGTGATCATGAGCTTTGTATCATGTTGAACAAGTAGATTTTATTATTCAGATATTATGTGTACTCTAGTGATGTTATTAAAGTAATCTATTCCTCCTGCCATGGTGTAACGGTGACAGTGCGTGCATCATGGTGGTACTTGGTTTAGGCTATGATTGTGATCTCTTGTGGATTATGAGAGTAATTATTACTATGATAGTATTGAAGTGATCTATTCCTCCTTTCATGGTGTAATGTTGACAGTGTGTGCACCGTGTTAGTACTTGGTTTAAGTTGCAATAATATCTATCTTGAGTTGTGCTTTGATTTGGATATCTCTATGAGTGGTGTTTGTCAAGTACTTGATGAACTTTAAGGGGTGCTTCTGTAGCCACTACACAATGATTAGTGTTATTCAATAGGAGAGTAATTCAAAGTACCATAGTGGAGAGAAGTTGTTTATTTGTTCAATCATGTTATATTTGTTGGGAGTGTGTCCACTAGTGAAAGTATGATCCCTAGGCCTTGTTTCCAAGCATTGCACACCGTTTACTTGCTGTTTTGTTACATGTTTGCTCGCAGCGATATTTATTTCAAATCACATTTGCTACTTATAATCATCACTACTACTTGTATTTCACTATCTCTTCGCCGAACTAGTGCACCTATACATCTGACAAGTGTATTGGGTGTGTTGGGGACACAAGAGACTTTCTGTATCGTAATTGCAGGGTTGCTTGAGAGGGATAGCTTTGACCTCTTCCTCCCTGAGTTCGATAAACCTTGGGTGATCCACTTAAGGGAAACTTGCTGCTGTTCTACAAACCTCTGCACTTGGAGGCCCAACAAGTGTCTACAAGAATAGAAGTGCATAGACATCACTCAGCAGGTGGCTGGCACATACAAAGCTCGGAACAAAGTTATGGCGGCATATAGAGATGAAGTGGATGAGATGGCCAAAAGTTTCCTCGGCTACGACATAAAACACGTACGACGAGAAGATAACATGGCGGCCGATACCTTGTCCAAACTAGGATCTAGCCGTAAGGCAGTTCCACCAGGCGTATTCCTCGAGCATCTGCGCGTACCATCGATAAAGATGGTGGATCTAGAAAATTCGGAACTAGCAAGCTCACCCGTCATGGCGGTTTTGCCCAGCAATCCGCCATGGGCAGAGCCCTACCTGGAATATCTGACGAACAAGAAGCTACCCGAAGACGAAGTCCAAAAAAGACAAATCGAGCGTAGAGCCAAAGCGTACACCATCATAGATGGCCAGCTCTACAAACGAAGCACCTCGGGAGTTTTCATGAAGTGCATATCCCAAGTGGATGGAATCGAAATACTAAGAGAGATCCACGAAGGCGAATGTGGGCATCACGCCGCCGCCAGATCCCTTGTAGCTAAAGCATTCCGCCATGGATTCTACTGGCCAACAGCCAAGGCAGATGCAGACCGTATCATGGAGCTCTGCCACGGTTGCTAGATGTACTCCAAGCAAACCCATATGCCCACCACAGCACTGCATACGATCCCTATAACTTGGCCCGTTGCACTCTGGGGGCTGGACATGGTGGGTCCACTAAAAACAGCACCTTCGGGATTCATGCACCTCCTGGTAGCGGTAGACAAATTCATGAAGTGGGTGGAGGCTAAGCCCATCAGAAAACTTGATGGCAAAACTGCCCTCAAATTTGTCAAGGATATTGTGGTTAGATTCGGCATCCCACATAGCATCATCACCGACAATGGCACTAATTGTCTCAGGGAGAAGTTGAAGAATACTGCCATCACAACGGAATCCACCTTGACCTAGCATCTGTGGCACATCCACAGTCTAATGGCCAAGTTGAGCGGACCAACGGACTAATCATGTCAGGGATCAAGCCACGCCTAGAAGCACCGCTACATAGAGCAGCTGGAGCCTGGGCAGAGGAGTTGCCATCTGTGCTGTGGAGTCTACGGACCACGCCAAACAGATCAACTGGCCTTACCCCTTTCTTCTTAGTCTACGGAGCAGAGGCAATCTTGCCGAGTGATATTCAGTACGATTCTCCAAGAGTCGAGGCCTACAAGGAAGAAGATGCAGAAGCGTCCAGACAACTATCTGTGGACCTGCTGGAAGAAGAACGAGACCTAGCAGCCCAGAGATCCGCCATCTACCAGCAGAATCTCCGCCGCTATCACAGCCGGCGAGTTCGCCAACGCTCGTTCAAAGAGGGTGACCTGGTGCTACGCCTCAAACAACAGAAGTCCCACAAGCTATCCCCGCCTTGGGAAGGACCCTTCGTCATCAGCAAAGCTCTACTGAATGGTTCCTACTACCTCGTTGATATTCGCGAGCTAGATATGTGACCCAGTAAGAAGCGCAAGCGAAGAGACCCTGACGATATCTACGACGAGATAGATCGTCCATGGAACATCGCACAGCTACGTCCTTTCTACACTTAGCACTTATCTAGCTATGTAATAGGCACCTCTATATGATCAATGAAATAAAGCATTTGGTTCACTCTTGATTTTTTCTGAGTCTTTTACCTCCTTTATTGTTCATTTAGATCGTATAGAACCTTTTGCGCAATTGTGCTTTGCACTTGCGTCTTTTTTAAATCCGCCATAAGCGGTCCGCGTAGCTTTTTTATGTTTTGATCTTCATTTGATGTTTTCTGTGTGGATTCCCGAGTAGTGACTTTTTGACGATCTAAGCCGCCATCTGCTAAGGGTTTTGGATGGTGGCTATTAAGTATCGTCGCCCTAGCGGATTGTTCGTGCGAAGATTTCACCATCTCATGAAAAGTCAAGCACAGAGAGCCAGATGGCGGATCGCATAATCCTACGCGTGAATTTTTTTCAAAATGTTGTTTTTTGGGCATGTCAAAAACTGCAAGTTGCATAAAACTAGGCCTGGCAGTTTCTTCGCACAATTAAACCACTTCATAAAAACAAGCTGCAAAAGTACAAAAGCATTCCACTGATCCACCACAAGCAGATCAGTCACAGTGCAGAAACATTCACACAGAGTTTAAGTTTAAACTTAGAGACCCACTCAGGGGCCGAATTGATGCAAAGTATTTTTGCTGCCATATTGCAGGGCACGTCCTAAGAAGACGGCGGAACCTTGGAGGACACCTCATCACCGCCATCACCACCTGCAGTAGCCACGGAGACTGATGCCGAAGCCTGGGATGGCGACCCTGGCAGCTCGTATGCTTCATAGTATATGTTCAGCTGAGTGCCAAGGGCACACAGTTGATCGTATCCAAGCACGCTTTGCCGGATGGCGGCCTCATCCACCGGTGCACCATCCTCGCCGCTCTCTGGGATGCCGGAGGTGAGCAGGTCCAGGTCCATCTCGGGGTAGTGGGCCTTCGCCAAGGTTAGAGCTGTCCTGGCACCACCCCGAGCAGAGGACTGTTTCCAGTCTGCCATTAGCCCTGGCACTAGCAGCAACTTCTGGGTGAGCGCAATGGTGGAGAGGTTGGAAGAACCCGCTATCTGCAGGCTCCCGCACGCCTGGCGACCAGTGTTGAGAAGGCCATCAAGCTCCTTCTTCGCTGCGTCAGTGGCCACGCGCAAGCCCTCGGCGGTATCCACCTCGCCTTGCCCCAGGGCGACTGTATAGCGGAAAAAGAAGATGCGTCACACACGGCATAGCAGAAATTGAAAAACTTTACAGTATAAGAAGAAATGGTACCTAGCATGGTGTCCTGGAAGTGATGGAGGATCTCGTTGAAACCCGCGTGTCGCTGCTCAAAAACAGCGGCGGCTTTGCGGAGATCCTCTATCTCCTTCTCCCTCTTCAGGTTTTGGCGCTCCTAGTCCTTAAGTTGCTCTTCGAGGGCGGTGTTTGCGAAGCTGCTCTTGTAGCCCATCCATCGCAATGGCGTGGCCCTTCTCCACCCCCTCAAGTTTGGACTTGAGCGCAGCAGCATCTGCATGGCGGAATTATCAGCGCAGCATTGATCGAATAAGCATAAAGGAAAACAAACTTGTCAAGGTAAATTACCGCTATTCTCAAGCTACTGCTGCAAGTCTGCCACAAGAGCGCTTTTGTTTGCCAGCTCCTTCTCTTGCGAGTTGACAACCTGGACCAGGTCCTCTACCACCTTCTTGTAGTTCTGGCAAAATAATTCGAAGTGTTAGTCACTCTTAGAGCTTTATGCCGGATAATTATCCGCCATAACGCTCGGGGGCTACTCACGATGATTTTTTCGTCACTCTTAGAGCATCATGCTGGATACTATCTGCTATAATGCTCGGGGGCTACTTATGCTGATTTTTTGTCTTCCTAAGAGCTTTACGCCGGATAGTTATCCGCCATAATGCTCGGGGGCTACTCAGTATGAAATTTTTAAAAAAGTTCTCTATAGAGCACTGTGTGAACTACTAGCGCTCGAGGACTATGCTATTAAAAAATTTACAGAAGTCACTCTTGAAGCCCCATAGCGGATCAAATTTAAGAATCCGCCATGGCGCTCGGGGGCTACTGGGAGTACATACCTCTTTGACAAGACTGGTTCTCTGAACAAACGCTGCCATAGTACATGACACATGGTTACTGGCCTCTTCTTGTAAATTGTCAAGGCGGAAAAGAGCTTCTAATTTCTTCTTCCACTTTGAGGCCTCCCCAGCTCCTGCGTCCATCTGGACCGTTTTTCCGCTAAAGCTCACCTTCTTGGCACTTTTAGCAGGGTGGTCTGATGGTCCAGCATTTTTCTCTGGAGTATCCGCCACCTTGCTAACGCGTTGGGAAGAAGTGGAAGGCCCAGTTGGGCGGACAGGGGCGTCAGGTGTAGGCGGAATGGCAGCAAGAGATGGTTTGACCCTTGGAGGTTTTTGGCCAGGAACTTTTCTTCTCCTGTGCACAGAAAACAGTCACAGATTAGAATAGTCAAGTTATACATGGTATGAAGGCAAGTCATGATTATCCTTACTTCCGCTCTGGCAGGTTGATAGCGGCGGAATGCTCAGGCACGGTGTCTAAATGGCCACGAAGAGCAGGGGACGGATGGCGGGAGATGACTCCCTTGCCTAGTCCACGAATGCGCCCGCCGGCACCGCGAACACCGCGACGAACCGCTGTTATGGGCTCATCCGCCACTACCTCCTCTTCCGCCACCTTTTGTCTTTTGGGAGATGAGGATGTTTCGTCCTCATTGTCAGTAAGCTCTTTCGTCCGAGGGTAACGGACGAGACGGCTCAGCTCAGAAGTGGTAGGGAAGAAAGCTGCGGAGAGATGCGAAGTTATTTAAGAAAAACCAGCTGTTATGACGGAATAAGGAGAGACTCTCACCTTTGGACAACTGCCATTCTCATACATAGGAATCTTTAGCTTCAAAGGCTCGTCCCGCGCCACCTTAATGAGGTTGCGGATTCGAAGCTCGATCTCTTCAGCAGATAGTTCTTCCTTGGAATAGCGATGAGGATCATCAACTCCGCTATATTCGCACATCAGGGCTAGGCGGTATTGAAGAGGCTGAATCCGCCGTGAGACCCAGCAGTGGATGGTATCGGCACCTGTCAGTCCAGAGAAGACAAGTTTTGAAATCCGTCGTGAGCATAGTTGACATTCATCATCCATTGTAAAATCGTCCATGACACCCCAGCTATCCTGCTCCTTGGCGGGGCCATCAACAAAAGACCGCATGCCATACTTCCTTTTAGGAGGGGCCTGGTCAGCCAGATAGAAGAAGGATCCCCGCCATCCCTTTGCAGAGTCATGAGGGATAATGTAGGGGTAGGATTTCCCGCTCTGAGGAACAAAGGAGATTGATCCGCAATTGTGAGGATCTCCGTTCGCATCTCAGTTGTGGCAGATATTAAAGTATAAGCGGAATAAATCTCCGCATGGGCTGATACCCAGATACCCCTCGCATAGCGCGACGAATCCCGCTAGGGCAGTGAAGCTATTTGGAGCGATGTGGTGTAGCTGTAACCTGTAGTGCCGAAGAACGCCCTTCAGGAAGTAGGATGGCGGAAGACTGAGGCCACGATCGATGTGGGACTTCAGTATGACGACCTCTTCATCTGAAGGAGCTGGCATTGCTGCACCGGGTTCAACCCGCCATCTGGAGAAATCCTTAGCAGATATGCGGCCTTCCTGCTCCAAGGAAGATAGAATCTCCTCATTTATGTTACAGGAGTCCCAGTTTCCTCCTGAGGTCTCGGGCATGGCGGACTCTGTATCAGAGGACCGCGCTGAGCCCTCAGTAGCTTCAGACTTGGAGGCTTGGTGAGGCGATTCTGGTTCCATGGCGGCTAGTGGTGTGGCGGTAATAACTTCCAAGATTTCAAGCGAAGACGAGGAAGACGATGCCAGCTTGTGGCGGAAAATGTCATCGACGGCGAGGATTTTCCGCGGTGGCTCGTCGGAGATGACGTAGCCCTCGTGGCGGCGCTAAAGAGAGAGAATGCGACGAGGGCGAATGAGGGGTGACCGGCCAGGGGTGAGAGGCCGGGGTATATATAGACCCCGGGCCTCGAGATTCATGCCCACCATCACCACCGCTCATCCTGATCGCAGAAACCCTAATCCGGTGACACGTGTCCCGGGGTAAAAAAGTAACTTTGGTGAAAATAGTATGTGCACTGTAAGTCTTGCCCTAGAAGGAACTACGTGCCGGAATTTACGGCGGATTTCCACGGTATGATCCAATGGATCCCGAAAATCTCGCTAAGATAACTACGTCGCCTGATCCGTTATTTACGGTGGATTAATAGATGGAAGAAGAAACATCAAGATGACCGCCATCCCAGCACAGAAGAAAAGAAGAGTTATGGCGGAAGTATCCCACCAAGAGCATGCATGGCGGATGTAAATGGCAATCTTGAAGCTCCCTGGGGGCTACTGTCGGGGATATACCAAATAGGTATACCAGCGACGTAGTCCTAAATCAGCAAGCCAGGGTGGCCCATCAGGGGTGGTATGGCGGATTCGCCATACCGGGCGGCCCAGTTGCTGAAGTTGCCATGGCGGTACTGGACGCAGGCGGTTATGGCGGATCCGGAGATAGGCCCATGGTGGACCAGGAGACAGGCCCATGGCGGGTTGCCTTGTAGTACACGCATAGGACTTAGTCTAGGACTCCAAGTTGTATCCGCTCCGGTACCAATGTGTAGCCCACGCCAGGCGCCTTTATAAGCCCGGCGTGGAGCAGCCCTTGAGGCACGTTCTAGTCATACGGCCAATCACATAGCGAAACAGCCAACCTCATCATTGTAAACAAGCACTTGTTGCCATATAGTGAATTATAGCAGCACGTAGGGTCTCGCCACCGTTGCGGGATCTGAAGCTGGGTAAACTCGTGCTACCACCGTCTCGGATCACTCCGCCGTGTTCACCCCCTTCCACAAACCGCCATACCCCTACCTCTATGGCAGATCTGTTGACGAAACCACGACAGCCGCTGTTCAAATTCAACGGCGGCTTTGCGGAGATCCTCTATCTCCTTATCCTTCTTTAGGTTCTGGCGTTCCTGGTCCTTCAGCTGCTCTTCGAGGAGGGTATTCGAGGCCAATGACTTTTGGAGCTGCTGCTGCAGCCCCTCCATCACAATAGCGTGGCCCTTTTCCACCCCCTCAAGTGTGGACTTAAGCTTGGCAGCATCTGCATGGCGGAAGTGTGAGCACAGTATTGATCGGATAGCGTAAAGGTACTTAAACTTGTCCAAGACAAAAGAAAACTACCGCTATTCTGGAGCTGCTGCTGCAAGTCTGCCACAAGAGTGCTTCTTTCTGCCAGCTCCTTCTCCTGCGAGCTGACGACCTGGACCAGGTCCTCCACAACTTTCTTGTAATTCTGGCAAAATGATATGAGGTGTTAGTCACTCTTAGAGCTTTATGCCAGATAATTATCCGCCATAACGCTCGGGGGCTACTCATGATGATTTTTTAGTCACTTTTAGAGCATTATGCCGGATAGCTATCCGCCATAACGCTCGGGGGCTACTCATACTGATTTTTTAGTCATCTTAAAAGCTTTATGCCGGATAGTTATCCGCCATAACGCTCGGGGGCTACTCAGTGTAAAATTTAAAGTTCTCTACAGAGCACTCTATAATATGACAGCGCTCGGGGGGCTATACTATGCAAAAGTTTAAAGTAGTTTCTCTTAGAGCTCCATAGCGGATCATCTATGAAAATCCGCCATGGTGCTCGGGGGCTACTAGGAGTACATACCTTCTTCATGGTTGCTGTCTTCTCTACAAAAGCAGCAATACCACTGGATAGCTGATTGATGGCATCTTCTTGGCTGGTGATAAGGTTGACAATCTCAAGTTGCTTCTGCTTCCAAAACAAACTGCCCCCCGCCGAAGCATCCGCCATCTGACCTTGAAACGAGTCAGAAGCCTTTTCACTTTGGACGACATCATTAGCCGTAGCTTCAGTCATTGGGTTGGCTTCTGGCATCGAGTCAAATTGACCACCAGCATCCTCCATATCGATATCGTTATGAGCAGGGGAGGGAATTGGTGCATCAGGGGTCTGCGGGATAGCGGCAGGGGAGGGCTTGGTTCGCTTGGATGGCGGTTCCTTGACGACAGGCTTCTTCCTTCTAAAGCAAAAGGGGATTAGCAAAACAATCAAACAACAATGAAGAAATAATAGAGGGTTACCTTGACTTTGGCAGGTTGATGGTAGCGATATTCTCGGATGGTGTTTCTAGCTCCGCCCTGCGTTGAGCTTCGAAATGGCGGGAATTAGTAGATGTCCCGCCACCACCATGAGATTTCACGTTGCTGCCCCGCTTCTTGGTGACCACCTTCGCCTTAGCCGTGCGGGCTATGTCATCTATGTCCCCCGCCATCTCCTCTTTGTTTCCGCTGGAGTGAACTACTTCCTCAGCAACGGTGGGCTTGGAGTTGGAGCGGCGAAGGGGATGAGCAAAGTCCGCAGGGCCAAGCAATTTGAGCTGATAAATAAAGACATCAGTTAGAATAAAGTGCAAAGGTATCATGGAATACCATGGCGGAAATGTAACTTACCGGAGGGCAGCTTCCATTCTCAAACATTGCCATGCCAAATTTCAAAGGCTTCTTCCTGGGAGATTTCATAAGAGAGCGAATGCGCTTCTCGACCACCTTAGGGTCTAGCTCCTTGTCTGAATAGCGCATGCCATCATTTGCACCAGTATACTCGTGCATCAGGCTATCGCGGTGTTGTAGAGGCTGGATCCGCTGAGATATCCAACAGTTGATGGTGTCGATTCGTTTCAGACCATCTTTGGATAGCTTGGCAATCCGCCGTGCCAGGAGCTTGACGTAAGTGGTGGCGGTCTCGTCGTTGACAGGCTTCTAGGAGTCGCTGGGCTGAGCTGCTATGTTCTCAAAGGAAGGAAGGCCGCGGGCTTGAGATGGCGCAGGCTTGTCCGCCATGTAGAACCAGGACGCTCTCCATCCTATGGCATAATCCAGAGGCGTGATGAAGGGATATTCTTTTGATCTCCGTGGAAGAAAGCATATTGTTCCACAGGTTCGAAGGAATCCGTCATCCTCGTAATTGGCCCGCACAGAGAAGAAGAGCTGGAAGAGGTCTACCCTGGGACGAATCCCAAGGAATCCTTCGCACAAGGCCGCGTATCCCGCTACAGACACCAAGCTGTTTGGGGCTATATGGTGGAGCTGTAGCCCATAGAACTTCAAGAGATTTGTGAAGAAAGAATATGGCGGCATACTGAGACCCCTCTCCATGTGAGATTTGAGCATCACGATTTTAGTGGAATTAGGGGCTGGCACCAGGGCTTTAAAGTCAGTCCGCTAGTGGGACTCTTCCTGGGGGGCCACGGTGCCCTCGTCCTCCAAAGCTTGGACGTGAGAGTCCTTGACATGGCATTTTGCCCAGTACCCATGGAGGTTCTGGGGAATCTGCTCTTCTTCAGCCTCTGCTCCGTCATCTTGCTCCTCTTCTTCGGCTTCGCCATCCACTTCTTTGTCAGTGGCCTCTTCTGTGGTCATTCCTGCCATCTCCTCCTCAGCCTCGGACGTGATATCCTCTGGATATGAATCCGCCATTGAGGGATGCGCGCCCTAAGCGGATTGCTGTAGAGGAGAATCTTCCTACTCAGCTTTGGAAGGGTGGCGGGAAGGAGATCCAGGATTCATGGTGGCAAACGAAGTTTGGATCCCGCTATGGAACGCGTGAAGTTCTTGGTGAACTATTCCGGCGGAAAAAGCCACCGGCGGCAAGGAATTCCTGCGGCGGCTCGTCGGAGATGACGGAGCTCTCGTGGAGGCACTGAGGAGAGAGAGAGCGAGGGGGTGAATGGGGTGTGCCCGGCCGAGGGTGAGAGGCCGGGGTATATATAGGCCCCAGACCTTGAGATTCATGCCCTCCATCACAACCGCTCATCCTGATCGCAGAAACCCTAATCCAGTGACACATGTCTGGGGGTAAAAAAGTAACTTCAGTAAAATAGTGCATGCGTTGTGAATCTTGCCCTAGAAGGAACTACGTGCTGAAATTTACGGTGGATTTCTATGGTATGATCCAACGGATCCCGAAAATCTCGCTAAAGTTAAAACTATGTCGCTTGATCCGCTATTTATGGTGGACTGATAGATGGAGAAAAAAGGAACATCAAGAAACCACCATCTAGACGCAGAACAGAAGATGAGCTATGGCGGATAGACTTCGCCAAAGAGGAGGCATGGTGGATGGAGATGGCGATCTTGAAGTTCCCTGGGGGCTACTGTTGGGGCTATACCAAATGGGTATACCAGCGACGTAGTCCTAAACCAGCAAGCCAGGGTGACCCATTAGGGTGGTATGGTGGATTACCTACCGGGCGGCCCAGTTGCTGGAAAGACCATGGCAGTACTGGATGCAGGAGCTTATGGCGGATCCGGAGACAAGCCCATGGCGGGTTGCCTTGTAGTACATGCATAGGACTTAGTCTAGGACTCCAAGTTGTATCCGCTCAGGTACCACTGTGTAGCCCACACTAGGCGCCTTTATAAGCCGGCGTGGAGAAGCCCTTGAGGCACAACTTAGACATACGGCCAATCGCATAGCGAAACAGCCAACCTCATCATTGTAACCGAGCACTTGTTGCCATATAGTGAATTATAGCAGCACATAGGGTCTCGCCGCCATTGCGGGATCTGAAGCTAGGTAAACTCGTGCTACCACCGTCCCGGATCGCTCCGCCATGTTCACCCCCTTCCACAAACCGCCATAAACCTACCCCTATGGCAGATCTGTTGACGAAACCACGACAAGCTCTAAAGGAATGGCACTGGAACTTGCACCAATGTCACATAAACCATAATAGCAATGATCGCCAATCCTGACAGAAATAACAGGAACACTTGTTTTCCTATGCCTATTAGGATGTGAAACAATGTTAGTAGCATCTTCACAAAAGACAATATGTTCATCCCCTACATCTTTAGTAACAAGGTCCTTCACTATAGCTATAGGAGACTTAATAGTAATTTGCTCATCAGGTTCTGCAACTTTCTTAGTACTTTTATTAAGCACACTTACCAAAGTAGAATGTTCTTTTACCTTAGCAGGGAAAGGCGTCTTCTCGAAATAAGGTTCGGGCAAAATGCTATCAATAGTACAAACCTCAGTAGCTGTAGCAGGAATATGACTAATAGAATCTTTATAAGGCGCATGATATTTGTTCCAATCTTTCTTTGGAACATCAAGATAAGAGGCAAAAGCCTTAAAACAGTTAGCAAGTATCTGAGAATCAAGACCATAAGCAGTGCTAACATTATGAAAGTCATCGGTTCCCATAAAAGCTTTAATGCATTCATAATCATAATTTATACCTGACTTCCTACCTTTGTCGTTTTCCCATCCTTCAGCATTTTCTTGAATACGGTCAAGAAGATTCCACTTAGCATCTTCTTTCATATGGGTAAATGATCCAAAACAGGAAGCATCCAAAAATTCCTTTTCATGAAGAGTAAGCCTCGCATAAAAGTTATCAATAACAATATTACTAGGGAGCTCATGAATGGGAGATTTGAGCATTAGTAACTTCAATCTCCCCCACGCTTGGGCAATACTCTCTCCATCATGAGGCCAAAAGTTATATATTCAATTACGATCTTTATGAATTTCACTAGGAGGATAAAATTTGGAATAAAAGAGGGGTACAATTTCCTCCCAAGCAATAGATGGACCATCTTTCAGTAGCCGATACCACTCCTCAGCTCTGCCTTTTAGTGATAAAGAGAATAGATTTCTCTTGACCTGGCTTGGTGAGATACCTGCACACTTGAACAACTCGCATAATTCATGTATAAAAAGTAAGTGATCACTCGGTGTCGGTGGGATGACCCCCGGTAGGGTCAAGAGACTAGAAAGGCATAAGGAAAGTGGTTGACTTTGTGTTGGTGGACCAAGGTTGGGCCTGGCCGGAATATAAGAGTTTCGGCCAGGCCGGCATATAAGCCGTATCCCGGCTGGTGTTCAGATATGTCGGCATAGCTAGAATACATGATGAAGAGTGCCAGCGTATATACAGATATGCCGGCTTTACCTAGTTGTTATGTTATGCAGGAACAGGGGAGGCCGGATTAACTAACCATGGGTCGTTGGTCTGGCATATAGGTCCAGGATATGGCCAACGGCTATATCTAGGATACAGAACTCAACCAAGGGGTCACATCCCTACAATCAAGGGAAGAAACATCCAAGCATGGAGGCAGATCATGATGACATGGTGCATAGTGGTGGTTTACCAACCATCACTGTGCCAAGTACAGTCCTTGACATCACAGTGGAGAGGTCACAGTCCAGGAAGTACATCGTACAGGGATGTGGAGTCACATCGAGAGCAATCAGGGAGAAAGTCAATGGCTTCTGCCATCGTCAGCATGTCCTATTTGGAGGGTAGCTGCTGTCTCTTGGTCCAAGTAACGTTGTAACCCTGGCCACCCCTATATAAGGTGGCACAGGGAACCCTAGCAAAGGGTTGATCTCTTCTCACTCTCTCAGTTGATAGTTCATCTTCCTCCTCTCACAGAGAGCTTGGAAGCACCATTGTTGTACACTCCATCGATCCAAATATACAACCAGTAGAGCAGGAGTAGGGGTGTTATCTCCTTACGAGAGCCCCGAACCTGGGTAGCTTGTGTGTTCCTTTCTGTCGTGCTTCTTAGCTTGCTCCCCTCTCTCGAATCTTCCAGCATCTAGTTCGGCCCCCATTTAAGCCATCCCATGGCATATGTTGTTTCACCACGATGACATTTGGTGCCCACCGTGGGGCAGATCGATATGCTGGGCGGAGTGTTCATTCGGACGGGGTCCGTGATAGTGGCGTCAGGGGTGCGCGTGGTCTCTGGCCTCGTCCAGAGGCTAGGCTCGCTCAGCTTCATCAGCGACAACGCCAGATGTCTCGGCAGCCGGCCATTCCCCAGGAATGGCCGGATCATGTCTTTTGGTTTCCACGAGGTGTACGTGGGGACTGAGAGTGTTTGCAGGGAGAAGGTGCTGGTAGCGGCGGATCCTCCATCGCATCTGTTGGCTCACGCTGGGCGTAGCGCTCGCCCAGTAGAGTCGGCAGAGGTGATGATGGCCGGCAGGTGGCACCGGCAAAGCAGCAGCAGCGGATACTCCCCTGGAGCAGGAGAAGGCCAAGAGGTCGATGCGTCCTCCGCTGGAGCATGCGGAGAATCTGGCCGGCACTTCTGGCGTGCCGGCTAGGGGCCAGCCCCTCCTCCCCATCATCGATCGGCTTCTCGAGCCGGTGCGATCCTGCGATGATCCGGAGCAGACGAAGGAGGTCCTGGAGGGATCTCGTCAGGCCCTCGTCGACGAGGCCCTGGCCATGCATCAGGAGTGGGAGCGGTTCAACCAGCAACTCCGTGAGTATGAGGCTGCCCATGGTTTTACTCCTATGGTAACCCGGCCTAGCCGGATAGAGGAAGTTAGAACTAGAGGTAGAGATCTTAACACGGAGCTAGGTAAAGATGCTAGAGCTAAGAGTCATAGCGCAACTAGTACTCTACCTAAGGTGATCTATAGCTCACCGGTAAAGAACCTTAGAGCAGCAGCAGAAGTAGCTAAGGATTTATCCTGTTTATCCAGCGAAGCACTGCATGAGCAGCAAGCCTGGCTTAACCAACTTTTGTCTGAAGCTACCAAGCAGCAGGAGGCCTTTAAAAGGCAAATCTAGGTGCCGGCGCATCCCAGTACATTGCGTCGGTGGGAGGTGCCGGCGCGAGGTCGAGGGGCCAAGCCTCGTCCCTGCATCCAAGCTCCCGGCGTGCCGGAAGTGTGACCTCTGGCCGCCGGGACAAGCATATCCAGGTATATGATCCGGCAATCGCCAGAAAGCAAGCAATTGTTCAGGGGAATGCCGGCCAAGCTGACAAGAATGTCGGCAACAAGAGTGCCGGCCAGAATATGCCAGCCGGGCAAGGAGCACGCTCGGCTGGTGGCGGCTGGAATAACAGTGCTGCCCGGCGTCAGCAGTAGGGCGCCGAATATGCGGTGCAGCAACAAGGCGCAGGCCAGCCGAGACATCGGGAAGATGATGGAAATTCCGCCCTTGCGAGGACGGGATATCAGCAACCTCAGCAACAGCAGTACCAGCAAGACCAGCAATATGTGCACTACCAGCCAGAGCAGCAGCAGCAAAATATGATTCCGGGCCCAATTGCCTCCCGGCTAGGACCTCGGTCCTTGGCCCCGGATGATGCGCGCTTCAAGCTGGACATAATTTACCAGACAGAGCTGGTGGAGAGACAAGGAGCTCTGGGTCCTATGTGCTTTGGACCTCGGATTATGGGTGAACCGGCACCTTATTGTTTTCAGCTCGCGCGTGCCGCGAGGACATATAACGGCAGTATAAAGCCGGAAGATTGGTTGGAGGACTACTCCACAGCAGTAAACATTGCTGGAGGAAACCTCCGATGGGCGGTACGCTATGTGCCGCAGATGCTTGAAGGACCAGCCAGGATATGGCTGAACAATTTGCCGGCCGGAAGTATCAACGGCTGGGTCGATTTTGAAGAGCAGTTTGTATCAAACTTCACCAATACCTACAAGAGACCCAACCACCCACAGCAGCTAGCTAACTGCCGGCAAGGAGAATATGAGACCGACCGTAACTACCTCACTAGGTGGTGCACGTTGTGCAATTCCTGCGAAGGAGTTGTGGAGCAGCAGGCTATCATGTGGTTTGCTCAGGGATGCCGGCATGGCACCATGTTGTGGCAGAAACTTCAAAGGGATATGCCGGCCTCCTTGGCCGAGACTATCAAGATTGCCGACAGTTATGCCTTGGGAGATCCCATGCAGCCCACCCTTGATTCACAAGGCTAGGGGTAGACTCAGAGGAACAACAACAATGCCAGTGGATCCGGGCAGTTCTATCGCCTTGATAACCGGAACAAGAGAAGAGATGACAGACAAGACTATAGATATGGTTCATCCCAGGTGGTGGCCGTAGAAGAAGAGCAAGGGGGCGCCGGCAGTAGCCAGCGTCTGAGATATGAGAATTATCAGCAGCCTCAGCAGCAGCAACAACAACCGCAGCCCTTCCAAAAGAAGAATGTGTGGGTGAACAAGAATGCCGGTGCCGGCGCTGGCCAGAAAAAGCAATGGCCGAAATATACAGTGAGTTTAGCCATGGACAAGCCATGTGTGTTCCACACATTTCAGCCGGGTAAGCCGGTGAATCACTTAACAAGAAACTGTTCATGGCTAGATGACATATTGGCGGGTCGTGCAGGTCCTTTTGGGCCAGCTAGGCCACCTGTCCCAGCAACTCCATCGCCGCTGACAGGTGCGAATACGATTACAGTCCCGCCCAGGCTAGGTAATCTCGGAAATCAGAACAATGCCGGAAATGCCGGCGTGAATCAAGTTGATCAGAGCTATAATCCGGAGTACTATGCTGGTGGCCCAGCAGCGGGCCGGAATGAGTACAAGGAGCATGATCAGAGCTACATGGTCTTTGAGACTGAAAGAACAGATAAGCAGAGTTTGTACCGGTGGAGCTTGGAAGTGAATGCCGTTATGTCGGCAGTCCCGAAGCTGATGTACTGGTCTGACCAGGCCATTGGCTGGGACAGGGCAGATCATCCCAAGATCATGCCAAACCCCGGCGGTTATGCTCTGGTGATGGATCCGACATTTGTCAGGCCGGCTAACAATGTGAGGTTCAACAAGGTCCTCATTGACAATGGAAGCAGCATCAACATCATGTATCGAGACACGATGCAGAAGCTGGGCATCAAGGAGAATATGCTGGAGCCAAGCAAGACCACATTCCACGGCATTGTGCCAGGACTTTCATGTGCGCCGATGGGCAAAATCCGGATAGATGTCATGTTTGGCAACCGGGATAACTGCAGAGTGGAGAACCTCATGTTTGAGGTGGTGGATCTGGACAGCCCCTACCATGCATTGCTGGGTAGGCCGGCATTGGCGAAGTTCATGGCCTCTACGCATGTGGCGTATCTGAAGATGAAGATGCCGGGGCCCAGAGGAGTGATTACCATCATTGGTGATTACAAGCGCTCGATGGTGTGCGCCTCGGCCGGATCTAATCTGGCCGAGACTTTGATCATAGCGGAAGAAAAGAAGAGGCTCAAGTGAGCAGTGGAGATTGCTGAAACGGTCGTGGCCGGCAAACCTTTGCCGGGCATGACGAACCCAAGTGGCGGCACTTCCTTTCAAGTGGCCAAAGAGGTCAAGAAGGTGGCTCTGGATGAGCTTTTCCCGGAGCGCCATGCCCTCATCGGCGCCAGTTTGGACCCCAAATAGGAAAGCGAGCTCATCAGCTTCCTCCGTGAGAATCGGGATATCTTTGCATGGTCCACTTTAGACCTGCAAGGTGTGCCGAGGGAGCTGGCTGAGCATGCACTGCATGTAAGGCCGGATGCAAAACTGGTGAAGCAGCCGCTCTGGCGGTTTGCAGATGACAAAAGGAAAGCGATTTGGGAGGAAGTATCCAGGCTCCTAGCTGCCGGCTTTATCATGGAAGTACTACATCCAGATTGGGTGTCTAATCCGGTTTTGGTGGAAAAGAAGAAGGATGAGCCCGCCATAGTAAAGATATGGCGGATGTGCGTTGATTACACCAACTTGAACAAGGCATGTCCTAAAGATCCATTCCCGCTCCCTCGGATCGATCAAGTGATTGATTCCACAGCCGGATGTGAACTGTTATCATTTGTAGATGCCTATTCTGGTTTCCACCAGATCCCTTTATATCAGCCGAATCAAATAAAGACATCCTTTATTACCCTGTACGGGGCTTATTGCTATCTCACTATGCCGTTCGGTTTAAGAAATGCCGGCGCAACTTACCAGAGGTGTATGCAAAAGTGTTTGCATGACCAAATAGATAAAAATGTGCAGGTGTATGTCGATGATGTCGTCATAAAGACCAAGGAGAGCAAGACTCTCATAGATGACCTCCGAGAAACCTTTGCAAATCTGAGGAGGTTTCGGATGAAGTTGAATCTGGCTAAGTGCACCTTTGGTGTGCTGGTAGGCAAATTACTCGGTTTCCTGGTTTCCAGCCGGGGTATTGAGGTAAATCTCGGCAAGATTCGTGCCATAGAGAGAATGAAGCCACCGACAAATCTGAAGGAAGTACAGAAGTTCACTGGGTGCCTTGCATCCCTGAGCCGTTTCATAAGCCAGCTGGGAGAGAAAGCCTTGCCGTTATATCAACTGATGAAGAAGTCCGACACATTTGTCTGGACAACGCAAGCAGATGCAGCTTTCAAGGAGTTGAAGCAGATGTTGTCAACAGCGCCGGTATTGGCATCTCCAATGCCAAAGGAGCCGATGTTGCTCTATATAGCGGCGACCAACAGAGTTGTTAGTGCAGTGGTAGTAGTAGAGCGAGAGGAAGGAGGCAAAACCGTGTAGCGGCCGGTATATTATTTGAGTGAAGTCCTTTCCACCTCGAAGCAAAACTACCCCCATTATCAGAAGATGACATATGGCATCTATATGGCGGCCAAGAAGCTCAAGCATTACTTCCAGGAGCATCCAATCTGGGTAGTGGCTGAGGCCCCTATCTTGGAGATCATAAGCAACAAAGATGCCAGCGGCCGGATAGCCAAGTGGGCAATAGAGCTTTCACCATATACACCTCAGTATGACAAGAGGGATACAATCAAGTCCCAGGTGTTGGCCGATTTCTTCATTGATTGGGCCGAGATACAGTATGAGCCACCATTGCCAGATGCAAATTATTGGAGAATGCATTTTGATGGGTCCAAGACAATACATGGTTTGGGTGCTGGCATAGTTCTCACTTCACCCAAGAATGACCAGTTGAGATATGTTCTGCAGATCCACTTTGCAGCATCAAATAATGTGGCGGAGTATGAGGCACTTGTGCATCGCCTAAAGGTGTCCAAGGACATAGGCATTCGCCAGATTATGTGTTTTGGTGATTCAGATTTAGTGATCCAGCAGTGCTCCGGCATATAGGATGCACATGATGCAAATATGGGATCCTATCGTTTCTTGGTGCAGCAGTTGAGTGGCTACTTCGAGGGTTGTGAGTTCCGGCATGTCCCCCGGGCTCAGAATGAAGCGGCCGATACATTGTCCAAGTTGGGATCTTCCAGAGAATCAATCCTGCCCGGCATTTCGCTGGAGCATCTAAGGAAGCCATCAATCAAGCCCTCGCCGGAATTGTCATCCATATATGTTTCGCCAAGCCCAGAGGAAGCAATTCCAATGGAGATAGATGTCGGAGCCAGTTCAGATAACCCGGGGACTGCTCTCTTAGTCCCGGGGACTGGACTGACGTATGCAGTAAGTGCAGTATTCCGGAGCAGAGACAAAGGCAAGGGCAAAATGTACCAGGAGGTTGTGCCGGTATACCCAGGGACTGCTCTGGCATACCCGGGGACTGATCTTTCTGTCCCGGGGACATCGCAGCCCATGGAGATCGATTATGTATCGGTCGAAATGATGGAGATAGACCAAGCAGTGTTAACTGTAAGGGAAGTGCCCTCCTGGGTGCGTCCAATCATGGATTTTTTGGTCGATGGCCAAGTACTGGCGGATGAAACTGAGGCACGCCGAGTTGTGAGAAGATCCAAAGGATATACCATCATCAACAAGGAAATATACAAGAGAAGTGCCACGGGTGTACTGCAGAGATGTGTTGAATCTGCGGAAGGCCAGGAGATGCTCCGGGAAATTCATCAGGGGGAGTGTGGTCACCACGCTTCATCCAGAGCCCTAGTATCAAAAGTATTCCGGCATGGGTTTTACTGGCCGACGACACTACAAGAAGCAGAAGACTTGGTCCGGAAGTGCAATGGGTGTCAGATGTATGCCCACCAGATTCATCAGCCGGCATCAGCATTGAAGACTATCCCGATAACCTGGCCCTTCGCTGTTTGGGGCCTAGATATGGTCGGGGCATTGAAGCCGACAAGAGGAAAAATGACTCATATTCTGGTCATGGTGGATAAATTCACCAAGTGGATTGAAGTAAAGCCAATAAGAAAATGTGATGGCCACACAGCAGTGAAATTCTTAAAGGATATAATCTTAAGGTATGGTGTTCCTCATAGCATCATCACTGACAATGGGTCGAACTTTGCCCAAGGGCCATTTGACAGATATTGTGAGGAGGTGGGAATCCGGCTAGACATTGCGTCGGTCGCTCACCCTTGTACCAATGGCCAAGTAGAAAGGTCAAACGGACTAGTGTTATCTGGCATAAAACCCCGGTTGATAGAACCACTAGAGAAAACTCCAGGATGCTGGCTAGATGAATTGCCGGCAGTACTTTGGAGTCTGAGGACAACTCCAAATAGGTCAACAGGCTATACGCCGTTTTTCCTTGTGTATGGAGCAGAAGTTGTGCTTTCAACAGATGTAATACATGACTGCACCAAGAGTGGTGCTATATACTAAGGAAGATGCTAAAGAAGCCAGAGAAAATGATGTTGATCTGCTAGAAGAAGCAAGAGAGATAACACTATCAAGAACTGCAGTATATCAGCAGAACCTCAGACGCTATCATCCGCAGAAGGTGAATCCAAGGAGATTCTAAGAGGGAGATTTAGTGCTCCGGCTAAGGCAAGGCACAGAGGGCCGGCATAAGTTAAATCCTCCATGGGAGGGGCCATTCATTGTGAGCAGGGCTCTGCACAATGATGCCTACTATCTTATAGATGCGCAGACTCCGAAGAAGAACAAGGTGGACAGGTCCGGAGAAGAAACCAAGCGACCATGGAACATAGCTCTACTCCGTCCTTTTTAGTCCTGAGCAACATAATGTATGTATTTACATTTTGCTTTGTGTGCCGGCACTATATGCCGGTGCAAGACTAATGAATGAAATGTCGGCATCCCGAGGAGATCGGGCACTGCCTCCGATATATATTGTTGTCTATTTTTCAGCTTTTTATTTATATGCCGACTGGCTTGATTTGAATGTTTCCTATGTCGGCCTAGTAATGTGTTGGCACCAAAGGCCGCTCTTCGACTTAGCTGCTGTCCAAAACCCGGCTTCATGGCTAGCAAGAGTAGATGCCGGAGATTGTCTACATATGGAAAACGGCTAAGGAAAGATAAAGCAAGCGAACCGACATTTATTTTACTACAAAAGTTAAAACTTGAAGTGTCGGATGATTTGAAGTCTAAGTTTCAAAGTTTAAGTACTGTATGTTTAATAAAGCAACCTTGAGACTCATACGTCAAATGCCAAATAAGGTAGACAAGTAGCCAAGGTTGTGGAGTTAAGGAAACAAGAAAATAAACTCGGTGACTTAGCCAAAAGATGATCCGGCATTCATAAGCAAGCAAACCAAATTAAAACTTGTTCAGGGAGCAAACTAAAGGAAATAGAGTATATCTTACAACTGCACCCGACATACCGCGGATCTGATGAAACTTAAAGTTTTTCTGTGCTACAAAGTTTAAGAAGCAGGAGTGGAAGCAGAGCCGCCGGCAGGTGGAGCAGTAGCAGTAGAGATGTCGGCCTCAGGAGTGCCAGATCCAGCAGAAGGAATGGAGCCATCACCTCCGGTCGGGGCAGAACCCTGCTCTGGAGCTTCAGTGTCGGCGTCTTCAGCCTCTTCTTCATCTTGGCTGGAGTCTGAGCCCTCAGCATCCTTAGCATCATCCTTCTTCTCCGGCTGACGGATGTCCCGGACGAAGGCCTCAGTGTCGGCGTAATCCACATAGCTGTGGGCCAACTCCTGGCGACGCCGGATAAACTCCGGATCTGTGGTCCACACAGATCCTTCACGCACAGAGCGCAAAGTCTCCAGGTCAACCTTTTCATACCAAGAGAGGAAGTAAGTGAGAGCTTCATCAGCTCCCACCCTTGCGCCGGAGTCCCGCCATTCCCTGAGGTGAACTTTGGAGAGCTGCAGATCATTGCCAAGGTCAAGAGGGTCAGTGGGCGTTCTCTCTCCCGGCCAGAGGGCGGAATGTGCTTCCTGAGCGCCAAGGAAGAGATCTTCAGTGTAAGAAGTCATGGCCTTCTTGCGGGCTTCCAGAATGACCAGCTGCTCCGACATGTCCTAGTTGGAGGAGTCAACCAGAACATTCTGGCTCAGCTGATCCACTTGCAGGGCCTTCTCAACATCCTTAACAGAGGAAGGGAACAGGCCTGAGAAACAAAGAAGATGTTAGGAACAATAGTATATGTCGGCATGAGTGTTATGCCGGAAAAGATTGCGGTATGTCGAACAGGATATGTCGGGCAGGATAATAGGAAAAGGATTTGAAGCTTACTGGTGAGATCAGCGTTGAGCCAGGCAATGTCAACCTCCCACTTGGTGGCCTGCTCCTTCAGATGCTGCAGTTCAAGTTTAGCCCCGGAGGCATCAGCCTCTGAAGTGACAAGTAGCCCCTGGACCTTCTTGAGTTGGCCCTTCCTCTCCTCCTTCTCGTCCAGGAGCTCAGTAATCCGGCTCTTCAGTTGTTCCACCTTAGCTTTGTGGGTGATATCCCTTTCATCCAACTGCTTGGCCACATCCACTGAGGACACACAGTCCTGGTGGCGTGCTTCTAGTGCAGCCTTTTCATCTGCAAAGATTTGAAGTTAAGAGAATCTGAAGATAGAAAACAGTGACAAAGATTGAAGGATTTGAAGTACAAAGTGTTTATGTGGAAATTGGCAAAATCCGGCATACCTGTGAGCTCCTTCACCCTCTTAAGAAGCTCGGTGACTTGATCCTCAGCAGTGGCTGAAAAATGTCGGCAAAGGGTTATGTGTCGGTACATCAAGATGTGTTGGCAAGAGGAATATGGCAAAGTAAAAAGAGGAAAATAATCCGGCATATAATGGTATGTCGGCTGAGTTTACCTTTCTTGCTCAGATCCAGGCGAAGTTTGCTGTGCTCATCGGACAACTTCCGGTGCTCGCATATCAGATCATGATACATGTCCCGGCGTGCGTTGTTCATGCGCTGCAGAAGTGTTAGGATTTGAAATGTTATAAGAGAAATTTAGCATATCAGTTAATTTGAAGATTCTACCAAGTTTTCATTTTTTGAAGACCCGGCACAGGTGCTGCGCACCTATCCCGGCCCTCGGTGACTAGGATTTGAAGCTCGGATTGAGCTTATATGTCGGATAGATGGATTTGAAAATAGCTAAGTGGAAAAGAATATTGGAAAATCCCAGACGTCCGTATCCCGAATGCCCGACATTTTCGGGGACTGGGGATATATAAGGAGAATACTTACATTGGTGGCATCGGCCAAAAGGTGAAGCCTCTGCTGGATGCTGTAGAGTTCACTGGCAATGGCAATGGGCTTGGCCGGTACAACATCAGGATTGCCAGGGGCTGGAACTCCGGTCAGTTTCTTCTTCTTGGAGCTGGCAGTGTCCATGTAGTCAGCATCATTCCACTTCGTGCAGTATTCCTTGAGGGATCCAAGGCTTTTATCGTTCTTGGACCGCAGAGAAACGCGGCCCTCAAGTTCCAGCGTATGGAAGAAGCTGGGCCGGGCCGCTCCCCTGCCAATGTGAAGTGTCATGGCAGAGCTGGAGGGTGCGGGCTTAGCAGGTGCCGGCGCACTTGTAGCAGGTGATGGCGCGGTCTTGATGATCTGTGTCCGGTCTTGGCCGGGACAGCAGTCTTCTCCGGAGTTGGAGCTTTGGGCGGTGGTTGTTCCGGCACGGCCGGCGTAGCTTGTCCTGCAGGAGCTGGTGCCGGGTTAGTCCGGACTTCTGGTACTTCAGGAGCCTTTCCCTTGTCTATGCTGGCGCCCTTGTCGCCTGCGCCGGCATCTTCAGCAGTTCCGGCGCTGCTGGCATTGGCGCCGGTGTCAGGGATATCTTGTTGAGCCCCCGTGTCCATGTGGACATCGGGGGCAGAGTTGTCTTGTTCCGGCGGAGGGTCATCCTTCGCCGGGGAAGAGGTCTTTTTGGGTGCAGGCAAAGATGCCTGCGCCGGAGAGGTGGTGTGGCTGGTAGCAGGTATGTCAGGGCGTGCAGGAGACGCCGGCTTGTCTACATTGGGGCTAGCGCTGGAACTGGAAGCACGTTCCAGTGCAATCGGAGCCCTGAGAGAAAGAAAGGAGCAAGTTAATAATCAGAAGGTGAAATATGTCGGAAATATTATAGGGGGAAGAAAGTTACCCTGAAGCAACAGACCTCTGCTTCTTCAGAATGGGCACGCCGATCTTCTGCCTCTTGTGTGTTTGAGTTGGTTCAGGCTGGGGCTTAACCCCACGCTTCCGGCCGGCATGTCCGCCGGTGGAAGGAGGCCCCTGATTCAGAGGGGCAGCATCGATGACTTCCTCGTCCGAGATAGCTGAGGACAGTATGGTGGGAAAGGCATAAGATAGCGTCATCGGATCATAGTACATCAGGCATTCCTCATCACTGTCATCGTCACTCCTGTCTTGAATGGAATGCCGGGATGAGGAGGCCTTACCCGCGACAGAAGCGGCGCGGGTGTTCTTCGGCATTTTGTCCTCATGATCCGGATTTTCGGGATCCGAAATAGTGCGGTCAGCGGCAATCTTAATCCGGGCATTCTCCATATCCTGGAAGCTGAACTTCTGCAAAGGACAGAGCAAGTTGATCAATAAGAAATATATCGGCAATAGAAATATGTCGGATTAAGCATTGATACGTCAGCAGAACAGATATGTCAGGCTAAACGCAGAAGTATCGGCTAAAGAGGTTTACCATCGGGGCGGGGCGGTCCCGGCTGTATGGCTCAAGCCCCCAAGCAAAGGTGACCTGCGAGGACTTGCAGATATCCTTAACCCGCCACAGAATGTCAGCAGGGCTCAGTTCATGCGTGGAGTGTCGAGTGGGGTCCATGGCCCCGCTCATCTGACAAATCTTGTGGGACCGGTACTGAAGATGAGAGACGCGCCGGCTAATGAAGCAAGCAACGATGTCCTGCGGCGTCAGGCCGGCATCACGTAGCTCACCCTTAACCCGGTGGAGGGCATTGACTGGCCCCACCGTGTTCTTAGGGTTGTATGTCCAGTTCTTCATCTCAAAAGGTGGCTCGTCCACATATGGCGGCAGGTTGAGCAGATCAACATCCGACACGGTGTTCTTCACATAGAAGAAGCTTTTCTGCCACTTCTTGCATGACTCGAGCAATTCTATCTTTGGAAAGTCGGAGCCTTTCTGGGACATGATGGTGGCCGCGCCACATTGGGTCATGCGGCGATCCTTCTTTTCCTGAGCAGTCTCCGGCGGATCATCCTTGCTCTGGGGTTCTTGGGCACTCTGTTTGCACAGCTGGAAGTATTTGGCCCATCCCTGGGCAAAGGGCTCTATGCCGGCATAGCCCTCACAGAAAGCAGCAAAGGATGACAGAATCATCACCGCGTTTGCCGACAGATGATGAGGCTGCAGGCCGTAGTTATCCAGGAAGTCCCGGAAGAAATTGCTAGACGGCAGAGCGAAGCCTCGCTCAAAGTGGGAGATGAAGACGACTCGTTCGCCGGACTCAGGTGTCGGCACAATCTCGCCGGCAGGTAGCCGGCATGCTACGCGGGCCGAGACGTGTCTAGTGGTTGTTAACCAGGATATGTCGGCCGGGGTCACCTTAGACCCCTCCCAGCCGGAGCGACCCTGTGCCTGGGCCGGATTATCCTCCTCCGGCACAGAGGTGGACGTCATACTAGATGAAGCCATGCTGATGGCCAGAACAGGGCGTGAGAGCCGGAGTCCCGTAGTGTTAGTCCTAGCAGAAGGAGAATAAAGGGGGGAAAGTTAGTCTCTCCGGCAAAGAGGTCTCACGCAAGTTAGTAGGAAGAGAAGATCCACTGAGGCAGTTAAATCAGAGATAATTAGAGGATAATTCCTACGATGAAGAGCAGCTATGAACTTACTGAGAAGATTACTAGCAATGTTAACCGAACCAACTAGATGCCAAGCAAAGCAACTAAAGGAGATGTAGACAAACGGAGTCACCACTGCAAAGCCACAGAGAGGCATGAAGAAAGAAGACCTAAGAAGGGGAAGAACTCACCGGGCTAATGGCGACAGCGGCGGAGTAACTGCAAGTTCGCAGTGTAGAAGAGAGCTTCACCGAGCAATGCTCCGTCGGAGAAGAAGAACTGCAGCGGTGCTGAGGAAGAAGCCGGGGTGCGATGAGCAGTGGCGCCAGCGTGAGTTGGAACAACGGCGGTGCGGAGTCTCTCTGGCTCGGTCCGGCGGAGGAGAGCTCGAGGTGAAGAGGTAGAGGAAGAAGAAGGAGTGGGGTAAAAAGCGAGAATTACCCCCGCTCCCCTATTTATACCGCGGGGCGGTGGTCGTGGGCACGGTAGTAGTGCTCCACTACCCCGACCATTTCTGCGGAGGATCGCCATGTGGCGGCGTGTCGTGGGGCGGCGGTTCCAGTAACCGTGCCACTAGGCCAGTTATGGCAATGATGACAAGCAGTAATCACGCTGTGAACCGTCACTTGACGTGACCGTTCCCAGTGGCAGAGCAGGTGCAAGTTTCAAGGTAGACTGTCGGACTTAGCTTCTCAAGGAAGCTTCAGATATGTGCCGGCATGGCCATGCTTGAATCATGTCCCATCCGGAATACCTTTGGGACTGGCCGGATTAACTTTTAGAGAAGGAAGAGGAGCCGGCATAAAATTAATCGCCGGCATTTAATCAAGAGCCGGGATATCAGAAAAGAGGTGGTTTGTTGAACCTGCCAAGGCCCCTCAGTTAGGACTGGGGTTCCACGATAGCTTCGGGGACTAGTGTCGGGGGGATGACCCCCGGTAGGGTCAAGAGACAAGAAAGACATAATGAAAGTGGTTGACTTTATGTTGGTGGACCAAGGTTGGGCCTGGCCGGAATATAAGAGTATCGGCCAGGCCGGCATATAAGCTGTATCCCGGCTGGTGTTCAGATATGTCGGCATAGCTAGGATATGTGATGAAGAGTGCCGGCATATATACAGATATGCCGGCTTAACCTAGTTGTTATGTTATGCAGGAACAGGGGAGGCCGGATTACCCGACCATGGGTCGTTGGTCCGGCATATAGGTCCGGGATATGGCCAACGGCTATATCTGGGATACAGAAGTCAACCAAGGGGTCACATCCCTACAATCAAGGGAAGAAACATCCAAGCATGGAGGCAGATTATGATGACAGGGTGCACAGTGGTGGTTTACCAACCATCACTATGCCAAGTACAGTCCTTGACATCACAGTGGAGAGGTCACAGTCTAGGAAGTACATCGTACAGGGATGTGGAGTCACATCGAGAGCAATCAGGGAGAAAGTCAAGGGCTTCTGCCATCGTCAGCATGTCCTGTTTGGAGGGTAGCTGCTGTCTCTTGGTCCAAGTGACCGTTGTAACCCTGGCCACCCCTATATAAGGTGTCACAGGGAACCCTAGCAAAGGGTTGATCTCTTCTCACTCTCTCAGTTGATAGTTCATCTTCCGCCTCTCACAGAGAGCTTGGAAGCACCATTGTTGTACACTCCATCGATCCAAATATACAACCAGTAGAGCAGAAGTAGGGGTGTTATCTCCTTACGAGAGCCCCGAACCTGGGTAGCTTGTGTGTTCCTTTCTGTCGTGCTTCTTAGCTCGCTCCCCTCTCCCGAATCCTCTAGCATCTAGTTCGGCCCCCATTTAAGCCATCCCATGGCATATGTTGTTTCACCACGACGACACTCGGATGGACAGTTCCATCTCCTGAATAACAGTTATCCATAACACGTTCAACAATTTTCATAGGTATTTTAAAAGGATCTAATTGAGCAGGAGGTGGTTGTGGTTCATCCACATCCGCAACAATGGTAGTAGTTTTCCCAAATAGGAACCCAAATGGGGAACTCTCCAGAGCAAAACAAAATAAAAATAAAAGACAGAAATAAAAACAATACTCACAGCGACGGTTACCTTTACCAATTCCACTCTTCAATCGCGCTTCACTCCCCGGCAACGGCGCCAGAAAATAATCTTGATGACCCACAAGTATAGGGGGTGTATCGTAGTACTTTCGATAAATAAGAGTGTCCAACCCAACGAGGAGCAGAAGGTGTTGACAAGTGGTTTTGATCAAGGATTCACTGTAAATACTAGCAAACAGGTTTTTAGGGGTATTTGGTAATGCAAATAAATAAAGTACGAGTAAATAAAAGATAGTAATAATAATTGCAGCAAGTGCCCCAATCCTTTCTAGAGCAAAGGACAAGCCGGTTATGTAACTAATGATGACCAAACATTCTCGAGGACACACGGGAGTTTCTATCAAGAGCTTCCGCTTTATGCCGCTAAATAATCTTTATTGGTTTGATAAGTGTTATGGGGGTGAACCTGTGCTAGTGCACTACCCTTACTAGGATAAATACACACTTGTGATTATACCCCTTGCAAGAATCTGCAAATACAAGAAAGTAATTAAGATAAATCTAACCACAGCCTTAAACTCTAAGATCTTACGCTCCCTGGTGCAATGGTTTCCTAACGGAGGTTTAGGTTTCTGTCACTCCAGCAACCCCACAATTAGTAGCCAAATACACAATGCATCTCACTAGGCCCATAAATGGTGAAGTATCATGTAGTCGACGTTCACATGACACCACTAATGAAATAGCACCACAACAAATAAATATGAAACCATTAAATATTACTTAACATAATTCTACTACTAACATCTTGACTTCTTCCATGTCCTCAAGAACTAAACGAACTACTCACAAGACATCATATGGATCATGATCAGCGGTGAAATAATGGTAAATAACAATCTGAACATAAACCTTAATTCAACGGTTCCACTCAATAGCATCAACCACAAGAGTAATCAACACCGGAAAAGTTTCCCCTAAGAATTTAACAAGATTCAACTCAAGATGTTACAGCGGGATGACTTGGTGATGGTGGATATGAAGGTGCTAGTGATGGAGATGATGATGATGATCCCGATGAAGTCCGGTGCAATGGTGATGTCGATGGCGACGATCTCCCCTCTCCCGGAAGGAATTTCCCTGGCAGATTTCTGCCTGCCAGAGAGCTTTTATCTCTCTGGTGTTTTCTGCCCCGCAGAGGCGGCGGTGTCTGTCTCTGAGCCCCCCTTGACTTAGGTTTTCTGGGATGATGAAATACGCGAAGGGGTGATGGCAGAAGTGGGCCAGGGCGGCCACACAACAGGCCGGTGCAGCTAGGGGTCAGGCCGCGCCCCCTGTCTGTGTGCCTGCCCTGTGGCTCCTCTCGCCTCCTCCTTCTGGCTTCTTCAGTTTCTGGTAAAATATAATTTCCTGGTATTTTTCTAGAATTTCCCGATCTTCCGAAATATGGTGTCTTGACGGTCCTTTTCCAGCAGAATCCTGAATCCAGCAGCAAATCCTCCAATGATCACCAAACATGTAAAAACAGAGGAAACAACATAAGTATCATCTCTAAATGTGAAATATATCAATGAATAATAGTAATTTATGATACAAAATAGTGATGCAAAATGGACATATCATACACCCTCGATGCTGCGCTTGACCAGCCGTGCAAATTCCACAGCACCCCTGGCAGGGAAGCGACCCACTCCACGCGTCAGTGCCGGTTCATGAGAGAGCTGGGAGCAGCGCGCTCAGCAGCTCCCTGGAGCTTCGCAGGCGCAGCCGGCTGGAGGTCAGGAGGACCATCAGCATGAGCCGGCTGTCGAGAAGCCAGACCAAGGCAAGGACGACTTTCCGGCGGATGTCGAGCAGTACCATATCTTTACCACCCCGGGGAAAGACAAAAGGAACGACCTTTGGCACAAGGCGGAGGTGAACGCCGTCATGCCTGTAGAGCCCCAGTTCATGCACTGGTCCGAGGCGGCCATCACCTGGGGGCGCGAAGACCATCCGCGACTAATGCCCAGCCCTAGAGAATACGCTCTGGTCCTGGATCCCGTCATATGCTCTGATAAGCACACATGCCGGTTCTCCCGCGTGCTCATCAACGATGGCAGCAGCATCAACCTTCTTTACCGGAGGTCAATGGAGAAGCTGGGCATCCCTCTTGCTCAGCTGAAACCGAGCCGGCTCACCTTCCATGGCATCGTGCCTAGGCATTCGTGCACCCCTATGGGCAGGGTGCAGCTCGAGGTTCTCTTCGGGAAGAAAGGTAACAGCCACCATGAGCCCATCTGGTTCGAGGTGGTGGACATCAGTAGTCCCTACCATGCGCTGCTTGGCCATCCAGCCCTGGCCAAGTTCATGGCAGTGCCGCACTATGCCTATCTGAAGATGAAGCTCCCAGGACCTAAGGGCATGATCACAGTCTTAGGAAGCTTCAAGAAGTCGCTAGCGTGCGCCAAGGAAAGCTCGCAGCTGGCAGAGGCATTGGTCATCGCCGAGGAGAAGCGGCAACTCCTCCATCGCGTGGAGCTAGCCCAGCAAGATGTGCCGGCTCGCCAGTCACCGGTGGAGCAGTTCAAGCCGGCCGACGACACCAAGAAGATCTTGTTGGACGAGAGCGACCCCACCAAGTTCGTCATCATTAGCACTGGCCTCTCTGCCAAATAGGAAAGCGAGCTCACCAGCTTTCTTTGTGAGAATCGGGACATCTTCGCATGGTCTCCAAAGGACATGCCAAGTGTGCTGAGGGAGCTGGTTGAGCACTCACTCCACATCCGGCCAGATGCCAAGCCGGTCAAGCAACCACTACGGTGCTTTGCAGAAGAGAAAAGGAAAGCCATTGGTGAGGAGATCGCCCGGCTCCTCGCAGCCGGCTTCATCATGGAAGTATTTTACCCTAACTGGTGGGCGAACCTAGTCTTGGTCCTAAAGAAGAACAACACTTGGCGCATGTGTATCGACTACACTAGCCTCAACAAGGCTTGCCCCAAGGACCCCTTCGCACTACCGCGCATCGACCAGGTGATCGACTCCACAGCCGGTTGCGACCTGCTATCCTTCCTGGATGCCTATTCAGGCTATCACCAGATCCCACTTTATTAGTCGAATCATATCAAGACGTCCTTCATCACCCCATATGGAGCCTACTGCTACGTCACCATGCCATTCGGCTTGAAGAACGCTGGAGCTACTTACCAGCAAACCATGCAGCGATGTCTGCAAGGGCAGATTGGGCAAAACGTGCACGCTTACGTGGATGATGTGGTGGTGAAGACCAAGCAGAGTGGCACAGTCCTGGACGATCTCAAGGAGACCTTCGCCAACCTACGGCGCTATCGCATGAAGCTCAATCCTGAGAAGTGCACCTTCGGCGTGCCGGCTGGACAGCTCCTAGGTTATATCGTTTCCCAGCGAGGGATCGAGGCTAACCCCTCGAAGATAAAAGCCATCGAGGCCCTAGAGCCGCCCAACCAGCTCAGAGACGTGTAGAAGTTTGCTGGATGTTTGGCCTCGCTCAGTCGGTTTGTCAGCCGGCTTGGAGAGAAAGCCATGCCGCTGTACCAGCTGATGAAGAAGACGGACCATTTCGTTTGGTCCCGGCGCGCTGAGGATGCCTTCAACAACCTCAAGCGAGCCCTGTCTACTGCACCAATCTTGGCAACGCCAGCTCCGCGGGAGCCAATGCTGCTCTACATTGCAGCTACCACTACTAGGGAAACCCTTATTTGTGGAGCACCAATTTGGGCTTCAGTGGCGCACCAGTGGTGCGCCACGCATATCAAGCCACTGGTATTTATTACCAGTGGCGCACGCCCACGTGCGCCACGGTTAAGTGTCCTATCCGTGGCGCACCTATGTGGGGTGCGCCACGCATAATACCTGCGGCGCACCCAATCTAGGTGCACCACGGATAGGGTGCGCCACTGGCAATTAAAATGGTGCTCCACTGGTATGTTTTCTATTTGTATTTTTTTCGAGAATACAACAGAAATACACAGTATACGGCACAAAAATATACAGTATACAGCAGAAATGCAAACATATACATATCAGTAACACATGAATTCACCAAAATACATCAATATGAAGTCAAGTGTCGGAAGACATCAATATAAAGTCAAGTGTCGAAATACATCAATATGAAGTCAAGTGTCGAATCATTACACAAGTTAAGTACAACTTTGATCATTACATAACATATATGGAGTTACATATCACCTAGACAACTATATGAACGAATAGATCACACCAGTGACGATGATGAACAAGATCGAGACCATGATCAAGAACTTCATCCGATTCTTCTTCCACACATGTCTCCTCCACTTGGAGACCGCAAGCTCTCTTGTCTTGTACCCTTTGTAGCAGTTGCCGCTGAAGTTGGTCACCTGTGCCTGGCAGTCCTCCCACATTCCTTGTAGACTCCTGGAACCCGACCACTGTACACCACGTACCACTTCGCCATCTCTCTATAGACATGTAGTATATATGTTATGCAACGAAAGGAATGACAAAGTGCAAAAACATGCTTGCATGATCACAAATACTATGGCAAGGATTCATAAGCCTAGAATAAAACATAGCATGGATGACGATCGATCATATATAAGCAAGTCCAACATCAATCGTCAAGGCATTATGAGCCTCGGCAAGTTCAGGTTTACACACACATGTCCAACAATAGTTCAGAAACAACACTAGGATAGTAAAGTTTACGATACATTGACCCAACACCGCTAGCTAGCCATAGACATCATGTAGTCATCGCCGGGAACGGGCGCACGCCCTCTCTCGTCATGAACGTCGTTGTGTCGCGCTGCCTGTCGAGGCGTCCTTCGATCTCGCGGTTAGTCAACGCTACGCCACAATGCATGATCCCGCCGGTTGAGTCGACGTCTTCATGAAGGACTTGCGCGATCTGAGTCTGGATGCGCTAGGAATCTTCCATAAGGTTTGCATCATCGATCGCCACAAACTTTTCGGCCCATGGTTGAAGATTAGATGGTAGCGCCCTGATCCGCGAATCCCGGACGATCCCCTTCAGGTGATGGAGGGCGTAGAAGGCCTCCTTCACACTGCCAGGCGGCTGCTTGACACATGGAAACTTTGTCTGGTGCATGAAGATATGCTTGCCATTCTTGACTCTCTCGCCACCCTTGGTGAATTTGCCCCCCTTGTCGGCATAGAATTGTAGAGCTTCATCGAGCACACTCTTGATTCGGCCATAGTTCTTCATCGGCTTCATTTCACTCGATGAGTCAAAGTACGTCGCTTGCGACCACCTTGGGCAAATGGATATGAGTGAGCAGTATATGCCTCTGCGCAACACAATTGAAAAATAAATTGTTGTAAGAGGACCAACCGGAGAATCTAAGAAAGAAGTTTTCACGGCGGTGTTCACTTACTCGAGAAAGCAAGGCAGAAGAATGGAGTCGATGGTCGGGTTCTCCACAAAGATATTCCCAAGGTACTCCTTCACCGTTGCCCGGTCCGCCTCATTCACCAAGGCAACATCACACATGAAGTAGGGGTCTACTATCACGATGCCCTTGGTCTTCTCCCTCTTCACCTTCAACGCCATATGAAGCGTGTATAGATGGACCAAGTTATAGTCCAGGCGGTTGGAGTGCACCAGATTGTAGATGTCCTTGTACCGCACGAAGAAGATTTCAGTGGGTGATGTATCGACGAAGCCATGGCCCTCCGGCACCTTGATTGTGTAGACCGGGTTCCCGGGATTCTTTTCTTGGAGAAGGCGCTCCTCGAGATACTGGATGTTGTCGTGCAAATTCACGATCGCTCCACCCACGTTGGCGAGCATCTCCTTTGTCAGCATCGGCCGACCCGCTATGTGCCTGGGGAAATCACTGGGCTCTTCTTGCACGCTGTCCTCAGCCCGGAGTATCTTCCTCGGAGATGGCTGGCTTGAAGCCTTCTTGCTCTGGCTATGCTTCTGGCCCTTCTTCTTCTCCTCAATAGGAGCTATGGATTGCAACTTATCCGGCATGGGAGCAGCGGATTTCAGCTGCTCATCAACCGCCTTGTGGAGTGTGGTGGGACTGATAACATTGGCCGGATTGGGTTGTGTGGCTGCGGCTTCCAGAGGCGTCTCCTGGGAACCGTCGCTGAACCGCAACCGCTGCGTGCATGATAGGGGACGACCGGCTTGTTGACCACGGGAGGCTGGATCTCCAAGAGTAGGCATGTAGATTCCTTCGTTGGCCCCGATGTCGAGGAAGCCATCAATTTCATCGCGGGGATCATCGCCGCGGTTAGGTGGAGCATCGTCCACGTGCTCGGGTGGAGGCGACGGCGTGTGCGCGGCTAGCTGCTGATGCCTCTTGGTGGCGAGGACGAACACCGGTGGCCGTGTCTTTTTAGCGGGGGCAGCCGCGGGGCACTGATCATCCTTTGCAAGGCGAATCTGTGACTTCGGCCATAGCAAGGGCCAGCCGACACAACCTCCGAGAGTGTAATGCTCATCGGCTCCATGAGGTTGCATGGGAGGATCAACAGCTTCGCAACCCTTCAAAGGACGCACTAGGGCGACCCTAAACATGCAAGCAGGGATGGGCAAGTTGTGCATCAGGGGGTTCTTCAGTTGGCATATGGTACCCTTGCATACATCCTTCAGCACGCCGTTCACATAGTGCAGCAAGGTGCAACTAGTGTCCTGCGGGAGAACATGTTGGGCATCATTATCAGATGGTACTCATCAAAAAAGATGGCAGAGTATGATGTCGAGCCTACGATTAGTTACCTTGGTAAGGGCGTCGAGGTCAGCTAAGGTGGACATGCGAGGCTGCGTGGGCTGCGGTGGAGGTGGCAGCCGCGTGTTGGTGTTGGGCTGCGGCGGAGGCGGCGGCCGCGTGTTGGTGTTGGGCTGCGGCGGAGGCGGCGGCCACGTGTTGGTGTTGGGCACCGGCGCCGGCTGCGCGTTGTTGTTGTCGGCGGCCAACGAGCTCAACCCCACGAAGGGGTCTCCCGATGGGTAGGAGGGCGGGGTCACCACGTTCGGCGACACGTGTTGCGCCGAGTTGCTGCCGGACATGCTGGGCACCGGTATCGGCCCAACTCCACCAGCGGCATTCCACGCCGCTAGACCCTCCCACAGTTGAGGAGGAATGACCTGGCGCAACCTTGCTTCGAACTTCTCCTCCATCTGCGTCGGCAGCGCGGCCACTTGCGCCTTGAGATCTGCAATCTCTAGCCTCTACGCCTCCTCCACCTTGCTTCTTCTCTCCTTTCTAGCCTTTGATTCCTCTTTGAAGTGGACGCCGACTTTCATGGTCAGCCCAAAGCCGGAAACACGCCCAGCGGACATCATCTTCTTGTGCTTGGGCCTCTTCTTCATAATATTCGTCGCCCTATTGAAAGGAGTGTCCCAAGGCTCCGATTGCCCTTGGGTGGAGCAAGCTGCCTCAGTGGCTATTTCAGCTTCCTGCAAAAGGATTCATGAACCCAATTAGAATCATCGGTTCATTATTGATTGCAAATCGACTTGAGATCCGCGGTAAGTTGCTTACCACGAGTTTCTCAAACTCTTGCACAACATTCGCTGAGGTTTTGAATTCCTTTGTCTTGGGGCACAGGTAGTAGCAGGCCCGCACAAAGTTCCAGACCTGCGGGTCCGTGAATTTGTCAAACATGTTGGGCTTGCCAAGACGAATAAGCTCGGCGTCCTCCTTGTCCCACACTTCCTAGATTCCTCTGTAACCGCCACTCCCAAGACAGTGGTGACCTAAGTTCTGTTCATACATCTTCTTCCCCAACGCCGACAGAGCTTTGAAGGTATCGGTCTCCAACTCCTCCTTGAAAAGAAGATAGTCATCGTGATCTAGAAGTGGATCATGCTTCTTGATCTCTTCCCAGCTTTCGTCCTTGTCAATCCGCTTCTTCACCCGGGTTCTCTAGCTAGCCAAGGCCGTGCTCATCTTTGTAAGGGCCTGCTGGTTCACCTTGTTGTCTTTGAGGTTTAGGTTCTTGTACTCCACCGGGAAATCGTATCGCTCGTGAAGCTTCTATAGTAGGAGCTGCACAAGATGCGCATTGCCGGGATCTCGGAGGTTCCTCGTGTTGATCGTCATGGTCTCCTGCACGATGCAACCGATCTGCGTCCTGTATCTCGCGGCAAGGGCTTTAGGCTCCACGGGTATACCGTTTTCATTCACGACGGTGAAATCCTCGCGTTTTGTGCCAAGCGTCGGCGGGTTCTGATCCTTCCTGATGGCCTTCTTCTTCTTAGCAGCCGGGGCAGATCCACCATCGGTGGTGTCATCCTCGGCGCCATCGGTGCGCTCGCTGCCAGCATCGGTGGTGGCATCGGAGTCTCCGTCTTCTTCTCCACCCTTGGAGTCTCCGTCTCTACCCTCAGAGTCTTCGTCTCCACCCTGATCATCTCCACCTCCGTCTCCGTCCATGACATCTATTTCCTTCTCCTCGGCCGCCCTCTGGGATTGCATCCAAAACGGCAAGTTGGCCGCCCGGGCTTGTTGTTTGACACTCATTTGGTTAGAAGGGCCAGCACCGTCATTGACGTGTCCGGTCGACATGTTTGCACTAAACAAAAGGAGAAAAATGTTTAGTACAACAAAAAATCGATCGGAAAATTCGACAACACCTCCCCTATAAATGGCTACCTAGGCGTGCCTATTTCTCACCGAAACATAAATCAATCAACATTTCGGGAGTAATAGGCACTAATTTTCAAAAACCTGTAAACAATTCACACAAAAAAGCACAAAATGTGCCTTTCCAACACACAGTTGTCGACAACATGTCGACAACATGCTCATAGATTCATCATCAAAGATTGATCATCACAGTAAACATCATCACAGTAAAAAGTTCACAGTAAGTAGCCAGCAACATACACTTACATGTATAAAAAGTTCAGAGTAAGTAGCCAACAACATATACTTACATGTATAAAAAGTTCACAGTAGAAAGTTCACAGTAAGTTGTGCAAGTTCACAGTAAATAGCTAACAGTAGAAAGTTCACAGTAAGCAGAAGAAGAGCAGGGAACAGAGAGAGACTAGGCACTGGGCGTCTACTGGGGCGATGTAGCAAAGATAATAAAAATTAATCATGTCTCAAGCAAAGATAAACTGAAACTAACAGCATAGGACAACCAAAACCTGCAGAAAATTCGGTCAAACCAAATACAAGCCAGAAAACTTGGGTTTAGATCATACATTATTTTAACTGACATCCAGTAAACCCAACTCCATTCTTAAGTACCAACATCACATTTAGTAGCAGCAAGCAGTTTGTAAAATGCTTAGGCTGCACAGCCTAACACCATAGTTAAAAAAAACACTACCAAGCACATACAACAAATGTTACAAAACCAAATAATATGGTGCAAACACCAAACGAGTCCTCAGAAACATGCTTATAGTTAGCAAAAAAGAACTGAATCATGTCAATTTACAAAGATTTGCTGAAACAGCCACATTATAATTAGAAGAAAAATTAGTAGATGACTGAATCAAAACCAGCCACATTATTCATTGGTTAAATTTATTTTTCTCAATGCTTTAATTATTAGTTGAACCTTAAGTGTATCACGTTAACAAACTCGGCAGAAAAAGGAAGGATTTATTTGACAAGCATCATCGAAACAAGCTATCATTCTCAATGTACACCATAAGTTCATGAACTCTGAAAAAAGTTAATCTGCTTTGACCTCGATGTTATCATTCTCAATGTGCAAACTACAGAGTTTCGTAAGTTCATGAATTCTCAAACATCAAAGTTAATCTGCTTTGACCTTGATTTAGCAGATTAACCTCGATGCTATCATTCTTACTGAAGCAAGAATAGAGGAATGGGGAAGAGGAAGCAGGAGGCGCTCACCCTGGGGTCGTCGGTGAAGAGACGAAGACGTCGTCGTTGAAGGCGCGGGCGTCGTCGTTAAAGATCTGCGCAGAAGAAGGGCTCGGGCTCTGGGAAGAAGGGCTCAGGGCGGCGGCGAGCAGAGGCGCTCCTCCTCCTGGTGGTCGCGCTTCTCCTCCTGGTGGTCGCGCTCCTCCTCCTGGTGGTCGCGCTCCTCCTCCTAGTGGTCGGCGAGCGAGGCGAGCGCAGCAGATCGAGCGCGAGCGGAGGCGGCAGATCAAGCGCGAGGCGAGCGAGGCAAGCGGAGCAGATCGAGCGCGAGGCGAGCACGAGCGGAGGCGGCGGCGTGCTAGGCGAGGCGAGCGCGAGTGAGCGGAGGCGGCGGCGCGCTAGGCGAGGCGAGCGCGAGGTGGCGGCGCGGTTAGCTAGGGTTTGGCTTCGTGACGTGGCTAAGTGTGGGAGAGAAGAAGAGAGGCGCCGGCAGGCCCCTCCTAAGTGCCGAAGGTGCGTGGCGCATCCCAGAGAGGTGCGCCACGGATAAGTTAACCGTAGCGCACTATTTGGTGGTGCGCCATAGAATATCCATGTATACTTCAAAAGCACGCGCGGTGCAATGTTGACAGCAACACTCACACAACGTAGCGGTTAGTCTGTTTCGTTTGAATCTGGAGGTCCCAGGTTCGAACCCTGGGCCTCCCACCTATTTTTTTGTTAGCCAAAATATATTTTACAAAGTTTGAAACTACTAAATTGTAACAAATAAAATGCAAGAAATTTATTAGACAATAAACCATCGATCATGTATATGATCATTGTTACAAAAAACCATGAATCATATATATGATCATTGTTACAAAAAACCAAAAATCATTTATATGATTGTTCCTCCAAAAATGACACATGTTGTCCGATGTCGATTCCGAACGAGCTACCGTCGTTGACTCGTCACGATCTTCTTGCCCTTCTTCATCGCGGTTGAATAATTGAGCCCGGAAACATGGGGATTTCTTCTCGTATACGGGCATCCTTTAGCGGGTAGGGTGGTCTTCCTTCTTCCAGCGGCATCACTAGGCCTATCGAAGTACTTGTCGAATTCCTCTTCTATCTTGGGATCATCGTACTTGTCGAAGTCTTGCTCGGTGGCCGCTCCCTCCATTCCGATGATGCTCCTTTTTCCCCTCCTAACGACAACGTGGCTAGGCCTTACCGGGTCGGTAATGAAGAAGCATTGATCAACCTGGCTCGCCAGTACCCATGGCTCTTTTTTCGCCTGGACATTCGTGCTGGATTTGGCTTCGGGTATGACCATGGTGGTGAAGTACCGGCCTTCTTTTTCGACGTTCTTGTCCCATCTGACCCGAAACATCGGCATCTTCTCTCCACAGTAGTTGAGTTCCCAGATCTCCTCGATCCTCCCGAAGAACCTTTCATTGACGGTGGATTCCTCGTCCGCGTAGGACAGCATCGTGACCCCCAAGTTCTGGTGTTCGCTGCTATGGTCCTTTTTCTCGGTGTAGAATGTTTAACCATTGATGTTGTACGCCTGATAGGTCCTCACGTTCATCATGCTGGGGGCTTGGAGTGGGAGGTAGGGGGATGGCACCTTTATGGTGGTAGGTACGACATATCCGTGGCGCACCTCAAAATGGAGCTCCACAGATATTTATACCCGTGGCGCACCTCTAAGTGGTGCTCCACGGATATGTCTGCCACCTTTTCCAGAGGGTGGGCCCACACATATCCGTGGCGCATGTATATGTGGTGTGCCACGGGTATCCACACTATGCATGGCGCACCCCCAATGAATGCGCCACGGATATGGGGGCCTGACACCCCAGGCCCTGGTGCTCGGTGGGGCCCACTTATCCATGGCGCATCTCCTTCATGGTGCGCCACGGGTAAGATGATATCTGTGGAGCACCTATATGTGGTGCGCCATGGATACTTATCTGTGGAGCACCGAAACGTAGTGCTCCACAGATAATGGGCCCATGGATAAGGGTTTTCCTAGTAGTGTACTCCGCGAGTAATCAACGTCGTGATCGTGGTGGAGCGCACTGAGGAAGGCAAGGAGCTGCTGGTTCAACGCCCGGTGTACTACCTGAGTGAGGTGCTCACTCTTTCAAGCAAAACTACCCGCATTACCAGAAGGTTGCGTACGGCATGTACATGGGGGCCAGGAAGCTGAAGCATTACTTCGAAGAGCACCCCATCACGGTGTTGAGCACCACACCGCTCTCGGAGATCATAGGGTGCAAGGACGCAATTGGCAGAGTGGCTAAATGGGCGATTGAGTTGGCAGCTCACACCATTCAGTACAAGCCCAGGACGACGATCAAGTCTCATATCATAGCGGATTTCTTTGCTGACTGGGGAGAGCACCAGTACTTGCCACCGGCTCTAGACTCTACCTACTGGCGCATGAACTTCGATGGCTCCAAGATGCTCGGGGGCTTGGGAGCCGGCATCATCTTCACCTCTCCCAAGGGGGACAAGCTGCAGTACGTACTGCAGATCCACTTCCGCGCATCGAACAACATCACCGAATACGAGGCCCTGGTGCATGGGCTCAAGCTGGCCAAGGAGATTGGCATTCGGAGGATCCTCTGCTTCGGAGACTCCGACCTGGTGGTGCACCAGGTCTCAGGGGAATGGGATGCCAAGGACGCTAACATGGCCTCCTATCGCTTCTACGTGCAGCAGCTCTGCGGATTCTTCGAGGGCTGCGAGTTCCATCATGTCCTCAGAGCAAACAACGATGAGGCGGACCGGTTGTCCAAGATTGGCTCCACCAATCAGGATATCCTGGCTGGGGTGTCATTGCAGATAATCCGCAAGCCATCAATCAAGCCGTCACTGGAATCCGGCTCCATCTACGTGCCAGAAGACCCTGCTCAGGCTCAGACGCTATTGCCGGACTTGAGGGCTGCCACCTTGGGGCTGAAGGATGCAGCCGGCTCGACGAAGGACTCAGGGGCTACCGTCTCCAGGCCGGCCCCCATAGCCGGCCAACTAATCGAAGCCAGCACATCGACGGACCCGGGGGCTACTGATCCCCTGGTCGCCAACGTCTTCCACATCCGGGAGATACCATCCTGGGCGGAGCCATTCTCCAACTACCTCATCACTGGGGACTTGCCAAAAGACGAAGCAGAAGCTAGGCAACTTCAACGTCGTGCGCAAGCATACGCCATCATCAACAGCAAGCTGTACAAGCGCAGCGTGTCAGGGATCTTCCAGAAGTGCATCAAGCCGGAAGAAGGGCTAGAGTTGCTGAGAGAGATACATCAAGGGGAGTGCGGGCATCACACATCTTCCAAAGCCCTGGTGGCTAAGGCCTTCCGCCATGGTTTCTATTGGCCAACGGCCCTACAGGACGCAGATCAACTGGTGAAGCATTGTAACGGCTGCCAGCGCTTCTCCAAGCATCGGAACACCCCAGCGGCAGCCCTCAAGACCATCCCGCTCACCTGGCCATTCGTTGTCTGGGGCCTGGACATGGTGGGACCATTCAAAACAGTGCCCCGGGGCTTGACGCATCTGCTGGTTGCAGTGGACAAGTTCACCAAATGGATCAAAGCCAAGCCAATCAAAAAACTTGATGGCTCGTCCACCATCAAGTTCTTGAACAAGATCATCACAAGATATGGAGTCCCCCACAGTATCATCACTGACAATGGGACAAATTTTGCAAAGGGAGTCTTCGCAGAGTACTGCGGCCAGAAGGGCATCCGGCTAGACCTGGCGTCAGTGGCACATCCTTAGTCAAATGGGCAAGTGGAGAAAGCAAACGGGCGGATCCTAGCCGGCATCAAACCAAGGTTGGTCGAGCCTCTCGAGCACTCAGCCGGCTGCTGGGTCGAAGAGCTACCCTTAGTGCTCTGGAGCCTGTGCACCACTCCTAATTGTTCTGTCGGATTCACTCCTTTCTTCTTGGTCTACGGAGCAGAGGCTGTGTTGCCCACTGACATCAAATTCGATGCGCCCAGAGTGGTCCAGTACACAGAGAAGCAAGCAAAAGAAGCTCATGAAGATGGCATCGACCTCCTCAAGGAGGCACGAGAGCAGGCCTTGGCCAGATCAGCGCTCTATCAGCAGCAGCTGTGACGATACCATAGCCGGAAGATCCGTCCTCTCGCGTTTTGCAAAGGAGATCTCGTACTCCGGCTGGTCCAAAACACCAAAGGCATGCACAAGCTGTCCTCTCCCTGGGAGGGACCGTTCATTGTCAGCCAGGTGCTAGGCAATGGGGCATACTACCTCATCGACGCACAAGAGCCCAGGAAGAACAAGGCAGATAATTCTGACAAGGAGACGGAGCGTCCCTGGAATGTCAATCTCCTAAGACCTTTCTTCTGTTAAGGCAAAAGCTTGTACCCCGAAAACTTGTCAATGAATAAAGGATAGCGGAACGGCTAGTTACAGCTGGCTCCGAGGAAAATACTTCGTGTATGTTTTTGCTTCCTGCGTTATTCACTTGACCGGCAGTCGGCTCCGGGCACTGAGCCACAGCCGGCTGCCCTAAAAACAATCGATCTCTTGCCAGCCGGATGAGTACTACGTATGGAGTAGGTCTCGATCCCAACGTCCATCCCCTGGCTCCACGAAGCCGGTCAGATAGGAGCCGGCAGACCACATACGAAGGAAAGCCGGAGGGAAAAACCGCAAATGATAAAAAAGTTACTCAACTAAGCGTTGAAGATAGTGTTTGTTGACCATGCGTTGGCTAGCTCAAGCCGGGTGCCCGACAAACCGATGTACGACTTCTCACCCTGCGGCACACTCCCACCCTAGGCCGGCATTCGACTGCCGGCCCAAGGGAGACCAACCGGCACCAGGATGCCAGTTGGGGGTAGAAGGGCCGAAGGGTGGGGAGATTAAGAAAAAAGTTGAGGGAACCAGGTTAAGGCAGGCCAGCAAGTGGTTGATGATCACGGTTTTTAATGTTTAGGCTGAGTAGCCACGTCAAGGAGGTTCGAAGCCAGAGCTGCCTCGCGCGACGTCGGCACCGTATGCGAACAAGCTAGTTTTAAGCCAGCTGTCATTCCAGCTGCCCCAAAACTCGGGGGCTAGGGGGAAAGGGAATTGGCCCTCAGAAATGGGCCAGCTCCAATCCTTCGCCGGCTGACCGATCAGTTGGCGCTGTGACATGATCAGCAAAAGAGCATCGAAATCGAAATCTGGCGTTCGCGAAGAAATGGTTAAGGGCAGTGGTCCGGAGGTTCACCCTAGCCGCAGCAAGGTTCATGCGAAGGTTCGAGAGGGAGAGGCACGCTGGCTCCGATCTCGCCCAAGTCGGCACAGGATGTGACTCCTATTCCTATCTCCTCAAGCCGGCGCTCGCCCGTACCTTCTGAAGCCGGCTAGCAGAGGCGTCCGCCCTCCACGCTGAAGCCGGATGGACTCGCCAGGAATGTCTCGTTGGTTTGGCGGTTATCTTAGCCCCTACCTACAGGCATACGAAGCGACGGACCTAGCGCAAGAAGAGCCCTAACCATGAAATCGTCATCGCACTCAGATGGAAACAGAAGACATCCACAGCAAATGAAGAAAGACAAATTTCATTAAGCAGGAGTCTGACGATTACAAAGGTTTCCTAGGCCGCTACCCTAAAGTACGAAGTGCTCCTCGCCTGGGAGATGCTCGCCTTCCTCGGCATGGCGCGAGCGCCGCATGGACTTCGTCCCAGAGAAGTCCGCGCTCGAGTTCGACGAGATCCACAAAGGCGGAAGGGCGGCGGGGTGTTGCCCTTCACGACCAGGCGGCGAAGGTACGAATGGAGAGAGTACCGTCAAAGATGCAGACGGTGAAGTTCCGCCTTCCATCACGGCAAGTGAAGAGGAGGAACCAGCCCTTGTGCATGCCGTAATCAGTGAAGAACTTTGACCACCCGTCACAGAAGTAGCATACCCCTCTGCCGTCGTAGTAGACCTCAACGCGGTACTTGGGCTGGCCAATGCTACACTCCCGTAGCGTAGCATAAGCCATCTCCTGGCCCTCCATCGATTCCACGAACTGAGATGGAAGGCGGAGGAGGTCCTTGGCCCCTGCGAGCATCGGGACTATGAAGGTCGACCACCCCTCGGCCGAGGTGTAGGCCGGCGGCTGGAGCGCCGGTAACACCGGTTGGGGCCGAGACGGACCAGCCGGAGGAGAGGCCGCCGTGCGGGGCCTCGCGGAGCCAGAGTTAGCGGCCCCGAGGGCAGCAAGAGTTTTCTTATTCTTACTGCCTGGTGGCCGTCCGCGGCGACGGGACGGCGAAGGAGCGGCCACTGCCGCCGGCGCGGTTTTCCTCCCACACCCCTTCGGGCGGCCGGGCCCCCGTTTCTTCAGAGCGCCCTCGCCACCAAGAGCCAGAGCCGCCCCGGCAGCGGCGGCGGTGGAGGAGCCGGCAGCGGCTGTGGCGGCAAGGGCTGCCAGGGTTTTCCGGTTGTGGCTCCCCTTCGGGCGGCCGCGTTTTCGAGACGCCGGCGGCGTCTTTACCGGTGTCTCAGTCTTCTTTCCGCTCCCTTTTGGGCGACCGGGCCCCTGTTTCTCCGGGACCCCTTCACCTCTGGCGTCGGGACCTCCAAGAGAAGACATGGATGGGCAGAACTCCAAGGAGAAGGTCGAAGCAGGGGAAGGAGTGGAGTGTACCCTCAACCCCCAAGCGCTCTCAGTATTTAAGGAGGAGCGGCAGGAGGAAGAGGGAGCGGGATCGACGGTGCTCGACGCTTCGATAACCACCCCATTTTCCCTGCATCGTGTGCACTTACAAGAAGGCAACCGCTGTGGCCGTCACAGCGGATCGCGGGAGGAACCGATGGGACGTGCCGCTGACGCATGCCAGCCTACCCCACATGACGACTTAAGGAGTTATTACGGTGGCTACAAAGTATAAGTGATGGGACATAACACTGCGGTGCTGTGCCAGCCGTGGCGTGGGCTCAGAGCCCGAAGCAGTTCAAGTTTCGAGGGGCTGGGTACCGGCTAACGGCTGTGGAGCAGCTCAAAGCCGGATCGATCCTGGAACTGGCACGTCCAAAGACGGCCGGCAACACTCCATAGAACTTGACCTCAAGATCGACAACCTCCGAGCCGGACAAGGAATCCGGGGACTTCGACGGAAGCTTGCTAACTTCGGCGAGGAATAGAACCCGCCGAAGCCCCATGCTGACCCATGAGACTTCGCCAGTTTTGGGGGCTAGTGTCGTGGGGATGACTTCCAGGGTATACCAAGGGCAGCGCTGTCTGTCGGCTGGCATCCCAGGAATCTCCACGGCGCTAGGTCAGGAAGATCGGCTCTGTCCAAAGGGCCAGCTACGCCAGCAGCCGGCTGGCAACTACACCGCGGAGAGCCAGAGCTGGCGAAGACGACAAGACCCCTCCAACGGCTGTTTCACCGAAAGTGGCCTGGCCCCGACAAGATCGACAGACACGAGGGACAGACGTGACGCCAGCCACGCCCGGACTTCACCAACCAGCGAGCAGGAGCCTTCCCCACAAAAGGATCCGAGGCAAAAGGGAGGGCATATGCCACCAAGATGCCGGTCCAAGGGGGGAAGGGCACTTTATAAAGTTGCCATCGTCAGACGAGGAGTCAGGGGCCAGAGGATCACGCCGAGGATGCAGCCACGGAGGAGCCAGCAGCCAGGCAGCTGGCCATCTAACCTGTAACCAGACCCCGGCCTATATAAGGGGGTCTGGACCCTTAGACTAGGGAGATCCTATCCTTCTTCTTCCTCCTCTAGACCGAAGAGCTCGAGGAGCGTTGTAACCACTGTGAAGATAATAAGAAACAAGGCAGGAAGTAGGGGTGTCACCTCCGGCGTGGAGGGCCCTGAACCTGGGTAAACCGTGGTGTCCTAGTTACACAATCTCGAGCCGGACCCATCGTCGCACACCGTCGAGCCCCTCCGTTAAGCCATCCCCATGGCTACTGTCACTAAAATCCCACGACATCTGCATAGTGAAATCCTATCTGAATAGCTGAGTCCTCGGTCATGGACGGTTGGAATGGTTGCTATCTAGCCCAATGTCAAGCTTTGGTTTTATAAAATGTTTTTGGAAAGAAAAGGAGAAAGGTGCCGAACGGAGTACTCGGAGGTACTGTCGTAGCACGATGGTGGTTCGGAGTACTTGTAGGATACCGCCGAGGAAAGGAGGTCGTCATGTTTGATTGACCATCGATATTCTCAGAAAATAAATGAGTTCCCCCTTCCCTAGAGATTTTACAAATCTGTTTTCTAAAAAAATTGTTTTTCAACAAAGATATAGAGATGTCGTATGACATGTTATATCGACAAGAGAAACTATGTTAGTATAGAACAAACTTGTAAAGCCCCGCCTTTGGATTAAGGTGGAACAACTTTGTTAAGTGCTATTCCCTGGATCACTGATAGCACCACAGAACAAAATGAAATATTCATTGCATAGTATCAAGATTACAACATGGATCCAGATACAAAGTATTCAAACCTTACAGATACACAGTGGAAAATAGGGTGGCAATGAGCCTCCATCTTCATCATGTGCCACAGGCAGACATGATGGAATGCAGTCTCGAGATCCTACTAAACAAACCTTACCTGAAAACCTGCACATTTGAATATGTAGCCCCACAAATGGGGGTCAATACGATGATGTACTGGCAAATGACACATATTTGGTGGCTGTTGTGAAAGAAGTAACTACATGATATTTGGCTAGTGGTTCTCAAAGGCTAATTTCATAAAGCAGTTTTATCCTATATTTTCCAAATCAAAACATTTTAAAGCATTCAGATTTTTCTTTCTTTAATATCAAGATAACTCCTAGGTCACCACCACATACATGGTTTTCACTGCCAGTATGTAGCCCCGGGTAGTCACTCTACAAAACTAGGTTAATCTCCCAAGTTACTACAATACCATGGTTTTCACTGCCAGGCATGTAGCCCTGAGGCATCTCCCCTTTCTACACAAGTTTTAATTATTTCAAAAAGGTGATGAAATTCTTCCGTACATTCCATGTCTAGAGACTCAAATTGTCCATAACCGGGGACACGGCTAATCGATTAGTTTTACACCCTGCAGGGGTTGTGCACTTTCACCTTAAGACTCATTTTACGCCCATACATAAAATGAGACGAGACCTTTTAGAAGGAGAGAGCAACCATACTGGCAAGATCCGTTCCCAACCTATCATTCAACTACCAGCCCACTTCTTGCACGCAAGTTGCACCCTCACATCTAATCAGTCAAGACAGAGCCCATATTGTCATAAGGCTGCACTGGAAGTACTCTAAGCATGGAAGACATATTAATCCCTTTAATCCTGAGTGGCAAACCACAAGTGTACTACTTAGGCCACTAACACATACCATGGTTTTCACTTCCAAGATATGTGACTCCTAAGTAGACACTCAACACACCCAAAGCCACACCAATCCACCCAGGTAGTTCATTGAAGTTGTAGTTTAATTTTCAGAGCAAATCATCAATAAAGCATGGCATCACTTTCCAAAGTAAATTTGCAATCCTATCAAGTGGGGTTTAAAGGATGGCTACACACTACTAGGTTCTAAGCATTTCATAAACTTCTTTGAAAACAATCTATCATGCATACTACTGAAAAACACTAATGCAGTAGTAAAAATAGGTAGAAGAATGTGTGTCACTTGCCTTTTGAAGCTTAAACCCTTTTCTCTTCTCTCAACAAAAGTATGGCTCTCCGAACCAATCTATAATAGAGATACACAGAGTAAACACACCACACCAAGGTAACCAATCAAGCAAGACAAGCAAATGAAAAGGATTGGTTTAACATTTTAAGGTTCTTATGATTTCTGTGATGAGAGAGATATGGCTGGAAGATTGGCTTACAAGATATGGATTGAGAGTTTGGATGACACGGTTTAATGATTGGAAAGGATTGATTCTCCAAGATTACAATAAGGGATAGAACCTTATGCTTGGTAATAGCTTGGTTAGAGTTTAGAGATGACTCATGTGAATTAGTTCACATAAGTGGCAATTAGTGCATCAACAATACTATTTGAATAAGTGTAACAACATTTATTCTTTAGATAGCATATATCACACTTAGGCACTAGGCTAGGTTTTAAGAATGCTTGAAGTACTCAATTAGCACATTTGCAAGTTGAATAGTTCAATACATGTGAACAAAATTACGTAGGCATAGGATTGGGTATGAGTGAAAGATAATTGTGATCATGGCTTAGAGGGTTGGTTGGATAACTTGGGACATGGTTAGGGGCTATCATGGTATAACACCATAAAACAAGAGTAGAATCTATGATTGAAGGATAGCACACTTTACTCAAATAACACATTTGTAATTTGAATATATGTGAATTAGACCAAGTGGATTTAGATAAGCATAATATAGATCAAGGTGAAGTCATGGTGATATTTGATAACTAGCTATGGTCATAGGACTCACTATGGCACTAGAGAACAATGCTGGAAAAGAAGGAAATTAACCTATGAAGGTAATTACTCAAATCCTCATGTTTGAATTTGAATAATTGTGAAGTTGTTCAAGAAATTATGAATGTGTTGCTACAGGATAGCTTGAAGTAAAACAAAGCTATAGCAATTGGAATCATTCAAAAATAAGTTTTAGAAATCAAATTATGTTCAAATAAGTGATTTGGATAGATTTGAATGCACAATGTGTGTGCACGTAACAACTTTGATGTTTCTTGATCCTATGATGTTCTACAAGATGAGAGGATTCCAGATACTACAAATTTGCGATTTTTGGATGCTTAGAATAAAATATATGAATTTAACAAGCTAACA